>CM053786.1:670671792-671305542 GCA_028749045.1 Cupressus sempervirens | reverse complement strand
TCCAAAAGTGCTCCTCTTATCATCTAAACTTCTAGCCCAATCACTATCTATGTAACCAACCAACATGAAATTATTTTTAGTAGTATACAAAATTACAAATCCCTTGGTACCATTCACATACCTTAGGATCCTCTTTCTCGCTTGTCAATGGGAATCCTTTGGTGTTTTCATAAATCTTAAAATCAAACTTACTACATGCATCATGTCTAGCCAAGTTGTAGTCAAATACATCAACCTTTAAACCATAATCTTGTATAGTGTTTGATTTACACTTTTGCTGCAATCTTCCTTGCTCAACTTCAAACCTACTACTATTGGTGTTGGGGCTGCCGTACTGTTCTGCATCTTGAATCTCTCTAAGATTTGCCTTGCATATTTTTTGGAGAGATGAAGATGCTATCATGCATTTGTTTTACTTCTATGCCTAGAAATTACTTGAAGAGACCTAGGTCTATCATTTCAAATTAAATTTTCATGGCCTCTTTGAACTCACCAATTAGGAAATTATCATTTCCAGTGAAGATTAAATCATCACCATACAAGACAACAATCAATACATTACCATTTTCCACCTTGATGTAAAGTGTGGGCTAATCATCACTGTTTCTAAAGCCATTCCTCATCAAATATGAGTCAATCCTACTGTACCATGCCCTTGGAGCTTGCTTGAGCCCATAAAGAGCTCTCTTCAATCTATACACCTTGTGTTCTTCACCTGCAACTTCATAACCAGGTGGCCGCTCCACATAAACTTCTTTTAATGCACCATTCAAGAAGGTGGACTTCACATCTATTTGATATACCTTCCATTTGTTTTGGGCTGCAATTGTTATGATAGCACGTACACAACTTCTATTCTTGCAACTGGGGCATATGTCTCATCATAATCTTTTCCATACTGCTACTTGTACCGTTTGACCACTAAATGTGTCTTATGCATATCTATTTTTCCTTCAGTCTTGCACTTGATCTTGTATACCCATTTCACTCCATATACTTGTTTCTTGGGAGGAAATGTAGTTAACTCCAATGTCTCATTCCTTTCAATAGCATCTATTTCCTCATCCATGGCATTACACCATTTCTCCTCATTCATATCATCCTCAAAATTAATTGAATCACTATGAGAAAATAATGTAAAATTTACACTCTCATCATAATCTTCATCATACCTTTCTTCTTGTTATATCTCCCTTAGACTTTTAGTTTTTCTTAGTGATAGGGAGGTGAGAGTGGGATTTGAATTTTCAATATTGCTGCTGCTATTATTTTGCATACTAGCTTGGGGCTATCTTCATGTGCTTGGAGTTGTTACTTGGCATGTTAAGGGCTTCTTGCCTTTTTGTCTTTGTCTAAAATCTATGTTTGCTACTCCATCTTCTTGCTGATCACTAATGTCATCTTCTTCATCTTCAATTGTAGACACTTTACTTGAAGTGCTTGAGGATTCAACTATTGAGCCATCTCATGACTGATTTTCAAAAAACTCCACATCTCTTGAAATGATGATCTTCTTGTTAATTGGATCATACAATCTATAAGCCTTTTATTATGAGTTGTACCTTATGAAGATGCACTTCACACCTTTGTCATGTAGCTTTTGCCTTTATTCTTTAGGCACATGTGCATATACTACACATCCAAACACTCTCAAGTGTTCAAATGTCCATCTATTCCTTGACCAAGCCTCAAGAGGAATCTTATCATAAACTGACTTTTTAGGACACCTGTTGATTAAATATACTGTTGTTGCTACAACTTCTCCCCAATATTTAGTTGGAAGTCCTTTTACTTTCATCATGCTTCTTTCCATTTCAAAAATGATCCTATTCTTTCTCTCATCCACTCCATTTTGCTATGGAGTATAGTTGGCTATCAACTCTTTCTTGATGCCATTCTGCCTACAAAAATTTACAAACATATTGGAGGTTTAATCCCCTCTTCTATTTGATCTGAGGACCTTAACATAGTGTCCACATTCTCTTTCAGCCAAGGCTAAAAATTCAACAAACTTATCAAATGCTTCAGATTTATTCTTCAAAAAATACACGCATGTCCTACGACTAAAATCATTTATAAATGTCATAAAATAAGTACTCCCCCCAATAGAAGTAGTTTGCACAGGGCCTACCAAATTAGAATGCACCAATTCTAATGGTGCTTTAGCCCTTCTAGAATTTGTAGAATTAAAGGGAAGCCTATGTTTCTTACCCAATATGGAAGCCTCACACTTGTCATATAAATTTGAAATGCTTGACAAACCATCTACCATTTTTTCTTGGACAAACCAACAAAGCGAAGATGTCCATACCTAAGATGCCAAAGCTTGGAGGGGTCTTTAATCACACTTAAGAGCTGATTTTTGGTGTGCTACTATAAATACATGCTTGGGAGGTGCAACACTGACTTGAGAAGAGAAACATATCTCTATTCTCAATAAGAACATTTGATTCTTTGTCATTTGGACTACTATAAGTAATCTATTACTCCCATCCTTCTCATGAATGACACACTTGTCATTTTCCATCAGCACCTTGTATCCATTTTGAATGAGTTGTCCAAAATTTATCAAGTTGTGCTTCATACTGGGGGCAAAATACACATTTTGTTTTTTCTTCTTCTCACCTTGCTTGGTGTGGACCATGATAGATCCTTTACCCACTATGAGAATGGTTCTATTATTTTCCATCTTAATCTTAGACTTAAAAATCTTATCAAAGAAAGAGAATAAACTTTCATTATCACTCATGTGGTTGCTACAACTACTATCTAGATACCATACCTTAGGGCTTCCTTCTTCACCAATGTTACACTTGATGAAGTTTGTAGGATTGTTTGCATTTCGCATGTTCACATCAGCCACATTAGCATTCTACTTTGACTAATCACCCTGTTTCTTCTAGCATTCACTTGCATAATGCCCATACTTATGATAGTAGTAGCATTCAACATTGCTCTTATTAGAGTTTTAATTCTTCTTACCTCCTCTAGAGCTATTTTGAGAGGTGCTTGCTCCCTCTTGGTTGCTTGCTTGTCTTAAGCTTTCTACACCAGCATTCCTTTGACCATTCCTTTCACGACCTCTACCTCTTGAGCCTCTACTGGATCCCTTTCTCTTGAATTCTCTTAAGCCTTGAAAGATTGCTTTTGGGAAGTTGTTGCTGATCTATTTATCTAGTACTCATGGGTTTGAAGGGTTCCCATCAACTCATCCATGATCAATGTGGTGAGGTCTTTTTCTTCCTCTATGGTCATGCCAAGATTGTCATATTTTTGAGGTAAACTTATTAGTATCTTCTCCACAATCCTCTACTCATCATAGTCTTCTATAATTTGATTTGAGCTAGTTTATCAAAGTAGAGATTTGTGAGCTAAACTCTGCAATAGGTTCATTGTCCCTCATCTGAAGGTTCTCAAAATCTCTTCCGATCATCTGTAGCTTCACTACTCTAACCTTATCAGTCTCCTTGAAGTTCATCTCAAAGATGTCCCATGCTTCCTTTGCATAATATGCTACTACAATCTTGGGAAAAACTATCTCCATCATTGGCACCTTAATCAAACTTAATGCCTTAGCACCCTTTCTCCTTGAATCTTTCAATTAAGTCTTTTGTGGATTTGTGAGGGAAGCATACCGAGTTGGGTTTGTCACATCACTAAATTCACTAATCACAAACTCCCACAAATCATTTGCAGCTATTATGGTTTTCATCTTCTTTGCCTATGCATCATAATTTTCTTTATTAAAGGATGGTGGCTGATACCATATCTTTCCTGTATCTCTTGCCATGTCAAATATTCCAAAAAAACAAATGCTCTAACTCACTCTAGATGTGGGGCCTCAAAGCTTTGATACCATGTAAAAAAAATCAAAACCCTAAAAATTTGCTTAGCACATGAAGGTGTTGAATGTTAGTTTTTCTTGGCACCAATGAATGTCGAGTGACAAGCAGTGGGTGCCGAGTGAACTTGACACAAGAGGAAGCTAAGTGAACTCAGCACAGAAGGGCAACTTGACAAGTGTATGCCAAGTGAGCTTAGTAGTGTTGGTGTCGTGTGAGCTGAGTGACCACTACAGGGTGGAACTCAATAATAGAGGATGCCGAGTGAACTCGAAAACAAAGGTAAAGAGTGAGCTTGGTCAAGACTAGACTGAGTGAGTAGTTTAACAAACTGCTATTAAAATGTAGAGAGCCAAAGGATGAAGCTTTCAGTAATGAATTTCTCAAATGCAATAAATAGAAGAAGAACAATAGATTTTAGTATGCCTACTTGCTTGCTTGCTTTCTATTCAAATATGAAAAAACTATTACAAAATATGGGAGCATTCAACTTCAACAAGAAAAATCCTAAAAACTTCAAACTTTAAAATTTAAACTTATAGATCTAATGGCTACACATACTAATGCCTGGAGCAATCACTGCTTCATAGGTTGAAATAATAATAACTTACAGAATGATAGAATATCCAACACGTGCAACATGAAATTGAAACTCTTCTATGTTATGAACACTAACTTGATTTGCTAATCGATTTCCTTCTTTTCCTTCTCTACTTTGCAACTCTTCTGCTCTGATCTCTTTCCTCTAATCTAATGAATGAATCTAATACATTCCTTTTTTGTCTCTTGTCAAAATGTTTTCCCCCTCTTTTCCAAGTTTGAAAACTCACCTACCCACATTCATTATTTCTAACTATTTTTCAGGCTATCAAGTGGTAGGTGGGTGTTTGGCTTTAGGGGAAAACATCTATCTGCATTTAATATTTCAAAAATTATGAACAAGTTCCACACTTTGTTCATAATGAAAAACAATGAGCTAATCTGATAAGATTATCACTAAATTTTGGTCCTCTATGACTTGGCTACATATGAAATGTCCTTTTTCTGATTTTATATGATATTTCAATCCACTAATCAGATCTTTAAGATCAAACAACCAATATTTCAAAGATCCACCAATTTCTCAATAAACCCCAAATCAGGTATGCTGGAGATAGTGCCAAACACTTCACAGCTTCAAATATTATTAATAAATCTAAAAGTGGACATTTTATATAGAAATTTTAGCAGCATAACAGCCTACAAAATGACATTTTCAGATCTTTATAACATTTACACAACAGCTCCCAAACAGAGGATAAAAACAATGCTCATCGGGCTCCCGAAAACAACATAGAATAGCCCAGAAACACCACAAAAACACTAATAATCTATCACAAAAGTATAATCATGAAAAAATACATATATTCAGCTCTATTTTAACATCTAAATGTCTGATATACAGCAGCAATCCAAACTGATATGAAATACTCAACCGAAAACACCAAACTCTTACAAAAAATCACACCCGAAAGCCCACAAATCTGCACTGTTCAGCACAAAGGAAAACTCTGTATGAGCATGCACATGGAATGGCTTCAAAATCCCATCCTTAGCCTTCTTGGAAACTTGCAAACTCCCGTTCTTGGGTCTCCTTCTCCACAAGTTTGGCAGCCTCTGAAGAACAACAAAGAAATGAGCAAAAATAAAGTTCTAGAATCAGCCCAAAATGCCTCCAAACCCCTTAAAAGAGGGCATAACCCTAGCTCACATCCAAAAGGGGTTAATAAAACATATTTTAATAAATTTTTTTATTTATTAGTCCATTAGCTTCCAAAGATTATCCCCTTTTTCTAAAACTTCACTTTTTGGGCCTGCCTGCCTTAGAAAGGATTATTATTTTTAATTATTTGAAAAGGGGACATGAAAACATAGCCATCCTTAAACATCACATACTAAAGAAAAAATTAAGCTTAAAAAAAAGTCAAATTTGATTGTTTAGTACTTTTATTTAGGAATGAAGCTTAGTGTGTGATGTTTAAGCTTTTAGTGGCTATATAAAGAGGTGCAAAATTAAATAAAAGCCTTACTTTTATTTGGGAATGAAGCTTAGTGTGTGATGTTTAAGCTTTCAGTGGCTACATAAAGAGGTGCAAAACTAAATAAAATCCTTATAACCAAGATCACAGATTATCCCTTTGTTACAAAGAACTGTTAACTAAATAAAAGCCTTTCTTTTTCCAACATGACATACTCAGCTAGGCTAATATCATTCTATTCATCTCTTGGTAGAGCTAGAGACCCTGCCTATAGTGTTAAAAAAATGCACTTAGGTGATGTGTATTACAATGTGTTATATATTTGTTTGAAGGTCATATGTTTGTTTGAGAAACTATAGGGTGAGAACATATTCACATATCAGTAAAAGGTTATTTAGTTGCTCATTGTAAAACTTAAAAACTAATTGAAAAAATAAAAATAATCTTAGAATATGATTTTGAATAGTTAAAATTATATTTTTATGAATTGAGAAAATCTATATGTATAACAATCATTTCATTATCAATCAAAGTAAATAGATGTCTCAATTGTGTCTATTAAAAAATTTATGGTAGATATTGATTTAATTTAAATAAATTTAAAATATGAGTTTTCATATTGTGACTAGTAATTGGAAAATAAAAATATAATAATTGAATATAAAAATTAATTTTAATAATTAAAAGGTGTGTAGAATCACCTCCTACACTAATTTTCAGAGGACAATTATGGAAACATGACTAACTTTTGTAGAGATCTCAAGAAA
This sequence comes from Cupressus sempervirens, assembly GCA_028749045.1. NCBI lineage: Eukaryota > Viridiplantae > Streptophyta > Pinopsida > Cupressales > Cupressaceae > Cupressus > Cupressus sempervirens. The sequence continues at coordinate 671,298,915 of CM053786.1, read as the reverse complement.
TGCATAATAATATAATTAAAATAACAATGAATGCATAACACAATGATTACTATGGAGAAACCCTTCTAGGAGAAAAACCCCACCCTCCAAAACTTGCACAATGTATTTTCAAATCAAGAAGACTACAATACACTTGCAATCCAAGTTCTTATAGGAGCACATCACCACAACTTGAACTTAGACTCAAACTTAGAGAGACTCCTTCTAGCACCCAATCTTGCAAATAGAACTTGATGATTCAAACACCTCCCCAAACCTTCCTTTTTATAGTGATTGACAACTTGGAAACCATTTGTGGTCTTACAAAACCATGGGCAAAATAACCACGACACATGTTGCCCACTTGTCATTTGTAATTCCAAGAATAACATTTTCGACCATAATTTTGTCCTCTAGTTTAGACCCCCATAAAAGTCATATAACGAGTTCTTTATCCTCCAAAAATAGCCCTCTTGGGTAAAAGTAAAAATATATGTCACCTTTTAGGTTGACTTATCAAAATGGTTGAATTTGAGTATTTCTATCCAAAAATCATTTTTATTCATACATATGACTTAGATAAATTCATTCTAGCTAAGTTATACATGGCCTCACACTTTTCTAGTTAGAAATGTCTATTAAATACATGTTTTATACTAGTTTGCATCCAACTACTAAAGAAATAAAATTATTTTAGAAAATTTACATTTCAATAACTCTTCCTATTTTATTTTATATTTTTTTAGTAACATATAAACACCATTTTATAGAGTTCAATTTCAAGAATATTCTCATATAGAGTTGATAGTGTTCTAAATAGATATAGTATATTATAATTGAAAAATTCTACAAGCACATATTTTAACACTAAAAAAGATGTTGATTTTGAGAAAGAAAATAAATATTAAATTATATAAAAAGATTAAAAATTATATGACATTCTAGAGGAGAGATTACTCTTCAAGAATGTATAATTTTAATTCTAGTTAGAATAGATTTGTTTTGAAAAATGTGGTGAGAGATGAAAACTATTGATTTTAGGTGTGTTTAAATTTGAATAATTATACAAAAAAAAAATAATTCAAAAGTTATTTTTATTTTTGATTCTTCTAGCTATATAATTTATCTATAAAACATTATGAGTTCAAATGTAAATGAGTTTATTTTCATATTATTTTGTGGTGGGAACTAAAGCCCTAATTTTTAGCAATTGAAAAATTATATATAAAAATTATGAAAATGTATCAATTCTTATTCCAAGTAATAAATTAAAATTATAATCCTAAAATTCATATGTTTCTACACATTTCACTACCTTACTTCATTTTAAAATTCTAAGTAATAATACCAGTTCTATGTCATTGAAGGTGAACAATTATACTTTTTTTAGCCTTTTCCTTTACAAAAGGGTGACATAGGTTTGTTCTTTTACCCTCCTATATTGTACTAGGGACAAGACACTTTTTTTAACAACTCATACACCATTTTTCAACTCATAAACATGTTGAAAACTACCACAAAAAAATTCTAGAGTTTTCTATAATTTTCTAGAAAAAGCTTGCAAGGTTGAGAGACAATTCTCAACATTCTCCCACTTGTCAAACACCTTGCAAGAGTCAAGGGATCTAAAGTGTCATGGAATTAATTGCTAGGGGCTGAGATACCCATAGACTTTGAACAGCATTTGAACTTCTCTATGCTCACGAGCTTAGTTAATGCATCAACAACATTCACCAAAGTCACCACCTTCTCTAGCTTCACCTTGTCATCCTCGACCATATCTATCATAAAATGATATTGTACATCAAAGTGCTTGGTCCTGGCATGAAATGTCAGGTTCTTTGCTAGGTAAATTGCACTTTGACTATCACTATAAATTTTCACTGCACCCTATTTGAACTCTATTTATGAACACAATATCTTTAGCCAAATATCTTCCTTGTAGGCATGAGTAGCTGCCATATACTCCACCTCTATAGTGGAAAAAGTAACCATAGCTTTTCACATGCTCATCCAACTAATTGCACCACCGAATAATGTAAATACATATGCACTCAAACTTCCAACAACACTTTGATATAGTACTCGACACACCTCTTCCATCTCCAATGGGGATGAAGGACATTGTGAGTTAGAAATCTTTGTTCCCATAGTAATAGGAACACTCAATGGTTTGGAATCCTACATATTGAATTTTTTCAAAATATTACCAACATATTTAATCTAGCCTAGCCAAAGCTTTTTTATTTATTTATCTCTTATAATCTCCATTACCAGAATGTGTCTTGTTGCACCAAGATCTTTTATTTCAAACTTTGATGAGAGCTAAGATTTTAATTTTGTAATCAAACCTTTATCTTTGCCAATTAAAAACATTTCATCAACATATAAGCCAATAACCAAGAAATACTCACCATCAGGCTTGTAATATATAGTGATCAAATTTGGATCACACAAATCCAAAACTCAATACATATGTATCAAACTTCTAGTACTACATCTTTAAATTTCTTTTAAACCATACAAGGATTTCTTCAATTTATAGGCTAAATGACTTTTACCTTTCACCACAAAGTGCTTTGGTTGTGTCATATAAACTTCTTCCTTCAAATTTCAATGAAGGAAATCTATCTTCACATCCATCTACTCAACTTCTAGATCATAAGCTACTGCAATAGAAATTAAAAATCAAATGGATGTCATTTTTGATATAGGAGAAAAAATTTCACCATAATCAATTCCTGCAACTTAGGAGTAACCTTTTGCAACCAATTATGCTTTATACTTATCAATGATTCCATTTGAATCCACCTTCTTTTTGAACACCCATTTACAACCAATAGGCTTCCGTCTTTCAAGCAATGGTATAAAGTCCTATGTGTCATTCCTCTTAAGAGATGTCATCTCTTCTTCCATGGCTATTTTACAAGACTCTTAACCATTCATACCAAGAGCCTCTTCTACAGATTTTAGTTCATCAATATTAGAATTCAAAGCAATTATATACCTCCAATCATTAGGAGAATATCCATACCTTTCTAGTGCTTTCCTCTATCTACTAGACCTTCAAACAAGATCTAGTTTAGGTTCATGTTTAGGTTCATGATTAGGTTCTCCCTCTTCCTCTGATGATTCAAAACTCATAGAGCTCTCTTTAGCATCTCATCTTTCTAAGGTCCTTGATTAAACTTTCTCTGGTGTAGTAGGAAGTTGAATCAAATCTTTCTTTTCTTCCTTCTATTCTAGCTATACTATAACTAAAGAAGTCTTAGTTTCTCTAAAAATAACACTTCTGGAATAAAATACCTTTTGTACAATAGGATCCCAAAGCTTGTATCCTTTCACACCATAATCATATCCAATGAAGATACACATGGCAGCCTTGTTGTCCAACTTTGTTCATTTCTCCTTTAACACATGAAGATATGCCTCATAACCAAAAACTCTCAGATGTCTCGGTGAAGGCTTGTGGCTCGACCATGCTTCCTTTGGTGTCTTATCAACAAGAGCTAATGTAGGAGATCTATTTATTAGGTAGTAGGTAGTGGTTATAGCTTTAGCCCATAACTTTTGTTCCAGTCCAGATCCACTCAACATACTCCTAGCCTTCTCCATCAAGGTTCTGTTCATTCTTTCTACAACTCTATTTTGCTGTGGAGAATACAAAGTTTTCTTCTGTCTTTTAATACCACAATATTTAAAAAATATGTTGAAATCATTAGAGAAAAATTCACTACCATTATTAGCTCTCAAACACTTTATCTTCTTACTAGTCTACAACTCAACCATTGCTTTAAATTCTTTGAAATGACTAAAAAATTCAGCTTTACTCCTAAGGAAATAAACCCATGTGCTTCTAGGGATATCATCAATGAAGAAAACACAATAAAATAATCTACCAATATAAGGAATATCAATTGGGCCAAATACATCCAAATGGATTAGATTCAAAATACATGAGGACTTATGAGAACATGAGTAAAACTATATACAATTTTGTTTACTATAGATACAATGCTCACAAAAATCAAACTCAAGTTTTCAGTCATTCAACCCATCAACAAGGTTTTTATTTTGAAGGTTCATAGACCCTTTTCAGCTATGTGGCCAAGTCTCTAGTTCCATAACATAGTCTTCTTTGCAGGCAACTTTGATTCAGTAGATGAAGCACCCTAGGGTACCCAAAAACCACTACCATCTATTGAAAGAAAAACCATTTCGTTCTCCAACAAAGTAGTCCTCTTTACAATCTTATTAGAAGCACTATAGCACTCAACCGTGCATGCATCAAGCCGATACAATGTACCCAATCTTCTTCCTCTTGCAAGGGCGAGGCATAATTCTCAACAATTTTATAATAATATTATGATTAATATACTAAGTTTAATGTTTTCCAAACATATTTCCATTTCAAAGTATGTTGTGCTCATGGACTTTATTGTGTAACAACATTTTAACACTACTCTATGTAAGTTGGAAGTAGGAGCAATTTAATTTTTTTGATTTTTTTATACAATTAGATTGAAAATTAGAATATAGAACTTAAAAAATTATAACTTCTACTTGAATGCATCAAGTTATGATATATGAAATCTTTGGCTTTTTGCATTCATATTAATATTATTCAGTACCAAGATATAATCGATGGTAAAGAACCAATATTATAACTCAAGGATAGATTTTGGAGAATGATTTTGATAATATGGCAATTGATTTTAAGTGTATAGATGATTTTAAGTGTGATTGTTTTAACTAAATTAATCTCATACTAATCTTACAAGAATTTGCACTAATAAAAAAATAATTATATTAATTAATTACATAAAATAATAAATGAATTAAAATTGATAAAATTTAGAAATGAACACTAAAATAAATTATAGATAGCTTTGCAATAGTTTTTATGAAACATACAACGATTAATACTATTTAATCACCAACTATCACACTTAATTTCAATAAACTCTTGGAAACCTACTTGAAGTTGAGTTCTTATACAACTAAAGTTAATAATTAAATAAAATCATTTGCGATTGTCCTTTTTCTATCATTATCAAAATTAGGTATTTAACTAGAACAATCTAGATTAGAAGAGAAGTTGCCATGGGGTTTTGTGCAAAAGTTTCATGTACAATGTACAAATGTTTTCTCTCACGAAGATTTTGTGAAGTTTTATGAAAGTACAAACTAAGAAAGAACAGAACAACAAGGAAGAGGAAAAACACAAACACATGATTTTTTCATGGTTCACCATAAATTATGGCTACGTCCACACTGTAGGGAAGATCCCTTATTAATGTTAAAGACTAAACTTTACATCACAAATATAGCTTTAGCTCTTTGAATATAATATGAAATAATGAACCTCCAATACATATATATAGAGTCTTAAGAGAAATGAAGAGACAAACAATAGGAGGAAAACAAAAATAAATGAAACACTATTGTGCTTCACATGTAAACCCAACATATTCTTCTTGTTGGTGTAAATAAGTATTTAATTAAGTAAGTGTAATAAGTAATGAAAAGATGGACAAACTCTTTTGTGCATATTGCAAAAAGCCAAATCATGACGAGCATCATTGCAAGAGAAAAATAATCGATGAATTAGAAAATCTACTCAAGAAGAACAAGATTCAAGTGCCAGGTACTTCCAAGGATTCTACTCCAACCTCTTCAAAGGGTAAAGTTCAAGCACTTATGGAAAACTCAAATTCTTCTTCAGAATGGATACTTGACTCAGGTGCCTCTTACCACATGGGTTCTTCAAGGGAAGACTTTTCTTCATTGAAGCAGTCAAAGGTACCACACATCTTCGTGGGAGATGATACTAAGATGGAAGTTGAAGGGAAAGGACATGTGGAAATGGAAGACGGGGAATTCAAAGATGTTCTCTATGTTCCAAATCTAAGTTCCAATCTCCTATCAGTTTACCAAATCACTCACCTTGGAGATGGTCATAAGGTTGAGTTCCTTCCCATTTCAGTGACAGTGCGAAGTCTTAGAGATGATTCATTGGTAGCAGTTGGGAAAGTCAATCATGAAAAGAGGTTATATTCCTTCTCCCACTTTGTGCCTAAGAGTCCTTCCCAAGCCTTGTTAACTCACTCTATTTCACAAATCAACTTATGGCATGAGCAGTTTGGTCACCTTGACTTCCGTTCTCTTCAGCAACTTTGCTCAAAACACATGGTCAAAGGTCTACCCAATATCACCTTTTCTAAAGGAGAGTGTTCATCTTGTTCAGTGGATATGAATCTCAAGGAGAAGTATAATAAAGGGAAGTCTTCTCAAGCTCCAGTTGTTCTTCAACTGGTTCACATGGTATTAGTAGGACCCATTGCAGTGACTTCAGTCAGCCAAGGTCGTTACATACTCACATTTGTTGATGACTTTTCAAGATTCACTTCAGTCTTCTTCCTTCATCATAAGAATGAAGTGGTTCATAAGCTTCAAGACTTCAAGGCTCATGTTGAACACAAGTCAAGGAAAGCCATCAAAGTATTAAGAGTGGATAATGAGAATAGATATGTTGACAGAAGACTTAAGAACTTTTTGCAGAATTGAGGGGATTGATCTTCAAAACTCACCAGCATTCAGTCCACACAAGACAGATGTTGCAGCTATGAGGATTAGGACTCTCAAGACTATGGCAAGTTGCATGATTAAGGCCAAGTCTCTCAATCCTACACTTGAAGTTGAAGCCATTAGCAGTGCTACTCACATACTTAACAGGTCTCCTCATCCAACCTAAGATGGAAAGACTCCTTTTGAAGCATGGTGCAGTAGAAAACCAGTTGTGAGTCACCTTAGAGTCTGCTGTTGTCCAGCATGGGCAAACCTTTCTTCTAGGAGTTGCAAGGCATTGACACCTAGGCCTTGTACCTTCATTGGTTATGAAGACAATGTGAAGGCTTATAGACTAATGGATCTAGAGACTTAGGAGATTTTTGTGGAGAAGGATGTTCACTTTGAGGAAAGTGCTCCAAGCTTATCCTCTACTCCTCTCCACACATCATACACAGTGGAAACTAATAGTGACACTAGTGATAGTGCTTCAATAGGTTCAAACACATGGGGTTCTATCAACATTTGTAGTGAGAGGTCACATCAGTCAAGTCCACATGCTTACATTGCCACAGTGAAAGGTCCAACACAACATGGTACATCTCATCTTCCAGTTCTAGCTTCACTTGACTTGGGAGACAGAATTGAGGACTTACATATTCTCATTGATGATGATTCTTCTACAGTTTTTGCGAGGGCTCACTCTAACCATCATGTCCATACTCTACATGATCAATCTACACAAGTTGGCATGATTATGGATCCTTATGAACAGCAATTAGTGGAGCTCTCTTTGTTAGTAGAGGAGACAGATGGTTCAGTGGAATAGGTTCAACAGACATCCTTGCCAGATCTGCATCATTTATTTTCAGCACAGTTGGAAGGGGTGAACTTCAACATCAACACAAGGATACTTGAGCAGGTTTTAGGGCCACCATATATCTTCAGGACTGTACCTTTGCTATTGTTTCTTCCTAAGGGGAGGAACACATTTCTGCATTCTTGGACCACCTTCTTCATTAGAGTGGCTTTCACTTGTTGGCATTCTTCTTTTGGGGGGGGATTCTATTCTATCTCTCTTCCTTCTCTTATTCTCTTATGTATATACTGGATGCATGTCGTAATGGGGGGGTCTTGATTACTCCATCCATCAATGCATCCTTACTTATCTCTCTTTTTGGGGGAAGGTTTTTCCCATGAGGTTTTCCCTCTTTCCTCGCTTTATGGGAGATTTGCATTATCATTATGTACATGGGTACCTAACATGGCCTACTAGTCGGGACCCATTATGCATCTTCATCCTAGTTTCATAAGCTTAAGAGCATTTCCCTAAGTTGCACTTAAGGGGGGTGTTAGTGTAAATAAGTATTTACTTATTACACTTACTTAAGTTTACTTAGGTTAATGCATTATTTAATTATTTTGCATTATTTAATTATTTTAATTTGTGAGACACTTGGGAGTTTGCACACCTTTTGAGTTGTCATGTAGACAACATAGGAGTATGCAACTCTATTTTAGCACATGGTGTCTACAACACTGTTTGCATGTCACACCCTTCTAGGCTTATCCTCTCATCATCGCACATACTTCTGTGCTTAATGGAGGATAACCCATATCTGGTGGACATGTGCTTGGTTGTATGAAACATCATGATGCTAACTTCTATGCATTCTAGAAGCTCTCCTAAGGAATTTATATTCAGGCACTCCTAGTGTACTCTTAGTGGAACAAGTTATTGAATACATTGTTATTCTGATCATACTCTCTCTCTCTTTGGTCTACTGTGTGCTTGTGTTTGAGTTCTTACTTCCTAGGTGAATTTTTCCCTTAGGCAAATTCTTACACTTCTTATGGGTTGCCAAATCATATTTGAGTTTAACAACCTTATTTATTTATTTGGAGGTTCTCATCATCTATAATTGGAGGAGCAATTCTCATTTTGCAGACAACTTATGAAAAATTTTAGAATTATTTATTTAGGATCCATTTTAATGGAGTGCCAAAGTATATTTTCTATAATCAGATGAAAATTTTATGTTTTTATAGCCTCTTGTTGCAACAAATGTGCTGATTTTGGGTCTCCAAACCAACAAATTCATTATCATCATTGATATCCATATTTTGCATTGAAGTGACTTCTCTTCTTGAGGAATTCTTCTACTAATATTTTTACTATGAGTTAAGCCAATAGGTGTAGGGACATAGTCCTAATTGTATCTACTTTGAACTTGGCTTCTATTGTGATCCTGAGAAAAGATGTTACCTTTAGTATTACTATTGTTATACTGGTCAAATGAGGTAGTCTTGTTATAGGAGGGACTATCTTTAGAGTTTGCATAAGAGTGTGCTTGTGGGGAGAGAAAACCTGGTGGGTGACAAGGTGAAGATTCTCATGGATGAAAGACATAATACATACCACAAGAGGTGGGAGCCCATATTTTAGATTGGAGACATGTTTTAGCTATTGTCGCATGCTACTAGCCTAAGTTTAGGATGCATAAATTGGGGTTTAGAGTATGTCATGTGGATGCAAGCATTGGCATATTCAATTGCTATTTGACACCAATTTATACATCTCCAACATGAGCTATGGAAGAGGTGGATGGTCCACTGTGAGGGAGTCTTTCACCAAAATTGACTCTAGAATTAGGTTTGGTGTGGTGTAGAGAAAACCATGAGTGAGGCTCCTGTATGGAGTCCACCTCACCTATGAGTGACTTGTTCTCAACATTAAAATGCTAGTGACCAAATGCATCAATAGTGACTTGATCATCATCAACATGATGTGATTGACTAACTCTTTATCTCTATACTCAAACAGAGAGTTATCTTCTTTGTAGCTAGTTGGAGTACTTTTTCTTATTTCTGTGAGGTAGAGGGATTTTTTGGTGACTATTTTCATCAAATCTTTGATCATCATTTGTGCTAGATTGACTCCACACGCTAGTAGAAGAAGAGGATGGAGGGGTAGGGGCTAAGACTGAGGATAGAGTGGTAGAGGCAAGGAAAGGGGTAGGGGCTAAGAAGATGATGGAAGAGCAGGGACATATTCACATACCATTTTTTCTTCCTTGTGTAATGCTGAAAATGCCTTCTCATTGAAGACAACATCTCTACTTCTGATCATTTTCTTTCCAATTGGATCCCAAATTCTAAAATCGAACTAGTCTTCACCATAGCCCAAAAATATGCCTCTTTGTGATTTTTGATCAAGCTTCCTTCAAAACATGTACATACTCTTTGCATCCAAGCATGTGGATGTGAGAATATGAGATTTTATTTCCCGGTCACTCTTCCTCTAGTATGCCAAAGTCCAACTGAGAAGAGGGACTTTGGTTGATTAAGTATACTACTGTATTACATGCCTTACCCAAAAATCCTTGCCTAAACCAGCATTAGAAAGCATACAATGAGCTTTCTCAAGGATTGCTCTATTCATCCTTTGTGTTTCTCCATTTTCTTGCAAGGTGAAGGGAGCAATATTAATTCTATGGATGCCATTATCCACACAAAATGAATCAAATTCCAATGAACAAAATTCTCCACCATTGTCCATCTGGAAGCACTTTATTTTGTGACCAATCTGATTCTCAAATAAATCCTTAAAAATTTTTAACTTGCTGAAAATATTAGATTTCTTATGCAATATATAAATCCATACCTTTCTTGTACAATCATCAAGGAAAGTGAGGAAGAAGCTTTCTCCTCTAATAGAGCCTTCCTCGGTGGGTCCAAACACACGAAAATAGACAAGTGCTAAAGGAGTGCCTTTCTTTTTGTGTTTAGTCCTTCAGAAGCTGACCCAATTATATTTTCCATAGAGACAATGTTCAAAAAATTGTAAGTCAAGTGATTTTAGCCCTGGTAATTGCTCCCTTTTATGCATAGCAACAAGGCCCTTTTTACTCATGTAACTGATCCTTTGATGCCATGATTCTAAATTGATATCTTTAACTATCATGACAACCCCTACTTTACCAATATTTTATAAAATATATAAACTCCCAATCTTGTCTCCCTTTGCAACTAACATGGATCCTTTTGTAACTTTCCATGAATCAATTAGAGAAGTGACAAAACCTTGTGCATATAGCTGACTTAGAGAAATCAAAATTCTCTTTAGTATTGGAACATGACGCACATCTTTTAAAAATCAATAAACACCTCCTTTCAAAGATAATAAAATATCTCCTTTGCCTACTATTTCACATGCTTTATTATCAGCCAAGCATACTTCACCAAACTTACCACCTTTATAATTTGAAAAGTATTTTGTATACAAAGAGGCATGAAATGATGTGCTAGAATCCAAAACCCATGAGACCAAAGTAGTCTCAGTTGTAGGTAAAATTAGCACATTATCATCTTTGTCATAGGTGGCGTTGGCTTGAATTTCCTGCACTCGTTCTTGTGCTCTTTTATAACCTCTACAAACTTTTTTCATGTGACCACTTTTTCCACAAAATCAGTAGTCTCCTCCTTTCCTTTCCCTTGATAGTTGATTTTGATCTTCTATGATGATTGTTTCTACCTCTATGTTGGCTTCTTCCCCTATTTTTGATGCTGACCACCATCAAGGCTTCACTGAGTGAGGATTCCTTGTTGCTTCTCTACATATCCTCACTAAGTAGAGTTGTCATTACTTCATCATAGACCATCTTTCTCTTTGAGGAGTTAGAAGTACTAATCGCTATAATAATAGGATTCCAGCTATCAATTAATAAACAAAACAAGATAATAGCTTTAGATTCATCATTTTGTGTCATGCCAATTGAGGTTTCTTGACATAATAAAGTGTTCAAATCATTTATGTGATTTGACATCATAGTCTGATCCTTCATTTTCAGCTTGTAGAGCTTCTTCATAATGAATATTTTGTTTGCAACTAAGGCTATTTTATACATACTTTGAAGTTTATCCCAAACTTCCTTGGTCGTAGATCTATTGTGCATATTGAATAAAACATTCTGTGATAAAGAAAGAAAGATTTTTTCCTTTTCCTTCTCATCAGTTTTATCCTAGTCTTCATCCTTCATTGTAGTCATTTTCTTTACTTTTCCATTAATTGCTTCCACCAAGTCTTGCTTGAATAGCAACAAATGCATCTAAACTTTCCACAAATGAAATTCTATCTTGAGAATTTCTACACTTGCAAATCTTCTATAACTCAGGATTTTCAAACACCAAAATTGATTCCAGCGACTACGCCAAGCTCTAATACCAATTGTAAAGTTTGCAAAAAGAAAACTGAGAAAGAATAGAACAACAAGAAAGAGGAATAACACAAGCACACCATTTTATCATGGTTCACTACAAATTGTGGCTACGTCCACACTATAGGGAAGATCTCTTATTAATGTTAAACACTAAACTTTACATCATAGTTGTAGCTTTAGTTCTTTGAATAGAATATGAAATAATGAACCTCCAATACATATATATAGAATGTCAAGAGAAATGAAGAGACAAACAATTGAAGGGAAACAATAATAAATGAAAGATTGTTGGGCTTATAAATGAGAGATTTGAGAAGCTTATATTGAAACATTTTCATTTCTAAGTGGCATGATGCTAGTATTATCTTATCAATGAGAAGCTTATAGAATAATCCTTTCTATGACTAGATAAATTTTTATGGGTTTACAGACTGAATGAATTTGAGGATATTAACTTTTAAGAGGCATTTCCATGAATTCAGCACCAAAATTTTGTCTCACCATTCTGATTTTGCACGGTAATATGCTCAAGGTATACTCTTCATTTTATCGGAGAAGCATAAGAAAGGCATGATTGGTAGTGCCATTCAACTTCTTAGGGATTGTTGATTATGGAGAAGTGCATTTTTCTGAGCAATTTGAATTTGGAGGCAGATGATCCTACTTACAATGTAGATATATCAGCTGGAAGAAAAATGGTCAAGAACACTAAATATATTTGGCACATAAGCTTCCAGTGTAAGCACTATGTACCTCATAGGACCTTGGGTCCTTGTTGGGTGTGGTCTCTAGTGCTTTAAATTCCTTAGGAGCCCTCACAGGAGCTTAGGCCCTCATTGGGTGTGGTCTCTAGTGCTTTAAATTTCTCAGAAGCATATAATTTCCTCGAAAAAACAACCCCAACGAAATCATTTGCCTCAAGCTTTTCCTATTTTTGAAAGTCCCACTGGCATTTGGCACTGGCAGAGCTGCCATGGCTGATTTCAAAGTGGCTAAAGTAGATAATCTTAGCTTTGAGAAGATTCTAGAGCTTCTGTGCTTTTTTAGTTAAACTTTAGGAACATTCAAGAGTTCTATTTTTTTAATTTTTTGAGTGCACAAATTAATTTTATGCCCACAAAAAATATAACCTACCAATCAGAAAATAGAAATTATTGAATCAAAATTGATTTTAAAAAAACTAATTTTTCAACTTTAGAAAATCATTTATTTTAGTTATAATTATTTGTCACAGTTCCTTCCAGAAACTAACAATTTGGACGGTCTTACATTAATTTTAAAAATTGAATACATTGTAGCATAGTTCAAGTACTTGACTTTGACTTTTAGAATAACTACACTTGTAGATGCCATTAAATAAATCAACTCTTGTTTCTATAGTTCAATAATATTTCAAGTTGCATTTTTTTTTTCACTTTAAAACTTTGAACCCTCATCTCCCAGTAGCAGTTTTAGTTGTGAAAATGATTGCGACGACAAATTCTTCATAACGATTGTGCAAAGGACAATAAAATGAATGAGTGGAAGATGCCACAAAAAATAACTTAATCCTAGGGTTGTCAGCATTTGTTTGAATGTGCACTTCACACTGGCATTTGGCTGGAGGCTCATCCTTTTTTTTCATCCCTATTCGATTTGATGATCTTTCTCACCCTATGCTATACAGACTAAAAATGCATTTGACCATTTTTAATTTTAATTTTTTTGATGAATAGATATTTTTCATTAATTGTAATTTAAAGATACATATGGTAAAAAGGTCAGTTTAACAACGATTCATTTAAAAAAAACATATATATTAAAGATCCACCAAATTCCTTTTATTAATTAATTTAAAAATGAGATAATAGTGACTTTTAAATTAATTAATAAATATAAGATATGAATGTACATTAGATACATTTATTGAACTATATAGCCATCTCTATATTAGATATTATATGTACTATAAAATAACTACATGTATGTCTTGTAATCATGATACTATAAATTAGTAAGAATAAACTAGACTTAGACTTTTTTTTAATGAGCAAGCAAACATTCATTTTTAAATTATACTAATTTAAGGTAGGATGACTAGAGTCTCATTATAGGATTGTGAAAGGTTAGAAAATAAATAAATAATAATAATAATAATTAGATTAAGAAACTAAGCTTTTATATTATTTTGTCAATTTTTAAGGTCTAACATTTTATAAAACTTATTGACATAATCAAGAATATTTCAAACAATATTTACTCATTATATATTATTTTATGACAGATGAAGATATCAAGTCATTAATTATAATACCTAAAAAATAAATAAAAATAAATAAATTAATATTTAGAACATATAGTAAAATATTTTCTTCAGATTATTCATTTATCTTATTTTTTCAAGTAGTACAAATTAGTCATTTTTTAATTATTTGTTAGAAAGTTTCCATCTTAGTTTCCAATAGAAATTACTTGACATGATCTAAACTAAGAAAAATAAAAAATAAGATAATAATATGTAATCTAGACACACAAACAAGGAATTAAGACAATTTAATATGTATGTATATATGTATATACGTATGTATGTATGTAAATATGTATTTATATATAAATACATACATATATGTACTCCATGTGTGTGTGTGTGTGTGTGTATTTATATATAAATACATACATATATGTACTATATATATATACATATGTATATGCATGTGTGTATATGTGTTATTATCTATTTATATATAGAGAGATGTATAGATGTATATTAGCATGTGCGCGCATGTGTGTATAGATATATCTCTATGTGTGTATTAGAAAGTAAAGTCCACCAAGATAAATGAGAGGGGGATGAATCAGTTTTGTAATTGAAACAACTCTCAATATCCTTATTAATTCAAAAATATGCAAACACTAGATGCAACAACCATATAACACCATATTTGTTAACTAGGAAAACCCTTGAATAGAGGAAAACCTGAGTGGGGACAGTACCCATAAAATGATGTCATAATTTATAATTTCCTTTAAGAGGATGGATCGAGTTAGTAGTCAATGTGATATATCTAGTACATAGCACTCTTTGTTAGGAGATTCCAACCCTGTTAGGAGTTGTGCCAACCCTATTAGAATTTGATGGGAAGACAAAAGGACCTACTGTCCAAATAATATTTGTACTATCCTCACTGAATAATAGAGATTTACTTTGATAGTGTCCAACAATAAATTCTTTTCTAGATTCAATACCATTTCCACTCTATGTGTCTCAATTGCACTAAATACATCTCTGATATAAGGATAATCAATATCAAGTTCATTGGATCTCACATAAAAGTTTTCATACCCACATTACACATAAAAACCACAAAATGCCACACTTTACCACAAGGAAATAATATTTCTTATACTAGGTCCTAAAATAAGTTATTGAGTCAGCCTTAGGGCTTTCTCAATTTGCAATAACAATATAGGACCATCTTAAGATATTACAATTAAATGTTACATTACAATATTGCATATTTTGACAATTACAATCAAACTATTAGCTCTTAGTCTTCATAACTATCTACATGTGTAACATCTGACTTTGCTCATAACTAAACCATCTTTATCATGTCTTCTAACTCATACATTTATGTTTAACAATATTATATCTATGTTAGTAGATATAATCAAAACACCACTAACTACTTAACTAGTGCACCTATCTAAATTACATCTTCAATAAACCTTGAATAACTATGCACTATCTTCAAAGTTATGCATATAAACTAAACCATAGAATTAGGACACTTTGTAAAACATGTCCTCAATTGTGCATAATATTATCTTCATTTCTTGATCCTCATGAAACCAAACTGTGTCTACTACTCTGCTAGTCTTCACATAATAACCATTATGTTGACATTAATAATAAAAATGGTCATGAATGCAACACAAAACCTCTAAATCATGTCACCAGGAATTATTGGATACTCCCCCATAGGAATACCATCAGCATTCATTCCAACAATCTCCCCCTTTGGCATTGATGAAAAACATCTAAGTTCCATTGGTACCAAATGTCTCTGTTGCAATTACTCCTCTATGCATGTTGTCCATGAATTTCATATATGCTGTAATTATCATGCACAAAGAAGGTGTTAATTTTCCCTTGACACATCATCATCTTTTCAAATCCTCTTGGTTAATGACACCTCTATTTTAGAAAGAATTCTTCCCTAAAGGATATTCTTCCCCTATTGAAATAAATATACAAATATATTTTATGTATCACTTTCCTCATAAGATATCTACAAACATTGATAATAAATGATGTTTTTCAAGTTCTATTCTCACCTATTGACACCAATGACAAAGGTTTCATTATGCCAATCTATGACATAATATATTCAATATACTTAGGTGTCCAAATACACTGTTAAGAACTAGTTACTACTCAAATCTATGTGTACAATCTCCAACTTCACAAATGTAGTAAATTTCTTTCTTAGAAAAGAAATTTTTTTTCTAATTTTCTTTAACACATTCCTTGCATACCTTGTTAGTAGGCTTTACAAACTTAGGAAAATCTCCAACAACAAATGTAGTACTAATCTTCACAATGTTATCAAAGTTTATATTACAAAACCTCTTATGGAATAACCATCTATCATCCATCTTAGCCATTAAGCATGTCATCTCAGTAGGATTCAACTGAATAACATTACCTTTAGTCCTTGTACCATTACCAATCAACTTACCATCTTTATCCTTGATAATGCATGTATTTTTAGTGAATTTCAAGTGATATCCATTGTAAACTAGTTGTCCAACACTCAAAAAATTATGTTTTAAACTATCAACAAAGTAAAAATCATTAGTGTTAGTGTTTCCATCAAGTGTAATAGATCTCTTTCCCTTAATGTGACAAGCTTCATTATTTTCAACTCTAAAAATTCCACCATCATAGCTATATTCATGTCTCTAGTCATATGATGAGAACAACCACCATCTATAATTGAATCAAATTTCTTCTTTTCAACTTTTGATAATAAAGATCTTTCTTCTCTAACTTCTCTTTCAAGACTTTATTCCTTAATAGAAAAAATCCTATTTCATCACTTTCACTCAAGAATATTTCCACACTAGCATCTAATTCCTCATTATTAGAAAATAGAAAAATCCTTGGCTTATAAGGCTTCTTCATAAACTTTCTTACTCTTTTAGGTCACTTAGAAGAATAATGACCATATTCACCACATGTTCAACATTTAAGGAGTTTCATATCTTTAGGTTCTCTCTTGATAGGCACCTCAATTCCTTCCTTCATCTTCTTATATTCTTCTATTTTTGCTCAGCTACTACTAGCATAATCTCCACTTGTACTTTAATTTCATGTCTATGTAGGTCAAACACTTAATGCACTGAAAGCAATCTCAATACTAGGCAATTCTCCACCTTTTCTCATGCATTACTCAATTGATTCCAAT
This sequence comes from Cupressus sempervirens, assembly GCA_028749045.1. Taxonomy (NCBI): domain Eukaryota; kingdom Viridiplantae; phylum Streptophyta; class Pinopsida; order Cupressales; family Cupressaceae; genus Cupressus; species Cupressus sempervirens. Next base: position 671,281,700 of record CM053786.1, on the reverse strand, counting down.
CTCCCAAGAAGAGTCTCTCTTGTAAAATTAGGTGTGTAGGGAATAATATGTTCAATTGTTTGTGATGTCTATTTGTATGCATCTGTCAAAGTTTATAATATTTTCCATATAACTTCATCTTCATCCTTTTTTCCCTCACAAGTCTTAATTCCTACAACAATCTCTAATATTATTTCAAAGTACCTTCTTCTAGATTCATCTTCCATCATCTTAGCATCTTAAAATAAACATATCCATTTCTTTAGTCTAATCTATCTAACATGCTTATCACCTTCAAATATAGATTCTAATGATTTCAAAATTGTATAAGCTAGATTTAAAGATTTTACCTAACTATACTATTTTTAGAAAGAGTTGTTAAGAATGCTTCTTTGGCCAACATATTGTACATAAACTTATCTCTTTAAGATTCAATACAAGTCTCAAGCTTATCTTCATCAACCAAATGCTTCTTTTTCTTAGTGATCAACCAATATCCTAGATCCATGCACATAAAAAAAGTGTCTTAATTTTCTCCTTCCAATAGTCATAGTTAACTTGATCACACTTCAGACTTTCTTTCTTTCAGAGTTGCTGATGAGTTTTTGTATTGGCTGAGTGACTTTATTAGTTTGAATAAGTTGTTTGAATTTATCAAGATTTGAATTGGTACATCTAGACCTAAAGATAACTAATTTCCCCCCCTCTCAGTTATTCTAATCACTCTAACAATTGGTATTAGTTATTTGGTGCATGTAAGGAAAGTTTGAAGGGACTTAAGTTAAAGATCAAGATGTACAAGAGAGAGGTACCTAAGATAAATAAAGATAAATTCCTGGCATGGAATTGACTGATGAAATCACATCTATCTAGAGTACCTAAAATATGATTACATTGAAGTTCCTAGACCCATGTCAATGGAGATAATAAAGGAGAATTGGGACCACTATCAAATGATTATAGATTTGGTATCTTTCCTAAGTTATCTTGAATTTGATGATGTGAAGGAGTGCACTAATGGAAAGAAAATGTGGGACAAGTTGACTCAAATCTATGGAGAAGACAAAAATGTGTTAAGGGCTAAAGAAAAAGTTTGAGAAGCAAGTTTGACAACATGAGAGAAAAGGAAGGAGAAACTATTGCATAGTATTGTGGCTGAATCAAAGAAGTTGTGAATTCTATTAGAGAAGCTGGAGAAGACATATCTAATGAGACAATGATAAGAGAGATAATGAGGAATTTACTTTGTATAAACGTAATTAGAGGATCTATGATTCAAGGTGTACGATGCACAATTGGTAATGGTTTGACCTTGGATAGTCTATTTGGTAGACTTATTGAATTTAAATTGTCAAATGTATGTAACATAGTTTCAATGATTAAAAAAATTACATTTTTGTTCTAATATCAAAAAAGATCAATCATTAGCATTAAAGTGTTGGAATTTAAATTGAAGAAACTATTATATTGTCATTGATCTCAAATATTATTGGTGAAATAGTTGCTACCTGAGTAGAATGCCATATCAAGATGATTGATGAAGAGAATTTGAGAAGAAGAGATAAGAAGAGGGCCTAGTGAAAAGGTTGAGTTATGTGGAATTAAAATGGGCATTTGATCAGTTAGACTTTGGTAAGATAATGTGTTGTTTAATTAGAACAATAAGTAGAAAATATAGTTGATTTAAAGCCTATAAGACATGATCAATGAAGAAAAAATACTTACACTTCATCAAGCTTCATAAAAGAAGATTAAGGAACTTATAGTTGAAGCCAAAATATGTTAGTGTGGACCAAGTAAATAGTAAAAGATGAGTAAATGAAGTATTGACCGAGCACCAGTAAAAGATAGAGTAACCGAGAACTTGGATTGAGCACCAATAAATGAACTGAGAAAAGAAAGTGTAAGCCAAGTAAGTCAACATAGTGATGGCTAAGGCCGAGGAACACAGTGTTGGTTGAGTAAGAAAATTTTATAGTTTGTGAAGGAATATCAATTTCTGCTTGACACAGTTGAATTCTTGGAATATGCAAAGCATGTTGAAGATAAGGATTGATGGGTTCGAACATTTAATCCAAGGGAAATTGGTGTTTGAGCACTTCTATGCATGGATTCAATAAGAAGTTTGGAGAAGTTTCTAGAAGACGAAGGAGGAAATGAAAAATGGAAGGATTTGATGAATCTGGCCTAACCCGAAGATTAAAGGTAGTGTTTAAGCAAAAAAATATCAAGCTACCTATTTAATGAGGCATAATGGATAATCTTTAAAAAAGGGTTGATAGAGATCAAGAAGACCTTAACAAGGTTGGAGCAGTTGTTGATTCTATTAATTGGAAAATTTGAGGAGGCTAAAAAATGAAGAGTTGAGGTGAAGAGTGATCACTTGAAGGGTTTCCAAGAGAATCAAAGATGTAAATGTTAATGAAAGCCATTCATTGAGTTAGCTATTGAACCAAGTTTGTGATCTCTATTTTCAAAGTGAGTTGCATTTAATTAGATCAACCCAATGTTACTTTGTAACCATTGTATTATTTTGAAATCCTTTAATAAAGGTTGAACTAATAGTCCTTTAGAAATCCTTTAATAAAGGTGACATTCAAATGAAATTTTCTTAAGTCCTCTAACAAGGCCACTCCTAACAGGGTGATTAAATCATTTAACAGGGTCACACCTAACAATGTGCATTGTCACCTTTAATAGGGTTGGCTCCTAATAGAGCTCATGAAAATATTGTTGACATGTTGCTGGTGATTTTTTCCTAAATTGGGTTTCCACATTAAATCTTAGTGTCATACTTGTGTGGATTTTATTTGAGATGTTTCATAGTTAATGTTTTACATTCTACAAGTTTGTTATTATTAGGACATTGGATGCCAATTTTTACGTTATTGACATGTTTCTATAGAGACCAAGCTACTTAATGTTTAGATCTAATTTGGTTAAGGTGTCTAAAAGTTTAATTAGTATATTGGGACTTGAGGATAACTAATTGAAACCTACTTCTCAGTTATTCTAAATCATTCTAACATTTGGTATCAGAGTTTTGGTGCTTGTAAAAGGAAAGGTTTGAAGGGAATTAAAGCCAAAGACCAACATGTATAGAAAGGAGATACCCAAGTTGAAAAAAGGAGAAATTTCTTGCATGGAAAAGTCAGATGAAGCTACACACTGCTAGTATTGGAGATTCAACAATATTCTACTTGGAGAATGAGTATGTCATCACACTTGCACCTATGACTGTCCAATAGATAAAGGAGAAAGAAGAAAAAAATAATGCAATATTTGGGATTGCATCTACCCTAAGCTACTCAAAGTTTGATGATATAAAGGAGTGCAACTCTGTAAAGAAGATGTGGGACATTTTAGAGTAATAAGATATTGCCTTATTAGTTAAATTTTTTTGATTTAATTATGAAGTCACTTATTATCTCTAGTATACTTAAGCTAAACTTTAGGCATCTAATAATTAATTATTTTATTAATTATTGTCATGCAACCTAGGTTTTACCTATTAGGGTTTTGATATCATTTTATAGGGATTAATCTCTTTGTAATTTTGTTTATTCACTTTTGATAATAATAGTTTATCTTTTTGCTCATCAAGAAAGTCTTATCTATGGATCTATGACTTGCAGCCTCCATAGATTTTTCTTCTCTCATTTTGTAAAAAGTGTTTGCATCCAGGTGATTCTTAGGAGCTTTGGGGTTAATTTTTTGTCAACTTCAACATGGTATTATAGCTCTAGGCATTCCCTTGTTCTATTTATCTAAAAATAGGGGTTTTTGGGTGCTCTAAGATCAATGGTGAGGTCTATTTGAGCTCAAAGTGCATTGAAAAATGGTGACCCCTAGATTCAATACAAAAAAAACTCTAAAAAATGATCAAGAAAGACTATCCAAACTGCTAGCAACTAAGGTAGTTCATTTTTCAGGTAAGGAAGATCAATTATTATGGGCCCCTGGAAAAGATGGCACATATACTATGGAAGAAGGATACATAGTTATTTAGCAACAAGTATCAAGTAATGCTCCTTGTTGTGCCTTCTCATTCTGATGGAATCATGTTACCCTCCCTAAAGCTAGGTGTTTTTCTTGGATAGCCTTGAGAAAGAGGGCCCTAACTAGTGACAAGCTTTCTATATCCAACATCTCTTAGCCTTTCAATTTCCTTCTATGTAACCAAGAGATTGAAAATGGTGATCACCTTTTCCTCAACTGTCCTTTTGCCCAAAAATGCTGGCTTTTTGTTCTTAGAAAATTACATTACCTCACCCCCCTCCCAAATAAATTATAGGAGCTCTTTCAGTCTTGGCTTGAGCTTTACTTTAATTCACTCTTCTCTAGCTTGCAGACATGCATCTTAGCTTTAGTGGTTTGGGCCTTATGGTGGGAATAAAGCAAGAGAATCTTTCATCAAAATCCCTCTTCAATTGAAAATGTTCTTACTTAGTACCATTGAAAAAACCATCTTAGAAGTGGTTAATGCTAATCACTCAAAACTCAAATGCAACCTAGTCTTGTCTTCCTAGGATAGTGCTAATATTCGTGAGTGGAAAGGCATTCATGTGCCTATTGGTTGGTGTGAACAAACAAGAGTAGCCCCTTATCAAGACAAAGATGAAGTCCTTTGGGTCCCCCCTAACTCTAGGCATGTTAAATTGAATTTTAATGGTTCATCTCAGGGAAATCCAAGCAAATCAGAAGCTGGAGTATGTATTCGAGATGACCAAGGTGAAGTGCTTGCTCTCAAATCTACTCCCTTACCTTTGGGTTCAAATAATATGGCAGAAACACAAGCTCTTTTTTCTAGGATAGTCTTGGAAAAGTAAGGTGATTTCTACAACATCCAGGTCTAAGGGGACTATATGGTTATAATAATGCTTGTATTAAAAGAGATTTTCATAATTGGAAATTGGCCTACATTTTACAACAAATTTGGCACCTCTTAGACTCTTTTTATGAGGTCCCTATCTCACATACCCTTTGAGAAGGAAATAGTTGAGTTGATTAATTAGCTATTCACGGCTGTGATGGCTTTCACCAAAAAGTGAACCGTTCAACTAACATCATTAATATTGATGTGGAACTGCAAAATTTGATTGAAATAGAGAAAAAATCTTGCAAGTGAGAGGACTGATTTCTAAGGTACAAGTTATATTTATGTCATAGGGTTGTTGTTGGCTGTAGTATTTATGTGACATAAGCTTACATTATACCATGTAATATTTGATGTAAATATAATTACATATTCTCTCATTTGATGACTAATTCTTCCTCTCTCACGTGTTAACACTTTTGTTCATTTGTAATTTTCTTCGCAAAGTACAGACATCCATGTGATTCATAGAGTGCAACATATACAATGTCTTGGGTGTAATTTATTATATGTGGGTTGTTGTCGTGATATGATGTGAGTATTTTGTTTGGATTATTGGTTTTTTGTGTTGTCTGGAAATGTTGTTTTTTATGAGAATTTAAGCTCCTTCGAATTTGCTGGTGTATGTTTCAATTACAAAGAGGATTCCCTGCATACCTTCTACCAATGATGTGATTCTTGTGACTCACTCCATGAATATTTTCTTCCATGAAATTTAGAGTCTTCCTCTTTCCAAGGGAGTCAGAGCTCCCATTACGTGCTGATGTGGATGATGCTTTTATAGATGCTGCCTTCATTTGCCATTCTCTGGTGATTCATAGGGATATAAGGAGATTAATTGGTGAGCATGTTCTGTCTCCAAGATTCAAACAAATTCTCTTTCCCTTGAAAATGGTTTCCATTTTTCTATTCAATACTCTAGATTGGCTGAAGTCTGTGGAATTACTTTTCTTAATTGCTATTAAGGTGATTCATCCACAGTTTATTGAGGATTGCAAGCTAATATTAGTCATTCATAAGTATGATTTGTGGTGGGGTGATGCATTTTTGGGGGGCTTGTTTCTTCATTATCTTCTTCTTAAGAAACATGAACTCATGATGATTGATGATTGTATCAAGAGGGCACTCGAGCGACATAATTATATGATTTTTAGAACCACCCCGCAAGTTGTGGCTAAAGCTCTTGGCAAGGAGCTTGAGTCGTCAATCAAAAGGACATTTAATGCCATGTTTCACTTGTTAGGCACTCCGTTCCTCAGCGTCTCCCTTTGCTACTACTAGTTCCTACAGTTTGTCCAAATAAACCACTTTACATGTCTTCTATTCCAAATATTAATCTTCCCTCATCGGTGGGTAATTCTTTGAATTGCATTGTTGAGTTGACAATGGTATCACATTGTCTTTCTCCTATTTACTAGTATGTTGACTATGATGGCTTGGTTACCCATATTGCGACTTCCCCTCTTAAAGGATGGGAAGATGCGTGGTTTTTCCCTCATGGTCATATTGGCAAATGACACTCTAAACAAGTGGATATGGAGGAATGATTCATAGTTGTTGCCCTCTATTTTTGGATTTCTCTAGGGTTTTTGTTCAATTATTCAAAGGCACATTGGTGTTCTATATGGTATAGGTCTAAGAACATAGTTTTGAGTGGCAGTTTATTTATTTTTAGATGCTCATGTTGTTGTGCTATCAACCAAAATTGTAATAGGAGGATTTCCTCTAACTCTCTATATATGTAACGACAATGATATCACGATTAAGTCATTGAATTAGGTTTTTAATATATATATATATATATATATATATATATATATATATATATATATATATATATATATATATATATATATATATATATATATATATATATATAGCCCACTTTTGTTTTAAAAAATTAGATACCTATAAATAGAAATCTTATATGAATCATTTATGCCATTAATATAAATTGTTAGTGAAAAAAATCATTAAAATTTAACTAATTATGGTAGAATTATAAGTATTAAATCTAAATAGGAAAACATGCTATATCAAAATAATAGACGATAAGAAATAAATGCACCAAGTGGCGAGTAGTTTCCTTTGTAGTAGAATAATAATAACACTAATTATTTATTAGTTGTAGATTTATGTTATGACAACTACATTTAGGTGTAAATGAATTATTAATTTTAGATAAACATAGTCTTACAAGTCGACTGTATCAATTTTATTTATTCAATGAATATAAGTTGTTGGGGTTTATATTATTTTTTAAGCGAAAGAATTTGTGTGGGAGCTTTGCTCAAAGAAATTACATTTATTCGTCGAGATGTAATCTCTTCTCCTATTTTATTTTTATTTTTCCAATGAAATACTATTTGTTAGGAACTTCCCCATTTTTGTAAATATTTTTCGTGGCCCAATTTCTAATTTTTATAGCTATCTATGTATTTCTAATATTTAATGTTATCTCTATTTTTACCTTTGAATTTTATGACTTTTATCTAGGTTCCCTTTATTAAAATAAATTATTTCATTTAAGCTATGAGAGAAAGATGTATGGTTTCTATATAGAAACATTTAAAAAAAAAAAAAAAAAGGAAGATAGATATCGAATAATCATTTATTGTATTGAATACCCTCTAATTTTCTTGGATGTCTTGACTATTTTTCTAAACTTTCATCCAAACATTGTGTATAGGAGAGGTATTGGAAGGAATGCATTTGAGATGAAATGAGGTGAAATTAGAATTCTTGGAGGTCAATCTACATCACTAAAAAATCCAATAGAGGTAAGCAATGATTTTTAGTACTACTCAATATTGTTGAAATTCTATACTAGACTTTTTCTTAAGGGAATTGTTAATGTATTTATGTTCAAGGATTTGTATAATGAATCTAGGCTTAGTCATTGATTGTGACAAATGGGTCCACTTTTCCTCTTGATTAAGGTTTCCATTTTTTATGCACCATCCATATAGGATGAACAACTTCAACCTTTTGCTATTTTCGAATCCTAGGCTTAACATTTTCAATTAGAATGTCTAGGTGGATCATTTGCAAAAAGAGATAGTGCTTGGGATATAAATTTTTTTTTCTTTTCCATTTTAATGGAGTCTATAGATTCAAATCACCAAAGTGAATAATGAATTTGGTACTTGATTAGTGATTAGGATGTTATATTTACTATTCATCAAAGGATCTATTAGGTCATATATCCAAAAATAGCGTGTAGATCATATGGTACACTGTGCATTAAATGACATCTATTCTGAGGGTTTTATTTCTAGATAGAGGGTCAAGGCCTAATTGTAGGTTTCTTTAGTTAGATTTTTTTTTAGGATTCTATACCTCTTAATTATCCTTCACATCAAACATACTAAGATTAGTTTTTTTTTTTGGTTCATAAGATATAAGTTTTCTTTTGTTAGGAAAAAATTCTTATCATGAAATGACTCTATTTTTCTATATTTTAGATAATTCTTAAAGGTCACTTCCAATTAATCTCATTTCAATATTCACAATTATAAATCAAATTCTCTTCGTATTGGTCTACTATTAGTTAGCAAATTTAATATTGTGCAGAGGATTTTGGCATGTTAAAACACTATATAACATTTATAACATGTTGCATTTTAGTCAAAGGAGTAAACTAATTTAGAATCTCAGTTTATTAATTTTTACTAGTCAAAGAATCTTGTACAATTAGTTAGATGTGCCTAGGCTTAATGTCATAACTAAACTTGTAGTTTTAGTTGTTGAAGAGAATTAAAACTAGTATAAATACAAAGTATAATTAGAATGCCATTCATCTTAATGTTATTAGTTAAAAATTCAAATAACAAAAAAAGGTACCTTCCATATGTTAATCTTTTATTGTTGATGTTTAAAAGTTTCACATATTTAATATGATTATAATGCTCTTTTGAAGATCAAACAAAACCAATTCCATTATTGGGTTCATATTTTTGTAGCTAATCTCTGGTTATGACAATTTGAAACACTTAAAAGTACAACATATGACAAATTTTCATGGTTTCTTGAAGATCCCAATCACAAAATTTAAAATCACATTTGCATCCTTATGATTCCTTAATCTTTTATCAATTTTTTGATAACTCTATAATAAATGCCTACATTTCATATGGCAAACTACAACCTCTCTTTCAAAGAAAAGAATTTTAGTTTTTGTTCCATTTTTTACAATAATTAAAGTTTTTTTTGTGGATTAAATAAATTAGAGTATTACTACTTATTGAAACCTTTCATAGTCAATCTTTGATGCTTAAGATATTCATTGGCTTCTTGCACTAGAAGAGGTAAATGTTGACATTCCTTGATATATCAAAATTGGTAGTAATCTCTTACATTAAAAACATATATAACATAATAATGTTTTTTAAAAATTTATTGGAAATGCTCAAAGTTCTATTTACATGGCTCAAAGTTCTTGGAAGTCCTAAACTATAAATTATCTTAAAACTCCATCTTCCTTTACTTTTACTAGGCTCAAAGTTCTAGGAAGTAATTTTTTTCTATTATAATTAGAGACACTCTTTAAACCTCTTATCTAGCTCATCATTACATGTACAAAAGCATGCAATTGCTAGTTAAGAGTGTTTCATACTACTCACAACTATGATTGTTATTGTTAAAGTTGAGTTTGTTCCTAAGAGAAAATAAGTGTTAAATATAGATTAGAATATGATTGGTTGGTAAGAATTCTTCCATAACTGATTAGTTGAAAGTTTTTTATTAAGATTTTTTTTAATGTTTAAACATTTGAATGTTCTACATAATGGTGACAACTTGCCTTTATGACATTGTAAGAATCATATTTATTGTCTAGTTAATATATGAGTTATGAATTTGTAATCCACCAACCTCTAGAGGAAGGTTATTGTAATTTTTTAGTTGTAATAAAATTTCAATAACACAATGACATGTAAATTGACACTACGGGAATATGAAAGAAGAAGATTAAAAGAAAAATAGATAGAAGAACACATGTAAAGAGAACTCTTTAAAAAAAAATCTATATTATAAGACAAAATAATATCATAACTATGCAGTAAAAAATTATTTGTAATTTATTATTGTGAAAAATTGTTACAATAAATTCTAAATAGATTTTACTTGTCATAAATAAAGATCAATAATTTTTTTTTTAAAAAGAGTGAAAAAGGGCAAAAAAGGTAGAGTAAAATATTAAAATAATCAAATGATGTAAGGGAAACACTGAGTTGTAGGGGTCTTTATAGAACCAATTTGCTATTTAACACTTTTAGCCTAAGAATTTAGCTCCACACTAGGAAACAAATATAAAGGAACAAATATAAAAAAGACACTAGTAAACAAATATAAAGGAACAAATATAAAACAACAGAGAGAGTTGATTCCAACTGTACTATTCGGTTCCTCTCATATATTTTATGATATCTTCAAGTGCAATAATTATAAGCATTATCATTTTAATAATCAGTAAAGACTCACAATTTCAAAGTCTTATACTTGAACCATACGCAACCAACATAAGTATGCACACAGGAATCGTTAAATTATCAGGAAACTACTCGCCTATTGCTGCGGATTGCAATAGCTCTCACAGTTATGTTTTATTATTTTATAAATTTTCTATTCTTTCTTGACTCTCTCATCCATGTGTCCTTCACAGTATCTGCAATTCACAATATCATCATCACAATATCCATTCGACACTTCTTCTTTTCTGACAATCTCGGTATCCTAGCGAGTTCACTCTACAGGATTGTTCACTCTACGGGATTGTTTTTTAAACGAAAACCTAAAAATATTTTTTGTTTTATGATGAAAAGTGTTAATTTAGTGAAGGTTTTTTATATTTGTATGTGATTAATTATCATTGTTAATTCAATTTTTCATTTGTTGTTTTTTTATAAAATAATTAATGTATCGATATGTTAATTTGAATATAAATATTGTCAATTTGATTTTTGAATTTTTTATTGTGTTGAAATATAAAATTTATTCATTTAAGTATTTGTTCAAATATGTGATTAATTATAAAGGTTAAACCTTTATTGTTAATTCTATTTTTAATGTTTTAATATTTATATTTTGTTAAATTAACTTTAATATAATAATTAATATGTAAAGTAACATTTAAAAGTAAATAGTATTTAATGTATCAAAGTTTAATTTGAACATAATTTTTTTCAATTGAATTTTTTAATTTTTTAAATATTTTTTTTTAGAATTTAAGATTTTATTCATTTGAATATTATTTTAAAAAAAATATTTGTTTACTATTGTTTATCTCATAATATTAATAAATATATAAGTCTTACATTTTAAAATCTATATAATTTAACATTTAGTATGAACATAAATTTTTAAATACAATCAATTTATTTGTATATTTAATAACAATGTAATGTATAGTCTTGTAAATGTGAATAAAAATTTAAAAAATTATATTTTTCATTTTCTTACATTTTAAATTCTATATAATTGAACATTTAGTATCAACATAACTTTTTAAATACAATCACTTTATTATTTATATATTTTGTATATTTAATTAAACAATATAACTTAATCTATCTTTTACATAGTCTTATAAATGTCAAGTAAAAATTAAAACAATTATTTAGATAGTTCTTCACTTCTTACATTTTAAATTCTATATAATTTAATTAATAAAAAATAAAACAAATTTAAAGATAGTAGTTTGATTTTCCATGATATATAGTACATATTCATTTTAATTTTAATTTGATATAATAAATGTCAAAATATTAAAAATATTTTATATTATTAATTTTTACTCAGCATCATTACTATTGTGATATAAATATCAGGATTTAACTATGTGATTTTGAGTCAACCTCGATGACCCAAAATCACACAATTAAATTCTGATATTCATATCACAATTTGACTTGCTGTGGAAATTATCTCCTACTTATCATTATTATTACATGAATACATATTAATAAAAATACGTTCAAGATTTAAAATTGAAATAACATTTAGATATAAAAATTTAAATTATATATGCATAAATAGAGAATTTATTAAAGTCATGTATTCATATATAACATAAAATTAATATAAAAAATACAATATTGAGAATTAATATGTATATTAAAAAATTAAATTGTTTTAAGCTGAAAATTTGAGGATACTTTTAGTAATTTTATTTCATGTCCTTTTTTGAACTTTTTTTATTGGATAAAACTCTGTATTACTTTAAAAAATTCTATTAATTAATATTAATTTCTAAAAATGTTGTTCCTAATAGAAATTATACAATTTATTTCTATATTTTATATTATCATTTTTAAGTTGACTTTTATATTTAGAAATATTATCTTTTATAAATTAATATTAGTAAACCAACATAAAAAAATAATAATACTTAAATGAATAAATCTTATATTTGAACACAATAAAAAATTTAAAAATCAAATTGACAATATTTATGTTCAAATTAACATATCAATACATTAATTATTTTATAAAATAACAAATAACTTTTTTTATATAACTTATAATTCATGAAAAATAAATATAAAGTATTTATTGTTAAATTTTTTTTATTTTTTATAATTTTCAAAAAAACCTACATTTGTACCCATCTATTTAATTTAAAAAATAAACAATAAGGAGACTAATACAAATGAAAAATAGAATCCTTCACTAAATTAAAAACCTTCACTAAATTAACACTTTTCATCATAAAACAAAAAATATTTCTAAGTTTTCATTTTAAAAAAAATTCGGTAGAGTGAACTCGCAGGATGCCGAGATTGTCAGAAAAGAAGTGTCGAATGGGAGGTGGGGCATGTCATCGATGGGACCTCTTCCTTGGACAGAGCACTGGGACCAATTCGCATGGACTGTGGGATCCGTCAGAGTACGGATCAACAGGACAGACGTCAGATGCATGGGGTTGGGCATCCAGGCAGGGCGATCCTCCTGCTTAGTTAGCCATTGCCAGCCCCATGCATCTGACGTCTGTCCTGTTGATCCGTACTCTGACGGATCCCATAGTCCATGCGAATTGGTCCCAGTGCTCTGTCCAAGGAAGAGGTCCCATCGATGACATGCCCCACCTCCCATTCGACACTTCTTTTCTGACAATCTCGGCATCCTGCGAGTTCACTCTACCGAATTTTTTTTAAAACGAAAACTTAGAAATATTTTTTGTTTTATGATGAAAAGTGTTAATTTAGTGAAGGTTTTTAATTTAGTGAAGGATTCTATTTTTCATTTGTATTAGTCTCCTTATTGTTTATTTTTTAAATTAAATAGATGGGTACAAATGTAGGTTTTTTTGAAAATTATAAAAAATAAAAAAAATTTAACAATAAATACTTTATATTTATTTTTCATGAATTATAAGTTATATAAAAAAAGTTATTTGTTATTTTATAAAATAATTAATGTATTGATATGTTAATTTGAACATAAATATTGTCAATTTGATTTTTAAATTTTTTATTGTGTTCAAATATAAGATTTATTCATTTAAGTATTATTATTTTTTTATGTTGGTTTACTAATATTAATTTATAAAAGATAATATTTCTAAATATAAAAGTCAACTTAAAAATGATAATATAAAATATAGAAATAAATTGTATAATTTCTATTAGGAACAACATTTTTAGAAATTAATATTAATTAATAGAATTTTTTAAAGTAATACAGAGTTTTATCCAATAAAAAAAGTTCAAAAAAGGACATGAAATAAAATTACTAAAAGTATCCTCAAATTTTCAGCTTAAAACAATTTAATTTTTTAATATACATATTAATTCTCAATATTGTATTTTTTATATTAATTTTATGTTATATATGAATACATGACTTTAATAAATTCTCTATTTATGCATATATAATTTAAATTTTTATATCTAAATGTTATTTCAATTTTAAATCTTGAACGTATTTTTATTAATATGTATTCATGTAATAATAATGATAAGTAGGAGATAATTTCCACAGCAAGTCAAATTGTGATATGAATATCAGAATTTAATTGTGTGATTTTGGGTCATCGAGGTTGACTCAAAATCACATAGTTAAATCCTGATATTTATATCACAATAGTAATGATGCTGAGTAAAAATTAATAATATAAAATATTTTTAATATTTTGACATTTATTATATCAAATTAAAATTAATATGAATATGTACTATATATCATGGAAAATCAAACTACTATCTTTAAATTTGTTTTAGTTTTTATTAATTAAATTATATAGAATTTAAAATGTAAGAAAATGAAAAATATAATTTTTTAAATTTTTATTCACATTTACAAGACTATACATTACATTGTTATTAAATATACAAATAAATTGATTGTATTTAAAAATTTATGTTCATACTAAATGTTAAATTATATAGATTTTAAAATGTAAGACTTATATATTTATTAATATTATGAGATAAAGAATAGTAAACAAATATTTTTTTTAAAATAATATTCAAATGAATAAAATCTTAAATTCTAAAAAAAAATATTTAAAAAATTAAAAAATTCAATTGAAAAAAATTATGTTCAAATTAAACTTTGATACATTAAATACTATTTACTTTTAAATGTTACTTTACATATTAATTATTATATTAAAGTTAATTTAACAAAATATAAATATTAAAACATTAAAAATAGAATTAACAATAAAGGTTTAACCTTTATAATTAATCACATATTTGAACAAATACTTAAATGAATAAATTTTATATTTCAACACAATAAAAAATTCAAAAATCAAATTGACAATATTTATATTCAAATTAACATATGGATACATTAATTATTTTATAAAAAAACAACAAATGAAAAATTGAATTAACAATGATAATTAATCACATACAAATATAAAAAACCTTCACTAAATTAACACTTTTCATCATAAAACAAAAAATATTTCTAGGTTTTCGTTTAAAAAACAATCCCGTAGAGTGAACAATCCTGTAGAGTGAACTCGCTAGGATACCGAGATTGTCAGAAAAGAAGAAGTGTCGAATGGAGGTGGGGCACGTCATCGATGGGACCTCTTCGTTGGACAGACCGCTGGGACCAATTCGCATGGTGTGTGGGACCTGTCAGAGTACTGATCAGCAGGACAGATGTCAGATGCATGGGGATGGGCATTCAGGCAGGGCGATCCTCCTGCCTGGTTAGCCGTTGCCCATGGGGCTGGGCATCCAGGCAGGGCGATCCTCCTGCCTAGTTAGCCATTGCCCCAACCACATTTGTTGTTCAGAAGGAAATCATTTTCATGGCAAAGTTTGACCCCACTAATGTTTGCCTTGCTCGAATGAATGACATCAGCGGAATGCCCATCATTTCTTCTTTAGAACTGCGGTCTCTCAATCAAAGCATGTATTGGCCTGTTTCCCAAGATCATTCACTGCTGGCCTTGGAGAGGACCAATTTTGGAGCTAAACCAGCTAATAGTATCATAAGGTAAGTACATGCCATACTTTTGACAAGTACTGTATCAGACTGCTTAAATAGCACACAGTAAGGCATGATTCTTAGGTCAAAAGTACTTAATAGTCAAAATTGACTTATTTTCTTAAATCTTTCTTTAAAATGTGATATTTAAGAATGATCATATTGCATTATATTCAAATGAATCATTAACATATTTTGTTTAACATTTGTATAAACAGATATCCAAGTGATTTATTCGACAGACTCTGGTCTACTAGTGTAGAAGAATTTCCATATAATAAAACTGAAAATGATGTATCAATAGGAACAGCTTATGACCAACCCCCCTCTCTTGTAATGCAAACAGGTCAAAGAAGCAACCTAAACTCTTCTTCAAGGATAGATTTTCCTCTGATGGTAAACAGACAAATTGGGTATCTTTACATTGCTATGTATTTTGCAGAATTAGAGCCTAATTTGAATGCATCCGCCATTAGGGAATTTGACTTGACTCTTAATGATAACAAGCTGAACAATGTTTCCTTACAACCAAGTATTTGCAGTCATCAAATATATCCACCCTTACTCCCTTATTTACAACTACTATGCAATTTCGCTTGCTTGCAACAAGTCGTTCTACGTTGCCTCCAATAGCAAATGTTCTTGAATGGTGTCGTCAAAGCGCTCAGCGTCAACAAGGAACTTTTGTTCCAGATTGTATGTAACTCAGCTCTAATAGCCATTAAATTATTTTCTTTTGTTTAGATTTGAATTTCTTAGATATATGAATTATTCTATATATTGTTTTAGATTTGGTTTTATGATATTTTATTAATTAATTAGAAGGGAAGGTTTAATTTCATTTTTAAAACTGTAGTGGAAGCATTAACTATTATCCTGCAACAATTAAATTATGCTTATGTTGGCGATCCGTGCTTGCCCTCATCTTATTCCTGGGATTAGCTAATTTGTAATGATGATACTTGGCCAAGGATCATAAGTCTGTAAGTGAGAACTTAAACACTTATTTACTGTTGTCTTAATATCGCATTAATAGAAAATGCTGACAAATTTTCTTGTTGGGCAGAAATTTATCAAATAAGAGGTTAAGTGGAAGTATTCCGGCAAATATTAGCAGCCTGACTGCTCTTGAAATTATGCAAGTTTTGTTCTAATATATATAATAAATAAATAATGTATAAGTTTTTATAGTATGTCATGAATGTTAATTTAAATTAAAATAAAATAAAAATCAAATAAACTAACATTAATCATCTAATATTCTTTCATTATTTCTGCGTCTGCTTACCATACCCACAGAAAAGTCATTCACAATCTGTATATTTTTGCAGGGATCTATCTGACAATAATTTAAGTGGAAGCATGCCTGAATCACTGGCTAGTTTGAAGAATTTAAAAGAACTGTGAGTATATTTTCATTGATTATTTGAGCTCTTATTTTCCAACTGTTAATTGCAAATATTTTCTTTGAGTTGTTGTGGAATTGATGAAGACGTGAATGAATTTATGGAGACTATAATGCTTCTTCAATGGAACTTTCTTTTTAGTAATTTAGAGAACAACAATCTTATGGGAATAGTACCAGCGACTTTGTTAAACAACGAGAACCTAAATCTCAGGTAACTGTCACAAACCATTACAATTTAAGTATTGTGGGTCATTTTTATCTGTACCTATCTTCGTTTGAAATCCAATAGAATTCTGATTTATATATTTTGGTAGTTTTTCCGGAAACGTGCATCTTTGTGAAAGGAGTGATAATAATTGTAAGAGCTCATCTAAGAAGAAAGGTTTGACTATCGGCTTGGCAACCAGTGGTGGCATAGTTTTGGCCATCCTCTCATGCGCTGCAACACTAATTATTTGGAAAAAATGCAAAAGCAGTGAAGCAGAAAGTTAGTTTTGAACCTTATGTATTTCTCTTATTTTGATACTAGAACAATTCAAGAAATATAAGCATCATTAATAATGAAAGTATGTTCATGTGACGGCGACCCTTATTTCTGTAGTGCCAAATGATCTAGTAGCGCACCAAGTTCGAGAGTATACAGCTACAAAGAAGTCAACGAAATGACTAGTGAGTTTTCTAGGCAGATTGGGCGAGGAGGATATGGACCTGTTTTCTACGGCAAGTTAGAGAACATCCAAACAAGGATCACGGGGATTCACAACAGAGGTTTGTCTAGGTTATTTTTAAGCTGGGCTTTCATATTTTACATGGCATAGGAAGTTCAATATTTGTTTACTAATCTCTCCTGGTTTAACAATTTTCTTTATGTAATTTGTAGGTTACCTTGCTTTCTAGAGTCCATCATAAAAATCTAGTAAATTTATTGGGCTGTTGCTGTGAAGATGAACACCGAATATTAATTTATGAGTTTATGTCGAAGGGAAACTTAAATCAACTACTACATGGTAACCTTTTATTCCATTTTGTTTATGTTATACATTTATGGTTTGAATCAACTTCATAATGCGGAATTTCATAGGTTAACAGTTGATCTCCAATTTTTCAGTATTCCAAGTGTAAGAATAAATATTTATAGTTATGTGATTGAAGGATCATCTGCATCAAAAAATTGCCTCGACTGGGATACTAGGCTTGATATCGCCTTAAATGCAGCTCAAGGTAAATCTCCTCCCACATAAGAAAGTAATTACTATTTTACATTCTTAAATATAATTGATGGTATAATAATCAGGATTGGAGTACTTGCATGCTGGTTGCAAACCTCAAATAATTCATAGAGACATCAAATCAGCCAACATTTTACTAAGTGAAAAAATGGAAGCGAAAGTAGCAGATTTTGGGCTGTCAAGAGAAGGGCCAGCGAGTGAAGCAACCCATGTTTCAACAAATGTGAAGGGCACATTTGGCTACCTTGATCCTGAGTAAATTATTTCTATACTATCTTGTAGATTCATTCATATTAACATCGATATATTTGGGAAAAAAATTACTTATTTTTCCTTTCTTGCATAGGTATACCATAATGAACAATTTAACAGTAAAAAGTGATGTTTATAGCTTTGGCGTCGTCATTTTAGAAATCATATCAGGAAGAAAGCCTATTGATACAGATATTTCAGAGGAACATAGCCACATTGTATCATGGGTAAGTACAGGCAAAAATTTATTATTATTTAAGGAATGGCTTAAAATGGCTTAAATATTGAATATTAGACTTACTTTTTTAAACTTAATTTTCTCCTTAATGTATAATATAGCTCTTAATTATTAAGAGTAACTAAGATACAGTGATATCATTTATCTATCGCTGTTAGGCAAAGTCGCTGATATCTCAAGGCTGTATTGAGAGCTTGATAGATTCAAAGGGAGGGCAACATATTGAGTTGAGTGTAATGTGGAAGATTGCAGAGTTGGCATTGTTGTGTACAGAGAGCAAGCTGAATAAAAGGCCGACCATGAGCGAGGTTGTGATCGATCTGAAAGAAGCTATTAGACTACTTCATACAACAGATAGTTCAGGTTGTGGATTGGTGAAGGACGACTCCTTAGCTCTACAGTTCTCATCGACAACCAATGGAAACTCCCTCCCCTCTCCCAGATAAGTAAGCTATGTGAAGACTACATCCATTAGTTTTCCTAAATCCACAAGCAAGATAGTTATATAGGAGTTGCTATGGAAACAATTGTATGGGTGAGTGGTTCTCTTTGATGTATTCTAAATGGAAATTATGGTACTTCGTTTGTACCCAAGAAAAACTCATGTTAATGTTTTCCAAACTATATTGTAGTGTTGTTAAACATAAATTGCCATTTTCAAACATTGAGTCTGTAGATGTAAATAAAAGATTTATGAAATAATCAATAGATGAATTATGATAAAATAATATTAAAAGAGTATTATATTATTTCAAAATATAAAGTTATTTATTGATAAAATAATACTAAAAGGGTATTATATTATTTTAAAATGTGAAGTTATTTGTGTAGATAGTGTTTGTTTATTAGTTTCAAATTTTTATCAAAAAATTATTAGATGAATATAATATGAGTCTAAATTTAGAAATATTGTCATTAAACTTAAAAATTCAAATTATGGAAATTTAAGATATTACCCTAAATAAAATGTTCACTTTGTGAAAATATCAACATTAAGATATGTGTGTGTGTGTGTGTGTGTGTGTGTGTGTGTGTGTGTGTGTCGATGTAAATGTATGTATATATATGTATGTATATGTGTGTGTGTGTGTGTGTGTGTGTGTGTGTGTGTGTGTGTGTGTGTGTGCATATACATACATAAATACATATACATATACAGATACATATACATATACATAAACATATTATACAGTTGACAAGTAAGAGATAATTTTTATAACAAGTCAAATTATGATATTATTATTATCATTCAAATATGTATCTTTTGAGTCAAAATCACTGACCCATTTTCATCAGTATTGGGTTCACAATAACTGATCTCTCATGAGAATGAATGGAACACATAGCAATCATTGCATCTAGGTGATGTCCATAGAGGTAAAAAATAGTGGTTTTATAGAAGGTAATCCATCTTAGTACTAATCTAGCTCAAGTACACAATCAAAATATTTCTTCCAAGCTTAAGTCACTTTGTTTGTAATCTCATTTGAAATTTCTTTAGAATTTTTTGATACTATAAACCATTCATTAGAAACCTCCTTAAGCTTACTAATTGGTAAGTAGAAGATATTTTTCACAAAAGTCAAATTTTGATATTGCTATCAACACTCAATTATATTTTTAGTCAAAATCATTCACCTAATTTTATGAGTAGTGTCTCAGAAGAACTCATCTCTAATAAGAATGAATAGAACACTTAGGAATTATCATATCTAGTTGAGCCCATCTCACATAGATTTGTTATTTCTTAACTATTATATAATAGAATGGGCCAAATTAACCATTAAGCAATTATGTTTCACTATTAGGTCCTGATCTTAATTCACATTATTTATTATAAGAAAAAATTAAGAATCATGTATTTTAGTTATACTACTATTGCATTCACCCATGAACCATGTAAGGCCTCTACAACGATAGTGGTATAATTTCCTTCATTTTTTAATTTAAAAATGGTGGGTCTATTAAGAGTAATATTGATGCTAAGTCAATAAAGATAGAAATATACTTCCTCTTATATCTTGGGATAAGATTTGCAGAAAAAAGAGCCAAGGGGGTTATTGGTGTTAGACCAATAAAGTTCCTTAACAAGGATCTATTGGCCAAACAAATATGGAGGATGTATGGGGAAGACCAGGAATAAAAACTGACATGGAAAAGGAAATACCTCTTTAACACTCCTACTCTTCATTCTTTCCTTTTATATCTAGATTTAGTGGATAGGTCTTGTTAGAGCTAGATGGAGAGTGGACAATGGAGAAAGGGTTAGATCTTCAGAGGATGCTTAGATTAATGAAAAACCTTTGATGAAAAATATAGAAGATTGGAATGTGATTGAATCACACAAGAATGATTTTGGTTCCATGGCATTTGACTATTCCATCAATGACAAGTGGGTGGACTTTACACTCATCAATTATAATTTTCTAGAAATCCAAATGATCCATAATTCTTGCATGATCAATTTGGAGAATCCAAAGTGCCTAGTTTGGGATTCTGATCTGCATGGTTTCTACTTTGTTGCATCTAGTCTTCTGCATCTTACTACCAATTAAGACCCCTTAATTTGGGCTTGAAGCTATTATAATAGTTTAGCCCCCAAAATTTCTAGATTTTATTGGATAATGATTGAAAACAAAATTCTTAAAATTGATGATTTATGCAAACATGGTTTTGATCCCATTAAGAGATGTTTTGCTTGTCAGTGTGATGAGAATAAATCTCACCATATATTATTTATTTGTTCCCTTGCTCAGGAAATTTGGGATGTCATCTTGGCTGAGTAAAATCTAAATTGAGAGTTCTCGAGTAACATAAAAGACTTCATTGTTTAGTGGAAGTGCCTGATTTTGAATGACAGTGCTAAAATTTCTAGAAACTCATTGTCCTACATCTTAACTAGAATATATGGAAGAGGTGCAACTAGAGGGTATGTAAAGATAAGGAAGTACCATTTTGGTTGGTTGGGAAAGAGACCTTCAAAGCTATAAAAGAAAAATATATGTCCATTAAGATAGAAAATAGTATGAATTATGAAGGTGTTGACATCAATGCTACCCTTCTTTGTGACCAAAACATTAGAAGTAGTAGGGAATGAATTAGAGAGGTAGTACTTTTGTTGTCACCTCCAAAGGGGTGATTGAATGCCACCTTTGATGGTGCTGCCAAAGTCAACCCTAGACAAGCTTATTATGGAGTGGTTATCAAAGATAAAATTGGATTTTGTATTAGTGTTTTGGCTATTCCCATTGGTATCTAATCAAATCATGTGTGGTGGAAGAAACTAGGGATCTTCAAGTTCTTAAGTTGGCTAAATTTATATAGTGTAAGAAACTTTGGATAGAGGGGATACAAATAATATCATTAGGTACCTATTAGGAAAGTCCCCACATATGTTGACTATGAAAAATGTTATAAAGAATTCAAATTCATCATTAATTCTTTCAAGCTATCATCATTACCCATACCTACTAGGAAGTTAATAGGGCAGCCAATATTTGGATTACCAACATGGCAATACATGCCAAGCAAACTTAGCTTTGGAAAGGGGACTTAGATTTAGATATTGATATTAAAGATATAATTATTATATATTTTCATGTTCATTCAAATTGGTGACATTTAATAGCCTAATTACTAGGTGAATTTACCTCTACATAACCTTGTTTGTCATTATTATGTGATCTTGATTTAAGTTTGAATTCATTTTTACAATAAACAAAAATCAAGGCAAAAATGCATGGATACACATTGAAAGAGAAACCAAAGTACATCTATATGTATAAAGGAGCTCAAATGAAAGTATAAGTTGAAAAGTAAAGTACAACATCATATGTGTAGCTTTAAAAATCATTCAACGAGATATCGAGTATATATTTAAGAAAAAGTGTATGTGATGCTCATCAATGGAACACATAGGCTCACATAGGCTATGAACAGAACCAACATATAGAGCATGATGAAAGATAAATGTATGTATACATAAAAAATGAAAGAAAAAATATAAGTTATCAGACATTTTCTAAATTGGGTATGTAGAGATTGATCACTAGCTCTAGAGACTAGCTCTAGTTTCCTTCTAGCACCTCATTTGCCTCAGAACCTACAAGGGTTACTAGAAGAGAAGAAGGGGGTTAGAACCATAAAGATTAAAGTAATTCTTGATATCTTGTAAATAATATAAATATCATGCATACATATACTCATCAAATAGAGAATCAATAAATACTTAGATGGCTATGCCCAAGATATGCACAAGATGCTAAAAGATGATGCAATAGAGAGAAACCCATGTTTTATCTAACTTGTTTGATCCATGTGTATATGCAAACATGCAAAGAATTCTTGGTGACATGAACTGCATCATAAGCTGGAAACATCATGAGATAAATGCTAAAGGAAAAAATTAGAAGCCTACACATGAGATGAATATATAATTTGAAATATGGCAATAAAAGTGCAAGTGCAGATTTGGCATTGAAAGAATACATTAGGAAGGAGGTATGACCATTCACCATGTATAATCAAAAGCATTCAATCACATAAAGATGCAATCATCCTTTTCAAATTTTGAATACACATTAAAATGCCATGCATTCAAAGATCACATAAGGATTGAAAGGAAATGTATACAAAATGCAACAATGACTCACAATCATAAAACACATGTACTCACCATTTAAGTGGTTGCAACTATGAATAGAAACTCAGCCAATAAGGCACATTCAGCCCCCTACTAAAGTATGGTACATGAGAAACATAAGGTACAGGAAGTAGCAAAATAATGACAAACATAGGTTGCAACATATTTCTAGAAGCAAGTTACATAAATCAGCATAAGCTACACGAGCAGCAAACAAATCAGAAATATCAATACATTTTGTCATGCATGGTTTAAATGTCATATTCATCATTTGAATAAAGAAAGAAAGCATTAATAGAGTATGTTACAACTATAAGTATTTATGGATCATCAAATAAGATAATGATACAAATAAATGATACATGATGGAGCACATACATCCATGATGCAAACATGAATACATAGTTCAGAGGATACATCAAGCATGTGTGCATGAAATCATAGACTCAAAAGTGAAGCTCCATCATTTCCAACAAAATCAAAATGAAATTATGGTGTACATTCAAAGTTTGATCACAACATGGTGTCCATACTACAACCATTCAACCTATCAAAGCCCCAAATGCATCAAAGGTTGGAAGCTTGTAAAAGGAGCTAAAAATCAACTAGACAGTAAATTGTGGTGCAACAATACATCAAATGATTCAAGAATTCAACATGGAATCCAAATGCAATCAGCCCACCAATTTTGCAGCAAAAAAGAAAATTAAATAGAGATTTAAATTAAAAGTAAATGCATAAAGAATCAAATGCATATAATCATAGTGCCTATTTTCTAACTAAAACAAATAAAATGGAGTTATAAATGAATTCAAAGAATGAAGAAATCAAAATATAAAAAACTACCCTCAAGGCCATTCATTTTCTAAGAATAAACCAAAAAATGGAGAAAAAAATTCAAAGAAACCAACCTTATGCATTATATTTTGTTGTTTCCACTTTCAAACAATTTCCCAAGGTGGATAAATTATGAAGAGTTTGTTTGATCCACATCTTAGAGAGTTACATAATACAAGATTGGATTAAGGTATAATGAGGTAGATACTTGATATCTCTAATCACAAATCTTGATATGGTGATATGAGACATTGTAGTGAAAATTCATGACTACTATCTTTGTAGCTACTATTGCTAGATGAGAGCTCACACATTATCCATAGAGAAAAATGATATCTTTGTATCAAAATATTAAAAATGCATTTTTTTAAAGCAGCAAAGAAGGAGATGATTACATTTCTTCATTTTCATTTGCATAACCATATTATGGTGGGAACTAAGAAGACCAAAGACATCCAATTTTATGTGGAGGTAATGGTCCATGTGGTCAAAAATTTAGCAGGGGCAAGATGGTCAATATATGATCCCGATGAAATTCATAAGAGAAGCAAGAGAGGGACATGAAAAATAAAATAAATGTAGAGTTTCAAAGGTTTGTTAAGTGAGTAACAAAACTATGGGAGAAAGCTAATCTAAAAGATTTTGAACTAGAGTTTGATATAGTATTTAGAGAGTTAGGCTTTCATGGAGTTCCTTTCAAATCCTCTTCTTTTATAGTTCCTAGTATAAGCTATTTGTTAGGGTTGGTTGAACTACCTTTCTTAATAATAACCATTAGTGAGATTAATATTGTTAAACGTGAGAGAGTAGGACTTGGGGAAAAGGTATTTGATATGGTGATTGTTTTCAAATAGTTCAAGAGGGATGTATTCCACATTGATGCCATTCCAAAATCTTTCATTTATGGCATCAAAGAAAAATTAAACTCCATGAATGTAAAAAATAGGATGAATTAGAAGTTGAAGCCAGAAATGCAGACAAGGAGAATGGAGATGAATATGATAGTGAAGAGAAAAGACGACGATGAAAAGTAAAAGCTATAGGGAAGTCTCAGGCACCTAAAAAGCTATTAACACAATCAATCAAAATCTCCCTTCCATTATACAAAATGGTATGGGTTGAATCTCTTAACTATGCTTTCCCTTGCATGAAGAAAACATGTAAAAACCCTCCCATGTGTGCACTTGCAATATGCGGGATACAAAATGAAATGTTTACTTTTCTTTTTTTGTTTATATCTTCACTGTCATCAAAATTTGACAATAACCTTAAGTTTTGTCAAAATTTTGACAAGAACCTTAAGTATCATCAAAAGTTTGATGAAAAAAATTACGTTTTCTCAAAATTTTGACCTTATCAAGATCATATTTTAAAAAAAATGAATTTGACAAGCCAAATTGGCCATCATTAAAAAATTTAGTAAAAAATGAAGGCTTGATGTACTAATGACATAATTTGGTGAGTAAAGATTGGAAAGCCTCTTAGACGCATCTTATAAATTAGGAGTGGATGTCATCCATACCTATGCTACCCAACCAAATTTAGTTGACAAGTCTAGTCTAGAGTTTGACGAGTTTCATTTGCAAATTGCTTTAGTGGATCATGTTGATCCCTCTAGGTCTATTCCTAATTTGGATTCCTCTTAAAATATTTCTATAGAATCAACCTCTCATGTCATGAGAGATGACTCTTTTCATATCATTAATCTTGAAGCCTCTATGTCTCTCTCATTAATCCACCCTAATCTCATAGACTGATCTACTCAATACCAAGAACAAGGCTTGCCATCTTTTCATAATGACTATGGGATCACTTGCTACCTCAATGCTATTAAACCTGTGATATCTTCCACTAGTGAACCTATGGCTAACATGAAGAAATTAGATATCAAGTATCTTAGTCATAAAATCAAAATAAAAACAAAAAATAAGTGGCTAGATGGAAAACACCACTTTGTGGTGGTATCTACACCCCAAAAAAGTAAAAATAGAGACATATCTAAGGGTAAAAAACTCTTTTAGTCACTTGAGGATGAGATACTTTGTAGTTTTCCAAGCTATTTTTAGGAAAGATCTTCAGATTTTACTGAACCCATGTAGCCTATTAATCTGGGTACAAAAGAGTCCCCCAAAATCATTCATTTGTCTCAATCTCTATCGGCTAAAGAAAAGGAGATTTTCACTAAATTCTTTCAAGAGAATAAAATCAAATTTCCTTTGACCTATTTACATATGCCTAGCCTTAACAAAGATTTAACCATGCATCATTTGTCTATCTCTCCTATTGTCAAACTGATTGGGAAGAAGTTGAGAAAAATGCATCCATATGTGGCTCTCCTGGTTAAGGTAGAACCAGAAAATCTCTTAAGTGCAGACTTCATTAGAGCTATTGATTATGTAGAGTGGATCTCCAACATTTTACCTGTGTCCAAACACAATAAGTCCATTTGAGTGTGCACCAATTTTAGAGACTTAAACAAAGCATGTCCTAAGGATGATTTACACTGCCTAACATAGACATGATAGTGGACATGATTGTAGGTTATAAAATATACTCTTTAACGAAAAACTTCTCCAGCTATAATCGAATCAAAATTTCTCCTACAAATCTAAAAAAATAGCCTTTACATGTGCATGGGGTACCTTTTGTTGGAATGTCATGCCCTTTGGATTAAAGAATGTAGGAGCTACCTATCAATGAGCCATGACCACCATCTTCCATGATATGATGCAAAAAAAATGGAAGACTATGTTGATGATAGATTGGCCAAATCTAACAAATGAGATACACATCTTGAGATTGGAAAAGAATGTGCTATTTTCAGACTATGAGATCATTTTTTCCAATGAGACTATGTGAGCACATTCTTTTTTAGTCTTTGTTGTGTGCTATCTATGAAAATTTCTTTACTAAGTGTTCCCTTCCTAATATTTTATCAAGGATGTCATAGACTAGAAGACCGGGGGCATGGGGCATGGTTTTACTTGCTTTCTTCTTGTGGGTATACTTTGTTAGTTTAATGTTTTTTAGAGGGTTCATGCTTGTCCTACAATTTATCATCCTTGTCTACTTTTGCAAGATTGCACTCATGGATTATCTTGGCACTTATGCCTTGATATAGGTGTAATCTTGCTATACTAAACTTAGAAAATCTATCTACATTAGTCATCTTGACTTACATATCTTTGATTCTTAGGATAGATTCCCATATTTCTATTGAACATAGATCATATTCATATCCTCATAGTTATACTGGTGATGATTATAGGATCTTTCGATGTCCCTAATAATGCTCAATGATGAAATTAAAGTCTAAATCTTTTGTGTCCATTGCAACTAAACCATTTTTCATACTAGTTTGCATTATAGTATCATTCTAGCTTAGTCTTTAATGAACATGTTAGCTAACTATGTTTATCTCTTCTCACTCTTTCTCTCAATCATATCTTTTATTTCTTTTTGTTCACATCGACTCCTTTTCTTCTTCTATACCTGTCATCACATCTATATAGCCTTTTTACCCTTGACTAATTTTGACATCTTGGATCCATTTTCAAGATCAAAATCAAAATCTAAGTTCATCTTGCTAGTCAAAATCAATTTTTAAAATGTATACCTCTTCTATGTAGTTAGTTGACCTTTTGAGGTCTAACCTTCAAATCTTTAGTGGGGAATCTTCATTTCTTGATGTCTTCATAATCTATACATTTTGTACGAACCTCAATTCATATTTTCACTCCTAAATCATCTTTGTACTTGAATTGACCTAATTTACATACTTTATCCCTCTTGGTCAACTCTAGTCAAGTTGGGGTATTCTATCACTTCTTTATGGTCACTCTTTGGTTCTGATCACTTATCTATCATCACAGATTTTTCTATATCTTGATTTGTTTATATCTAGCTCATTTTTATTCCCTTTACCTCATTTCAATTTCAATCCCAAGGGGGCATAAATACTCTATCATTGCTTGCTTTCTACAACTATCTGCTTCTTAGGAGCATATGCTTGATTCTTTCATTTTGTCTTGATCTATCTTATTTGGTTGATGTTATTAATCTTCTTGAGTTCTAATATCATCTCTCTCTCCTAGTGTTCAGTATTATCACTATCAAGCTCTGCATTTAGGACTTGCTATCTCATTATGCATTTTTATTCTTTAGAATTAGATGTCTCTATCTATGGCTACGTACTTAGCTTCTTCATTCTTTAACATAATGTGTGTATCATCTTAAAATGGAAGAGATTCCATGGTAAGAGTGTTTAGCCCTCTAAGTAATTGGTTTAGGGTCATGTCAAGCGCCTTGAATATGTTTTTGCATGGATCTAGCTATTTCCCCCTTGTTCTACTTCTCTCTCTTTATTTCCAACCTATTTTTGACAACTTTCTTTGTGAATTTGAGGACTTCAACTTTTTGGGTGAAGGATGACTAAAGGGTCAAGGTCAATGTTGACCTTGACCTAGGTAAATGATGACCTTGACCTTGAGCTAGGGTAGAGTCAAGCTTGTCCTTGACCCCAAGTTTATTTTTCAATTTCTAGGACTTTTGAGATATACAACTTTGGAAAGTTTCTTTTTCACACTTCTAGGTTGACAATTTTGGGTTTCAGAATGGTAGACTCTTAAATTGCATTTAATCTAGGTTCATTTCTAGGGGTTAAGGTTAATTCAGATTTAATAATCCCATGTTGGCCTTCTCTAGAAGTTTGTGCCCTATATCCCTATATAAGGAAGCCTTCTTCCCTCTTTTTGACATCTAGGATCTATCACATAGGAATGACTATCTACTAACTATGAGTAATTACCTACTTTTCATAAGGAGATTTTATCAAGCATTCTATCATTCAATGATTCAAGTTTTCCATTGAATATCAAGGATTGAAGCTCTCAAGCCTTTGAATGGATTTGGCTCAAGCATCAAGATTCATCATTCAAACCCTAGATCTAACCATCATTATGGTGTGATCTTCATTCAAGATCCTTTGTTCATCTTCTAGATTTATTGATTCTTCTATCAAGGTGGATTCTAAGCATAATATCATGGACATTTTGATTTACATTTATTAATATTATGTTCAAGCTTTCATATCAATATATAGTTGTTTACATTTCAAATACAATTTCATATCTATTGAATATCATAGCTTCATTGTTAGATTTATTTCTACTATTTGCTAACATTCCTTATTTCAATTCCATTATTAAGGTTGATTCCAAACTGAGGTTTGACTAAGGTAAACCCATCATCTAAACAACAAAACCATTTTTCTTGCAGATACAGGTGTGGAATAAGGAATTAAAGAGCATATTTCGATACCCTTTTTGTTGAACTTGTGGGATTCATGAATATAAATTTCTTTGGAGTAGTGCAGGTCAAGGTCAACTTTTCAAAGTACAATTGTGCTCTAGGGTAAGATTGTGCCCCTTTATTTGAGTCAAGGTCAACCTCCCTTGAAAAGGACAAAAGTTTTTTGGGTTTTCTCTATCTCAACATTTCTAGTCTAGAACAGGTTGTAGAGATCCCTAAAACTATACACAGATATCAGAATTCAACATTTTCTAAATTTATCCTACTTCAAGGTTAGTATTGATCTTTGATCTATTTCAAGATTTGAGCACATACTTGTCAAATAGAAAGACCATAGAATCTATTCTTTTCTTCATATTCTCAATTGCTTGATCCATTTGTGCATTGATCACTTTCTTGTACTTAATCAATTTGGATAATTCCTTTTGGGAATTTAGGTTGAGGATAGGTCCTATTTTCTTCCTATTCAATGTGTTCCCACATCAATCACACATTAGTCAAAGAGGGGCAAAAGTAATCACCTAAAAAAGTGGTCATCTAGACTATTAGCCCCCATCTCAGCACTTAGGCTAAATTAATTAATCATTTCCCTAGGAAAAATTGCTAAAAATCAATTTATTTGATTATAATCTATAGTTTGACTATAATATCCTAAGTCCACATTTGATTAAAAGAACATGTCCCATTTTAATTAAATAAAAGAACCCATTCTCCTAACCCACTCAATGTATACACATAAAGTCCTTTTCCCATTTTCAAATTTAAAGAAAAGGGTTTTGTCTTACATGAAAAGTCAACTCCTTTTCATTAGTTGACTTGCTCTTGCACATAGATCATGCCAAAAAGTCAACCCCCACCCTTGATCTTCCATTCCTTAATCTTGATCTCATCCATCTGTACACCTTTAAAAGAGAGAGAGAGATCTCCCTCTCCAAGGATCCTATATTTTAGTATTGTTATGCTCGAGGTTTCTTGACAGGTTTTCATGAGAGCACTTGTGGAGAACTTCTTTCTTCTTGTCTCATTCTTGCATCCTTCATCTTAGCAATAGATTAATTTAGAATAGCCTAATTTATTTGTTCCAACATAGGTCACCTATCCTAATTAGCCATGGTTTTAATACACTTATCTCGCTTAATCTAGTTGCATTGTGCATTTAATCCTAGCTTAGATTATTTCTTGCATTGCATGCTTGAGAACTCTTTTTGGACATTTTCATTCTTGCTCTTGTCTAAGAAATCTCCCATTACTAGAAAGTGCTACATCTCTAAGGCTTATTTGAGAGCTCATTTTATACTTATTTTTTGCACCTTTGCACTCCATGGATAGGGAGCTCTAAGCTGAAATTTTACTATTCCAATTCATGGGATATCTTGGATAGAATGGTTTAGAGGATTTCACTTTCTTAGTGTACATGTAGATCCTAACTCACATGTGACTATGAGTCTCTCCCTCAAACATGAAAAATATGTTGAAAAAGGCAAAGTACTACCATATTCATACAAGTACAGGGTAAGTAACTAGAAATTTATATACATCTTCCATACAACCATCATCATGAAAAAAAAATTGTATTCACTTAAAGAATGTAAAGCATCATCATCAAAGTTCATAATCATGATCAATAGTATAAACATACAATGTCTCAACTAAAAATAGCTCATGATATGTATGAATCTAATATTAAGTGGTTCAAACCAACTAAGAAACCATGTATCACTGGATAAAATAACATATGCATGAAAAACTAGCCTGAAGGAGTTCAATAATATAATCTAAAAGAAAACTAAGGTTGGTCACTACACAAGTATAAGTGGAAGTAATAAATTATTAATGAAAAAATGTTATCATATCAAATAAAATTAAGAAGTGATTGGGCAATGGGTATCAATTTATTATGCATTGATGTAAGTGAACTATATATTTATAAGGATAATTGCAAATATCTGAATAATTGCTATGAGTTAATGCACTGCTATCATGATTATTGACATAAAATCCACATAATTGATGGTTTATATAGAATTTTTTTAATGATAAACAATTATATTTTTATTCTAATATCATAAAAGACAAATTTTTAGCATTAAATGACCATTTTAGTATGATTTTTCATGTTTCAAATGCACCACTATATATAGGTTATGATCTAATACAAATTTGAAAGAAAGAATGGAAATTTTTAATATCTACAAATCAATAGTTATACAAATCAATAATCAGTTTTGAACAAAGCAATTGACATGTAGAATTTACCAATGAAAATACAATTGTATACCAAATCTAAACATAAGTTCAACATTAAAAATAATAGAACCTCAATATTTGTGCACAAAAATGCTAATCAACTTGCATTCAAGTATTTGTAGATAGTAGGAAGCATCAACATGAAGAGGTTGTTCACAATAGAGCAATATTATGCTTTTTACTAAATATGCATGATCAATAGTATTACAAATAAAATTTCAACTCAATGAGAGTTTAAGTAGCTACAGAGAGGGATGCACCAAATTTCATACAAGAAATGATAATATCATATAAGCTAAATTTTGATTAGGTTTTGAATGACTTCTCAATCAATAAAATATTCATAACATATGGTTTAAAAAAGTTGCAAATAAAATAGAACATCATGGAGGTTTCTAAAATCTAATCAAATGTGATATTTAATGTCGATGATTCCAATATGATGACAATCAATTGAGTATTGTGTGAGTCTATTATAATGAAAAAAATGAGAAAAAAACTATTGGAAAACTTGAAACAGAACTCGTCACACAATAGTAGAGAAAGACTTTAAAGAAGCAACTATAGAAAAAAGATATGACACAAAGGTATGTAAAAGCCCACCAATATCATAACAAATCCCTCAATATGATTATCCAAGAAAAATATAAACATATCTCCATTTCCAAATATATAAAGACACAACAAGTTATCAAAGCCCATTTTTGATAGGTAGTGACTAGTATAAAAGCCTACTTTACAAATCTTTTTACCACAAAGGAGATCTCAATAAAACCTCATGGATTATAAAAATTCCAATCATGGGCATGTGGCTAGAATAGGGGAAGTTTTAATTGGATTCATGTCATTCATATATGACCAACTCACAAATGGAAAACCCATAGATTGTGAGGCAATATAGCATAAGTTACAAATTTTTTTTTAGTGGATGAGGATTTTTTTTTGAAATTGAAAAAGAAAAACACAAATTAGTTTCTTGAAGACCCAAGTTGTGTAAAGAGGAAAGACCACATTTCTATTTAAAAGGGCATCACAATATACATAAAACCTCATCAAGGATGGAACCCATAGTAGACAAAATAGATGAAAAGAAATGAATAGATATATCTTTGTTATAAGTTATTCAGAGGAAAAATCTTCATGTCCATGGCATTTCCAGTCTTCACTACAATAGGGAAATTAAAAACAAAAAAATATTTTGAAACCCTTAAAAAACACTCACACAATATAGACGAAAATAAAAGATGTAATTTCCCATTAAATTTTATGCTAAGTTCAATAGATCTATAGTGAAAGCCATATGGTGTCAATAAAAACCATCGTCTCTTTCAGAATAAGTCTCAAAAAAGAATAGTAAAGGTCAATAACAAATCTTCATCAGCGAGTATGTAAAAGAGGCTCATAGTCCCATTTAGTTTCATTACAATATAAAAAGGGGATTAATATATTTAATTACATAAAACACATATAAAATACAAGGAAAGAAACTTAACGGGAGAATGGAAAATTACATAGAAATATTAACAAAGCCTCATTTGGCCATGGTTACTAAATAAAAAATAATCTAATGTTTTGATAGAAAAAACCTCATGAAGAGGCCACCAAAAATATCTAGATCTTTCACAAAGGAGACCATTTTAGATTTAAAGTCTAGGTTCAAAACCCTTGTGGGTATCGATAAGAACAAGACCTGCATGCAACATGAGTCCCACCATTTACTTGAAATAAAAGAGTCTTGCTGCTACAACTAAAGATATCTATTTGTTCTATGTTTAAGTATATTATGACGTTTGACACTCGTACAACTATTTAATTTTGGTTCTATGTTTGAGTGCAAATTGAAATAAATATTTTTATATCAAATCCACATGAC
This sequence comes from Cupressus sempervirens, assembly GCA_028749045.1. NCBI lineage: Eukaryota > Viridiplantae > Streptophyta > Pinopsida > Cupressales > Cupressaceae > Cupressus > Cupressus sempervirens. The sequence continues at coordinate 671,248,363 of CM053786.1, read as the reverse complement.
TGTTCACCATCATATTTATGAATGGTTCTTAGGTCTATTCAATGGAATTTTAGCTAATTTTATTTTGTAGTCTTTAAATAAATTATAGAATATTTTATTCTTCTCTATGGAGCACCACAACTCTTGTGCATCTCTTTACATATTTAGATTTCATTTTGTATAGCTAGTGCCTCTAGGATTTGTCCTTTTGAAATTTAAATTCAAAAATTATTTAATGCTTAAATCTTGTTCAAAAATATTTATCTATTATATAAAATATAAAAAATATGAGAAATAGGACCAATGAAATATTAAAATTATAGGAATTAGAGGTTTTTATTTTAGTTAACAAATGATCAGACAATGAATACACCTTGAAATTTTGATTTATGTCTTGAGATTGCTCTAAAACTAATAACCTTCTACTTATTGGCGATGCCTCTAAAGCCCAAATTTTAATTTTTTATATATCATTTTAATATGACATGCCAACATAAGCTTTTTTAACAATAAAGCCTAAAAGAATAAAATCAAGTGCTAAATGGGAAAGAAGAAAATTAAGTTTTATTTGTTGTTGAAATTATTCTTGGCCTTTTCAACACAAAGAATGCCCTCTTTTGATTAGTTTCTTATAATGAACTTGATTGAAATAAAATATACCTAGAATAAGTAAAAAAATATTAGTTGAATGCTAATGTCCTACAACAAGTATTCATTTTGAATTCCACCCCCAATGAAATCCTATGCCATACAACACATCTTCAAATTAAATCTAGGTCCATATAGCTTGGACATGACTTATATGTTCATGATATAGCTCATAATATTTAAATTTAAATAAAATAAAATAAAGATATATGAAAACAAACTAGAAGTTTTGATCATAATCCTTTTAGCCAATTGTTTCAATCTTTTCCACATCAAGCTTATGTCATCTTCTAAGGGTGTACATTCAACATCTATGGGAGAAACAACTTTAACAAAAACAAGAGTTCAATGAAGGATTTGATTTGATTAGGGGAGAATAAAGTTCTCAAATATCCCTACATTCAGCAATTATAAAATTTATAACTTGATTTTTTCATCTACTAGTTTATTAGAGGAAGTTTATTGCTTTTGTATTTGAATCTTTTTCATTATTGCCCAAATCAAAGTTGTAGGGCCAAGATATATTTTATTTTTTCATTCAACCTATAATCAAAATTGATTTTATATATTCTCCCTCATAAAATTTATTCAAAACTAGTAGAGTGTATCTTTTAAGTTACTATAGGCATCCAAATAGTTAAATAAATTTTTTATTCTAGCTATGGGAAGGATGTCCTAAAAAAATGTAGTGACATGAATATAAATTTGAAATTAGCACTCTAACTTTAAAAAATATGACCTAGATAGATTTTTATTTTAAATTTCCTTTTAAGAAGTAGATAAACATGGGAAGTCTAGAGCCCCAAGATTGATATTGTGGTCATTTATCTCTCACAATCTCTATTGCCTCTTTTGACATCTCAAAAGGTAATTTAATGACAATTTTATAGGGAGATAATGTCTTGATTTTTTATTATATTAGTGTTTAATGCTATCACTTTTTAGGAAATAAGGCAGTACATAAAAAAAGAAATAGGAAGATATATTAAAGAATCTTCAAAGAAGAATGCAAGAGTTGTAGAAGAAAAAAGCCCATCTTTTGGAAAAAGGAGGTATGAAGAGGTTGAAGGTCATGAGTGATTGAAAGAGAAGATGTTTACAAAATGGACTTCATATTCTTTCTCTGTTTGCACATAATAATAATTGTAAGTATTGGTCCATATTTCTTACTAAAAATGAGCTAAAATCTTTGACCACTCTCCATGGGTTGGAATGTCGCTAGTTGAAATAAATATCTATATTCTTTATGAAGATTTTTTTTCACTTGTATAAATTAAGAAAATGAACCTTAATGAATGATTGGGTTCCCTCATGTTTTCAGAAAAGCTTCTCTTCCATTCAACTATCTTCCTAATTGGACCGTCCTAATGGAGAAAAAGAGGGATCTTTCCCAACCTGTCTTATTTGTAAAAAAAATGTACAGGATAGGCAATAGGGGTACTAATTTTCTTGTAACTAGAGGATCTAAAATAATGTATAAAGAAAGGATGCTTTACTGGTAGTCAAATAATTAGTTTAGTCCTTTCTAAGCATTTCAAAAATTTACACTTCTTTTCTCTCCTAGAAAATACTTTCTAGCAAATAAGAAGAGCCACTTGAAATAAAAATATTTAAATAAAAGGGAAACTAAAAATATACTCAATAGCATTTAATTAAGGGTCTACCATTATTACTGTAGAGTCTGAACAATCTCTAAGTGGGAGATTGTTGTGATGTGAAGCCTAATTAGACTCAGAGGTTTATTCAGTGTGGTTTCCCTCTAGGTTATTTCTATGGGTCTTTGGAGGTAGTTCCCTCAAGATGGGGTCTAGGGGTAGTGCTCGAGGTGTGCTCCCTATTCCAATATAGGGTGGGATTGAGGGGCAATGCCCCTGCAGGGGTTTTTAGGGGTAGCATCCTGAAACCAAAAATGACCTTATATTGTAATAGGTATCAACTACTATTTTTCTATTATTCTAACCCTAATTTTGTAAGTGACAAAAAGCTTGTATATAAGAAGGCTCAGGGTTAGGGATTTTCATAATGTGTGATGCAAAAATTGGTTTTCCAATAGTATTGAGCTATAAGGGATTACATATTGTAGTCAGGTTGTAATCCCTAGATAATAATAATATTGTTGGTGGACATAGCCTAGGGATTGGGTGAACCGTGTTAAATCTTGGTATCTTGTGTTCTCTTATGTGTGATTTATCTATTTTTGATATTAGTTATACTTGCATGTAATTGTTATTTCTATCTGAGGTTAATCCTAACAAGTGGTATCAGAGCTAGATTCTCATTGTTTTTTTTAGTGATCCTTTGCAAGAAGATCTTATGATTGAGTGCGAGTGATGATAGACAAGGGTAAGCCTAGGGTTGACAAGTTTAATGGGAAGAACTTCCAATTATGGAAAATGAAAAATGGAGGACTATTTTTAATAGAAGGATCTATAAAAGTTGTTGGAAGGAAAAAAACAAGAATTAGGGATCTATGGAAAATGATGAGTGGGATATTTTAGATAGAAAGGCACTTTGAAGCATTCTATTATGCCTGGCACCATCGGTGGAATTTAATATTACAAAGGTGAAGATGATAGAAGAGTTGATGCAAACCCTAGTGAAACTATATGAAAAGTCCTCCACTTCAAACAAGGTATTTCTCATGACTTGGTAATCACTATAAGTAATTCCATTACTGAATCTAATACTCTAAAATATGATGACGTGATCGGTGTTATTTTGAGTGAGAAAAATCATATGAAAACCTTAGGTGGATCTACATCAAGAAGTGCTTTGAACACACAAAGAAAAGGCAGAATGATTGAGAGAGGAAATAATTTCAAAAATAATGGGAAATCAAGAGGATAGTCAAAGGGGAAGAGGTCTCAATCCAAATGACCAAGAGATTGTTGGTACTATGGTAAAATAGGGCATAAGAAGAAAAAATGTTGGACTCAAAAGAATAATAGAGATAAACCAAAAGGGAACAAGGAGACAAATGTGTTAAGTAAAAAATCCAAAGAGGATGCTTTGCTTCTTTCTTTATAAAGTGTTGATGATTCATGAGTTTTAGATTCTGGTGCTTCATTTCATGCTACACCTCATATAGGTTATTTTATAGATTATGTGCAATGGGATTTTGGGCTTGTTTATTTGGGGGATAATGAACCTTGTCAAAATTTTGGAAAGGGAAAAGTTAAGATTAAGTTGTAGAATGATAATCATTAGCTACTACATTAGGTAAGACATGTTCTAAGGCTTAGTAGGAATTTAATTTCAGAAGGGTAACTCAATGATGAGAGTTGTGTAGTTACTTTTAATGATAAAAATTTGAAGGTTTCAAAAGGTTCCTTTGTAGTAGAAAAAGGTGTGAAATTAGGCACCTTATATCTTTGTATAGGTCATATTGTTCCTTCTATTTTGACTGTTTTAGAAAAAAATGAATGTTCAGGAACAATTGCTATAGTTGAGAAGGGAGAAAGAATACTTGCTATAGATTCTAATACAACGCTATGGCACAATAGACTTGTGCACATGAGTGAGAAAGCTATGAAATTACTTCATTCAAAGAAAGTTTTACAAGGTCTAAAATGTGTCAATATGGATTTTTGTGAAAGTTGTGAGTATGAAAAACAAAAGAGAGTGAGTTTTGTGAAGACTAGGAATGATCAGAGTTGAACATGCATATTATATTAAATTATATTATATTATTACTAATGAATTTTCAATTTGGATTTTTCCATTTGAATTCTAATAAGAATGTAGATGGAGTGACTTTTCAACTTCCATGAAGATCTATAAAGAGTCTCATGTCGAATTGAAGGCAGAAGGATATGGACATACATCTTGTTTGCTGAGATTGCCAATTTGTATCAGATCTTGTATACGGAGTTCATGGGCATACATCTCAACCATGGGATTTCCCAAATCCAATAGAGTTCATAGGCATACATCTTAGTCATAGGATAGTCCAATTTTTATGAGCTCGAACACATAACTCCTCCAAGGGTTTGTCTAGATTTGATTGATTTGCAAGCATACATCTCACTTATGAGATTGTCCACAATTGTATGAAATTTTATTTAATATTATGAAGAAATTGAACTCTTGATATTGTTTACTATGTGTTTACAATAGCACCACTATTTCTTTCTTTCAATATTGTCCATTGAATTGCTAAAATGATTCAGATTAGTGGTGTCAGAGCCAAGTTCGAGTCCTTAATGGACATGATTGAACTGGAGGCCAAAATGTTTGAGGCTTCATCTCAAGAGAGCAGCTTCATTGTGATATTATTTTGATGAGCATCCTACTAATGTTTCAAATGAGCACCATGGAAAAAAAATATATAGAAGATCGATGTAAATGATGAATTTTCTAGATGTATTTTAGGTTTTCGCAAGCTTCCTACTGTGGTGTGAGAACAACTGCATTTTTTTCCCAAGGATCTTTGAATCTTCATGTCTTCCAAGAAACTCCAACATTCCATGATGGAAAAGAATACTAATAGACAAAAAGAAAAGAGTTGTAGCTTCATTATAGGATTTCTTTATTTTGCATGATTGAGATGAAACTTCTCGGTTCTTGGTGGCCCTTGGAATCAAGGATTTTGCAACTTCTCTTGTTGTCTTCCTATGCCAAATAATACTATAACACAACTTGTAACTAAGATCAACTCCATTCTTGATCAAGAATGTTGTTGGGTTGTTCTTCCTCTATAACACAAGCAGTACTCACATCTGCAGTGTTTTCTCCATCTACTCGGGTGTCTCTAGCCTCAGCCTCATTCCCAATTCCCTAATTTCTAGCTACTATGTCTACTCTCCCATCAATCTTGGCCTTGCTGATGAGCTCAATCTGCCAAGTTACAGTGCTCCTCTTATACCAATATCTACAATTTTGGGCCTGATCCTACCAATCCAAAGACTTGGAAGTATTTCTCTATGTTACTCTTATAACATTGATACTTACTTCTCCACCACCTACACTAACTGTGAGCGGAGCACCAATGTTTATGAGTATTCTAGAATTGAAAACTCTATTCTCCGTGTCTTCAAAAATGGTGTCAATTCTACAACCAACTACTATGGCCAAGGATATGTTTGGAGAGGAAGAGCTAGTCATAATTCACATCACATTTTGGGACTTGTGTCCTTGTCCAATCTATTTCTTGTGGGAGTTATGCATGCAACGACATTCTGGTGGAGACAAGGGAGATGATGGAAGAATTAATATTCTGCATAACACTCACTTTCAAGCTACATCATAGAATCATTATTTAGTATATATATCCTATAGAAGGTGAAAAGATAATGGGGCCCATTGCCTCGTAAGAGGGAAGGAATGATCAAAGTTGAACATGCATATTATATTAAATCATATTATATTATTGCTAATGACTTTTCAATTTGGATTTTTCCATTTAAATTATAATAAGAATGTAGATGGAGTGACTTTTCAACTTCCATGAAGATCTATAAAGAGTCTCATGTCGAATTAAAGGTAGAAGGATATGGACATACATCTCATTTGTTGAGATTGCCAATTTGTATCAAATCTTGTATATAGAGTTCATGGGTAGACATCTCAACCATGAGATTTCCCAACTCCAATAGAGTTCATGGTCATACATCTCATTCATAGGATAGTCCAACTTTTATGAGCTTGAACATACAACTCCTCAGTGGGTTTGTCTAAATTTGATTGATTTTTAGGCATACATCTCACTTATGAGATTTTACACAATTGTATGAAATTTTATTTAATATTATGAAGAAATTGAACTCTTGATATTGTTTACTATGTGTTTACAATACCACTATTTCTTTCTTCTAGTATTATCCTCTGAATTGCTAAAATGATTTAGATCAAGGAAGGAAAATAAAAGTGATAAATTAGAGCTTGTGCATATAGATGTATGGGGACTAGCTTAGGTATCTTCCCTTGGTGGCTCTCATTATTATGTTATATTTATTGATGATGCAACTAGAAAAGTATAGGCTTATTTTCTTAGACAAAAAATTGATGTATTTCAAACTTTTAAGAAATGGAAATGCTTGGTTGAAAATGAGAAGGGTAAGAAATTAAAATGTCTTAGATTTGAAAATAGTGGCGAGTATTGCAATTATGAATTTAAAGATTATTGCTCCAATAATGGTATTCGTATACTAGAAAACTATTCCAAGGACTCCCCAGGAAAATTAAGTGGCTAAATGCATAAATAGGACAATAATGGAGTGTGCAAGAAGTATGAGGTTGCATGTAGGGTTTCCCTTAAATATGTGGATAGAGGCTATTAATACTATTATATATTTGATTAATAGAGGTCCCTCTACTCCTTTAGATTCTAGTATTTTAGAGGAAGCATGGACCAATAAGAAGGTGAATTATTCTTTTCTCAAGACCTTCAGTTGTGAAGCATTTGCTCATATAGATTTAGAAAATCGATCCAAGCTAGAAGCTAAGTCAAAGAAATGTGTATTTTTTGGATATGGCACCAATGAATTTGGTTATAGGCTTTATGATTTTGAAAATCCTAAAATTGTAACAAATAAGGATGTCATATTCAATAAGAAAGTGTTGTACAAAACTCTATTGTAAGTTTGCAACAACATGAGAAGAAAAAAGATGATTATGTAGTGCTGGATGATACTCCAAAAATTGGTGTTCCAACAATTGCTCATGATCTACAACAACCACAACAAAAAATACCACACACCCTAGTGAATGTTAGATGATCAACAAGGATAAGTAGACCTCTAAAAAGATTTTCTCCTTCCTTGTATTCTATTTTACTTATTGATGTTGGCGAACTTGAATGTTATGATGAAGTTGTGCATGTGGATACAAATATTCAGTGGGAGTCTACAATGAAAGAAGAAATGGATTCTTTGCTAAAAAATAAGGCATGGGATTTATGCAAGTTGCCTATAGGGAAAAAAGATTTACAGAATAAATGGGTTTATAGGTTAAAAGAAGAGGATGGAGGTAAGAAAATATTTAAAGCTAGGTCAGTTGTAAAAGGATTTTTATAGAAAAAGACATTAATTTTGATGAGATATTCTCTCCTATTGTTAAAGTGACTTCTATTTGCACTATTTTAAGTATTGTGGCTATTAAAGATTTGCATTTGGAGTAGCTTGATGTTAAAACAACCTTCTTTCATGGTGATTTGGATGAAGAGATATATATGGCTCAACCACATGGATTCGAGGTCAAAGGTAAGGAGAACTTAGTGTGCAGATTGAAGAAAAGTTTATATTGCTTGAAATAAGCACATTGGTAATTTTATATGAAATTTGATAGGGTTATGCATGAGCACGGATATAGAAAGTGTCATTCAGATTATTGTGTTTATTTTAAGAGGTTGGATAATGAAAACTACATTATTTTATGTTTATATGTTGATGATATGCTTGTAGCCGGGTCTAACATGGATCACATTAAGAGGCTAAAATTCCAATTAGTGCATGCATTTTCTATAAAGGATCTAGGGACAACAAAAAAAATCCTTGGTATGAAGATTTTTAGGGATAGGAAGAATAGGAAATTGAAATTATCTTAGGCTAATTATATTGCGAAGATGTTGCAACATTTCTCTATGGAGAATGCTAAAGCTGTCAGCACACCTTTACCTGGTCATTTGAAGTTGATTAAGGAGATGTGTCCCAAGACACAAGAGGAGGAGGATAAGATGTCTAAGGTACCTTATGCTTCAACTAAAGGAATCTTGATGTATGCTATGGTACATGCAAGACTAGATGTTGCACATCCAGAGGGAGTTGTTAGTAGGTATATGAGTCATCCAGGAATTGAACATTGGAATGTAGTTAAATGGATTCTTAGATATTTGAGAGAAACATCTAGAAAGTGTTTACACTTTTGGGGCTCTACTAATAATTTATAGGGCTATTTTGAGTCAAATTTGGTAGGGGATATTGATACTTGGTGGATTACTATTGGTTATGTATTTACTATTAGTGGGGCACCAATGAGTTGTGTTTCTAGGTTACAGAAGGTTAATGCTTTAACCACTATAGAGGAAAAGTATGTCACTACTACAAAGGAATCCAAGGAGATGATATGGCTTCAATTCTCAAAATAATTGGGAGACCCTCAGAAGGATAAATTTTTATTATTATAGATAGTTAGAGTGCCATTCATCTTACAAAGAATTCAATTTTGCATTTAGATACAAACATATTCAATTGCAGTACCATTTCATTTGGTCAATTTTGGATGATGGACAGTTAAAGCTGGACAAGATTCATAAAGATGACAATATAATAGATATGTTTACAAAGGTAGTTGTTGGTCCTCAAGATTGTATTCCTATTTTGAGTGTCCATTCTAAATTTTGAGTCACTTTGAGCCCTATAAATGCCTTTTCTTGGTTGAGTACCCAATTTTTGTATTTATGATTAAGTGGTGTTTTATGTTTCTAAAGCCCTTCATTCAGCATGTGTATGTGTTTTGTATTGATAAACTAACATTCTGAAATATTCTCCGAAGTCCTATTTTGAGCTAGTGTCATATTTTACAATTCTGCTAGAGTGTCAAATAATGTTCAGTAGCCCAATTTGATTTTGAATATCTTTTACCTGGTTAAGATTCATGACTCACATCTTTGAGGATATTTAATATTCCTATCAAAGAATCTATGTTCCAAGTCTCAAGTTGTTTTGACATATTTTGACTAGGTTTTGAATGTCTCAAAGTTGGTTAGTTGCCTCTGTTGTAAATCTGCAAATTGTTCATAATTCTAGGTACCTTGTTTGAGAAGCTATAACTTCTAATCAGTTGACAAAAATAATAAAATTCCTTTTGCATCATATTTTAATGGTCAAAGACTAGGTACTTTCCTAATTTGAGCTTATGACAAATCTGTTTGATCAGTTTTCAAACCTGATTCTATTTGTAATTTATAGAGTTTCACTGGTAATAAGAAATGTAGATTGATCCATGCCCTTGTTTGAGATGTTATAACTTTGAATCTATGATTTCTTGGATCAAATGGTTTTTCCCCTACATTCTACACTAAAAAATACTACAAGTATGGTATTTTGTAAACTTTGACAAATTTGTCCGCACAGTTTCCTATGGTCATTCCATTTGGAAAAAGTACTTTTCTACTGATATTTCTAGTCCTACAAATCCAAGTAGACCACTTTGTGCCCTCGCCAAATGCATCCAATGATTTTTCATGAGTCCAAATCATAGGATTACATTCTCCTCATGAAAATGAATTATTAGAACCTCAAGTGCTTGTTTGCCCAATTTTTAAGGCCAAAACCAAATGCATTTTCCAGTTTTCTTGACATGTTTATTTGTAGGTGATTTTAAGTAGGCAACTCTGGAGGTTGATATCTTTTGACCCTGATGTTGTCATGTGACAAGATTTGGCAAGCCTATTGAATGTGTTAGAGAGAATAGAGGTCTAGAGTTTTAGAACCTAACTAGGTGTTTAAATAAGTTTTTAAAGCCAGGCTACATGCCTCTTGATATAGAGTTCATAGTGGTGCATAAATGATTTAAAATAAGTATTCAATGGTGATTCAATGCTTCATTTTGATTTCAAATAGTTCAAGATGATCAATGGATAAATTTGTTATGTCAGTGGTTCAAAAATGAAAATTTGTTTAGCTGGACCAACTTTGGGGCTCGACTGATTCCATCAGATGAGCCCGAGCTTTGTAGAATCTTGAAGGTGTCTTGACAATGTTAAAATAGGGAACTGAGGACAAGAAGAATGAAGTTTATAAAAAAAGAGTAAAATAGGTATATGGATGTGCTTGGGAAGACTTTTATTATTGCAAAATGTGAACGCATGAACAAAGCATGATGAATGGGAAGGGCACAATAGAAATAAAGAAATGAGCTCCATGACAAGAGATGTTTTCTCACAACATTAATGGCAAGGAAATTTATGATAAATCAATAGGGTGCGGGTTGTGATGATTGTTGTAGTTGATTTTCAGTCTTTCATAACATTCAAATCATATGGTGTTGCCCAAACCATTGGTAGTGGATGCTTGGGATGCCTAGCATTCTTCTAAAAAGGAAAGCCCATAGCCAAAGAAAAAGATCTCCATGCCTAAGAGACAATCATACAACTGTTACATGAATAGGGAAGATCCCACACAAATAGGGGAGATTAGTTCAAGTGTGTTGAAGGAGAAAAATCACCCACAAAGATAGGGACATGAAAGAATATAGCAAGGACGATAGGAAATAGATAGAACCGTAGAAAAAGATGTCATTGTCACATGAAAATTGGGTGGAAGATGTAGAGGAAACCACCATAACTGAGGAAAAGATGCCATAGAGAGAGAAGCGATCAAAGAAGACTTAGCGTATATGAAAGAAAGTAATCCACATCTAGTTTAGATTTGCAAAGGGCAGCATCCACCATGGTCAAAGATGCCACACTCATGGCAAAGACAAGCAAAAGTCGTGACATGGTAGAGGGTAGAGTAATGGAGGTCTGTAGAATTTTTGATCCTTTATCCCAGATTGGAAGTGTGGGGATAATTTTATGTCTTTATTAACTTGGCAACTTGAGGGCTAAGTGTCTTAAAGACACATTGCATATGGAAGCCATTGGGTGCTTGGAGGGGCTCGCAGCCAGCTTGGCAATGATAAAGCAATTTCTTATCAAATAGAATGCCAACACCTGGAGTGACACATGGCAGCTCTAGGAGGTAGTTGGGATATTAGAGGGGTTAATTTGGAGAACGCCGATGTTACAATCAGTCATAGGATTGGGAGGAGGGGAGAGAGGGGCTTATGACCTTATGAATTTTGTAAGGTTGGGGCTCTAAATCTGGAGGCCCACGATCTTACAAAATTCATTAGGTCATGGGAGGAAATTTTTTTATGTACAATGCTGTGACCATCGAAAGATCAGGAATGATGACAAATAATGGTGAGATGCTATAGGATGTAAAATTTGAATTATTTCAAATGATTAAAATGTGGGGCCCATCTAGATAATTGATGAACCAAAGGTGGACACATGTCAGGTGGAAATGGAAATGAATTTTAAACTAAAATTAAATCACAGAGATGCATATCAATGCACAAGTTCAAATAATGGAAAGATTTGAATGATTTAAATGTTTTTGTATAGTTTATACTATATAAACATTTTAAATTTTTCATTTTATTGTTGTTCATGGTCCGAGAGCTATAAATTTCAAATTGGTCTCAAGGAACGAATTTTATCCAAAATGTGTAGTGTAGCATACTGTTGGAATCAACAAAGAATGGACTTTTCATTTCTAGGATCAAATTTTGTGTAGGTATTAACCATGAGCAGTTACAAGCATATTTGTGTTTCTAGAGGCTTCTTAATGAAAAGTGTTGATTTATTGTTGTAGATGAAATTGCAATCAGATATAGTCTAATTTTCATCAATTTTGATCCCATTAGCAACTTTGAGGGAGATTTGATAGTTTTAAATGCAGTTGGAATCAATCAAGTTTTTGCTGGCAAAAGAAGATGTGACATGCAAACATCAGATTTTAAAGCTTCAACACAGTTTATGAGGAATTCTTGATATTTCTCCATAAGATATTTTGTTGATTATTTTAAATTGGGGATGTATCAGATATTTTACTGCATCATTTATGGTTTTAATGGCAGGTAGATGAAGGAAGTTTAGTTTTAGCAACTTCAGATTGAAGACATTTTCAGTGGGACACGTGTCAAATTTAGCTTCCAAAGCCTAAAAATATCTTCTCTTCTATATATCTTCCTTCTTTTCTCTTTGTAAGGGTTCCAATTTTTTGAAGATTTTCTGAGGATTGTGAGACTAGATAGGTTTTAGAGTTAGAGAATTTCTTGAGAGTTGTGATACCATTTCCTTAGTATTCCTTTGTTATGAACATTAGCATTATATTTCTTTGAGGCATTTTTAGATACACAATCATTTCTTGGTGTTCTTTTTTGAATTTTGGTATACAGATGATGTATTGGTCTCAAGGAAATTAATGCAAGAGTTTCATTTGTTTTAGTTTCATTCTGATTCTCATCTCCTTCTTCTGTTATCTGCAATATTTTGTGTTTAAGACTAAGAGCTTGAACTCAACTACAATCTCTTAAGGTTTTATGCCAAAACAAACATGTCATTGGAAAAAAGAAGCCAAGTAAATGCTTGTTTATACTGATAGGGTTGCAGGTTACACCAGAAGGATTTCATCATAAGTATGAGAGTTGTTATGATGATTGATGTTGGTTTGCAAGTCAAATATATAGATTAGATGTCTGTATATACAAGTATACTTCAGGTATCCATTTCTATGTGAAGGTTTAGTTGGTGCCCAATGAATAAGGGACTAGTCAACTTGGAGATTGCATGTCCTCTGTTGTTGCATACCTAGGTTATGCTGAGATATCAAAACTTCAATTGAACATCTTTCCCTTTATGTTTAAAGAATTATAAGAGTTTCCCTCACTTGGTTTAGCTTTCTTATTAGCTATTTCACACTCATGAATACTAACATAAACATAGAAGATTAAGGGATTTTATCTGTTATTGAGATTGAGTTACATGTCTTCACACTGGTAACATATAAAGAATCTTAGGTCCATCCACCTAGGTCTTATAGAGCCTAAATAAGAAGAAGGAATTATCCTTATAGTTGGCCCAAGACTGCACTCAAGTGCATCCATTATAGGAATTTTCTAACCTTAGATGTATTGGTCTAGTTTCTTGGTTATTTTCAAAACTGTTAAATAAAAAGCCAATAATAGTGACAAGGGAGAACCTGAATTCCTTATCAGCTTTAGTTGATCTTCTTGACTGAATAGAATTAAAAAACTATAGAGTCTAGGGTGGTTTCTGGTCATAACAACAAATCTAAAACCCTCAGATCTACAATAAACAACTCATATATCTTGCCCTTTCTTTTATCTGTGGGATGTGGAGCCTAATTAGACTCAGAGGTTTATTTGGTGTAGTTTTGGGGTAGCACCCCCATGATAAGGTCAAGAAGAAACACCCCTGTGGGGTCCTGGGGTAGTGCCCCAGGTGCACTCCTTGTCACAGTATAGGGTGGGGTTGAGGGGAAATGCCCTCATGGAGGTTTTCAAAGGTAAAACCCCCAAAGCCAAAAATGACCTTATTTTATAAAAGGCATTGGCTAATATTTTTCTATTATTTGAACCCTAATTTTGTAAGTGACAAAAAGCTTGTATAAAAAGGCTTAGGGTTAGGGATTTTCATAATGTGTGATGCAAAAATTGGTTCTTGCGATGGTATTGAGTTGTAAGTGATTACAGATTGTAATCAGGTTATAATCATTGGATAATAATAATATTGGACTTGGTGTAGGTGGACATAGCCCAAGGATTGGGTGAACCATGTTAAATCTTGGTATCTTGTGTTCTCTTATGTGTGATATATTATTTTCTGATATTGGTTATATTTGCATGTAACTATTATTTCTATTTGAGGTTAATCCTAATATCTACTAGTAATATCCCTCCTTTAGAAGATGAATTGAGAAGTCAAATTTTCTTGATAAATATATACATATAAAATGAATGTAGAGTTAAGAGACAAGGAAATCCAAATTCCCATTTTAAATTTTTTAGCAAATTCTTGCTTATTTTAAGTGTTCATTTTTCCTTATAGATTTCAATGTGTGATTTCCAATTCTATTTCTAAGAAAATATTAATCATTCATTTTTAGTTCTAGCAGAGCCTTCTTGGTTTCATTCATCTCAACCCAACATTTTTGAGTCATTTTGTATGGTCATCTAGACAAAAAATACTTTCTTTAGTGTTGAATAAGTTGGGGAGAACACCAAAAAATAGAAGAAGTTGCTTGCATGGATCTTGTGAAGACATGTATAGATCAAGTTATGTTGGTCACCAAGGTTGTTGCTAAAACTGTGTGTCTTCCACCGAAGCTAGGTCCATCATCATGTCTGTCGCCAACGTTGTATGTCCATCATTGTCATGTCCATCACCATTGTGTCTGTCAAGTTGGTTTTTGTCACCATCATGTCCATCACCATTGTGTCTTTCACCAATGCTGAGTCCATGTTTGTCACCATCATCTCTGTCACCATCGTGTCCATCAATTTGGTGTCCGTCACTGACATCGAGTCCATGCCTATCACTATCATTTTTGTCACCATCATGTCTATCACCATCATGTCCATCACCATCATGTCTATCATGTCGGTGTCTATCAAGTTGGTGTTTGTCATCATCATGTCTATCACTATGGTTTCTACCACTATCTTGTCCATCATCAATGTTGAGTCTATGTCTATGTCCGTCATCAAGCTTGTGCCCATCATCATCATGGTCATCCATGTCATCATTGTTTGTTTTCTAGTGCAACTAGAATCATTGAGACATTTCTCATTTCTGACATTCTATCCATCGTCAAGGTTTCAAATAGGGCTTTTTGTACTGCCAAGGTTTTATCTACAACTAGAATTGCTAGGTTTGTACCAACATCAGCATCTATGTGTATGATCATATATGAAGAAATTGATGAACATGATGACATAGATATATGTTATGATTGGCATCCTTGGGATCCCAGTGACTTAGGATATGACAACATTTATATCAGAGTGGTGCATCAAAATCCTGATGGTGGTCTTCTAACTTTAGTTGAATTCAATCATGCCCATGTGATCCTAAAGAAGCATAGAGTTTCTAGCAGATATGGCTATTTGCGTTAGCACACTGTTTGGGATCCTGGAGTTGCAAATTTCTTGAGGACAAGCAATTTTTGGGTGGTGAGGATTTGTAATGTTCCCAATTTTAATTAATGTGATCCCAAGTTATTAATGTTTCTATTTAGGGGTTTCAATTGATTTAGTATATCTAAAACCCATTTTTATTTAATTGTTTCGTAGGTGTTGGCCGTTGGCTATTTTTGTAAACCCTCGGGATGTTTATCTGAAGGGTATTTAAGCATAGCTTGTAGGAAGTTTTTAGGTATGCTTTGGACTATATTTTCTCTGTATTGTGGATTCCTAATCGAGTTAAAAATTGTTCTCCATTTTAGAAGTGAAAGATCAACTCTATTTGGCTTGTGCGATTTCAGTGGGATTCAAACCTCACCCTACTCCATTGTTGCATGTATTACTTGGATTAGATCTAGAAATTTGGAGTATCTTTGGTAATTATTATTTGCATCTAAGTCTCTGTTATTGTGGATTTTTATATGGTGTACTGTGTATGAACCACGTTTACATTCTATGTTGGATTTTGGTTCCAAACCCCGTTTCTCCATACTATCCTTCCTCACAACTTTTACTGTACATACACCTCAACTTACTCATCATTCTATACTGAGATACGCCTTTTTCATCATCATACAGCCCTACTACAATCACTATATGATTTTCTTCAAGACACTGTATGACCATCTCTAATCTATCATTTTAGCTTGCTCTAATTCAATTGTATGACCTTCTTGGCACAACATACGACATTCTAAATTTCAACCGTATGACTTTGTTTCACTCCTCTAATTCAAGCTGCATAGCATGGGTAGTGGCTATGCAACACGAGTTGTAGTCATGCAACATGGGTAGTGGTTGTGCAACATGGGTAGTATTCACTCAACACAAGCTATGATTGCATAGCATGGGAGCATCTCCAAAATTGTTCAGGAAAGTGGCCGCACAACACAGTTAGTGGCCGTACAGCATGGGTAGTAGTCGCACAACATGGGTAGTGGCTATGCAACATAGGTAGTAGTCACGCAACATAGGCTATGACTGCGTAGCATGGGAGTATCTTTGAAACCATTCGAGAAAGTGGTAGTGCAACATGAGTAGTGGCCGTGTAGCATAGGTAGTAGTTGCATAGCATGGGTAGTGGCTGCGCAGCATCGATAGGAGTTGCACAACATAGGTTGTGACCATGTAACATGGGAGCATCTCTAGAACCATTTTAGAAAGTGGTCACATAGCACAGGTAGTGGCCGCATAGCATGGGCAATAATTGTGCAGTATGGGTAGTGGCTGCATAGCATGGGTAGTAGTCACACAACATGGGCTGTGACTGCATAGCACAAGACCATCTTTGGAACCATTTAGGAAAGCAGCCACGTAGCATGGGTAGTGGCCATAAGCATGGGCAGTAGTCGCATAGCATGGGAAAGTGACCACACAATACAAGAGCATCTTCAGAACTATTTGGGAACATTAGACTTGTCTCTTTCTATGACAAGTGTTTGCATGCAGTTGATTCTTGGGAGCTATGGATTTAATCTTTCATCAACTTAAACATGGTGTCAAAGCTCTAGATCTTCAAGTACTTGATCCATTTGTGAGAGATTTGACATTGGTTTTAAAATTAATTTCTTTCGAAGGATTTTGTATTAGATTTAGGGGTACCTATTTTTTAGAGCAATTTGAGCCCATATGAACATCATCCTTGAGCTCATAGCAAAAACCCTATTTCCATATAAAATACATTCAATTTTGATGTTGTTGAAATCTAAGGCAAAAAAAAAAAAGCCTAAGGTTGTACAACCTTGGGCTAAAAAATCAAGGTAGTGACTTTATATTTCTTCTATAAAAAAATAATTGGCAAATTTTTTTTACAAAAACAATTTTAGTTTTTGTAAAAAGTATTTCAAAAACACATGGTGTGAAAAGTATAATTGTGCATGCTTAATTGTGCCAATTAGTGACATATGGTTTGGAAGGCATTTCATTTTTGTCACCCTGCCCTTGTTCCTAGGCACCATTCTCCATGATTGCTCTATTTTTTTTGATAACTATGTCAAGGGCTTGGGCCCCACACTACCCCACCCACCTCCGCTCCAATCCAATTTTTGGAGAAGTCCATGGATTTTTGGTGTGTCCTTATTTTTGGACCTTCTACCACTCAGTCAACAAGTGCACTTCCATCTTAATCAACCCCCCTAATTGTTGATCGCACCCACACCTTGGTGATTGTGCATGTACAATTGTTTCCTCTAAATGAAATTATTTTTGGGGAAAAATTTTCACACATGCAAATATGTTTGGTCACCAAGCTACTTGTAGACCAAGCTCTTTTTTGGAGATGACATTTTTTTGTGAGCCCACCACCCTTGACCTTCATGTTGGACTCCTTTGCTTTGGTTATGGACTGTTTGTTTTTTGTGGACTCCATACATCTTAGTCTTTTCATTGCCTAGTTTGGAGCACAGTCAACTCTGAAACACACATAGTACCTTCTCTTGCACTGACTATTTTTGGCAGATCTTCTTTTCCCTTTTTTCCAAAGACTAAGTATTGGTGGAATATATTTTCATGTTGGGCACCCATCAATTTTTGGGCTCATTTTTATCCTTTCTTTTTTTGAGTTAAGGGAGGCTTGTGGGTTTTCTAAGGAGGACACATGCTTTTACTCCAGTGTACTTTCGTAACACTAGGCTATAGCAACCCATCTTTTCTAGTTCATGTTTTCCATTTTGGGAATGCTCAAGTCAACATCAACTTTTGTGGTGTTTTTGGCATGGGTTTTTTATTCTCTTTGAATCCAATAGATATTTTTGAGAGGCCTTGTTTGGCATGCCTTTTGAGATCCACCACAGCCCACCCTTAGTCATGTGGCCACCTCACCATGCATGCCCATTATGGACAATATGGAGTTTTTCATGTGGTTTCAAGCCCTTGAAGGTAGTTTTTTTTTCAAAAAGTGGTTGGGAAATATTTTTCACAATAGTATTTTGAGAAGATTTGGTATTTTTTTTATAATAAAAAACACATGCCTTATTATTTTAGCCACTAGAATATTTTTTGGCTCCCACTACTCTTTTCCTAGCAAATTGATATTTTCTTGGTGACTTAGAAAATTTTCACACATTTTTTACCACAATAGTCAAATGACTATCAAATTTTTTCCTCACTATTCCTTGATGTTAGCACCATGTTATCACTACATCAACATGACCTACAAGTTGTTCGAGCTCAATTTATACCTATCTATAGTTTTTTTGTCATCTATTTGCTCATCTAGACTCCATTTTGGCAAACAAGATATTGATAAAAAGTTGATTCTGAGATCATCATATTGGTGCAGGTATTTTTTTAATTTTGATGATTTTTTTATTTTTTGTGTTGTCAAAGTTCAGAGTTCCTTTTTGCACTCCAAGAGACATACCTTGAGCATTTGATCTTTGATTTGAAAATTCTTTATATCTTTGGAAAAGGTCTTTTGGAACCCTTTTCTAGTGCTACTATTTTTTCCAGATTCTACTCCAAGCAAATTATATTTATTTTTTTGCATTTTTTACATTCTAGAGGATATCTTGATTGTTTTAGGTCTCGAGATCAATTTTGTTCCCTTAGATGATTCATCATGGGTTATACTATCTTTTATACCAGCCTTATGTCTCTTATGGTCTTTGTAGACATCATTTGTATGCATTCTTGCAAATGTGCTAAGACAAAGTGTCATAGTACATATATATTTTTATTTAAGTTGTTTTGCCTTGATTTTCCTTTTGATTTGAGAAGTGTCAATTAAGGACACTCATAAAAATTATCGTATTCTTGGGATTCACCATATCTTGTACCTTATTATACATTCACTACTCTAATCAAAGTGCCATAGGGGGTTGAACCATTGATGTTTTCCCTTTGTTTATCATCTTCTTTTGTCTAGCGAGTTTCATCTTTGTGATATTAGCTACAGGGCATGTCTGAAATTAATCACTCATACACACATATGTATTCTTTTGTACAATTTGATGATGGTTCCTTGACATGTAGTTCTTTTGGCTCACTTTTCCAATTTCCTATCACCTTGCCCTTGTCTGCATTAGGGGGTTCTTTTATTATTTCTTATGCTTCCTTGGTTTGATGGAGTAACATATGTACTTGGTGTTTTTTCCTATTTAATAGGAGGATGCATCGATTGGGTACCTATGCATTTTAGTGAGATGGATAATTTACCATATAGACATTCTTCTTTTTGTTACTACTTTGCATGCAAACTTCCATGTTTGATGGATCAAATTTTTTGGTTTTGGTGTTTCATACCATCTATACCATCATGTTCATTTTTTTCTTTGTGTGCCTCCTAGTTTGAGTGGTATCTTCTGAGAGAACTCATGCAATTATAGTCTTCTCTACTTGGTTAAGTTCTATTTTAGTGGAGGTTCTTTAGATCAGTAGTTACTTTTTTGACAGAGTTTTGTATCCTCTACATGTTTCAATAGTGTTCTACAGGATCGTCATTTTTTTCCTATTTTCTAGAACAATCTCTAGTTTGGAGGCTTTTGTAGTCCTTCACTAGGTTTGTCAACATTCTTTCCATCTCTTCTTCGAGTAGGGTTTTTCCCATGTGGTTTTCTCTATTTCCCTTCTTTACATATATTTGGTTGTACTTGGGTACCTCATTAAGTTTTGTTGTTAGGACCCAAATTTTCTTTCAACAACAGTTTCTAGATTTTTAGCTACTTCCTAAGTTTATCTTAAGGGGGGTTTTAGATTAATTAGATATTTTCTAATTAACTCTATTTTACTTAGTCTAAACTTTAGCCAAATTAAAATTAATTTTTATATTAATTATTATAATGCAACATATGTTTTATCTTTTATGGTTTTGATCTCCTTTATAAGGAAGAACTCTCTTTGTAATTTACTAATTCATTCAATACAAACTATAATTCTTTTTTGCACATCAAGAATGTCTCCTCTATGGATCTATGAATTCCATCCTCTGTAGCTCTTTCTTCTCCCTTTCTATGATAGGTGTTTGCATATAGGTGATTCTTAGAAGTTGTGGGGTTGATCTTTCATCAACTTCAAATTTTTAAAAAGAAATATTACATATATTATATTAAAGTAAAATTTAAGTTAATATATATTAATAAAATTATTATAGTTTCTTTTCCCACTTTTACCCAAGATAAAAAAGTTAATACAGAGGTAGGTAAACTATTAGAGATTTCATTCATTTGATTATTCTTGACACTTCCTAAGAAATTAGAGCTTTGGCTGGCAGATAGGGTATGAGGGTTTGAAGGGAAATATTATGCTTTCTGGATCTCTACATGCATTTGTGACTAACAACATTAGTGTTTGATATAGGGTGCTTAAAGATTCAAAAAAAGTTCCCCGTAGTATTTAAATATTATTTTCTTCTATTTAAACAACTGCCTTCAAGGTATATGACACTCTTTTTAGCTTGTGTTAGCCATTTTTATCCCCTTCCTAAAATTCTAATGTTGTCAATCTCATGAAACACCTAGGGTGATGGCATAATTTTCATGCAAGCATATAAGGGATAAGTAAAAACTTTATTCCTTCTTTTATATCCTTATGTCTTTTAAAATTCTTCGCATCAAATGAAAGATTTCAAGTCATGATGATTCAGACCTCCTTCATCATCCTATTGCTCCAATTTATGTCTTGACCATGAAATGGGTAGCGAAAGCACGAAATAGTCAAAGTTCACCATTAACATGGCTTTGTAGTTGATGATGCTAGTATTCAAATCCATGTTGCAAAGGAGTGACTCACTGCCAGTCACATGATTGCAGATCAATTATACATTATAGGATCTTAATTTTTGAAGTTGTTATTCAAGGAGGTAGTCAATTTTGATGGTTTTTGCATCATCATATGTGGTCAAGGTTAACTCAGAGTTATGGTGGCAATGATGCAATTCCCTTAGTTCACTCATTCGCAGGGTTAAAGGTGTGGTTAATATTTCAAGTTATAACAGGGTGATCAATAATCATGTTAAATGGTCTTCACAACTTTGTAGGTGGAAACATAGTTAAAGTTTTATCAGTTGCAAAGCCATAAAAAGTGTCATTTAGTCAAGGTCAAACAACATCATGATTTCCTTCGTCATACCCTCCCAAGGTTTAAGCTATGAACAAAGAAATGTTGAAGTAATTAAAGGTTAGGCTCATCTTCATAAGCATTCACCCACAATCATTATTTTCATTCACAAAGCTGTGAAGTATTGATAGCAGTTAGCTAGAAGAGTGTGTAGAGTATTAAGGGACCTTGTATTTAGTGGTTTTGATAGAAAGCTGGGTGAGGTGACAAAGTTCTTAAAATGTATAGGACCACGTGGCAAAGTTGGATGGTTGAATTTAGTTGATCTAATGAAATAACTAATCTAGCATGGTTGTGAACATCAAATAGTAGCTCTATGATGGAAAATAGGTCCTTTGATTGCTTGTAACCACCTTTTGGTGTTCTCCATGCATGGTAAATCAAAAGACACTCCATCTCCATCACGGTGATCCATTTACTCAACTAGAGTAGTTATGGCCACTATTTTAGTCCCTTCAAGGCCTGATTTGCACATAAAGGTCTAATTTTTTGCATATGGATGCATACTAGATCAAATATTTTTGGGATTAGTAGTGATTTCTCTCTACAACTTGAAGGCAACAGTTCAATTTTGGCTTTTAGTGGAAGTTTTCTTAGTTATACTTAAGCTATAAAAGCAAGTTCTATAATCCTTTCAAGGGTCAGTCTTTTTTCTAATTGTGTATCAGATGTATTACATACTTTGCTACTATAATTCCCCTTGCCTCTGAGTGAATATAATTCAATGTTGTATCTCTTTCTTCCATTAATATACTATGTAAAATCTCCTTGCCTTATGTTAATGTATTGCCTCCATTCTTCAATTGTATGGTTATATCTACTTGGATTTTGAATGATATAGAGTGAAGCTCTTTCCTCATAGCATTCTTTTTATTTCTAATTTACATATGGTTGTTGAGTTACAAAAAGTTTGAATCTGTGTACTTTGGGATTATATTGATGAATTGTGCATCTCTTGGAAGAGATAAGATTAAACATACTATTTGGTATATCACCCCTCTAGATTAGATTAGGTAGTTTGATTTTCATGCATTTGCTTCTCCCTTTTCCTCTAAAGAAGTAGCTAGATACACCCTGGTAGTGAGGAATTTGGCCTCCTTTGGAGACTCAATCTCATTGTTCAAGTCCCACAACTTGGAGATTTTTTCCATGTATACAAGGTTGCCTTTAGGTCAAACTTTAGACAAGGGTGCAAACTTTTGTGACAATAGTTTTTGTTACTCCTGGTGGGAGAGATATTAAAGAACTTCTTAATTTTATTGGTTCACTAGTGTCAAGGAAGGACTTCAACTTTCATGCTAAGAAGATAGTGTTTTTCTTAGCATTTCAAGCCTTCAAGAGGCTCTCATCCAAGCACTTGGTGACTCAATCTCTATATCTTGGTTTCTAGACTAGAATTGATGTAATTCATGCCCAAGGCTCAAACAAGGGCATCTTCTAGAGGTACTTTTCAATATACTAAAATTTTATTTTCAAATCCTAAAAGAAAAAGAAGTAGACTCTCTCTATCACTAGTTAGAAGTTCATAAGTACCACATATGCCTGCTACATTTCTTTCTACTCTACATGTTTATAGATCACAACCTAGGGTACCATATTTTCAATTGAAGAGAACTTTATTCCACATGTCCCTCCCTAGGAATTAGGTGTTTGATACCTTTAATGGTGGTAGTCCTCTCATTTTAGCCCAAAGACATGATAACCCAGTATGCTCTCTTAAAAGCCTGCCTGACTTTAATGGTGAAACTTGTGTTTCTACTATCAAACACAGTTAAGAAATTTCAAACATCTACAATATATATGGTATTATAGAGGATGATGATATTGTTATACTTTTAGCCTCATCATTAAAGTGAAAAGCATTACAATGGTACAGGGGATTACCACATAATTCTATCAATAACTAGGATGAGTTATGAGAAATATTATGCAAACATTTTGAAGATAAAAGTGATCATTGACCACTTTTAGACTAGCTAACTATTATTAAGAGAGAATTTGAGAATATATGATAGATTTTAACTATATATTTCAAAAGACATGGAATAGTATACTTGCTATAGTAAAACCTTCCCTTGGTAATGCTTTCTTGTGTTACTCAAGAGCTCTCAATAGTGATATTGCTACTACCTTACAAACCATGGTAGGGGATACCTTACCAACTGCATATGAAATTTCTATAAGATCATAAAATACCTTGATTCAAGGAGGGAAGTTAGCTCCAAGGCCTCCAATGCCTTTCTTCCCTAACATGCCTACTCATTAGCCTATACTAGCCTTTATTCCTACCACATCCACAAGTCAACCTCTTGGCATAGCCCCAATATCCTCCACATCTTCTAATTAGTTAGTAGAGTTTAAAGACATGATGTAGACCCTAATGAAAAATATAGACAAGAAGTTGCAAGATTAGAAAAAGCAGCTAGAGGACAACTTGTCAGTGGTGCAGAAGATGAGTAACAAGGTGGCGACCTTGGAAAGGCAACAAGCTCAAAATAGTAGGCCCTTCCAACACCATTATCAAACCCCCACATATAATAGGCCACCAAATCAAGGTCAAGGTTATATTCCACACAACCAAAATAGACCTATGGGTAATGCCTCTACTATAAATGCAAGTATAAATCCAATAACGACATTAGTTACTCAAAACAACCTTTCTCAAGAGCAAGAATTTTATCCTTCTTGCAATTATTCATATGAGTATTGTGTGTGCCATAGGTCAGAACCATCTGAAGCACTAACCATATAGGATCAAACAGTAGGAAAGAAACATAGTGCCACTCAACCTACTGAGGGTTCTTACCCACAATAGCATGGTGTTTATTCCTTTATGAACCAATAGCCATAGCAACATTTTAATTCTAACCATGATAGCTATGATTTTATAGCTCATAATACTAGGAGAAAAAGAAGATATGTTGAGAATACTACACCTCCTCAGCCAAACTAGACTTCAACTTTAGGTATTGCTCCACATGCTCGAATTATAAATACACAATAAAATGTTTCTCCGCACCAGAAAAAAAATATAAGCAACAAGAAGTGTACTAAACCTTAGACTGCTCAAATTTAGTCATCAGTTCCCATAGCCCCCAAGGCTCCAGTCAAAGTAGTTGGCACTCCTATCAACATTATAGATCAAATGAAGAAGACTACTATTAATATTCATCTGTGGGATTTTATCACTATGCCATCATAGTTTGAGCTACTACAACAAGAGTTAGAGAGTATGAATGTGTCACATCAGTTAGCTACCTTAGATGGTGTAATAAGTTTGGTGTAGCCAACAAAAGAAGAAGACAAAAGTAAGAAAAATAGACCTCCTCCATTTTATGTCTCTTTGATTACAAGGGACAAACTAATTCACAATTTCATGATAGATTATGGAGCTACTAGTTTAGTAATGCCTAAATGTATTGCTAACCTCCTAGGTATTCAATATGAGCCAATGGTTAGAGATTTACTCTAGTTAGATGGCAGCTCTATCAAAATAGTAGGAATCCTAAAAAATGTGGAGATGGCATTGCATGTGTACCCTAGTTGTATTATCACTTAAGACATATTAGTAGCTGAGGGTGCTCCACATTTCTCCATCTGTCTTTCTACAAACTTCACTGCACATATAGGTGGTCATATTGCATTAGATTGGTCTTATATGTACTTTACAACAAGATATGGGACAAAATATTCTTAAAGGGTAGAACCTCTAGCCCTTAATCACATAAAGACCTATACACCTAGTCCTATGAACATGAATTATGCAATTCATGAGATTGATGATGAAGGAATGACTCATGAACCTGCCACTTCCTTACTAGAGGCACTTGATTATCTTTTAGGTGAGTGGAACACTAATTTTTGGTTTGATCTAGCTCACAAAGCTCTAGAGATAAGCCTTGGGGGTGTGTGCACCAAGTTGGCGTGCCCAAGCTATAACGCGTGTGCATTGTAGCACATGCTCGCTTTAGAAAAGTTAACATTTTTATAAATAGGTTGCAAACCCATAGCCCATTTCATTTCCATTTTATTTTGCAAGGATTTCCTCCTCACAGTGTGTACATGAGTTGAAGGATTGAAGACTTTCACCCCCTGCATCCTCAAAATGCCTCCTCATCACCAAAGTTTGAGATTGATATCATGTTGTATGTTTTCTACTTTTATTTTTGCATTGTTTTATATGTTTTTGCATTTTTTTGTAGGTTTTTTTCAATTTTTCTTTAAATTTGTTTATTTATTTAGATTGCAATTGGTTTCTTATCAGGAAATGTAAAAACTCAACTGTGAAATCTCCAACAACATCAAAACCAAAACCTTCCACAAAATTCAAACAAAAACCCTCCATAACAAGAACAAGAAATTTTGCAACCTGCATTGATTGGAAGATCTTCTCCTAACACAAGACAACATAATAAATGAAATAGAAAGAGGGAAAAATGAATTAGAAGCACTCATTGGTAGGTTGAAAACTTGTGGACAAACCAATCCAATGAGAGCACAATTGGCATCCTCCCTTGAGTCCATTATGACCCATGTAGCTTTTGTTAGTGGTTAGTTGGATATTTGACATGTTAAGAGGGATGAACAAAAATGATATTATGCAAACAAATTATTATATCAAGATGTAAAAAAAGAAAAGAAATAGCAAAAGGTAGCATTTGTGTAGTGTTTAGAAAACTTGGTGAACAAAATATTGTTAGAGAGACAACTAAATGTTTCCCCATCTATTAATGCATACGTTATGGTATTAGAAATAATTTTTGGGATAGATGGTGGATCGTCTTTGATGCCCCTCCCTACAATAATCGTGAGGTTCCAATGTATTTCTTAAAAAAATTGTATTGTGAATTTTTCCTTGGAGAGATTCCCAATTATTTTGATATATTAGAATCTTAGGGTAGAAGTGGGGGGTCATCATTTGAGAGGCCAGGGGTATGTTGTGACCCTAATGTAATTAGGGCACCTATTGTCAAGCCACAAGATGAGCTTTCAATTGTTAAGGAACATGTAGAGGACAAGACTCTAGGGACTATTAATGCTTTGATGTAGACCCTCATTCTTTGCATGAGTCCATTAGTTGAGGAGGAGCCTTCTATATGTCACAGTCACATGTGCACATCATGTGGATCCTTATGCACATTTGGAAGTCATGCTAGAGATAGTATGGATGATGGGATAGTCACTAATTAGTTGTTGAGTGAAATATTTGACATTGACATACAGGTAGATTACAATTATAATAAACTAATTTGATCATGTTTCATATGTATAGTGAATGACTAATTAATTAGCATGTTTTGATATTGTTCAAAATTTAGGGTAAGAGTGTTGGTAGCCCTGGTAGAGATCACTCGACCCAATTTTTCATCTCATCTACGAGTCCAAAGGTATGTATCAATTTAATCATTTAAATTAATACATATAGTTATTAAGTAACCATATGAAGGATTGACAAAAAAAAAATTATGCATGTGCATCAGTTCTCTACAAGATCATCGACATTCACTAGGGACTCCGAGCCTAGGCATGATACAAGCTTCATAGAGGTACATTTGTTTCATGTTAATTTAATTCATTTGATTATATTTGTTTCATGTTTCATGTTACATGTATTGTATGACATGTAGCTCTTGACATCTTTGATAGTCCATCAATTGTGGAGTTGCTACAATGATGGCTAGTTCAAAGCCATTGATTGAGGTATGAAAGAATTTTCTTGGTTTTAGTTGTTTTTTATAATAGTTAGTATCAAAATTTCTAATGTTATTTATAAGTGATTATATTGATTGAATTATTGTAGGGCCTTATTACACCCAATCATCCGCGATTATTTTAGGTGGATGTACATAGTGTCTCTTTGATGTCAGTATGAAAATAATTAATTTTGTGTGTTCATATATTTGATTTTAATGTATAATAATTATTTATTCATATCTACTTTGTTTGTATTAGCTCAAGTTAGAGAAAATCCTAAACAAGAGGATGACCAAGTGTGTGAGGAAAACCCCGTCATCTCCATCATCTCCTCCACACAATGATCGTAGACCTCTAGGGATTTGTTTCCTTCCCCTTGTGGGAAGGATAAGATATAGTTGACAAACACACATGTATAGGCATTAGTGGACATATATGTTGGATTTAATGTTAGTGGACATATTCGATACACTTTTGATGTATATATGACATTTTATATTTGATGTATGACATATATTTGATGCATGACATTATTAGACTTATGATATTATTGGTTAATATATGATATGTTTGTTCATGTATGACATTATTGGTTATCGTAATATATTATGAGGTTGCATAGGTACTTGTAACCATGCCCCTGGTACTTGTACCCAAGTACTGAGTACACATATCTCAAGTACTAGATACTCAGGGAGAGCATCATAGCTAAGGACCTTGATTGAGATTTCTAATTTTTTTTTTGGTTTTTTGTTTGTGTATCAGCTTGTTGTTTATCAAGCTTAATTCAATACCTAATTAGTTCAAAAATTTGATAGAATATTGATTAAAAATAAATTTGATCATTCTTCAAGCATAAGTTTATCATTTATGATATGTCATTTTCATATGATTTATGATCTTGTTCATGGGTATGTGCAAATCATGGTCAACCAAACTATGGCCTTAAGTGGCAGTGAAAAACCAACAAAACAAGGTTATGTCAACTTGACACATAATTTTAAAGTGGTTCTCGACTTTATATCAAAAATTTGTAAGAAAATAATCTATAGGAAATTGAATATAGTTTCTAAACTACTAGGCCTTATCTAGAGAAAATAATAATTGATTGGTCAAAAGTTTGGATTTTAATGCAATACTACGAAAATTTTAGGGCAAAAATAAAAAGTAGGTGTATGTCTGACCACCTTAATCAAAATCAAATGATAATATTTTTTTAATATAATTATGGATATAAAAGGTGGACTTATGCTTAGATGTGACACATATTTTTTGGTAATTTTATTCCAAATATAAAATTAAATATGAATTTTTTACTAAAACTTTTTCAAAAAAAATCCCTTGTCTGACCACCTCAACTAATAGAAAACCTTACAAAATTTTATTTTTATTTTATTTTTCTTATACTAGGCAAAGCATAGAATGTGACACAATGTTTGGATTTAAAAAATGTTATACCGTTTAAAAGTTATACCAATTTTTCAATTAGTATGTTAATAAGCACTTTACAATCATCTTCATTGAAGATTAACTAATAAATACTTATCGAAGTTAGAATTTGATAGCAACTATATTCATGGAATCTTTAGAGTGTTATAAAAAAAACCTTTTCATTTCATTCAATTTCGATGAAAATAACAGTGTCAGATGGCTACCTGAAGTCTAAGTGTCAGTGAAACCCTTCTCAAACATGCTTTTTGGGTTGACAAAATAGGCTTGGTAAATACCGAGCCTAATCAAATACTCAAAATCAAATTGGGTATCCAATTTCAAATTGGATTTCTGATTTGAAATCGTGTATCTCATCAGGTTTGTGATTTTTCAATTAAAATTTTGGAGGGAAATTTGAGAGGGAAACTTTAGAGTGTTTTAGAGGGAAATTTATTTGGGGGAAGTGTGGACATTGATATTATTATTATTCACTATTATTATTATATATGATTATAATTATTATTATATTATAGTAACATGTATGATTATTATGATCAAATATAATATAGTTATAAATATAATAATAATAATTATAATTAAATATAATATAGTAATATATATGATAAATATTATTATTATTAAATATATATAGTAATATTATATGCCTATTATGTATATAATAATATATGGTTATTATTATATTAAAATATACAATATTATATTATAATTAAATATAATATTGTCATAAAATACATAAGAAGGGGTCATAGGTTAACCTATGACCCCTTTTGATGTATTTCATGACAACATATGACCCTAGGGACCCTCGTGACCCCTTTCGACGCATTCCCCATGGATCCTCAGGGGTCCTACGGCTCTTATAGACATACATCGCCATGAAAATTCATTGATAGGGGTCATAGGTTAACCTATGATGCCTCTCGATGCATTGGGTTGTGATGAAATATATGGAGAGGAACCAAAGGTCATCCTATGGCCCCTTTTGACCCATATAAATGATTATAATATGTTCTTAGGGGTCCTAGGACCCTTAGCCACATATGCCATCATGGAATGTGTTGAAAGGGGTCATAGGTTAGCTCATGACCACTTACAACTCATATAAATGATTATAATATGTCCCTAGGGGTACTAGGACCCCTAGTGACATATGTTGTAATAAAATGTGTTGAAAGGGGTCATAGGTCATCCTATGGCCCCTTTTGACCCGTACAAATGATTATAATATGTCCCTAGGGGTCCTAGGACCCCTAGAGACATATGTCATCATGGAATGTATCAAAAGGGGGTCACAGGTCATCTTATGGTCCCTTTTGACCCATATAAATGATTATAATATGTCCCCATGGGTCCTAAGACCCCTAGAGACATATGTTATAATAAAATGTGTCAAAAGGGGTAATAGGTCATCCTATGACCCCATTCAACCCATAGAAATAATTATAATATGTCGCTAGGGGTCGTATGACTCTTAAAGACATATGTCGTCATGGAATGTATCGAAAGGGGTAATAGGTCATTTTATGGCCCCTTTTAACCCATATAAATATTTATAATATGTCCCTAGGGTTTCTAGGACCCCTAGAGACATATGTTGTAATGAAATTGGTCGAAAGGGGTCATAGGTCATTCTATGACCCCTTTTGACCCATATAAAAAATTATAATATGTCCCTAGGGGTCCCTAGAGACATATGTTGTAATGAAATTTGATAAAAGGCCAATGACTCCTTTTGACCCATTTAAACAATTATAATATGTCCCTAAGGGTCCTAGGACCCCTAGAGACATATGTTGTAATGAAATGTGTCAAGAGGGGTCATAGGTCATCCTATAGCCCCTTTTGACCCATATAAACAATTCTAATATGTCCCTAGGGGTGCTAGGACCCCTAGAGACATATGTGTTAATAAAATGTGTCAAAAGGGGCCATAAGAAGACCTATGACCCCTTTTGACCCACATAAATGATTATAATATGTCCTTAGGGATCCTTGGACCCCTAGAGACATATGTTGTAATAAAATGTGTCGAAAAGAGGCATAGGTCATCCTATGGCCCCTTTCGACCAATATAAATGATAATAATATGTCCCTAGGGGTCGTAAGACCCCTAGAGACATATGTTGTAATAAAATGTGTCGAAAGGGGGCATAGGTCATCCTATGGCCCCTTTCGACCCATATAAATGATAATAATATGTCCCTAGGGGTCGTAGGACCCCTAGAGACATATGTCATCATAGAATTTATTGAAAGGGGTCATAGATTATCCTATATCCCCTTTTGATCCACATAAAAAATTATAATATGGCCATAGTGGTCTTAGGGCCCCTAGAGACATGTTGTAATAAAATGTGTTGAAAGAGGTCATTAGTCATCATGTGGCCCCTTTCGACCCATACAAATGATTATAATATATCCCTAGGGGTTCTAATATCCCTAGTGACATATTTCATCATGGAATGTGTTGAAAGGGGTCATAGGTCATCCTATGGCCCCTTTTGACCCATATAAATGATTATAATATGTCCCTAGGGGTCCTAGGACCCTCAGAGACATATGTCATCATGGAATGTGTCGAAAGGGGTCATAGGTCATCCTATGACCCCTTTCGACCCATATAAACAATTATAATATGTCCCTAGGGTTTTTAGGACCCTTAGAGACATATGTCATCATGGAATGTGTCAAAACGGGTCATAGATCATCCTATGACCCCTTTCGACGCATGTAGAAAATTATAATATGTCTGTAGGGGTCCTAAAACCCTTAAAGACATATGTTGTAATAAAATGTGTCGAAAGGGGTCATAGGTCATCCTATGGCCCTTTTCAACCCATATAAATGATTATAATATGTCCCTAAGGGTCCTAGGACCCCTAGAGACATATTTCATCATGAAATGTGTCAAAAGGGATCATAGGTCATCCTATAGCCCCTTTCAGCCCATATAAATGATTATAATATGTCCTTAGGTGTCCTAGTACCCCTAGAGACACATGTCATCATGGAGTGTATCGAAAGGGATCATAGGTCATCCTATGGCCCCTTTTGACCCATATAAATGATTATAATATGTTCCTAGGAGTCCTAGGACCCTTAGAGAGATATGCCATCATAGAATGTATCGAACAGTGTCATAGGTCATCCTATGACCCTTTTAAACCTATATAAATGATTCTAATATGTCATTAGGGGTCCTTGGACCTCTAGAGACATATCATGTAATAAAATGTGTCAACAGAGTTCATAGGTCATCCTATGGCCCCTTTCGATCCATATAAACGATTATAATATGTCCCTAGGTGTCCTAAGACCCCTAAAGATATATGTCATCATGGAATGTGTTGAAAGGGGTCATAGGTCATCCTATGGCCCCTTTCAACCCATATAAATGATTATAATATGTTCTTAGGGGTCCTAGGACTCTTAGAGATATATGTCATCATAGAATGTGTCGAAAGGGGTCATAGGTCATCCTATGGCCCCTTTCAACCCATATAAATGATTATATTATATCCCTAGGGGTCTTAGGACCCCTAGAGATATATGTTGTCATGAAATGTGTTGAAAGGAGTCATAGGTCATCCTATGACCTTTTCCAACCCATATGAACAA
This sequence comes from Cupressus sempervirens, assembly GCA_028749045.1. Classification (NCBI taxonomy): domain Eukaryota; kingdom Viridiplantae; phylum Streptophyta; class Pinopsida; order Cupressales; family Cupressaceae; genus Cupressus; species Cupressus sempervirens. Next base: position 671,216,171 of record CM053786.1, on the reverse strand, counting down.
TTATAATATGTCCCTAGGGGTCGTAGGACCCCTGGAGACATATGTTGTAATAAAATGTGTCAAAAGGGGTTATAGGTCATCTTGTGGCCCATTTTGATCCATATAAATTATTATAATATGTCCCTAGGGGTCATAGGACCCCTAGATACATATGTCATCATGGAATGTGTCAAAAGGGGTCATAGTTCATCCTATGGCCCCTTTCGACCCATATAAACAATTATAATATGTTCCTAAGGGTCCTAGGATCCCTATAGACATATGTCATCATGGAATGTGTCGAAAGGAGTCATAGGTCATCCGATGGCCCCTTTCGACCCATATAAACAATTATAATATGTCCCTGGGGGTCTTAGGACACCTAGAGGCAGATGTCATCATGGAATGTGTTTAAAGGGGTCATAGGTCATCCTGTGGCCCCTTTCGACCCATATAAATGATTATAATAATAATATAATATAATAGTCAGATATATATATATATGTATATATATATATGTATGTATATATATATGTATGTATATGTATATATATATTATATTTATAGATTATAATAATAGTAATAACATAATATATTATTATATATTAATAGTTAACATAGGTCATAATAATAATAACAATATATATATATATATATCAGATTTCAAGGTCATATATATATCATAATATAATATAATATAATACTATATATTAATAGTTAACATAGGTCACAATAATGATAATATATATTACATAATTATATTTAATAATAATATAATATAATATAATAATTTCATATATATATATACATTAATATATATTATATATTTATAGATTATAATAATAATAACATATATTATTATATTTAATAATAATATGATATAATGATACATTATAATAATAACATATATTATTATATTTAATCTTTATCTTAATTATAATCTTTATCTTAATTCTTATTTCCCTCCATTATTTTGGGCTAGATATTAGATATCCAATCTGAAATCGGGTATCCAATTTATTTTTGGGTATCTGATTTCAAATCGGATACCCGATTTTATTGGCATAATTTTCTCAAAATATTCCCTATCACTATAGACCTAACAACATTGCTCTTTTTGGGCCATTTTCATGGGTTTTGGGAAAAGTCAGATTTTGGGGCCCAAACCATCGAAAAAAGTTTGATAATATATCCCTAGTTGTCTGATATTGTCATTTGAATGGGGAGCAATAGTCATCAAAAGGCTAAAAGCAAAAGGAAGGTATCTAGTGAAGACATTGTGGTATATAGGCAAAGGGACAAAGTAAATCATTGAAGGAAAAGACAAGGTATGTTAAATGTGAGTCAAGTTGATGATGAATTAGTCAAAGGTGAAATCATAGAGTCAGATAATGAATATGTGTAGTTGGGGAATGAAAATGTACCAAATGAAAAAAATGATGCCAGGATTGAAAATTTAGAAAATGAAAATTTGTAGGATGAAATGCCACCAGGTCATATTGTAAATTTCATGATTGACCATGCCAAACATGACAATACTCAGGGACCTAATGCATAGGAACCTTACATATCTCCTAATTATAATTGACATGATCATTCTAGAACACCAAAATGGATAATTGAAATTGATGAAATGATTGTTACCAATTTGGAAGGGAAAAAATCAAAAAGACCCATTCAGTTATGGGCTTCCAGACTATATAAGCTATTTTTCGGCAACAAGATAGTGGTGGAGCAATGTCAACTTTTTATGCACTTATTAAAGATGCAAAAGATGAAACCTATGCTTTCCAAATTGAATATTCATGTCAATAAAAAACTAGAAAGAAATGCCATTCTTGTGAAGAATCTTTTCAGTGCTCTCAATAGCATTGGGAAAAATAGTAGGGAGAAGGATAAGAGAGTTTCTTGAAGGGTTATTACAACCTCTTTGGTAATTCATCATTTGAGAAAGAGTAGATATATGGGACAAACTTGTATTGACTTGAACATAAATCATACTACTTTGAGAAGAGCACTTAGTAGATGAGAGAGAATTGATGATCCTTTTCAAAATGAAATATGGGCTTTCAGTGGAAGCCTTCCATTTTTTGATAAGAAGCTATTTGATGATGTGAACGAAGAAATTCAATTTTGGCACTCGAGCTCATGAGTATCACCTAATGCTAAAGATGTGTTAAAGTTGATAATTGGCATTAGAGATAGAATGCCACATCCTAAACACTATATGGAGGTAAGTCAAACTATGTTGTTTAAACAATTTAGAGAGAGTCATCCAAGTCTTCATATATCACAAAGGGCTTTTGAATCTTTGAAGCCATTTTATTGTGTGCCACTTATAATTCAAAATACATGTTGTTGCAAATATCATGTCAAGTTTTCTATGCACCATGAACTATTACGCTCCATCTATTTTACTTTACATGATAAAGAAATGTTGGAGAATTGTGGTGCTAGTGGGCTTCAAAAATAATCAAGAGACTTGCTAGATCAATTTTTATGTCGTAGATTTGATGGTTGTTTCTTTTATAAAAATACTTGCTTAAATGAGAAGTGTTCAGAATGTGGTGGCTTATCCAAGTTTAACACATGTTTCCATGAGGGGTGCGAACAAGATCTTGGAAAGACAATAGTTAAAAAAAGGTATATGAAATGGTGAAATACACATTGAAGAGTGGGGATGTGGGCTCTAGATTTGAATTGGTTGCAAAAGAAATCAATGTGGCTAGTTTTATTTCAGATTTCAAGAAAAATCTTTTCTACAAGTATGCAAGACATAGTCACAGGTCTCAGTGGTTGGATCAAAAATTTAGAATGTGTAAGGATATTTTTCTCATTGGCACTATTATATCATTTGTTGATTTTTCTGAGAACTACACATTGCAACCTCAAAATGAGACACAATCTTAGTATTACAAATCCATTCAGATTGCTATTTCCATCCACATAACATATAGACATGCCCCTGATAGTGTGGAAGATAATCAAAAGATTATTAGAGAGTATTATTTTTATATGAGTGACAATAGATCTCACTCTCACGAGTTTATGCAACATTGTTTCAAGAATTATTTTGATTTCTTACAGGAGCATGCAATTGCTATGCATAGACATATCATTTGGTCAGATAACTATACAGGTCAATTCAAGAATGCTCGCATATTTTATTGGTTGTGTAGAATGCACATAGAGAGGTGGGTGCCTCATATTTGGAGTTTTTTTGAGTCTGGCCATGGAAAAGGGAAACATGATGTAGGGGCATGTGTGAAGAGAGCTCTAGTTAAGGAGCAATTGAAGATTTCAGCAGTAGAACTTTTTGATGCTTATAGCATTGTTGATTGGTTTAATTTAGCATTATCATAGGGGGGACTCTTGATTCAGTGATACGTAGGTTCTTTTGGTTGGTTGAGGAGGGGTCCATAGGTGATAGATCAGATTGTGCTATACTGAGAGACTCATAAAAAATGCATTCATTCTAGAGCTTTTTGGTTCTAGTACATGGACCATTTGGACACAACAACTAGCTTGCTTTTTTCCTAATTGTTTTTAGTGTGATTGGGATGACTGTGAGTTGAGTGAGTGGGTGGACACATGGGATCCACATTATCTTACTTCATTGTCTATCATACCCTCTATCATAAATGATGACATGGAAAGTTCACTTGAACATAACCTTCTATCAAATCTTCTTTAGCCAGGACATGTCTTTGCATTGGTTTCACCATAGGGGAATGATGAGAAATCTGATTATTGGTTAGCACATTGTATAAGAGGTAAACAAAAGCTTGCATAACCAATCACAGATGATGATGGATTCACATATCCTACTAGTTTAGTGGTTGTCACTGGAACATGGTTGTGGACATACATGCTTAGAAGGAATGGAATTCATGCATTCAAAGACTATCAGAAGCACAAAATAATTCTCATATATTTACATCTTATTATTGCAACAAATGTAAAGTTGTTGAAGCATCAACGAAGACCAAAAGTAAAATAACTTTTTACTATTGCTAATCCTAATCAGGAATCCCTATTAGAGACCTTGAAATAGAGAGAGGACCCTACTGGAACACTCGACTAGGTATATTTACTTCTTATGTTATTTTCTTCATAATGATTCAATGAACAGATAATTATCTTATTTAATAAAATAAGTTACGAATATTTTTTATGATATTGGAATGTAGGTACATCATGAAGAGTAGGGGGGTAGGGTGTTGGGGAGAATTCCTAAGATTTATGATGTAAAATGCGAAGTTTTTATATATATGGTTTTTGTAATAATGAAAAAGATAGGTTAAATTAATTGCATATCCTAATTTGTATTTTGGTAGGTTCTTTGTATGGAATTATAAGAGGAAGATATTGAACAAGTTCTTGCAAATCATATTTGCATGTGATACAAGGCTATAAGGACAATTTTAAGAGCATTTATAGCTATATGAGCATTGAAGAAAGGAGACAATGAAAGACAATTGCTTGTGGATATCTTATTACAAGTTTGGATTTTTTTATATTTGACATAGAGCTGAAATTATGATTATTAAAACAATTTTTATCAAACTAATCAAATAAGACAAATCTAGAAAATATGAATGAACAATTAGAATAATTGATTCCTTAAAAAATAATTTGGGAAAGGTGTCAATAAGTTTGAATACTCATTCACAATGAGGCATTGAAACAATAAGTGATTTTATGATGCTAATATTTTGTAAGCCTTTTACTAAAAGTCTTATCAATGCATTTCATTTCTTTTTATGGTTTGAGGTTTCCATCTCTAGGTTATTATAAACAAAGACTTCTGGTGCAAGAAGAGCGATGGGTAGAAGAAATAGTTGATTTGGATAATGTTTTTCTATATCTTGGGAATGCTAGGGTGGTTTTGTTACACTTTATTAAAGTTGGTTTTTATAGTTCAAATCAAATTTTTGGTTCTCTATATTGTATAGGCTCTAATTGTGTGACAACAATCACATAAACTTATTGAAACACTTGTGTGCTTTGCTAAATTTATCTAATCTATTTGTATAAACTCAAAGTATTGTTATCCATATATATCCATTGTATATTTTACTCATTATTTTGTTCTAATAATGTGATCTTGCATATTTTCAAAGTGAAACACTTATCTTTTTTTCTCTTTACCTATCTGTGACATGTTCTTGCATACATGTGTTCTTTAGGGTTTCATGAATTTACATTGCTCAAATTCTACAATAGCGAAAAACAAAGCAAGCCTACGAGTCACCCAAATTCCAAATTTACAATTCTAAGAAAAAAATTGCAATGGGACCCAAAGTCCCTAGGGAATAGGTCAACTCGAAGATCCTATTTTGGAATAGTTGGACCTAGGTTAACCTATTCTAGACTAAGTCAACCTAGGTTAACATATCCCAAAAAGAGAAGACAATGAATTATGATAATAACATTGAAAAATTAATCCTTATTTATTATTATGACTCTAGTAAAGCTTATTGGTTGTCTGATCCTAAGGGGGGTGAATTAACATCTCTAAAGACAAGTCAAATTAAAATAAGTGTTTCACCTTTCAACCTTTTTCCATGCTAGTTTATTAGAAGAGAAAGATGGTAGTGACACATCATCATACTTACCCAAAAATGTTGAGCTAGAATTCAAAATTCCTATTGAATCTATATACATGAAAGGAAAGATATTAACAAGCCAAATTTAGGCTTAATGTACACTACACAACTAACAAGTATTATCCAAAGGTAACAATTGTAGCAAGCTGGAAAACTAACCTACTCTACCCTAACCAGTAACAAGACAAATGCTATATAAATTCATTCACTAGTTTGCTAAAATAGTTGACTTTATTCTTAAAAGTGCCATGATTAACATGCTTAAAGAAAAATACCAAAATATGGATAAATGAACAATATTGAATCATTTGATGCAACATCTATTAAGGAATGAAAATGGTGTGACTTAATTCCCATTGTTGATTGAAAGTATCAACATTTGGGACTGAATCAACATGTTGCATTTGATCCTCTCCATAATCATCTTCATGTTCAAGTGCTAGTTTTAATGGTGACTCCTACCTTGACTTGAGCTAGGAAAAATACCTAATTGCATAGTCTCTTGAAAGCACAAACTTTAAGCTTGATTTTCTAGTTTCTATAGTGTTTCTCCTTTTTGTTAGTTCATCATGGTTATCATGCATTATTACAACCATGCCAACTCTTCCTCCATGGTCAAGGAGTCCCCTCCTTTTGTTAGGGTAGCTCAAAGTTCATAACAACTATCAACTTACTAAATGCTCTTGAGAAATGAATCCATCTTGCATTCATGGTTAGAATCATTAGAAAAAATGCATATACTTTATATTTTCAATAGCAAGGTTCTCACAAAAAACTTTTACAATACTATAAAAATAATCTTCTAAGCTTTGGTTAGCTACCATCTCATTCATATTTTTTATTGTGATTATGTGGTTTGAATCACATCTTCCTCATTCTACTCAACAAAAGAAGGTAATTCTTAAAAGATGGGCGTAACCTCTACTTCATCTTCAACTTCTTCCCTTGTAGCCAATCAAATTTATTCATCATCATGTTCAACATTATAGGTAACTCAATAAATAAATTAGAACCAACAACATCCTCATTTTCATCCTCATGTCTATGATTCTGAGCCTCCTCAAATGGTTCTACCAATTTAGAACCAACAAGGTCATCTTTTCCTTCAACCGTTTGATCTTGTACTGATTCACACGGGACAACTTTGACAAGGTATGGTATTTTAAAATCAAGATAGTTGGTCCAAGAAGGCCTCCATGTCAGTTTGATAATTTGACCATGTAGGGACTCATACAGGGCTTGTTCTATTTCTTTTGCAAGGCTATGACCCCAAAAACTTGGAATCTCAAAAATAGGAGGTATACTTGGATATTGTAGAGGATCAACATGCCTAGAGTTTGGAAATTCATTTTTGAGGGCCTCCACTTTAATGGGTTGGTTCAATTGCAAGGAACACAAGTTGGTTGGGTCTTTACCTCTTGAAATTCAGAAAATTGCAATCTCATCTACTCTTCTTTTATAGTTATCTCTCTTGCAAGATATTCATCATACTTCCTTTGTTGCCAATCCATTTTTTGTTGATCTTGGTAAGCACACTCATCATTATGCATGTAATACTCTTATTGTCTATCAATATTCCTCATCTCCTCTTATTTTATCTACATGTGGGGGATGATCATGATATCATCATGTTAGTTGGAAATAAACTAGCTCTCATGGGGTTGCTAATACATATTGGTAGGATGACATAAAGCTTGAAAAGGGATGTATGGGTGATAAACATATGGAACTTGCTGATGGAATTGGTAAGGAGGCTTAAAAATAGATTTATCTAATTTACAACATAACTTTGAAACTATTGATCTTGGCATCGAATTGTTAGTGCCAGTAGCTTCAAATGGGCAGGTGAACCCTAGTAACACCCTTGTTCTAGTTATGGAGACCCTCCATTGTTTGTGGCCACCCCGTACTAAGTTGTCTCCAAGGTGCTCTAAGTACATTTTGAGGTTGATCTTTTGAGGGTCATAACTTGGACGTCATGAGGGCTATCAATGAAATGTTGAATTCTATAGGACAATGATGCTAAGGCCTAAAATAATCAATCTCATTTTTGAGAGATTACATTACATTTGGATTCAACACAGTGATCTCACTCAATGCTAAAACTTATAGTGTGCCTCAGTTCATAGGTGCACCATAGCCTAACTTTGAAATTGCTGATCTTGGCATCAAATCATTAGTGCCATTATCTCCAGATGGGTAGGTGAACCCTAATGACACTAATGAACTCCAAGGTGCTCTAAGTGCATTTCAAGGTCGATCTTCTGAGGGTCATAACTTGGAGTTCATGAGGACTATAAATCGAATGTTGAATTTTATAGGATGGTGATGCTAAGGCCTAAAATAACCTATCTCATTTTTGAGAGATCACATTTTGTTTGGATTCAGCATAGCGATCTCGCTCGATGCCAAAACTTGCAGTGTGCCTCAGTTCATAGGTGTGCCATAGTGTAACTTTGAAACTACTAATCTTGGCATTAAATTATCAGCTCCATTAGCTCTAAATGGGTGGGTGAACCCTAGTGACACCCTTGTTCAAGCCATGGAGACCCTCCATCATCTGCGGCTACCCCATATGAAGTAGTCTCCAAGGTGCTTTAAGTGCATTTTGAGGTCGATCTTCTGAGGGTCATAACTCAGAGGTCATAAGGGCTATCGATGAAACATCAAATTCTATAGGACGATGATGCTGAGGTCTAAAATAACCTATCTCATTTTTGAGAGATCACATTTCATTTGGATTTGACACAATGATCTTGCTTGATGCCAAAACTTGTTGTGTGCCTCAGTTCATAGGTACACCACAACATAACTTTGAAACTACTAATCTTGTCATCAAATCATTAGCACCATTAGCTTTGGATGGGCGAGTGAACCCTAGTGACACTCATGTTCTAGCCATAGAGGCCCTCCATCATCTGCAGCCACCTCGTACTGAGTAGTGTTGTGGTGTCCACAACACATGCCCCATTCCTCACTAGGAATGGGGACCCCCTACTTTTTTCGACTCCTAGACTTATAGTTTGAGAGTCGTGAGAAGAAGAGTTTTATTAGACTTAGAATTTTAGAGTCAAATATTTGAAAAAATACAAAAATTTGAAAAATTAAAAAAATAACAAAAAAAAAAATCTTGAAAAAGCGTTGCACACATTTGCACCACCAAGCGCGGTCATTGCGCTCACGCTATGTGTGCATGTTGCCATGCACTCACATTGTCACATGTGCACATGCTGTTGTGTGCTTTGTTGTGCGTTCACGCACTATTGCACACTTCGCTGTGCTCTTGCACATGCTACCTAGCGGGCCTGCATCTCCGTATGCTCTACCACCAGCGCCCGTGTTGCAACGCACTCTGCAATGCGTGTGCATGCCACCACGAGCATGTTGTAGTACGCTTCGCCGTACATGCACTATTGTAAGCTCTGCCCCATGCATGTAGCTACAAGCGTGCTCCACCATGCATGTGTAGGGCCGCAAGTGCGCTCTGCCATGCACGCATGTGGTTGTGAGCACGTTTCACCATGTGTGTGCTCATCATCATGAGCACAACATAGTGCACTCTGCCACATGCTTGGGCTATCATGCATGCTCTTTGCTGCAGTGCGTAAGTGTGTGCACATGCATGATGAAGGAACCTCGTACGCATTCATGCTGCTACGTTCCCAAAGCACCATGTGCCCTTGTCAAGTTGCCCTTTCACCTCCAATTTTGTCTGAGTAGTGATAAGAGGGGTTTCGAGTGTACTCCACCACACTCACGTGTGATTGCGAGCATGTCACAACGTGCTCCACCACGCATGTGCTTACCGCCGCAAGTGCATTGTAGTGCACTACACCACGTGCTTGCACCATCACATGTACACTTTGCTATGGTTCATAAGTGTGCACGCATGCATGATGAAGGCACCTGAAGCATGTTCTCACTGCTACACTCCCAAAGCACCATGTGCCCATGCCAAGCTACCCTTTCACCTCAAGTTTTGTCTGAGTAGCCATAAGAGGGATTTAAAATATATCGTTTAATTATAAGTTGATGTATATTTAATTCCTTATAATTATACTTAAGATATATTTTAATATATGTGATGTATCTTTTGAGATAGGTTTCAGACCTCCTCGAGATAAGGTAAACATTCTAGAAAATTTTAGGGCTTCAAAAATTTAGACTTAGCCAAATTTTAGGGCTTTAGGAATCCAAACTTAGCCAAATTTTAGTGCTTCAAGATTTCAGACTTAGCCAAATTTTAGGATTCACCTCTAGCTTTGTTTGAGTAGCTAGTATGTCTTTACTATGCATTGTTAACTCAATGGACTAATATTTTCTACTTTTGTAGGTAAAAATGGCATCCTCAACTCGTCGAGGTCATAAATTTTGACTCTGGCCTCAAAATTTAGAACTGGTTACATTGTTGGAAAGAAGAATTAAAGATCTAATTTTAGTGCCTAAAACAGTGAGCCTTTGGTTGTCCAATTTTAGGGACCAACAAAGGTTTTGAGTTGAAATTTTGAGCAAAAGACCTCCAAAAAGGTCATTTAAAAATGCTTAGAAAATTTGTGAAAAAATATGAAAAAGTTGCAAACATTTGATCATCTTGGATAATCTGGATCACTTGGTTTCCTACCAGGAATGATTGGATAGGTGGAGAGAAGACAAAGGTCAAAGATACAAAGGTTGGACACAAACCAAATCAGGTTCCTCATCTTATGTAGCTATTGGGGACAAGATTCAACACAGGTGCATTGAGATTTTTGATTGAAGAAGCGGAGGGAGTGCAAGTTTATGAAAGTAATTGGCTATAAAGAGGGTGTAAATCAATAGAAAGGGGCATGGAGCGTATACAAAAAGTGATCTAAAACCTCATTTGAGAAAAATCCAAAAATCATTTTCAAAATTGAGAACTTTAATTTTTTGGCGAATTGAGCTTCGCAAATCTGTAGGTCTGTAGGTCTGCAGCTTTGTAGGTATGTAGGTTTGTAGCTCCGTAGGTACGCAACTCCACATTTTCATGAAAGTCTGCAATTTAGAGGTGCACCAACAGTTGACTGCCAATTTCAAAAATATCACTCTCCATGCATTGAGAGCGCATTTTGATGGCAAGTTAACTCTAACACACATCAAGTGAAGGGCCAACTCCTATTTTTGGTGTCTCCATGCACTTCTACTTTGACTGATGTATTCCTCCTACTTTCTCTCTCATATTTTCTCTATTTTTGACATGTAAAAGGCTCATGCATCCAATTAATGAATAAAATATGGATGGAGTCCCTCTAAGCACTAGTTAGATTACTAGTTTGTATATATTTAGTTTGTTTTAATGTTTTAAAAGCATTTTATTGCATTAAGATATACTTCACTCTCAACACAAATTGAGGAGACAATTTCTTATAAATGCCACATTGTAAAATGTAACAAGGGCTGCCGTTATTATGCAATAAAGATATGCTTTTGGTGCTAGCATTTAGAGTGTAGTTATTCTTGCTTGAATGTGTCTTTATTTTGTGGATTTTATTCATGAGATTTTGATTGAGCCAAAGGTTTATTGCATTGTTTCTAGTTGTGCGATCTTTTAGTTCTGGTGTTTGCTACAGATATATGAATTTTGTTGACGTAATGAGTTTAAGAAGAGATCACTCGATTGTGTCTACATAGCTTTTTGTCTCACATGAGTGCAATTTTTGTGTCCTTGCAATTTGATGAAGAGTGAAACATCATTTGATTTGTTAGAGATTCTCACCGATGATTGCATCAGTGGATTCTAGGAAGCGCTACTCCTATTTTCATTGATTTCCTATCGATTTCTTCAAAGGTTTAACTCATAGCATGTTGTGTTCTGTAGCTTATGTCCATTTAGGAATTTCAATTTCAAGTTATTTGATTTCATGTTATTTTCTTTTAGTTTGATTATTTGCTTTGCTAACCCCCTATTAGAGTAAGACCTCATAGTAGCTGCATTATTAGAGTTGCATTCATTGAAAAATAGAAAAATATTGTTCTTTTGGTGTGATATTTTGAGACAGTGAACAGATTTTACTTCAATTCAAAGATAAAAGGGTTTTAGAACCAAAAAAGGCCTCCTCATAAACATTCATATTTATCTCCTACTGAGAAAATTTTGGTACGTCGCAAGACAAACACTGAACCTTGGAGCGGATCCTTAATAAGATTTTCTTTTCAAGAGAGGAATTACACTATGGATTACTGTCATTGACCTCGTGCAAAATGAATGCCCAATAGAAGTGGTGCTAGAAGGAGGGCCATACAAAGAACCTACTATTGGAAATGAGAAAGATTTGATAAAGTTTCGAAAGTTCTGCACCCTTGTAATAATCTGCACTCCATAAAAATTTTAGAATTTAGGTCCACAGGTCCACAGGTCAATAGGTACACAGGTTTGTAGGTCTGCAAGTCCATAGATGCACAACTCTACAAGTCCATAGCTCCACAAGTTCGCAGATCTACAGCTCTACAGGTGTGCAGAATTTTGTAGTGCACTATTTTGAGAAAGTGTGCTTCTCCAGAGGTGCACTTTTCCAGAATAAACACAAGTTGTTAGAACTTAGTCACTTTCACAAGCATCACAGTGATAAAGGGATTCCAAGAACTCCACGCATTCACATTACACATGTCATCATCATCATTCACTTGACATTCCACTACACACATTTCCATCATTATGCACCATGTCTTTCTTAAATGCCCAAAGTTCACCTTCGAACCTAACTAGACCATTACATGACTTGCCCAAAAATTTTGAAAATTTTTGCCCACGGTTCATCTATGGAGAATCACGAACAACAAAAGATCATATCAAAATCTCTAAGGAGATCTGTAATGGAAACCAGATTCAACATATGGATGTGGTATGCCACATTTTTCCTTACACTTTTGGGGAAATGGCATTTGATTGGCACCTCAATCTGCCACCAGCATCAATAAGGGATTGGAACTCTTTTGAGAGCAATTTTCTAGAGCAATTCAAGATCTATGTTGACCCAACTCTCTTATATCACCAATTCATCTCAATTAAGAGTGATCCTCATGAGACTATTTCACAATTTAATCATCGCTTCTATAGGATGTATCAAAGAATGGAGTTTCCTTACATTATACCACAAGAGGCTGCCATCCAGATCTATTTTGGAACAATGGATTCATTAACTTCTATTTTTGTAAGAAGGCTCCCACCCAGAGACATTGATACCATTGAAAAGGTCTTCAAAGAGGCTGTTACATTCACAAATTAGGTTACTACTGCTCCAATGCCCACAATTACATTTTCTAGATATGGGTCTCAAAAGACTACTTTCTTTGAGCAAAAGGCAATTGCATCCGTTGAAGTAGAAAATGATAAGGCTAGAGAGCTTAAGGCCATGAAGGAGATGATGTCTCTTTTATCCAATGAACTCATCAAAATGAAGTCAAATTCTTCAAGAGACCAAGGCAATCATCCAAGACAACTTGCTACCCAAAACAATTATTCTCAGAATCAGATTGGGAATTCTAGCCTTTGTAGGAACATCAATAATGAGAATAATCATATTACAAGCATGAGTTCAAGTGAAAATGGGTATGGGTACAATGATGTTTTGGATTGGCCTTACCAAGTTATGGAGGAGCAACCCTTGCAATTTAGTGCAATGATGTTTGAATCATGTGATAAGTCTGCAGGAGGAAAAATTGATGAAGATGATCAAGAGGAGTTTGTGTTCCCATTCAATGAAGAAATTCTTCCAAGTGTTGATGTCGCAATAAGTGTGGATATGCCAAGAAGTTTTGAGGACATGATAAATTTTGATGTTCCAAAACTCCATGAAGTTTCAAAAGGTGATGAAAATGTGGAGGGTCCCGAGGTTGGTGAGATTTTTGAATTAGAAAGTCATCAAGAAGAAGATACCAATTCTTCCTACTATGATATTGATTCCCTGTTGGATAAAGATAAGATACCTCCCTCAAAGAAAGATATGTTATTAGAAGAGATGGATAGAGTGTTCAATTTGGTCTCAAGTTTGATTGAGGAAATGTCTATTTGTGGGTATTCTACACATATATAAAACCATACAATAACTGATTCATGTAGAATCCATCCATTTGGGTTCCATTCAGAAGAAAGTTGTCTGGATTTCTTGTTAGCTTGGGAGATTACAATGGAGGGAAAATATGATTTTGAACAAGCTTCTTCGGGATATGAGTCAGAAAACATCTTGGTCAGTGATGGTAATGAATCTTGTAATTCGAAAGGGAGGCTGGTAATTGAGTTTTCTAGTCCAAGGGAGCCTATAGTGGAACCTAAAGTGTCTCCACATGCCTGTGGAGTGGTGTACCATAAGATGAGACCACCAGAAGGAGAAATTACAATGTGTGAGTGTACCCCTATGGTGGGGGACTTGCTGGATCAGGTGATATCTTTCCATTATCCCTCTCAATTTGATGATTTTCAATTTCAATATGATGGTAAAGGTAAGAGAACTTGTTTGTGAATTAATCATGGCTATAAAGAGTTACCACAACTTCTAATTTTGTGTGATTTGTGCCCCGAATTTGAACCAAGATTGTCCAAACTTTATTTTTCTGAGTACAAAGACAAGTCAGCATTTTTGAGAACTATATGGGGTGGTTCATTACTATTGCACGTAATGAGAAATCTACTGACAACTACCCCACATTCTTATTATTCAAGGTTTTCTGTAGATAAGATTTTGTTTTTCTTAGTCTTTTTTAATCATTCTAGTTAGGTGTACTTGAGATTTTTCTCAAGATTCAGGAGGAGGTATTTTTTTGTCAAAACATTTGGATGATTGTGTGTTTTATACCAACCAAGCAACAAACATTCCTTGTGGAATTAGGGGACTTTCAGTCTAGAAATCAGAAGCCTAGACCAACAAGCTCTCAACACTTTGAAAATTTTAAGAGTTGATCATTTTGGGTGCTGTTGAATTAAAGTTAAAGATGATGAGGAATGATCCAAACTTCAACTAGTTCAAGCAGGAGGGGTCTCCTTGAAAGGTTACTAAGATCATTGTTTGGCGTGAGAGTTTCCTAAAAAGTTTTGAAAGAGGAACGTAAGGGATGTTCATAAGAGATCGAAACCAAGAAATGACACTAATATTCTGACTACATAGTCTAAGCATAGTCAGGATATATAATTCAAAAGAAGAAGAAGAAGAAGAAGAAGACAATGTTAAGACTGAAGGATTCCATGATCTAAAATGGCAAAAGATAAGTTTCCAAAATAAAGTATCTTCAATTCAAACTATTGCTTCATCAAAAGTAACATTTTAAATGATATGGAGTAATTATGCAAAATGCCAAAAATTAAAAGAATGTGACATCCCGCCAAGAGCTCTCGAACTGATTCTTTCATCTGGTCAAGCAAGGGATTGATAAAGAGCCTTCATGGATATTCCAAATTAATGAGCTAGGAGGAGTGGAAGATTGTTTTGAGTTGTCAAAAAAATTTAATTGAATGCATCATGACATGTCCAAAAGGGAATGAATACACAACGCACACATTGAGCTTGAAGGTTTCAAGTTCTAAAATTTTGATTGCAAAGTCATCCAAAATATGTTTGAGGTGTTAAAAGTTTGGTTGGTATTTAACACACATTAGAGGAATGTTTGCTGATGAAGAAATGCCTTGGTCATTTCTTCCTTTTTTCGGGGCTATTTGTTGTGGCATCCACAACACACGCCCCATTACTCACTAGGAATGGGGAGCCCCTACTTTTTTTGACTCCCAGACTCATAGTTCGAGAGTAGGGAGAAGAAGAGTTTTACTAGACCTTATAATTTTAGAGTCAAATATTTGAAAAAATAAAAAGAATTGAAAAATTGAAAATATAACTAAAAATAAAAATTAAAAAAATCTTGAAAAAGCACCGCACACATTTGCGGCACCAAGTGTGGTCATTGCGCTCATCTTGCATGCGTGTGTCAACATGCGCTCGTACCATCACGTGTGCACACACTGTTGTGTGCTCGCGTGCTACTGCATGCTCTGCCGCGTGCTTGTGCATGCTACCCAGTGGGCGTGCATTGCCACACACTCTGCCACGAGCACGCATGCTACAATGTGCTCTACCATGCGCGTGTTTTCCACCTCGAGTGCATCGTAGCAAGCTATGCCCCGCACATGCCGCCGCCAGTTTGTTGTAGCACACTTAGCCACACGCATGCAGCCGTGAGGGTGCTCCACTAGGCACACGCACCATCATGCATGCATGCACGATGAAGGCAACTCTTGTGCATTCATGCTGCTGCACTCCCAAAGCACCATGTGCCCTTGCTATGATGCCCTTTCACCTCCAATTTTGTCTGAGTAGCCATAAGAGGGGTTTCAAATCTATCATAATTAAATATAAGGAATTAAGTATAAGGAATTAAATATACATCAACTTATACTTAAGATATATTTTAATATATGTGACGAATCATTTGAGATAGGTTTTAGAACTCCTTGAGATAAGGTAAAGATTCTAGAAAATTTTAAGGCTTCAGAAATCCAGACTTAGCCAAATTTCAGGGCTTTAGGAATCTAGACTTAGCCAAATTTCAGGGCTTCAAGATTTCAAACTTAGCCAGATTTCAGGATTCACCTCCAGTTTTGTTTGAGTAGCTAGTATGTCTTTACTATGCATTGTTAACTCTACAGACTAATGTTTGCTTCTTTTGTAGGTAAAAATGGCATCCTCAACTTGTCAAGGTCATAACTTTTGACTCCGGCCTTAGAATTCAAAATTGCCTACACCGTTGGAAAGAAGAACTGAAGATCTAATTTCAATCCCTAAAATATTGAGCCTTTGGCTGTCCAATTTTAGGCATCGATGAAGGTTCTGACTTAAAATTTTGAGAAAAAGACCTCCAAAAAGGTCATTTAAAAATGCCTAGAAAATTTGTGAAAAAATATGAAAAAGTTGCAAACATTTGATTGTCTTGGATAATCTAGATCACTTGGTTTCTCACTGAGAAGAATTGGACAGGTGGAGAGAAGATAAAGGTCAAAGATAGAGGTTGGACACATAAAACAAATCAGGTTCCTCATCTTATGTAGCTATTGGGGACAAGATTCAATGCAGGTGCCTTGAGATTTTTGATTGAAGAAGCAGAGGGAGTGCAAGTTTATGAAAGTAATTGGCTATAAAGATGCTTCAAATCATCAGAAAGGGTCATGGAGAATATACAAAAAGTGATCTAAAACCTCATTTGACAAAAACCCAGAAACTATTTTCAAAATTGAGAACTTTAATTTTTTCGCAAATTGAGCTCTGCAAGTCCACAAGTCTATAAGTCCCCAGCTTCAAAAGTACGTAGGTCTGCAGCTACAAAGGTACATAGGTCCATAGCTTTGCATTTTCATGTAGGTCTGCAATTCAAAGGTGCACTGATAGTTGACTGCCAGTTCCAAAAATAGCACTTTCCATGCATTGAGAGCGCATTTTGACAGCAAGTTAACTCCAACACACATCAAGTGAAGGGCCAGCTTCTATTTTTGGTGTCTCCATGCACTTCTACTTCGACTGATGTCTTCCTCCTACTTTCTCTCTCATGTTTTCTCTATTTTTGACATGTAAAAGGCTCATGCATCCAATTAATGAATAAAATATGGATGAAGTCCCTCTAAGCACTAGATAGATTACTAGTTTGTATATATTTAGTTTGTTTTAATGTTTTAAAAGCATTTTATTGCATTAAGATATCTCTCACTCTCAACACAAATTCAGGAGATGATTTCTTATAAATACGCCATTGTAAAATGTAACAAAGGCCGCCATTATTATGCAATAAAGATATGCTTTTGGTGCTAGCATTTAGAGTGTAGTTGTTCTTGCCTAAATGTGTCTTTGTTTTGTGAATTTTATTCATGAGATTGTGATTGAACTAAAGGTTTATTGTGTTGGTTTTGGTTGTGCAATCTTTTAGTTCTGGTGTTTGCTACAGATATATGAATTTCATTGACATAACGAGCTTGAGAAGAGATCACTCGATTGTGTTTGCATAGCTTTTTGTCTCGCATGAGCACACTTTCCTTGGCCTTGTGATTTGATGAAGAGTGAAACATCATTCAATTTGTTAAAGATTCTCACCAACAATTGCATCAGTGGATTCTAGGAAGCACTGCTCCTGTTTTCATTGGTTTCCTACTGATTTCTTTGAAGGTTTAACTTGTAGCATGTTGTGTTCTGTATCTTATGTCCATTTAGGAATTTCAATTTCAAGTTATTTGATTTCAAGTTATTTTCTTTCAGTTTCATTATTTTCTTTTCTAACCCCCTGTTAGAGTAGGACCTCATAGTAGCTGAATTATTAGAGTTGCATTCATTGAAAAATAGAAAAATACAAAATTATTGTTCTTTTGGTGTGATATTTTGAGATAGTGAGCAGATTTTACTTCAATTCCAAGATAAAAGGGTTTTAGAACCAGCAAAGGCCTCCTCGTGAACATTCACATTTATCTCTTACTAGGAAAATTTTGGTACGTCGCAAGAAAAACACTAAACCTTGGAGTAGATCCATACAAAGATTTTCTTTTCAAGAGAGGAATTACACTATGGATTCCTGCCATTGACCGTGTGCAAAACAAATGCCCAACAAGTAGACTCCAAGAAGCTCTAAATGCATTTTGAGGTTGATCTTTTGAGGGTCGTAACTCAGAGCTTGTGAGGGCTATTAATGAAATGTCAAATTCTACAAGATGGTGATGATGAGGCCTAAAATAACCTATCTCATTTTTTAGAGATGACATTTCATTTGGATTCAACATAGTGATCTCACTTGATGCCAAAACTCAAAGTGTGCCTCAGTTCATAGGTGCACCATAGCATAACTTTGAAATTGGTAATCTTGGCATTGAATCCTTAGTGCCATTAGCTCTGGATGGGTGGGTAAATCCTAGTAACACCCTTGTTCTAGTCATAGAGACCCTCCATCATCTGTGGCCACCTTGTACTGAGTAGTCTCCAAGGTGCTCTAAGTACATTTCGAGGTCAATCTTCTGAGGGTCATAACTTGGAGCTCGTGAGGGCTAATAATGAAATAAAAAATTCTACAAGATGGTGATGTTGAGGCCTAAAATAACTTATCTAATTTTTGAGAGATCGCATTCTAGTTGGATTCGGCATAGTGATCTCGCTCAATGCCAAAACTCGCAGTCTGCCTCAGTTCATAGGTGCACCATAGTGTAACTTTGAAACCGTTGATTTTGGCATTGAATTATTAGTGCCATTAGCTTTGAATAGGTTGGTGAACCCTAGTGACACCCTTGTTCTGTCCACAGAGACCATCCATCATTTGGTGCCACCCCGTACTAAGTAGTCTCCAAGGTGCTCTAAGTGCATTTTGAGGTTGATCTTCAGAGGGTCATCATTAGAGCTCATGAGGGCTATCGATGAAACATCAAATTCTATAGGATGGTGATGCTAAGGCATAAAATAAAGTATCTCATTTTTGAGAGATCATATTCTATTTGGATTTGGCAGAGCGATCTTGCTTGATGCCAAAACTAATAGTGTGCCTTAGTTCATAGTGTCATTAGCTCTGAATGGGTGGGTGAACCCTAGTGACACCCTTTTTCTAGCCATGAATACCCTCCATCATCCATAACCACCTTGTATTGAGTAGTATCCAAGGTGCTCTAAGTTCATTTTGAGGTTGATCTTCTGAGGGTCATAACTTAGAGCTCATGAGGGCTATTAATGAAACATAAAATTCTATAGGACAGTGATGCTGAGGCTTAAAATAACCTATCTCATTTTTGAGAGATCACATTTTATTTGGATTTGACACAACGATCTTGCTTGATGCCAAAACTCATTATGTGCCTTATTTCATAGGTGCACCACAACATAACTTTGAAATGACTGATCTTGGCATCAAATCATCAGTGCCATTAGTTCTGGATGGGCAGGTGAACCCTAGTGACACCCTTGTTCTAGCCATAGAGACCATCCATCATTTGCTGCTACCCTGTACTAAGTAGTCTCCAAGGTGCTCTAAGTGCATTTTGAGGTTGATCTTCCTAGGGTAGTAACTTGGAGCTTGTGAGGGCTATTGATGAAACATCAAATTCTATAGGATGGTTATTCCAATGCCTAAAATAACCTATCTCATTTTTGGGAGATCACATTTTTTTTGGATTCGGCACAACGATCTCGCTCAATGCCAAAACTCGTAGTGTGACTCAGTTCATAGGTGCACCACAGTGTAACTTTGAAACCATTGATCTTGGCATCTAATTTTCAACACCATTAGCATTGGATGGTCAGACGAACCCTAGTGATACCCTTGTTCTAGCCATGGAGACCATCCATCATCTGTGGCCACCTTGTATCGAGGAGTCTCTAAGGTTCTCTAAGTGCATTTCGAGGTCGATCTTGTAAGGATCATAAATCAAAGCTTATGAGGGCTATTGATAACACCTTACCAAGTTTGGTGAACTTCTCTTATTAAGAATTTAAAGTTATAACAATTTTTTTTCAAAATTGCAAAATTTGCAAAAGAATTTTGCAACTTTTTCTTGCAAAGTGAAAATGAGTGCAAAGAGTCAGTTAGGGGTTTGAACATGACCATACAAGGTTGGAAACACCTATATAAGGTGTGAAATTATATCATGAATTAATGAAGCCAGTTTTTTCAAGTAGATCAATATGGGTTATGTGAACCTTGTGTAGGAGGTTAACAAATGTGTTTATGTCATAATAGCACTTCAAATTAAACATTGCATCAAAATTTGATAATAAAGGTTGTTAAAATGTTATTCACAAATTATTGCATTTGAATAGAATATAACAAACATGATCAAAATGAGTGATATTCCATAAACATGAATGATACACATGATCCATGATAAATTAAACAACACTAGATACTAAATTAATATGTATATCATTGTGCACATAAGTGAAAAAAATATATATCAAAATACATGTATCCATAGACAAATTATGGAAATATATATCAAAAATTATGTATCCATAGACAAAGTACACAAATATATATCAAAATACATAGATCCATATACAAAATGTGACTGATCATGCCATCTGAATGTGTATAATATCAATGTTTCTGTAATCAATGTGGCATATGCCATCTTAAAATGTCTCATGATGCATTCTATGACAATAATACTATCTTACGGTGCTGGTGGATGATCAAAATGTAACCTCTTGACTACACTAGGTGGATCAGATGCCTCCTACATAATCAAAAAAGGAAAACCTAAAGTTAGACTACTAAATTTATATGATTCTTTGTATCTAACATTGAATTACTCAAATGCATAATGATTTTTTTTTAATGAATATTTATACTATTCAACTTTCATAATAAATACCTATCTCATCAACCTCCTGCATCGATAAGGAGTCCTCTCATATGCTCTCGACAATGCTTGTACCTCACTAATTGTGGCATGTGTATGTTCAAATATGTTTGTTAGATGAATCTACAACTTAAAATATAACATTATAATTCATAGAATGCTAAATTTATAGCAT
Source organism: Cupressus sempervirens (assembly GCA_028749045.1). Lineage (NCBI taxonomy): Eukaryota > Viridiplantae > Streptophyta > Pinopsida > Cupressales > Cupressaceae > Cupressus > Cupressus sempervirens. Next base: position 671,195,092 of record CM053786.1, on the reverse strand, counting down.
ATTTAATCATGAATTCAAACTACAACTTACTAATGTAGGCTCCTCCTTAGGATATAGTGGCTGCATCATCAAATCTAAAAAATTCTCCCATCAAACCTCTTGTCCACTAGGAGTTTCATATGAGATACAAAATAGTAGTTGTTAATATCACATAATTTAGTTTTAAATTCATTTATGAAAATAAGGAAAATGAAAAATAAATTATACTTATACATACAATGGGGCTCTCGGTGCAAATGGAAATGCCTGAGCGTGTATGATGCAGAATCTGTATGGGCTAATCGCCAGTAGCCATGGCCTATACACAATAAATAATGTAATTAAATTTCATTACCATAAACATTTTACAAGAATGCATCAATATTTAATCAAATAAAAAACACCTATTTACCTTTCCTTTGTCGATGGGTGTTGGCTCATCCCCCACACTTTGTCCCTTAGTGATAGGTGATACCTGCAAGATAAAAGAAATATTAGAAACCATATATGCTACAATATAAAATAGAAAAAAACAATGAGAACACAACATAATGTACCGTAGATGTCTCAAGACCAAATGAAATGGCCGAGAGTATGGCATCATCAACCTGTCTCAACTCCTCCTTAGTCATCAACTAAACATGAATGAAGATCACATACATGTATAAGTCAGTATGGCTTGAAAATTAAAATTACTCTATTATAAAAAAGAACTTTAAATCCCATGTCATAACAAAAAAATATATACATGTACCAACATAGAAGGAGTTCATGTCTCTACATTCGCCTCCTCTCTTGCATTAGGGTTTGTAGCCTATGAATGTGCATTTGGTGTATCCTCTTCTAATACAAAATGATACTTAGGAATATCACCGATGGGACCTAGGAAAATATTCTTGCATGTAATGCAAGTGTGAGGCACATAAATGTGTGATGAGCTAGTCGATGATGAACTGGCACCAACATCATCAACACAAGGAGCTAGGACTAACCTAGTCTAAGATATCAACAAGCTACTCAATTTATGAATGGCTCTAATGGTTTGAGAGCTAGCCTTTGTGATAATATTATGATTTTTCACTTGAGATGGTGGGGAGAAATTAGTAGGGGGACAAAAGTGCAAGCTTTCTTCCGCTAGGAAGAGGGTCTATCTTGAGGAGCTCCTAGTCCTACACCCATGTTGGGCTTCATGCTCCAATAATTCACTTTGAGTTTCAACACAAATTTTTCATACAATTTTTTAAGAAAATAAAATGACACCTCTAAATTGTTATGTGGAGGGATATCAAAAACCATCCACCAACAATCTCAAAAGTTTGCATGTATGTCATCATTTGTGCACCATTTAATCGATAGTTTAGATTTTTTGTGGTCGACTAGTAAACTAGTTTTTGGGTTCACGAAAAGGCTAACCAAATCATCTTTGGTTATATTGAGGGCTGCAACCTCATCATAGTCCAAGCCATCATCAAACATCTCATGCATTTTATCACGCTAATGAAGAGTGTCATTTTGTTTGTTGATAAGGCTTTCAATGTTATCCACTATGGTGTTTAATGTGGATAACATAGGAGCTATTGTGGGTACATTATTATATGTTCTTCACAAACCCCTCAATTCAGTGAGATTTTCAATTATCGAATCCTCAATTCAAGGAGGGTTTTGAGGGGGTAAAGGATCATTTGGTGGATGATTTTACAGGGGCGCTGGATCGTTTGGTGGGGGGTTATGAGGAATATTATTCCTTGCCTCATGGTCATCATTTTGATAAACCATTCCTATTAATTTGCAAAAAATAATCTATATTGAAAAAGCCTAAATTTTAACAATTTTTATGAAAAAAACCCTAAATTATAATAAATTCAACTAAAACTAATAATTTTATAATAAAATTTATTAAATTTATATTAAAATTGATTAGAAACAAAAAAACAACCTATTATCGTGTATCTGATTGAAAAACAAATATTTGTGTTGTAAACCCAATATATGACTGTGAAACACAATCCATGGGTTGTGCTTTAAAAAAAAAATAACACTACAATTATTGGGTATTCGATATAATATTGGATACCCAATATTTTTGGATATCCAATATTATCAGGTATCCAATATAAAATTGGATACCCAATAAGGGTTGCACTTTACTTTCTAGGTTTGGTATAAAGATGGGTGAAAAAAGTCATAGTAGATTTTGAAATGGTTTTAGACATTTTCAAACTCTATTTTTTTCACATTGACATTTTTTGGCACACCATGATCCTGCACATACCCTCATGTTTAAAGTTTTCCTTCTTTATTATTTGTTTATCAAGCTTAATTCAATACCTAACTAGTTTGAAACTTTGATACAATATTGATCAACAATAAACTTTATCAGTGTTAAACACAAAAATTTATCATTTGCAATATGCCATTTTCATATGATTTATGATCTTCTTGTGCATGTTTAAATTTTTCTTCTATGTTATGCATCTAAACATTTATCATAAATTATTATTATAAACATATAACAAATCTGAAATTGAAAACAATACATTACATTTGCAAACTTTATCACTATTTTTTATTTGAAAAATCATTTTCATGACTCATAAATTCAAGTTTTCTATAAATATAAAAGTATAATTAAAAATAAAGTTTGACATACCCAAGTACCCCCATCCCCTATTATAAAATATAGCTCTACCCGTATTCGTACCCATACCCTAAGTACCCCAAGTACACCCATCCCTGTGTAACCTTTTGTATTATATGTTTGTTCATGTATGACATTATTGGTTACCATAATATATATCTTATTTTTATTATTTACATTTTAAGTACATTTCATGTATTTCATTTTAATGTAAATTGTATCCAAAATGATGCAGAATGCTCACACCAAAAACTAGTGGATTGCCAACAAGAACACTTTTAAGGAAAACTACCTTTCCCACCTACACAAGTGTCTTCAAGGACTCTTTCCAACTTGGTTACAATATTGAACAAACTTCTACCCAATATCACAAAACTACTTGATCACTTTCCCTATTGAAGACTTGGGAAGCAATAAGAGAAAAATGAGAAAATTTGAGAAATGAATCATAATCAACTTCATACTTCAAGCTAACATCTTAGCCACTTCAAGGAATACCTAATAACTATCTTAGAAACTTCAATCTATCATCAATTCCATCCTTTCAAGAGATTCTTCAAGATCCTATGAGTAAAAGAAACCTTCCAACATCCTATGACTACATTTTTTTTACAATAACATGTAATTTGCTGATTTTTAGACAACTCTTCACAAAGGGAAGTGGTTATGTTTCAAACCCATGAAATGACTATTAAGAAAACCAAAAAGATCATTAACATCTTCCCTTAACTCCATTTAGTGATAACATCTAGCTATATAAGGTTTAATAACTCTCAAAACAATTATTGAGTCAACTTATTAACAAAAATAACAAAAAAAGAAAAATCATTAAAACTAAGGCAATTTGGGTTTATAGGTGATCTCAAGTTTCTTGACCTTACAAAAAAGGATTACCTTATTACCATACAAATATAAAATTTTCATAATGATGTGTATGATCAACCCTTTATCTTCTATCACGAGTCTCCATCATTAGATGAGATGACATATCTTGTTGCTATAGTCAAAGATCGCTACCCTATGGCATTTAGTGACTCTTAGGGACAATTCAGTTTGGTGTGCCTTAGAATATTCAAGTTCTCAATGAGATAGGATGAGCTTGGGGCTAGTGTTTACCTATCCACCCAGAGCTAAGGGAACAAATAGTTTGATCCCACAATGAAAGGTGACAAAGATTTGGCAGTTGACAACTTTGTACTAGCCAACACTACAAGTTTCAAGATCACCTCAGATGGCATCACAAAATCAAAATGGAGTAAGATCACCAAAAAGAGAGAGAGGTTATTGTAGGTCTTTGCAACATTATCCTATAGCACCTATAATTATATTCATATCTCACACAAGCTTTGAGATATATCCCATCAAAGTTCATTGCCCTATGGCATTTAGTGACTCTTAGGGATGATTTAGTCTAGCATGCCCAAGAACGTTTGAACACTCAATGGGATGAGAGGAGCTTGGGACTAGTGTTTACATATCCACTCTAAGGTAATGAAATAGATAGTTTGATCCCATGAAAAATAGTGAGGGAGATTTGGTAGTTAACAACTTTGTATTGGTCAACACTACAAGTTTCAACATCACCTGAGATGGCATCGCAAAATCAAAATATATTAAGATCTCAAAAAAGTGAGAGAGTTTATTGTAGGTCTCTATAACATGGTCCTATACCACTTGGAATTTCATCCATACTTTGTATGAGCTCTAAGATATGTCTTGTCAAAGATTGTTGCCCTATGCCATTTAGTGACTATTAGGGATGTTTTAGTTTGGCATGCCCAATAACATTTGAGCACTCAACAAGATAGGACAATCTTGGAGATAGGGTTTAGTCAACCACTTGGATCTAATGGAATAAAAAACTTAATCCCATGAAAAATAGTGAGGGAGATTTGGTAGTTGGCAATTTTGTACTAGCCAACACTACGAGTTTCAACATCACTCAAGATGGCGTCGCAAAATCAAAATAGAGTAAGATCTCAAAAAATATAAAGAGTCTATTTTAGGTCTTTGCAACATGGTCCTATAGCACCTAGAATCACATCCATACCACACACAAGCTCCAAGGTATGCCCATCAAAGATCACTACCCTATGTCATTTAGTGACTCTTAGGGAAATTTTGGTTCAGCATGCCCGAGAACATTTGAGCATTCAATAGGATAGGAAAAGCTTGGGGCTAGGGTTTACCCAACCACTTAGAGTTAATAGAATAGATATTTTGAACCCATGATGAATGATGAGGAAAATTTGGTAGTTGGCAAATTTGTACTAGGCAACACTATGAGTTTTAGCATCACTAGAGATGGTGTTGCATAATCAAAATGGAGTAAGATCTCCAAAAAGAGAGAGAGGTTATTATAGGTCTCTAAAACAAGGTCCTATAACACCTAGAATCACATCCATATCTTACACAAGCTCCAAGACATACCCCATCAAAAATTGCTACCCTATGGTATTTAGTGACCCTTAGGGATGTTTCAGTTTGGCATGCCTGAGAATGTTTGAGCACTCAACAAGATAGGATGAGCTTGGGGCTAGGGTTTACCCAACCACTTAGAGCTAAAAGAATAGATAGTTTGATCCCATGATGAACGGTGAGGGATATTTGATAGTTAGCAATTTTGTACTAGCCAACACTATGAGTTTTAACATCACTCGAGATGGCATCATAAAATCAAAATGGAGTAAGATCTCCAAAAAGTGAGAGAGGTTATTGTAGGCCTCCAAAACATGGTATTATAGCACTTATAATAATATCCATATCTTGCACTAGCTTTGAGATATACCCTGTCAAAGATTTTTTCCCTATGACATTTAGTGACCCTTACAGACATTTTAGTTTGGCATGCCCAAGAAGTTTCAAGTGCTCAATGGGATAGGAAGAGCTTCGAGCTAGGGTTTACCTAGCCACTTGGAGCTAACAAAAGAGATAGTTTGATCCCATGACAAATTGTGAGGGAGATTATGTAGTTAGTGGCTTTGTACTGGCAAACACTATGAGTTTCAGAATCACTTGAGATGGCATTACAAAATCAAAATGGAGTAAAATTTTCACTTCAAAACATGGTCCTATAGCACCTAGAATTACATCCATACCTCGCATGAGTTCCAAGATATGCCTCGTCAAAGATTGCTGCCCTATGGCATTTAGTGATCCTTAGGGATGTTTTGGTTTGGCATGCCCGAGAATATTTCAGTACTCAACGAGATAGGAAAAACTTTAGGCTAGGGTTTACACATCCATTGAGAGCTAATGGAAAAGACAATTTGATATTGTGATGAATGGTGAGGGAGATTTGGTAGTTGGCAACATTGTATTGGCCAATATTATGAGTTTTAGCATCACCCGAGATGGCGTCACAAAATCAAAATAAAGTAAGATCTCCAAAATAAAGAGAGATTATTGTATGTCTCCTCAACATGGTCCTATAACACCTAGAATCACATCCATACCTCACACGAGCTCTGAGATATGCCCCATCAAAGATCATTTCCCTATGACATCTAATGACCCTTAGGGATGTTTCAGTTCAGTGTGCCTAAGAATGTTTGAGTGCTCAACAAGATGGGATGAGCTTAGGGATATGGTTTTCTTGGCCATCAGAAGCTAACAAAAGAGATAGTTCAATCCCACAATGAATGGTGTGGGAGATCTGACAATTGGCAACTTTGTACTAGCCAACACTACAAGTTTCAACATCACCCGAGATCACGTCATAAAAAAAAAATGGAGTAAGATCTCCAAAAAGTGAGAGAGATTATTTTAGCTCTCTGCAACATAGTCCTATAGCACCTATAATCACATCCATAGCTCACACAAGCTTCGAGATATACCTCATCAAAGACCGTTGCCCTATGGCATTTAGTGAGCCTTAAGGACATTTCAGTTTAGCATGCTCGAGAATGTTTGAGCACTCAACAGGATGGGATGAGCTTGGGGCTAGGGTTTACCCAACCACTTGGAGCTAATAGAATAGATAGTTCAATCCCATGATGAATGGTGAGGGAGATTCGATAGTTGGCAACTTTGTACTAGCCAAAACTATAAGTTTTAGCATCACCCGAGATGGCATTACAAATTCAAAATAGAGTAAGATCTCTAGAAAGTGAGAGAGGTTATTGTAGTTCTCCACAACATGGTCCTATAGCACCTAGAATGACATCTATACCTCACACAAGCTCCAAGATATGCTCCATCAAAGATTTCTGCACTATGGCATTTAGTGACCCTTAAGGATGTTTCAATTTGGCATGCCTGAGAATATTTGAGCACTCAACAAAATGGGATGATCTTGAGGCTAGGGTTTACCCAACCACCTAGAGCCAACAAAATAGACAATTTGATCCCACAATGAACGATGAGAGAGATATGAGCAAGGTATGTATACCTAGGCCACTTTGTGCAAGATATCAGAAAAAGTTGCTAATTAGGCTAAACTGGGTCTTTTTGAATTTTTGGTCAAGATATCCTAGGATTAGGTGTTTTTAGTTAATTTTTTAATAGTTTGGAACCTTTTCCAAGTCCTAGAAGTGAAATCTAGTGAACTTTGCATTAGTTGCACTTTTTGTGAAAAATTATAAAAGTTGGTTAAAAATGCAAATTTGACTAGAAACCTTCTAACCTTAAAAAAAATATTTCCCATGCTCAAATACGTGAGCATGGATAGTTAAAACTTCCCAAACTTCCATTTGCAACCTTTTGAGCAACATTGCAACTTTGTATTTCCAGAACTTGGGAAGCTAGGATACTGAAGCTACGCATGATCCCTCAAAGTTCTCATCAAAATATATTAATTATCTTAATAGAACAAAAAAAAAGCTCATTGCCACCTTTAAATGGAGACTTCAGTTTAAATGGAGATTGTCAGTTCCCAAACATGTCCCAGTCAAGTAGATGACTAGTTTACAAAGCAACCAATACGAAACAAGGTTTTGGAAATGAAATCATTTCTCAGGAAGGTTCAGAAACACTAAAATAACTTATTTCCAAATGCTTGTCCCTTCACCAATTCCAAAACTCTTGCCATTCACAAATCAACACGCTACAAGAGGTCAAATCCTTCATGGTACTTGACCTAGGGTTTGATTGGAAAAATCATAAAACAAATCCTCCAATCTTGAAACCCTAGAATTTTAAAAAGGACCCTACTAACTACATTTCTTATGTGTCCATGAAATTTCAACCAAGGAAATTGTAGTTAGAGGCCCATTTTTGCTTTGTGCACCAAAATGTTGTCCTAAAAACCTAGTTTCACTAAAAATGCAATAACATGAGTTAGAAAACACATAGAATGATGACACTAGAAGCAAAAGAAAGTTGATTCAAAGATATATCTCAAAAATCCATCACATCTAGTATGAAATTCTGTACATTTTATGCAATGTGCAAACAACAGTAAAAATGACTTGAAAATTGAATTTCTTTCTTTGCAACTTCTTCCAATCTATACATTAATGCCCTCCAAACCTTAGAAATGTGGTATATATATCTCTTTTGTATATTTTAATGGTTAGAACCAATATTTTAATATTTATAACCATTTTCGCACTAAGTTTCAAATTTAAACAACTTTTACAACTTTCAACAATGCAACTTTGCACAAAAAGTGCAATTTTTACATTTTTCACTTGATTCCACTTCTAGGACTTGGAAAAGGTTCCAACATACCTAAAACCAACTAAAAATAACCTAGTCTTAGGATTTATAAACAAAAAATATTAAAAATCCCAAATTTTCCTAATGAGCAACTTTTGCTTATAAATTACATAAAATGCCTTAAGCATACAAAATGGAATCTTTCTTTGACAACCATAAACTTCGCATCCAAGGGTTTTTTATTTTAGCCTGATTAAGTAAAAAAAATAATGAAATACAAAATATAAACCAAGTGCCTTGGTGCTATGCACCAAGAACATAACCCCAAACATGAATGAAAAGAGAATAATGACCATGGACATAGTGAGATTGGTGAAATACAACAATAGAACTCTTCGTGTTTGCAAGTTTGTAATAAATGACATCCAATGCCCATAGTACCACACCTAGGTCCAATGACACTTATTATACTTACAAGGATCACTTGGAGAATAACACAACAAAAATGAAAATGTGAGGGCCCTATGATTGGTACAGGAGCACCCCTCTTATGAAATCATGCAATCAAGTTATTTGGGACATTTATGACCTCTTTCTAGTTTTCTTTCCATGTTTTCAATAAGGTCATGATTTTAGAATCCCATATTTTCCATTAACTCATTTACATAGTTAAAATGCCTTTTAGCCACAAAAATGTAATAATAGTTGCAAAAGTTGCTATGCAACTTTGCAAATTTTTGCATAACTAAGAAAAATTATTTGTAATCATGTTAGTGGATATGCAAAGAATTGGCATGTAATCAGGTCTCAAAGACCCAATTGCAAGTGGATATGCAATGTTAGTATGTAATTAGGTCTCACTAACTCAATTACAAGAATGAATTATAGATAATATGTAGTCAAGTCTTCAAGACTTTGCCTACAAGTGTCTATAAAGAAGATATGTAATCATACCCTAAAGACTTGATTACAAGTGTAGAAGAGATACAATATGTAATTGGTTCCTAGAGCTACATTACAAGTTGTAAGTTCAATACATGTTGATATATAGTCAAGTCTCAAATACTTACTATGATTGTGTTAAGAGAGTCATATGCAATTAGGTCCTCAAGACTAGATTGTAGAGATGCGAGACTTAACCTGATGACATATGAAGATGCTTAAAGAGCTCACAATCAATTTCTATAGAATTTATTACAATAAATGCCTATCAACATAGAAAGATGACTTATTGGTTGGGTCTTAAGGCCTTCCAACCACTTAGGCATGAGAAAACTTGCAATCAAGTTTGTGAGACCCAATTGCATTTTGTTAATTCATGTTTATGACTTGTAATTGATGTCAAGGACCTTGACTACATATGAGAACTGAGACAAAATATTCACATGTTGAGATTCAAATATTAACCTATATACTAGTAACTATGAGGATAATGCAAAGGCATTCAAAGACATAAAAAAAGGGCCTAAGAGACATGCACCACAATGCAAATGGATTTTTGTGTAGATTTATACTTAATTCTTACCAAGCAAAAATCAAGAGCAACATATTGAAAGGTTATGTTAAACAAAAGTAATGTTGATGATGACCTTCAATCTACCTTTGAACCCTTTTAAAGAGACTCACATCTCAATATACTTTGTTATTTAAGATGAAATAATATGCCCATTGTTTAATTTACTTGCTTCATATGTTCTTTACTCTTTTCTATCCTTTCCTATATAATTCAAACTTCTACTACATGTAAAATAATTTCTAGTCTCCTATTATGTTTGGTATCATACAAGGTATTAAAAGATTGAGACTGCATGAATTATTCTTCATAACTACTTGATCTATTTTTTCAATAGAATCATTTAACCAAAATTGAAAATTTGGTTGGATCATAGCTACTTTATCTATTTTTGTGGTTTTAGTTGTAGAAATGTAGGTACAAGGGAGAAATATGATGCCCTAGGTGCATGTAGCATATATGCACCAACTCAGTATTCCCAAGAGGCTATACAATTCCAACGGTGGGATAGTGAGTTACACCATTATTTCTACAAGTTGCTGAGAATAGGACATCAAACTATCTAAAATGGAAAGATTTTTATAATTATGAAACAAAAAAATTTCAAAGAAAACTTCCTAAAGAAAAAATGTTCTAATTAATCCTATCTATGATTCCATTAGATACAACAACCAAGGACAATGCTAAAAATGTCTTAAAACTCAGAAAATCAATAATTTTGCCTTCAAAATGTCATGCTATAGCACTTGTCTGTACAAATGACAATTCCTTATGCCTATTTTAGGGTTAGGAAGGTATTTATATGTCTTCTTAGGTGTTTCCCTTCCATATTAGGGCTTGTGTCAGCCTTCTTCAAGTTTAATAAGGAAAAATCCACCATTTCTTGCAAAATCAGCATTTTTGCAAAAATTGCAATATAACAACTTTTGCAATTTTTTCTTGCTTTCTCTTTCTAACACTTCCAACTTGTTAAATGGGCCATCCCCTAGCAATTCCATGCTAGGGACCCTTCCCTAAGCTAGAGCCTTATCACTTAAGTTGCTCATTGCCCTATGGTAAGGTATGCCTTGACTTTTAGGCCAATTAGTGACTCTTCCAAAGACATTGTGACTTCCTACACCCTAGCTATCACACCTAGGTCTAATGACCCTTATTGATGGAGAGCACACAACCTACTTTTGCCACTTGGTTCTTAGACCTCTAAGGGTACCCAAACCCACTTCAGGATAATGTCTTGGTTACTAGCCTTTACCAAATGATGACCTTTACTTATCTAAGTGGACTCCACTCTCCTAAGGTCTTTTCCTTTTCCTAGGGCTCTTAGCAAACTTGGATCAAAATATAGCTTTAGGGACACTTGCCCTCAACTAGACCAATTAAGTCAAAACAAATAAAAATGGTTTCAAGACTTCAAACTTAGACTTGATTCATCATTTCTAGGACTAAACCTCTAGGATTCATGCACTTTTAAGGCCCCAACACCTTCAAAGGATCAATACCCCTAACTTAGGCCTAGAAATCCTAATAGGTCAAAATTTAGCTTTCCTTGGAAAACTTCCAAACTTTCTAAAGGACAATGCAAAATTATCACCTTTTAAAATACCCTTTACCTAGTGCTCAAAGATTCCAAAGGATCAAGTGCTGACTCCATTCTAGCATACCCAAACTCCACTTTAGTCTGTAGACCTAATAGGCCTAATTAGGTTGTGTTTCCAAAGAAAGTGCTTGAAGATGGGTTCATAGAATCAAATCAACCCCATGGAACTCTTTCTCTCCTTCCTACAATCCATTTCACCCTTCACTTGCATTCAGACAATCGGTTTGGAAGCCTAAATTCCACTTCTTCTTTAATTCATGGTTGAACACATAGGGATGTTGAGCCTAGGGCCAGTTGGTAAAAATATCAAACCAATTCCTCTAGGTTTGAAACTCTACCATATCAAATTAAACTCCCCTAACTTGAAATTCCCTTAAAGGCATTAATTTGCAATTGTGGGTTTGCAAGTTAGAGGCACATGTTTGCCATTAACCGTTGAATTTAGGCCCAAATAAGCAACCTTCACAAAAACTGCAATAACTTAAGGAAATGAAAAGATATAACCTTCAAACCAAATACAAATGAGACCTAGTTCATCAAGCTATCTAACCATGATATTTGATCTCCTTCAGCAATCCATACACATCTATACAACTCAAAAAAATAGAGAAAATGTAGAAAATTAGAGTTTTATTCATGTAAATCTTCACTAGTCCGTACAACTATGTTGTCCTCTCCATGTACAACATGTTTAAACATGTATTCCTTTACTCCAATGTTTATAACCATCATTCAAATGGTTATGCCAATGTTCAACTAACTTTTCAATTATTTAGCAAGAAAAGTTGTCATTTTGCATTTCTTTTTGCATGACAACATTGACACTTTTGCTTTAATAACCTCCTCGACACCTATATCTTTTCCTAAAGACCCCAAGGCATTTAAATATATATAAAGACCTAAAAAATCCTTATTTCATACAAAATAACTCAAATTCTTCAAATTTTACCTTTGGTTCAATTTGGTATCCTGACTTATAATGATACCAAGGATCCAATTAACATTACATATGGTCTGGTTACAAAAACCTTATTCAAATGACTAATCCATGGACCTATTGAACTTCTTTTCCTTGGTGCCCTACATAACTTATTACTACTTACAAAATCTCTATAGGAGCACAACACAAAAAAATTGAAAAGGTGAGGGCCTTATGTTTCATGGTGCCCCTGCACCATTTGGTGGTTCTAGCATGTGTGTAAATAGTACTTCCTTTGAAATAGTGGTCTAATCAGCCCTTTATCCTTAATTGCTATCCCCATGGCTTAATGCAACATTTTCATGTATGTAGTGTTCATACTTTTGAATCTAATAGTATATTAGGAGTAGGAGGTATCTTGGTGGTTAGGTTTTTCTTCCATTCAACATTTACTAAGTTGTAGATCATAACCTTGCTTCTTGGGCTACTAGGAATCGAAGAGGTTAATGAAGGAACTATGACTTTTTCTTAGTTTGAGGCCTTCAAATTTAGTCCATATGCCACTTCTGATGTAAAAAAAACATGCCTTAAGTTTGTGTTCATGGTTCCATGTCTATAATAGGTTTCATATGTTACGCCTTTATTGTTGTCAAGGTGCAAGTGTGGGGTTTTGGGCCTTGTTTGGTCTTTCAAACTTTCTTTAGGTGTCCTTGTGGGTTGTTCTCTCCCAACCTTCATTGTTAGTACCTTGCCACTTGAATCAATGATTCAAGGTGAACCTACACCACTCTCTCTCCCCACCCCCTCTCTCCCTATTCAATCTAATGAACCAACTAGATCTGCTCTACATTTTAATGTCTCAAGTATTGCCTCATGGTCTAACTCATGAACTTTCCAGAGAGTCTTATTATGTGATTTTCCGCCATATTTTATAAAGTTGACATTTGATGTGAGAAAAAGGTTTGAATAATGAAGAATCTTCCTCTTTATTTGCCAATCCTCGAATAACCACAAGTTAGGGTTCTTCATAGAATATTGTCTAAGCCATGTGCTAGTTACAACCACCACACTAATATGGTACTCTAAACCTTAACTATCTATAACTAAGTGATCCAAATTTTTTTTGGCTTGGACACAACGACAAAAAAAAAAACTATCCCTTCTTTATTGTCTTTAGGTATAATAACAGCAAAAACATGGCCCGTAGTGATAAATGTACAAAATGTGGTCATTAATTCAAAAAATACTTAAGGTAAAAGTTATAAAGTTACACATTGAAATTATAAAGATATATAAATATATTTTACCAAGTTGCACTAGATTAGATAAGTAGTCAAAGTCAATAGACGAATCCATCTCTACCATTTCTAGTGCTTGTCGGGGATGATAGGTGTCAATTGGGTCCAAATCCCATATATCCCATTTGTCCACCCATTTAGTTGACTCACAATCATCCCAATTTTCCTCTGCACATGATGAATAATAGTATGCCATTTTTTGTGTGTGGATACTCCATGAACCTACATTAGAGCTTCTAAAAGAGTACAACTCAATTGATCTAGTTAGTATGCAACAATCCTCATATGGTCTAATGTTAGTATTATCTATCAACCAAAGAAATCAACTTCTGTAGACTCACCTTCCTTACTTGGACCCATTGTAGCATTACACAATTGGACAATGAATTTTGCATCTATTAATATTGCTCCATCTTTGTACTTTAGTTCTTTATGAGCTAAGGCTCTTTTGATGCATGCACCTGTACCATCATGCTCTCCCTTTCCATGACCAACCTCTATGAAATTCTACATATATTGATTTCTACACAACTTGTGCATCCTTCTAAACCAATAGAACATCCATGCATTCTTGAATTGAGATGCATAATTTTTTGACCAAATAATGTGCTGATGATATGGTATGAGCCTATTAGCCAAATCTCCATAAAATAGTTGAAAAAAACCATGTACAAACTCTATAGAATGTGATTGATCATCACTGATGTAAAAATGGTACTCCCTCAAAATCTTCCTATCATCCTCTGTACTTGTAGGTGAATGCATGAATGTTATGTGAGAAAATATGGAAACCTATTGAGAAGTATAATACTTTTCTTGCACCTCATTTTGTGGTTGTAGTGTGTAGTTCTCTATGAAGTCTACAGCTCGAACAATGGTATCCAGTGGAAATGTATCCCTACACAACCTGAATTGCAAATCCAACCATCGAGCTCTATGTGTTTTTCTTGCATACTAATAAATAATATTTTCACAAAAAATATTTTAGAGCATATGTCACTGTCTTATATTTTCCATAATCTACTATTTCATTTCCAATTGCATGTGTGCTATGCATATATTCAGAAGTTGATAAAAGTTACAAAGAAACACAAAATAAGCATGTACCATCCAAAACATGATGTCTTGTAAAATTTTTGGCCATCCCTTATTTCACATAAAATGTTGGATATGAATTCCCTTCAAGATTTTGGTGGCTCATTCATGTCACAATCGTGCAAAAAAAACTTAGAATGCAAAAAAAAAGATATGCCTAAAAACATCAAAATAGTTAAAAAATTCAATATTTATCCTACAACAACAAGTTGTGTGTGTGTGTGATTTATCTTCACATAAAAAGATTTCCCATCTCAAAAAATCTTTGACTTATTTGAATTTAAGGATACATACCAATAAATTTTGCAAAAAAATTGTGTTTGAGTTGAGTCCAAAAAATGTTTTGCATGTGGGTCACACTTTTGGTTACCAATCCTCCTTCTTACAACATCTCTTTGATTAGGGGAAACACATGTTAGTTTTTCAAAAATCTTCGATCAATGATTTCAAAACATAACTAATTTCTTTATCCTTTCATGGTAGTCTACTGTTAAATGTCCATAACACATTTTTTGTTGGATCTTCCAATCTTTCACACCTTAGCATGGCTCTCCTTAGAGTACCTCTACCAATTTTCAATATTTTTCTTGTCTTTCTCATGAGTTGAGCTTTCTTCATTTGGGTACTTATTATTGTCGATGTAAGTACTTGTCTTGTGATATTACTATCTTTGGTGCATGATCTAGAACCCACTTTTTCATAAGCACTCATTAGATTCTTTACAATGCTTTTTTTCATTTGAATAGTCCATTGTTCTTAGCCCAAGAATATTCATGATAGGCCTAAATTTCAAATTCCTCATCATTTCAACAAATAATTGGCATTAACCTATAATGTTTAATTCTTCAAAGAATAATCTCCACATACAATTAACTTTTCTTTGACAAGTACACTTACTAATCTTGTTAGGCATTGATTTCAAAATGTTGGTATCAATATCAATAAAATATTTTGATCTTCTAAAACAAATTCTAGAAGGTGTTATAATATCTTCCATTTTTTCAACATTTTGAACATCAACATAAGGTTGAGTATTTTGCATACCTTGAATCGAAGATGATGTGCCTTGGAAATAAGATGCAAAAGATGGAATATCACCTACTTGATATGTTGATGTTGTCCTTTCAACATGACATGGTAGAGTGCATACATCATTAGATCTACAAATTAGCATCTCTTCAATATGAGATGATGATATGAATCCAAAATCAAAAGATGGTGTAGCTTCACAATTCAATTGTCTTCTTGAGCATAACAGTCTCATTTGTTCTCTTTGTCTTTCCAAGTCTTCCTCTTTGTTTCTTTGTATTGGTGGTTCTTGTTCCTCTTTGAAAGTCAATTCTTCATTATTGCTTTGCAATTTTCTTTGTTCATGTAGTAGTTTCATTTTATCTCTTTTAATTGCCAAATTTGGCTCCCTCTCTTCCTTCCTTTGATTTTTTGTTTTCTTCCTTGACATGATGATGATTTCTATATGTCAAATTATTCAAACATCTATTACTTACAATTTTTAAATTACAAATACATATAAAAATTACAATTATTTCAATGAATAGACAATATATATTAAACAACTTGCCAAATTTCTAACCATTTCCAAATAACAATTCATTCGAATATACAAATTTTAATGAATTCACTATATGTTAAACAACATGTCAAATTATAATCAAATTTGTCTCTATATAACAACAAAGAATATTTAAAAAGGACTGCACTAACCTTTTATATTGAAAGAATATTCAAAAAGCCTTCAAATCATTTTTGGCAACTTCCAACAGCTTTGAACTTGTGTTTTCTATTGGAACAATAGAATACACAATAGACAAATAGCAGAATATGGATCACAGGGACATAAACTTGCTTGATGATTATATTTTGGTGTTCTTGTTTAGTGTGTACACACTATAGTGCATATGCACTATAAAGCTCATATGTACTATAGTGCGTACACACTATGTAAGAATAAATCTCTCCCTATCCTACCACCCCCATCCCTTACTCTCTCTCCTCTCCCATCCTCTACTCTCTCTCCTCTCCTATCCCCTACTCTCTCTCTCCTCTCCCATACCCTAATTTCTCTCACTCCCTATCCTCTCCCATCTCCTACTCTATCTGTCGCTCTCCCTCTCCTACTCCTTCTCCCACTACCTACTATTTCACTCTCTCTCTCCCATCTCCTACTCTCTCTCACTCTCTCACCTCTCCCATCCCCTATACTCTCTCTCTATCACTCTCTCTCCTCTCCCATCACCTATTCTATCTCTCACTCTCTCTCCTCTCCAATCTTGCTCTCTCTCTTGCTCTCCCTCTTCCATCACCTACTCTCTCTCCCTTCCCCTACTCTCTCTCACCCTCTTTCCTCTCCCATCCCCTATACTCTCTCTCACACACTCCTATCCCCTTCTCTCTCTCCCTCTCCTATTTATTACTCTCTCTCTCCCATCCCCTACTCTCTCTCTCTCTCTCACTCTCCTTATCCCACCACATACTCTCTCTCTCCCATCCCCTACTCTCTCTCACCCTCTCTCCTCTCTCATCCCCTACTCTCTCTCTCTCACACTCCAATCCCCCCTCTCTCCCTCTCCCACTGCCTACTCTCTCTCGCATCCCCTACTCTCTCTCCTCTCCCATCCTTTACTCTCTCCTCTCCCATCCCCTACTCTCCCTCTCCTACTCCCTCTCCCACTACCTACTCTCTCTCTCCCATCCCTAACTCTCTCTCACTCTCTCTCCTCTCCCATCCCCTACTCTCTCACTCTCTCTCCTCTCCCATCCCCTACTCTCTCTCTCACTCTCTCTCCTCTCCCATCCACTACTCTCTTTTTCTCTCACTCTCCTACTCATTCTCCCACTACCTACTCTCTCTGCCATTCCCTACTCTCCTACTCATTCTCCCATTGCCTACTCTCTCTCTCCCATGCCCTACTCTGTCTTACCCTCTCTCCTCTCCCATCCACTACTCTCTCTCTTTTACACACACTCTCATACCCCTCTCTCTCCCTCTCCCACCACCTACTCTCTCCCATTCCCTACTCTCTCTCCCCCCTCTCCCATTCCCTACTCTTTCTCTCCCTACTCTCTCTCCTCTCCCATCCCCTACTCTGTCTTGCATTCTCTCTCCTCTCCCATCCCCTACTCTCTCACTCTCTCTCCTCTCCCATCCCTTACTCTCTCTCTCTCTCTCTTACACACTCCCATACCCCCTCTCTCTCCCTCTCCTACCACCTACTCTCACTCTCATCCCCTACTCTCTCTCTTAGGCTACTCTCTCTCTCCCCTCTCCCATCCCCTACTCTATTTATTTCACTCACTCTCTTGTCATCCTCTCTCTCCCTCTCCCTCTCCCTCTCCCTCTCCCTCTTCCTCTCCCACCACCTACTCTCTCTCTCTCTCTCTCTCTCTCTCCCATCCCCTACTCTAACTCTCTCTCTCCCATCCCAGTCTCTCTCTACCACCCCTACTCTCTCTCACACTATCACACTCTCTTCCATCCCCTACTCTCTTTCTCTTTTACACACCCATCCCCCTCTCTCTCCCCTTCTCTAACTCCCTCTCCCACCATCCACTCTCTCTCTCTCTCTTACACACTCTCTCCCATCTGCTACTCTCTCTCTCCCCTCTCCCGTCCCCTACTCTCTCTTTCACACACACACACACACATACACACACACACTCCCATTCCCCCTCTCTCTCCTCTCCCATTCCCTACTCTCTAGATCTCTCACACACAATCCCATCCCCCCTTTCTCCCTCTCTCACTCCCTCTCCCACAGCCAACTATCTCTCTCCCTCTCTACTCTCTCTCTCTCCTATCCTGTACTCTCACACTCTCTCTCACATCCCCTACTCTGTCTCACACTCTCTCCCATCCCCTACTCTCACTCTCTCTTCAATCTTGTACTCTCTCTACCACGCCTACTCTCTCTCACACTCTCACACTCTCTCCCATCCCCTACTCTCTCTCTCTCTCTATTACATACATTGCCATCCCCCCTCTCTCTCCCTCTCCCACTCCCTCTCCCACTGCCTACTCTCTCTCTCCCCTCTCTCATCCCCTACTCTATCTCTTTCACATACACTCCCATCCCCCCTCTCTCTCCTCTCCCATCTCCTACTCTCTAGATCTCTCACACATACTCCCATCCCCCTTCTCTCTCCCTCTCCCATCGCCTACTGTCTCTCTTTTCCACCCCTACTCTCTCTCACACTCTCACACTCTCTCCTATCCCCTACTCTCTCTTACACACACTCCCTTCCCCCCCTCTCTCTCCCTCTCCCACTACCTACTCTCTCTCCCATCCACTACTCTCTCTCCCCTCTCAAATCCCCTACTCTCTCTCTTTCACACACACACACCCATCCCCCTTCCTCTCTCTCTCATCTCCCATCCTCTACTCTCTCTCACTTTCTCTCCCTCTCCCACTTCCTCTCTTGCTGCCTACTCTCTCTCAGTCTCTCTCTCTCTCTCACACAAACACTCTCTCTCTCTACTCTCTCTTTGCCACCCCTTACTCTCTCTCACATTCTCACACACTCTCCCATCCCCTACTCTCTGTCTTACACACATTCTCATTCCCCCTCTCTTTCTCCCTCTCCCACTCCCTCTCCCACTACATACTATCTCTCTCCCGTCACCTACTCTCTCTCTCTCTCTCTCTCGAGCTGCTCTCTCTCTCTCCTCTCCCATCCCCTACTCTCTCTCTTTCCCACACACACACACACACTCCCATCCCCCCTCTTTCTCTCCTCTCCAATCCCCTACTCTCTCTCCCCTCTCGCATCCCCTACTCTCTCTCTCTCTCACACAATCTCATCCTCCTCTCTCTCTTGCTATCCCTCTCCCACTCGCTCTCCACTACCTACTCTTTCTCTTTGCCATCCCCTACTCTCATTCTCTCTATCCCATCCCTTACTCTCTCTACCACCCCCTATTCTCTCTCTCTCACTCTCACACTCTCTTGCATCCCCTACTCTCACTCTCTCTCCCATCTCATACTCTCTCTACCACCCCTACTCTCTCTCTCTCTCATCCCCTACTCTCTTTTACACACACTACCATCGCCCCTCTCTCTCCCTCAACCACTCCTTCTCCCACCACCTACTCTCTCTCTCTCTCACTCTTTCTCCCATACCCTATTCTCTCTCTCCCCTCTCACATCTCCTACTCTCTCTCTCTCTCTCTCTCTCTCTCTCTCTCTCTCTTGTCCCCTACTCTCTAGATCTCTCACACACACTCCCATCCCCCCTCTCTCCCTCTCCCACTCCCTCTCCCACCACCTACTCTCTCTCTCTCTCTCTCTCTCTCACTCTCTCCCTCTCTACTCTCTCTTTTCCATCCCCTACACTCACTCTCTCTCGCACACACACACACTCTCTCCCCCATACCCTACTCTCTCTCGCACTCTCTCTCATGCCCCACTCTCTCTTACACATGCTCCCATCCCCCCTCTCTCCCTCTTCCACTCCCTCTTCCACTGCCTACTCTCGCTCTCCCCTCTCCCATCCCCTAGTATCTCTCTCTCTCTCACACACTCCCATCCTCCTCTCTCTCTCTTTCTCTTGCTCTCCCTCTCCCACTTTTTCTCCCATCACCTACTCTCTCTCTCTCTCTCCCATCCCCTACTCTCAATCTCTCTCTTCCACCTCGTACTCTCTCTATGCCACCCCTTCTCTCTCTCTCACACTTCCTCTCTCTCCCATCCCCTACTCTCTCTCCTCCTCTCCCATCCCCTACTTTCTCTCTATGCCACCCTTACTCTCTCTCTCTCTCACTCTCACACTCTCTTCCATGCCCCACTCTCTCACCCCCCTCTTCCATCCCCTACTTTATTTCTCTACCACCCCTACTCTCTCACACACTCTCACACTCTCTCCCATGCCCTACTCTCTCTCTCTCTCACACACTCCCATCCTTCTCTCTCTCTGCTTCTCACACTACCTACTCTCTCTCTCTCTCTATCCCATACCCTACTCTCAATCTCTCTCTCCTGTCCTATACTCGCTCTCTGCCACCCCTACTCTCTCTATCTCACACTTCCTCTCTCTCTCTCTCATCTCCTACTCTCAATCTCTCTATCTTATCTCATTCTTTCTCTCTACCATCGCTGCTACTCTCTCTCTCTCTCTCTCTCTCTCTCTCTCTCTCTCCCCCCCATCCCCTACTCTCTCTACCCTCTCCAATCCCCTACTTTATCTCTCACATACACACCCATACCTCTTCTCCTCTCTCTCTCACTCTCACTCTCTCCTTCCCTCTCTATGCACTTTTTAGGTCTCAATAGTGCATGCACACTAAAGAATGTATGTAGAAAGAGCATTCACACTATTAAAAATCAAATTTTAAAATCTTTAAATAGTGTGCATGTGCTATAGCATGCACACACTATAGGATGCACAAACTATTCAAAACTTTGCATTCCACCAAACCTAAGGCATGTTTTTTCCTTGGGGATACAATCCAAAGATTTGGGGTTTGTAAACTAATTTGGGATGTATTTTGCTGCAAACATACTAAAAGTGATTGATTTTTTTTGTATGCTCTCCTTCAAATTTCCTTATGGTTGAGCATCGATAAAATCAGGTTACATGACATTGTAGGTCTTTGTGTTAGCTATCTAACCATATAATTTATTTTTTATTTGAACCATTTCAAGCCTTTCAACTATAATTTATTTTGAATGTATGTCCATCTTTTCTCAAAAACCAACATGTACTAATTAGGCTATAGATTTTAGCTCGTTCATTAAATTTTGCAACAACTTAGTTTTTTAGAAACTAGACTCCATTCTACACACTTTGTATAAAAGAAGTTTTGATTTTAGATTAGTTTCAATCATTTCTAGGGGAAGCACATAGATATTTCACATTTTTGGGATGTATCTAATTAAAAAATTCATTAAAAAATACACATTATAAAATTACCTAAAAAATCTGGGATAAACTACATAGTGTTAGGTAACTTTTGACTAGAGTGATTAAATAATTTCAAAACAAAAAGTTAAAATTTTAGGGGGACCACACTTTGTACTATGTTATTTTTTCAGGAATAAACAATACCACTTTCTGTGGCTCCCTTTTTTGAGGACCTAAAACTAAACCATTTTGAAAAAAAGTTAGTAGTTTCAAAACTAGATTCAAAGGACTACTACTTTTTTTGTTATCATATCTTAAAATTTTGAGTGTAACTATCTTCAAACTCTTATTGAAGTTAATAAATTGCTAATCTAAGAAAAAAGGTGTCCACTTATACCACCCTTTTGGCATCACAACTTGGTGTAGTTACCCTTGGTACATATTATATATTGGAAAAGGATGTTCCTGTACCTAAATTCATAAAACTAAAAGAAGAGGCTATTGACATATTATGGAGCATGTTCATTGATGGATCAAGAAATAAGAATGGCTTGGGAGCTAGTGTAGTGCTTGACTACTCTAGTTTGGAGAAGTTTTACTTCTCTTGTATTATGTGAATTCAATGGATCTGAGTAAGCAAGTTTATTTTATTGGATTATGTGAACCAAGTGAAAGATAAGGTTGATGAGTTGGTGGCACAAAATTCAAGGGAAACTATTTTTAGATGAATTCAAAGAGGATTCAAGGAGATGTTTCTAGAAGAGATATGGAATGTGGGATAGATTTATTGTATGCTACCTAATTCATCCTACCCTAAATTAGATGATGGAGAATAAGCGGCAAAAAATCTTAACTTTCTGTTTATAAAAATGGCTAGTTAGAAGCAAAGGTTGTCATGTGTGAGAACCTAAGGAAGACAAGGAGTCAAGGGTTTGGCTTCATCGATTGACCTAAGAGAAGAGACTGCATTGGCATGCTAAGTAAGAAGGCTTAAGAGTATGAATGCTTGAAGCATAAACAAGCTATTAGAGCTATAATGTATTAAGGCCAACCAAAATGAGGACTAAACAAAGATCTATAATCTGCAAATGAAGTTGTCAGTTATTATCAGATCAAGCCTTACTATTACTCTCTAAAAATTGAGAGAGATTGAGTCTAGGGTAAATCCATTGGATTAAGGTTGACCTAACAATTATTTGTAAATTCTTTAATTAGGTGACATTCCAAGTGCATTGTCTAAAGTCCACTAACAAGGCTCACTCCTAATAGATTCATTAAAATTCTTTAATAGGGTCACATTTAACAGTGTGTATTGTAACTTTTAATAGGGTTGGCCTTTCATAGGGCATCACTTCGGAAGAGTGAAAAGAGTAGCATGTTACTGATGGTTTTTCTCAAATTGGGTTTCTACATAAATCATTGTGTCAAGTGTGTTGATGAATCTATTATGTTTCATGTTTACATTTCTACAAGTTGATTTAATAGTAACGTACAAGTTTTAAGTGATTGCATAATCTTATGGATGCATGCATGATGAATAATATTTTATGGGTTCACTAAGCTATGAAATTTTTTATTTATACATCTAGACCTTGGATAGCTAATTCACCCTCCTCTCAGTTATTCTAAAGTATTCCAACAATTGGTATCAAATCCATCTGGTTAAGAGGACTAGTTTGAAGTACTAGAAGCACAACTTAGATCAAGATTTCAAAAAGAGAAGTACCCAAGCTTAATAGAGATACTTTACTGGATGGAAAATTTTGATGAAGAGCACAAATTATATACTTTTATGAAGGTATGCCTACTAAAGAAGATGTTGCAAATCAAGCTACAAACCAACAACAAGTTTTAGTGACTGTTGAGTCACATACTATGAATACCAAGTTGCATTTAAGAACTAAGCTACATTCATATGCTGAGTTATAGAATGAAGTAGAAGCACATTCTGATTCTAAGAATAGTGCAAATGAAAGAGATGCTAAGTTACCTAACAGAGATACACAAAGTGAATATGAAGCTAAAAGAAAATTTGAACAAACTAGAGCTAAATCAAGATTGTCTAAATATGTCAAAAGACATCATCCTATTACATATTTTATTAGAGATAAAGATGCTATACCAATAACAAGAAATATATTGAGAAATGATACATTTTTTTTGAGCATGAAGGAACCCAAATTAGTGAGAGATACATTAGAAGATTTAGATTGGAGTAAAGCCATGGAAGAAGAGATTGAATAAATTGAGAAAAACAAAAAATAGACTCTAGTTCCTAGACCAGAAGAAAAACATGCAAATGGCACCAAGAGGGTATTCAGAATCAAGCTTGATGAAAATGGCGAAGTCATAAGGAACAAATAAAGATTAGTTTGCAAAGGATATGGATAAGAAGAAGGAATTAACTATGGAGAGACATTCACTCCTGTTGCTATTTTACAAGGAGTAAGAACTCTACTTTATGATTTTTCATACAAAGGTTTCAAAGTTTATCAAATGGATGTTAAATCTACATTTATAAATGACATATTAGAGGAAGATGTTTACATAGAATAGCTAGAAGGTTATTTGATCCTAATAATAAGAACATGGTATGTAGACTACACAAGGCTCTATATGGTTTGAAACAAGAACCAAGAATATGGTATGAGAGACTTCATAATTATCTTTTGAAAATTGCATTTGAAAGGAATGATGATAAAAACAATCTATACATGAAGATAGAGAAAGGAAAATGTATTTTATTATCTAATTTTTTTGTTGATGATATCATATTTGGAGGTCAAGATTCTTTATGTAAGGATTTTACAAATCAGATGAAGCAAGCATTTAAGATGTCTATGTTTGGAGAGATCAAGTTCTTTGTGGGTTTGTAAGTATATCACATGAAATATGGTATAGACATCATTTAGTCAAATTATTTCAAGGAAATACTAATTTTTTTTGGATTGGAGGATTCCAAACCACTATGTACACCTACGGTGACATGACACAAGTTGTCAAAGAATGATGATTCAGCTATGGTGAATCAAACATTGTACATGTCTATGATTGGAAAATTACAATATGTAGCACATAGTAGATTTGACATTGCATTATCTATAGGGATAGTTGCAAGATTATTTGCTAATCCTAGGAAGAATCATTTGATGGCTATAAAAGAATAATGAGATATCTAAAAGGAACAAAAGAGTTTGGTCTATACTATAAGAAAAATGAGAAATTTAAATTGAGAGCCTACAATGAT
The DNA here is from genome assembly GCA_028749045.1 of Cupressus sempervirens. Lineage (NCBI taxonomy): Eukaryota > Viridiplantae > Streptophyta > Pinopsida > Cupressales > Cupressaceae > Cupressus > Cupressus sempervirens. The sequence goes on along the minus strand of CM053786.1, from coordinate 671,170,353 downwards.
GCTGATTAGGCTAGAAACATTGAAGATAGAAATAGCAATAGTGTAGGAGCATTTTTCATAGGAAAGAGGTTGGTTACATGGACTAAAAAGAAACAAAATTGTACCTCACAATCTACTGCTGAAACTGAATATGTTGCTACTACTATAAATTGTACAAACATTTGTGGATCTAATACCTACTCAAAGGTATGAAGGAAGAGATCATAGAGCCAATGATACTTTATTGTGATAATACAAGTTCTATCAACATATCAAAGAATTGAGTGATGCACACAAAGACTAAGCGAATTGCAATCAAGTATCATTACTTGAGAGAGTTAGTCCAAGATAAGAAGTGAAGATGGAATATGTCAATTCAAAGGAACAAATTGTTGACATCTTCACAAAAGAATTCCTTAAGGGTGCTCATGAGCATCTAAGAGGTAAACTAGGGGTGATACCCCTATCAAAGGCTATCTAAGTAACAAGATGAATGCCCTACATCAAACAAGATGATGTTCATATCTTACAAATTGATGCAAAGGATCTTACTTTAAAAGCTACCTAAGGGTAAGTGCACCGAGATGTGGTGCCAAAAAGATGACACCCTTTTTTTTCCTTTTTTTCCTTTCTATTTTCAATAAGTGCCCACGTGCTATAGTGCATGTGCGCTATAGTGCGCACACACTATGGCTTGGGTGTGCCAAGCCATAGTGCGTACACACTATAGTGCACACGCACTATAGCGCGTGCATGCTATTTTAAAAAAAATTAATTTTTCAAACCGCGTACATGGTATTTAAAAGTAAATTTAAATAGTCCGTACACACTATAGTGTGTACGCACCATAGCGTGTGTGCATTTTTTGAAAAAAAAAAATTTACAAAGCACGTATGTGCTATTTGAAAGTAAATTTAACAAGCTTGAAATAGCACGTGCATGCTATAGTGTGTACACACTATTTAAAGATTTAAATACTAGCAAGCCTAACATTTGGTATTGCTTTGGGAATCCAAAGCAAAGCTTTGGAGTCCATAAACTGGTCTGAGATGTGTTTTACTGCAAACATACAAAAAATGATTGATTTTTCTTGTGTGCTCTCTGTCTAGTTTCTTCATGGGTGAGCATCAATAAAATCAGGTTACATGACATTGTAGGTCTCTTTGTTAGCTACACAACCATATAATTTATTTTTAATTTGAACTATTTTAAGCCTTTCATCTATAATTTCTTTTGAATGAATGTCCATTTTTTGTCAAAAACCAACATGTACTAATTGGGCTATAGATTTTAGCTCGTTCATCAAATTTTGAAAAAACTTAGTTTTTTAGAAATTAGACTCCATTTTACACACTTTGAAAAAAAGAAGTTTTGATTTTAGATTAGTTTTCAATCATTTATAGGGGGAGCACATAGATATTTCACATTTTTTGAATGTGTCCAATTAAAAAATTCATTAAAAAAGAAATACATATTATAAAATTATCCAAAAAATCTGGGATAAACTACATAGTGTTAGGTAACTTTTGACTAGAGCGATTAAAGAATTTGAAAAAAAAAGTTAAAATTTTAGGGGGACCACACTTTGTACTATGTTATGTTTTTCTAGAAAAAAATAGCACCACTTTTTGTGGCCCCCTTTTTTGAGGACCTAAAACTAAACCATTTTGAAAAAAAATTAGTAATTTAGAAACTAGATTCAGAGGACTATGACTTTTGTTTTTGTCATATCTTAAAATTTTGAGTGTAATTATCTTCAAATTCTTGTTGAAGTCCAAAAATTGCTGATTTCAGGAAAAAGGTGTCCACTTATACCCCCCTTTTGGCACCACAACTTGGTGCACTTACCCCTAAATAAATTCAAGAGTTGGAACTTCAAATCAGTCATAAGTAAGGTGATAGAGGGAGAAACGAAAAAGCTTATATTTGCATGTTAAAGATTACAAGTCTTTGATATTGTTGTCAAAGAGGGAGAAAGAAAGAATATAACTGATCCTAGAGGGAGAAAAATATAAAATGGAGAGATTTACTAATTAGAGGAAGAAATATAAGATGGATCTTAGAAAGAGATAATTATTGATCAGGAGAATAAATAAAGAGAAATCCAAACATCTACCTAGTAAGAGGGAGATATAAAGAGAGGGAGATACAAGAAGAAACTTAGAGGGAGTCATAAGGATGACAGAAAAAGAGTTTTGTAAGTTTTGTATCCTATTTAGAAGATGGAAGTTGTTAATAGAGGGAGAGATTTCAATACAAGGAATTATTTTTCTTTTTGGTATTGTCTTACTATTTTAACCTAGTCAATTTGGTTGAACAAGGCTATTTTCCACTTGGTTGATCAGTTTGGTTTGCCATTAGTGCCAAAGAGGGATATTGTTGAGATTAGATTGAAAAAGATCATCATTGAGGGAGATTGTTGAAACTAGATTGAAAGAGGGAGATTGTTGAAGAAAACTATATGTCTCAATCATTGTTTTTTCATTGATATCAAACCTTCTATTTTCCAATAAGACAACTGCTTATAAGATTGATGTACTATCACTTATTTGACTAATGAAGAGGATTTGATCAAAAGATGTAACAATAGCACCTAGAGGAAAGGTTGAGTTATGATTATGTAATGAAGTACAAGAATCAATTAAGACATTGATAACATGATGTATTGATAATCTACTTAAGGTTACAAAGGTTTGTTACACTAAGAAAGTTTAGAAAAACAAGTTACACAAAGTTTCTCTACCAAGCTTGACCAAGTGGATAGTAGGTGTTGAGAAAAGTCAGTGCAAGCTAAGTAGAAAATTAGTTGAAGCCAAGTAAAAGTTCATTCAAGTGTATGCCATGCAGAATAGTGGATGTCAAGTTTAGGTGATGCCAAGTACCAGTAAACTTTAGTTCATGTCAATTAATTTCACAGAGGATGTCGAGCAATGTAGTATGTGCCATGCATTAGAAGCTTGATAATATCAAGCTACTACATCATTTAAAAGATCGTGAATTTAATCGATCTGAGTTGACAAGTTTGTTTTCTTAGATTATGTGAACCAAGTGGAAGATAAGTTTGATGAGTTGGTGGCATAGAATTCAAGGTAAACCATTTTTAGGAAAATTCAAAGAGGATTCAAGGAGATGTTTCTAGAAGAGATATAGAATGTGGGATAGATTCATTGTATCCTACCTAATCCATCCTAACCCTATATTGGATGATGGATAATGAGTAGAAAAAGATATTAACTTCCTATTTATAGGAATGGCTAGTTAGAAGCAAAGGTTGTCATATGCGAGAACCTAAGGAAGACAAGGAGTCAAGGGTTTTTCCTTCATCAAGTGACCTAAGAGAAGAGATTGTATTGGCATGTTAAGCATGAAGGCTTAAGAGTATGAATTCTTGGAGGGTGAACAAGCTATCCGAGATGCAATGTATGAAGGCCAAGTAGAATGGAGGATTGAATAGAGATCTATAATCTACAAATGAAGTTGTAAGTTGTTATTAGATCAAGCCTTAATATTACTCGCTAACAATTTTATCAATCTAGGGTAAATCCTTTGGATTAAGGTTGACCTAACAATCATTTGTAAATCCTTTAACCGGGTGACATTCCAAGTGAATGGTCTAAAGTTTTCTAACAAGGTTCACTCCTAACAAGGGATTGAAATCCTTTAACAGGGTCACATTTTACAGTGTGTATTGTAACCTTTAACAGGGTTGGCATTTCATAGGGAATCACTTCAAAAGAGTGAAAAGAGTAGCATGTTATTGGTGGTTTTTCCCAAATCAAGTTTTAACATAGATCATTGTGTCAAGTGTGTTGGTGAATATGTTATGTTTCATGTTTACATTTCTGCAAGTTGATTTAATAGTAACCTACAAGTTTTAAGTGATTGCATAATCTTTTGGATGAATGCATGATGAATAATGTTTTATGGGTTCACTAAGCTGTGAAAAGTTTTATTTATAGATCTAGACCTTGGATAACTAATTCACCCCCCCCTCTCAGCTATTATAAAGTATTGCAACAACCCATAGGCTAAAGTCATTCCATGTTTCATAGGATCGCTAGTTCTCATAACTAGTATTTTAGGTGTAATCCCTCATGACAATATTTATATTATCTCTAAGTCAATAGGATTTGTGTGGGATATTTTCTCACAAATATTACATTTATTTCCTAAGATTTCAACCCTTATCCTATTTTTTATTTTCCCATTGAAATACTAGTTTTAGGAACTTGCTCATTTTTGTGAATATTTTTGTTTCACAGTTTCTAATTTTTGTATCTATCTATGTGTTTCTAATTTTGAATGCTATCTCTACTTTTTACTTTCCAACTTAATAGATTTTATTTGGTATTCATTTAGTAGAATATATTATTTCATTCAAACTATGATAGAAAGTTCATCCCATAAAGTTGTTATGTTGGAGTAGAAAAATTTAAAAGAAACAAAGGAAGCTACGTATGGAATCCTCATTTATTCTATTGAATAACCTCTAATTTTCTAGGATGCCTTGCCTATTATTCTAACAACTCATCCATGAATAATGACTTTGATTTAACTTTAGCTATGGTAATGACACTATAGTTATGGTTTATTGCTAAACTAGTCTATCATTCATTATTACCTTTTTAGAAGTTAGTTTTTTAATCCTCATATATGTGTAATTTCTTTCTCAACCTAATAGTATTAATTTAGGACTAATATTTATAATAGATTTATTTAACTCCAGCATATCAAGAAAGTGTGTACATGAGAGCTAATGAAAGGAGTTCATTTGATTTAAAATTTGGTGAAATTAGGATTCTTGGAGGTCAATCTTTATCACTAAAATGGCCAGTAGAGGTATGTAACTATCATCTATACTACTCAACATTATTAAAATACTCTATTGGACAGTTTTTCTAATGGACTTCTTCATGTATTCAAGGATTTGTCTAATCAATCTATGATTAGTTAGTAATTATGAGAAGGGGGTCTACCTTTCCTCCTAATGAAGGTTTTCATCTTTTATACACCATCAATCTAGGGTTCAACTTCAAGTTTTTACTATTTTTATACTCTATGCTATCATTTTCAATTAGAATATCTAGGTGGATCATTTGTAAAAGAAAATAGTGTTTGGAAGATTAAATTTACTTTCATTTTAATTGAGGCTATATATTAAAATAACCAAAGTGATTAATGGTTTGGTATTTGATTAGTGATTAGGATGTTGTATTTACTATTTATCAAACATTCTACTGGGTCATGGATCCAAAAATATCTTGTAGAGCATCCATGCATTAGATGGTATTGTTAGCCACAACTATTTTTGGCACTTTATTCTCTCATGGTTTTATTTCTAAATAGAGGTTTAAGGCCTACTTGTAGGTTTCCTTTGTGTTATATTTCTCTACCTACTTATCCTTGACATAAAAAATACTAGGAATTTTTTTAAGGTTCATAAGATATAAGGTTTCTTTCACTAGGCAAGAGTTGTTACTAGAAAATGACTATACTATTCTAATATCTTAGTATTTATAGTAGTTTAGATCTTGTGGAGCTTCTATTCAACATGAGGTTTCAATTAACATATTATTCTTGTTTGAGTTATCTTGAAAGAGAGAAATTAAATATGAACAAGTTCAATGCTGGAAAGTGGAGATAATTCTCAACAGATTTTCACTTTAGCTCAATTTATTTCAATTTTTTCAAATTTCACATCAAAGTATCTTCTTACAATATACCATTATTTAGCAAATTGATTTTTGTGTTAGAATATTTTTCCATGTTAAAATTATATAAAATATTTGTAGGGGTCACATTTTAGCCAAAGGAGTCAACTAATCTAGAATTCAACTTTATCAATTTCTATCAGTCAAAGAACATATTCTAATCAATCATATGTGCCTAGGCAATGTCATAGTTGAATTTATAATTTTGATAGTTGAAGACTATAAAAAATGGCATAAATAAAAAGTATAATTAGAATTAAATTCATCTTACCTTCTTGATGTTATCAATTAAAAAATCAAATAACATAAAATCCATGTTATGTCGATTTGTTGTTGTTGATATCTATAAGTTTCACCTAATTTAATATGACTGTAATGTTCTTTTGTAGACTAAAAAAAACCACTTCCATTATTGGGTTTAGGTTTTTTTTGGTTGTACTAATGCCCCCTTCTAACAAAGAAAACTCTATAGGAACCACACCCTCACCATTGGAGAAAACACATTCTCCTCAAGTCCATATAGGAAATCATCCATAATGAATTTTGGTTACCAAGCTACCCCACTATCTTCCACTAAAAAGGGCCCAAAAAGTGTTATATTGAAAAAATTTAGTCAACTATTGAATAATCAAAGATTTCTTTCAAAATATTATCTTACTCTAGGCCCTTGATGGAGTAGAGACTAGAGAGAGGGAGACAATGAGGGGTTGATAGGGAAAGGTGGCACTCAAGCCTAAATTGGACATAGGATTAGAATGGTTTTAAATCTTAGTCAATGATATAACATGGCAAGGGTGAGCACATGCAACAAGGTATATTTTGCTACAACCATCTGGAGTTGAATTTGGGTAATAATTTATTTTATTCAAATCCTATGCTCCTCAATCCTTAGTGGTGTTGAGATTTAGGTCTAGATTTTAAAGGTTTGAGTTAATAGAGGTGAAACTAAGGACACATCTAGAACCTCTTACTTTTTTTTTCCTCCTATAATAATTAAATAACCCTTTTCATAAAAAAAGAGGATAAATTGCACCGTACTTATCTTTTGGAAACCATTGAGTGAGAAAGTATACAATCTTAAGAAAAATGCTAAAAAATTGTACATGAAGAGCCATTCATTCATAAACCCTATCTAATTTTATAATATAACAATAAGGTATTTTATGACTAGTGTACTTACATAATGTACCATTTCTTTTCAACTTGTAAAACCCTAATGATGCAACCTCCTCTATTTCCCAAACCTCAGTATTCTACTTCTTCAATATCATTTAGCCTATGTAATGCCTCACCAGGGAACCGAAAATAAATTAACCTAAAGTTTCACTAAGTTTGTCAAACAATTTTTCTAAAAGATAATAACATCAATAGAAAATATAGTGAAAGCAATAACAACACAAGATAAAATAACAACAAAGGTTTAACTCCAATACATAACATCCATCATAAAAGGATTACATCTCTTACGGTTTTGTGATATTGAATCACATTTAAGTATAATTAATATTAAATCTAAAATATGATAATTCCATATCATGGAATAACTACGACCATGAATCAATTTAAATAATATATAGTTATAGGATGCCCCTTGGAAATAAATAGAATGCACAACCATCAACTATACAAGTCATAGGATATGAGAGATTGAAAGAATATACATCATAAAATAAATAGAACATCTCATAAGATCTCTTATAATAAACCATAGTACAATATAGAATAACCATCCATTAGAAGTTATATGATTAGAAAGAAAGGTACATCTACACAAACACATCCAACAATGACATATAATGGTTAGATCTCAATGGTATAAGAAAATGCACTACCACTCAACCTCATAGAGCCCAAATGGTCCACTCCCACTATGTTGAGGAGATAAACTCAAATCCCAAATAGAAATCAAAACACAAGTCATAACCAACATCTAGGTTCAAGGAATCACCTAAAAAAAACTATCTCAAAGGGTACCAAGATACAAGTATCAACTAATCCTAGAGGAAAAAATAACATGTAGGAAATCTACTATGCAAGTGGATAAGTTTCATCGCATGAGACAACAAGGCATACTAACAAGTCAACTCTAAGGTCACCCCGGTAGTCTCTTAGTACTCTAGTCCCCCTAGTGACTTTCTATGGTACCAATATCTTACTAATTCATTTTAAACCCATTTAATGAAATTTTATCACTTATTAAGATAACCTATAATGGGTTACTTGCCAACTTCTTTAGGGTCTCAGCCTCAATTACTAGCCACTTCCCAACATGACATATAGATAACCTCCCTAAGCTCAGTAAAAGCAATAGATCAGAAATGAATATAAACCACACACTAGTTCTTAAAAAAGCATTTAGAAATTACTAAAATATTACTAAGCATAATCATAGATTCCACCAATATGATCATCCTAATAGGACTATTCCAAAATCAAGTACACATAAACCAAAACCATGTCATAACATGACATCACCAAAAACAAATCACATAATCGCCTTAGTCCTATACAATCAACTAGAATGAAATCCAAAGATAATTGATCAAAGAATCAAAAGTTATATTAGATAATTCACACCATTCACCTCAGTTTCACACAAGAACACTAGAAAGAAATCATCATAGAGCACACATGACACATTACCATGGTTGGGTATAAAAGATTGTATACAAAAAATCATCATGACATCACAGAAGAAACCCCCAAGCCTTTGGTAAACATCCTGATTGGTCAAAGCACTAAAACAACCCAAAACCCAACATTAATAAATTACACATCTTATACAGTACATACAATATAACTTTCTCAATACATTAGGTTTTGAAAACACCAAAGTTTAATTTTCACTATGATTTTTGATCTCAATCAAGGTTTTAGTTTCCATTTGTCTAGTTGCTAGATTCACTAAGGTTTCTAAGATCAGTAGAATCCTAGACGATTCAACAATTTATATAAGATTCTTTAAATTTTTGTTCATAGTTCAATTCATTATTAAAACAGTAGAGTTCAGTAAACACACACATAATAGTTTTTATCTTTTTAAAGTATGTTGATTACTAAATTTTTTTGAATTATCAAAAGATATAATAGATTTTCCCTTAGTAATGGAAATCATTCCCATAATCACACCATCAATTAAAATCCAATTTTACCAAAATTATCATCTTCCCAATTGTAAACCTCAAATTTACTTTCCCAAAAATATTTTCATAATAAAAAAATTTAATTTAAACATTAACAAGAGACAACAATAATGATTAAATTAATAAAGATAATGATCATTTATTTATAAATAAAATAATATATATTAATTATTAATAAAAAAATTATTAATTTCTACATAAAATAATAATTTATTTTTATTTTTTTAAAGAAAAAGTGGCAAGCCACTATAATATTTATTAATATGATTCAACGAGGTCAACTAGGAAAGAATCAGTGAGGAAAACCCAACATCATCCCTAAAGTTTACTTGTATGTATATATTAATAGAAAAAAATTACAAAGGGTTATCACCCATCTGAAGATAACCCACTCTAAACTTCTGCATAATACAGATACAATAAGTTTGGCAGAAAATAGATTAAAAATTATTAATATTTTTTTGATTGGTAATTGCTTTTGACTAGAGCTATGAACTAGTGGAGCCACAGTTAGGGGACCATCTTGTAGTAATTTCAAGGTATTAACACCTCTAATATTCATCTTTAATTACACCTAACTTCACAATCAACCTTGAAATCACATGAGCTTAGAGTCAACACCTCCAAGATCACCAATCACCTTATCACTCCAATCATATTTTCTTATACCTCCCAATCCCTTATGACTTCGTGAAGACTCCCCTTATAACTCCTAAACATAAGACGACGGTAATAGTTGCACAAATGAGTAACCCCAAGGAAGAAGTGTGTGAACCAACACCAAGTAGATGCAATGAACATAGTCAGTAATGAGCACAGTGGAAATAGTGGGAAGGGTGGGAACGATGGGTTTTTTGAAGCCAAGATCTTAATCAATTGAGGCTTGTGATGTTTACTATCCCACTGTAGGGTGAACCCCCAAAATTATTAATATTTAATATATAATAAATAAAATTCAATAAAATTAACATGAATTAATATTATAAAAAAATAAAATTAAAAAATAAAATTAAATCAAACTTGCCCTGCCAACATTTATAGCATGTCAACTCTAATGACATGCTGCCAATGACAACAGTAGCTGTGACGTTGATCTTGGCTATTGTAGCAGCTATGCTGCTCATGAAAACACTGGTTGCCTTTGTAGCTAGTGACTAGCGGAGGGAGGAAGGGGGATGGGGGAAGTCATAACCTTTGATCTCCCATTTTCATTTTACATTTTAAAAAAAAGCATAAAAGCGTCAAATCGCCCCATACAAAAAGAATAGATAATAATTTATTTTAAATTGGTAATTCATAACTCATCACTATAATATATGTATATAAAATTATCACAATAATTAAATTTATTGCGGTAATTTTATATTATATTTTTTTAAAATCCAAATTACAATATAAATCTAATAGGGAAAATACAAGCAATCAATCAAATTCAAACCCTATCAAATTTTGATTTCATTTATCAAATATTTCATGTATTGAAAATTATCAAATTATGAAATTGTAAAATCTACCAAACAAGGATTTCAATCCTTCCAATTTATGTACAAATGATCTCAAAATGAAGAATAATAATATCATGGACAAGGGTTTCAATCCATCCAATTTACATATACAGAGGTTTCTCAAATGGAGAACGATAAGAATCACATACAAGGGTTTCAAATTCAATTTAATTCTAAAAATAGATTTGCAAACACAAAGAAGACAATGAAATCAAAGAGTAAGCAACTACTGCACAAAACCATAGGGTCCTACCTAGATCTGATGCTAAACAATAGATGCATACAACTCACAAACGATTCCCTCTCCTTTTGAAACCCTCTTTTCAGAAATTGCTCCTCCAAATCCCTTAGTCCTTACAAAATGAGCTCTAGATCTCTGATAAAGAGTTCTCCCCTAAATTTAGGGCTTTGATTTTGTAGTCACGAGAGAAGGCTTTTTGATTGTTATCTTTTATTATTTTATTATTCATGCACAACCTTTTTGGCATTTAATTAAAATAAACATTATTAAATTAATATTTTCTCTCTCTTATTAAACCATGAGATGTTTTTAAATATAATATTTATTAATTTAACTAACAATATTATTAAGAGTTTATTAATTAAACGAAAAACTCTTGAATAAATTATTATTAAATAAAATAAATATAAATAAGCCAAAATTAGAAATTTACTAAAATCTTTTAAATTTAATTATTTATTTAATCAATTTCTCAATTAATTAGATATAATTAAATATCAATTTTTTTATATAAAATTTATGTTGAATTAAATCATTAATAATCTTTTAATTTGATTTAATTAAAACAAAAAATATCACAGACCCACAAAACCAAATACAAAAACTCAACTGAAGGACAAAGAACATAATCAAACTCCATGGTCAAAATCATGAATTCACAACACTTGACAAATTTGGATAGGTAAACAACTCAGATAATTGTCCTACTTTGTAGGATAATTGGCTTAGGTTAGGATTTGGACTCAATAGTTATCTCCCCACTTATACCATTGAGGGACTGCGATATGGTATGCTCATCCTAGCAATTCAAGGAAGTGGATACCCAGTACCTACAATTTGCATAAAATTCATGCATTTGCAAACTCATATATTCTAAACTAAACAGGCAATGGCGGGGAGTAGTAATTTCATATAGATCTTGACAAGTAGGTGATTACGACTTCCTACATCAACCACACCAAGAATGTCAATCATAAAGTAAAACATACATGTACACCATACACATGCAACTATGGGGTAAGTATCCATAAAGGTGCATATAAATCATTCATCTACTATTACCATGAGATAACTAAAATCACTAACTAAACATACATATATCATCATTAAAAGAGTAATCATGAACACATTAAATAACTAAGTAACTCATCACATGTAAATCAATTGAATATGAAATACATCTAAATCAAACCTAGTGACCAAGTGCCACTAATCATAAAACATAATAAAAAAATATACCCAAAAGAATCTGATAATATGATAAGAAAAGTCAACTAGTGATAGGCAAATTACAACCCATTCTTACCTAGACTCCATGGAAAAAGAGTGAATATTGTTGATGAAGAAATCAGCCTTAAAAATATGAGAGGGAAAATGGAAACACAAAAAACTAATATAAAATAACAATTATTTTTGTGTGGACTAATATAAAACTAATATAGAATAACAATACTAGATGTGTTGGACTAAAGGGCATGGTGGCAATGAAACATAGAGCACAGGGGCAAGACACCAGATCCCTGGGTGTAGCAATGATGAAATACAAAGCATAGGGGTAGGACACTAGACCCCTGGGCATGGTGATGATGAAATATAGAGCATGGGGATAAGACACCAGATCCCTAGGCATGGAGATGACAAAATGTAAAGCATGGGGGCAAGACACCAGATCCCTATGCATGGAGATAAATTTATCAAAATACCTAATTAAATTTTTTGCCACCATAGTGCCACAGATTGAAGATCTAAAATAAAATCTCTTATGCTATACTAATAATCAAGGAAATAAAAAAATAGAGCATAAATAATGAACAACCAAAATCAGAATAAAAACCCTATATTTATTGAATGTGTTACAATTTTGAAAATACATAATACATTATAAAGAAATTAACTAAAGAATAAAACTCTAAATAAGAACATGCAAAGATATTGCATGATAATAATAGTTTTTCATACTATAAAAACTAATTAAAGATAATAATAAATGATTCCTATGAAGCTAACTATAACATTTAGTTTTATTAAGTATGAAATTAATAAAACAATCTAAATTAATGCATTGTGAAAACATTGAAATGGATCACCGTTGCATGCACATGGAATGGAATAATATATGCAAGTGGTGCATGCAAGTGGTGAAGTGCATGCCTTCAATTCCCCCTAATGAACAATGGGAATGAGACTAAGTTTAGTTCTCAAGGTAGTAAAATTGGATGTAGTGAGAGCTTTAGTGGAGATATCAACAACTTGCTCAAAAGTTGGGCATAACTGTAACTCCACTATACCATTATGAACCAAATCTCAAATGAAGTGATGGTGGATTTCAATGTGTTTAAATCTAGAATTAAACAATGGATTCTTGGTCATTGCAATGGCACTAATGTTATCACAAATAATAGTTGTAGGATATTTTTCAACCAAATGAAAATCTTATTGAATCCTTTGAATCCATATCACTTGACAACTGGCTATTGTTGCTAAAATATACTCTTCTTCTACTTAAGAGAGAGCCATGGTTCCCTAATTCTTACTATTCCATGAAAAAAATCTAGAAAAAAGTGAGAAAAATAACCAAAGGTTTATTTTTGATCATCCATTGAATCGACCCAATTAGAGTCCATGTTGTTACAAGCTAGAGTTTTTGTTGCACCAAAAGATCGACTTGTCAATGCCCGATACAACCACTAGGCTTATAGAACATAGGAGGTGGTTAATCCATGTCACAAATCATGAAGTGGAATGTTGGTGGTTAGTACAATAATCCCCACCTTAGCATTATCCAAGGAGATTCAAACATGTGACCAAGCTCTTATACCGCTTATTACAAGCTAGAGTTCTCACTCCACCAAAATATTGGCATGTCAATGCCTAATACAACCACTATACTTATAAAACATAGGAGGTAGTTAAGCCAATTATGAATCATAAAGGGAAATGTTGGTAGTTAGTCCAACACATGTAACCTACCAGTTCAAACTTATCATTGGGAGAATAATGAACCAAAATTGTGTGTACAACTCATATAACTTAAGATTCCTTTTGTAGCTTGCCAGTGAGACTCGTGGATCTTGCATGAATCGAGAGATGAGGCTCATTGCATACATAATATTAGGTGTCATTGTAGGAATGTACATGAAGCTCCCAACCAAACTTCTATATAATGTAAGATCAACATTGGGGCTTAGATCATCCTTGGTTAATTTTTCACCAAGGGCTATAGGGGTAGCAACTACTGTGCATGACACCATACTAAACCACTTCAATAAATCAATAAACATACTTGGTTTGAGAAATGGATATACCTTCAGGTTGTTGCTACACCTCTACCCCAAGAAAATAATGTAGAAGTCCTAGATATAACATCTCAAATGCTTGTTTCATTTCTTATTTGAATTTCTCCATGAGAGATTGGCTATTACCTATAAAAATGAGATCATCAACATAAAGAAAAATAATTAGAATATCATTACCAACATGTTGGATATAGAGGCTTGGCTCTGAAAGACTTTGAATGTATTTTTTCTTCAAGAAATAAATATCAATTCATGCATACCAAGCACGTGGTTCTTTCTTCAACCCACAAAGTTCTTTTTTAGCTTGTAAATCAATTGTTCTTTTCCTAAAATTTCATAGCCAATAGGCTAATCCACATAAATATCTTAATCAATATAACCATTTAGGATAGATGATTTCACATCCATTTGATAGAATGGTCACTTTTTTTGAATATTAATAGATAATATAATTTTAACTATATCAAACTAGGCAAATGGAGAAAAAGCCTCTAAATAATCTACTCTTGGTGTTTGTGTGAATCCCTTGGAAACTAGTTTAGATTTGTGTCTTTTCACAAAACCATTTGCATGATATTTCACCTTGTAAATCCATTTGACACCAATCACCTATTTGTCTTTTAGAAGTGGAAACAATTCTCATGTATCATTTTTCTCAATAGCATGCATCTCTTCATTCATAGCACCAATCCACATTAGTGCTATCACAACTTTGTCATAAACAAAAGGTTCAACTTGAATGGAACTTAACAATGCAAAGTTAGAAAATAGATCCATAGTAAAACTTCTTTGATATATTTCATTTAAAATTTGTACCTTTTGTAAGGAACTTGGACTGGATTGTGAGTTTGAACTTTTACCCAAAGAGGAACTTGGTGAACTTGTTGGACTTGGGCTTTAGCTTCCACTTGAGTTTGTGGGGAGAAGAGGGACTTGAAATTCTTCATTACCCATGATGAATGATGTATATTTTTGAACTTCTTTCTTCTATTTCCATATCTCCCCTTCAATAAAAACTACATCTAAACTAATAATCCATTTCTTTATGTCAAGTTCATAAAATTTATATCCTTTGGTGGAATTAGAATATCCCACAAAGATATAAAGTTGGGATTTTGCATCCAACTTTTTCCTCTTTTTAATAGGAACATAAACATATATAGGGCAACAAAAATAATGAAAGTGAGCTACTAAGGGCTTGTTTCCACTCTAGGATTCCTTTTGAGTGATATTTTGAAGCACTTTTGTTGGGCTTCAATTCAAAATATAAATTTTGGTTACCACTATGACTCGCCAAAAAGAATTTGGAAGGTTCTTAGACCTTAACATACTTTGTACCATCTCCATAATGGTATGGTTATTTCTTTCTATAATATTTTTCTATTGGGGGGTAAAGGCTTCCATTAGTTGTCTTTGAATGCCATGCATATCACAAAAAACAACAAACTCTTTGGATATGAATTCTCTCCCTCTATCTATTTTGGGTATTTTAATGGAATACCCACTTTGCTTTTTTGAGATAGTTGTAAAATTCTTGAAGCATCCAAGTGCTTCATATTTCTTCTTAAGAAAATAAACCCATATGTGGCATGAGAAATCATCAATAAAGGTCAAAAAGTAGATATTCTTACCCAAGGATTCCTCTTACATAGCACCACAAATGTTAGAATGCATAAGCTCTGAAGGAGTTTTTTTCTTCCATGACTTTTTCACCAAAAAAAATTCTCAATGTTTCTTACTAAGAGCCCACCCTAAACAAGCTTCTTCATTTTCCTAAATGGTAGGAAGTCCTTTCACCATGTCCTTTTTATGAAGAAAACTTAAGCCCTGAAAATGCAAATGACCATACCTTTGATTCCATAACTAGAAATCATCTATGGTTGCCTTAATTTATTACATATTAGTTGAAACCAAAGCGAGATTATATTCTCTATCATACAAGTCTTTTCTACAAGATGGTGGTTATTTGATCTATCAAAAACTTTGTAGCAATTATCCTAAAAAAAAACCTTATAATTTTTTACTACAAGCTATCCAATATTCAAAAGATTATGTTGTAACTTGGGTACATGCAAGGTGTAATGAGTATAAGTAATTTCTCCTTGCTTATTTTTCACTTAAAGGGTACCTTGTACCATTACATCAACCTCTTTATCATCACCAAATTTTACATGACGTCTCATAGATTCATGTATTTTGACAAAGAGATCAGATTTACTTGTCATATGATTTGAGCACTCATTATCAAGAAACCGTAGGTCCTTTTGAGGTTCTTTTTCCAAATTGCATGTAAAGAATGTAGAGTGATTTTCATCTTCAAGATATTCTTTAGTATAGTTGGCTCTTGACTCACTAGTAAATTATGACTCATTTTTCGACCAAAGTTGGTTAAAATTTTGACTCATATTGGTCGATATTTCAACCAATAGGTTTGTCACAATTTTTATCATCAAAATTTAGATCAAGTTTTCTAATCATCAAAATTTCAACCAAACTTGGTCAAAAATGTCAAAATAAAAGTTATTTTAAAAAAATAATCAAAAAAAGAAAATAAAAAATTTGGTTTAAATTTTGGCCACATTTGGTTGAAATTTTGACCAATTATCATCCTTGATCGACCAAGATGCCAAACCCATGATGACATCCTTATCGATGAGTTGGTTAAAATTTTGACCAAGTTTGGTCAAAATTTCCACCAAGTCATGCCAACATTGGTTGAAATTTTGACCAACCTGCTTTGTTTGAAAAAAATTTGAAATTTGGATTAAAGATGATTCCAAGAAAAGTGAGATTTATCCTTGATATGGAGCCCCCTACAAATTTTACTAGACATACCCTCTTTCTCGAACACATTGGGTACTTCCAGAAGTTCATTAAGAACTTTGGATAAAAATCCTATTGGTTGGATAAGTTGACTTGAAATGGAAAGCCATACATATGGGAAATTGCACAAGAAGAGGCCTTCAAGGAGCTCAAACAAGGCTAGTGTGTAGGCCCATTTTGGCATATCTCAACTAGGACAAGGATTTCTATGTTTATGTTAATGCCTCTAACATAGAAATCCTTGTCCCAATTTAGATATGCTAAAATGGGTGTACACACTAGTCTTGTTTGAGATCCTCGAAGGCCTCTCCTCATGCAATATCCCATGTGAATGGCTTACCATTTTGAGCCAACTTATCCAACCAATAGGATTTTTATGAAAAGTTCTTAATGAAATTTTGGAAATAACCAATGTGTCCAAGAAAGAGTTATACCCTAACCCTACCCAAAACCTACTATTCTCAAGGTAGGGTCATCTAGTGACATCTGTAGGGGGTTCCATATCAAGCATAAATCTCAATTTTTTTCTAGAATCCTCTTCAATCCAATAATATTACACATAATGATTTTCTCAATTGGGAAATTACTATGCCAACTCTAGATTCAGATGGTTAAGCCACTTTCACAATATTGTAGGATTTATTTAGTTTTCAATTGTTATATTCTTATTTTCTTTTCATATATTTTGTATTTGTTTTGCACATACTTGCATGATATCTGGTCGAGTATATCTGCTTCAGATTTGTAGTAGAAAGATTGATTTCTGGGTGAATATGGAAGACTTATTGGCTTGTAGCTGGCCATACAAATCCATCACCTGCTAGAAGGCCTTTTTAGTAGGATTCAGAGTTTAAGAAGTAAGTAGTTCATACTTCAACTATTTGAATGAAGTTGCAACATATTAATATATGGAATTGAATAAAGTATTGTATGATTGGTATGTTTCAATTCAATGTTGATAATTTTGATAGGAAGTTATGGAGATTGGTAATTTCATTGGATACATCATTGTAAACCAAAAGTTGACATGTTTCCTGTCATTTCACTGCATAAGCAATTTTATTGCATTCTAACATTATTGTAGTCACAAGGAGTTTAAACCTCAAAATTTATCTCTCTCATATTTAGTTTGCATGAAAACTATTTGTATTAATGTTTACCTACATATTTACATAGTGTGGATCATCTATATGCATTCAAAAGTATAAAAAAAATTCATCTACATTATGGTTCTTTACATAGACATCTTAGTAACAATTGCAGAGCATTTAAAACAAATTTGACATCATTTCAAGCAATCATTAACAGACTAAAACATTGAAACATCATGTACAAATATTGTTAGCAATGTATTTAATGAAGTTCCTGGAGTCTCTAATTTTTTGAGGCTAAATTTGGCAAGGGATCTTTCATTGTCCTCCAAATCAATGTGCATATCACTTCCAAACTTTCCCTATTAAGAGGAAGTAAAATTATATTTTACTAAGGATAGAATAATCTTGATCAATATTTAATCTTTTAATTATATTCAATCAAAATTAATATATACCTTGAGAAAGACCACATGGGATTCCACGTTTCTGGATGAACTAGACAATACAAAACTAAAGACAATAATAAAATTTCCAAATTATTTAGTAACATTCAAGAACAATCACTTATATACATGCATATCCTCTTTTGAGTTGCCAAGTGCCCACTTGGTGTAATCATGTTGCAAGGGAGGTGAACAAAAACATTGTAACCTCACCACTAGTTGCAAGAATAGTGTCATTCTAGGAAAGTGAGCCTACACGGCTACAATGACCTTTCAAAGAATATAATTGCATTAAAATGTGATAAAAAAAAACTATGCGAATAAGGTAGCACTTGAAGACAAGAAAAAAAATTAAGACATCAAAAACTTCATAATCTTTACCTGTCGATTAGATATAGAGTTCCATATCTGTAAAGTATAAGTACTCCATCCAATGGAATTATTTTTCCCATCTAGTGCCCAATTAACATTGCATAATAAATTGCATTGCTAAGATCTATCAATGAAATATTACTTTCATTCCAATCCAGTAGATCCAATTGATTATCATCAACAAGATATGGAGCATACAATGTTCTATGTACACATTGTGACCACTACATTACAAAGTAAACAAATGAAATTCCATAACTCTTATTAAAATAACTAGTTAAATAGATAATTTGTAGAAAAAGTATGAAAATAATGTAAATGAATCCTTATCAACCTATAAACCATCTTATTACAATTAATAATACGTCCATTCCTTTGAATGCAAGAGCACAAAATTTGATATCTCAATTGAATCTACAAGTTTGAAAAGTCACTAAAGCCATTATAGGAAATATTCTTTTCAAAAGAGAAAATAATATATACATAAATCTAAAATTATCATGTTGGACACATAACTGTTCCAACAATGAATAATTAGTGCAACTCAACACCTATGTACCACCATCTCAAGTTTTTCCACCATACTTAATAATACATGAAAATTTGAATATAAAAATTTCCGAGTTCAATTTTTTTCTTTCCATTATCATGCAGGAAATGTAGCTTATACAATTGTATCTAAGTATAGAACCTACATGCAACTAAATTAGAAAAACTACTTTTCATCATAGTTGTTTTCAAGATTTATTATTTCTTTATTGTAGACATATGTCTCATTTTCCATAACTGAGTCATCTAAACTTTCAAATATGAGTTGTACATAAAAATATGTTTAGCATGAGGTCCCACAAATGGCATGTGTTAAAGCTTCATAGGATGGTAAGGTAGAGATTGTTGATAAGCTTAGAGTAGGTTCAAAGTCTTTTCCAAGTAATTCTAAGAATGAACAATGAAGCCCATGGTTGATTGCTAGAAGTAGATGAGCCAAGGTGTTGTGAAATAAGTGTAAGAATAGAGAAATGGGGATTAGAATAGATATTGAAAGGACTTTTTAAGAAGCCCTTAGGTATCTATATCATGATCAAGTGGTAAGTGGAATCTAAATCTTGACTAGTGTAGACTTAGACACATTTTATAAAGGCATATAGGAATCTCTAGAACAATAGGATCTATGGAGTTGTATGGTAGTTTGTACACTAAATCTAGGAGTCTTAAAGTGTTTTCAAGAATGTTTAGAGAGTTTACCAACGAGTGACTTTCAAACCATAGAGTCTAATTTACTTTGGTTCACAATGAGGATTCAATCAGTCAACTATACGAAGGGCTTTTTTATCCAATTTGAAGGGCTCAAATGGGAGTATGGAACTCCAATGGAGATCAAAGACATGAAAAGTGAGTGAAGTGATAACTAGAAGAGGAAGATCCTAAGTGTAGAAGGGTTTTGGGTCTATAAGGAAGGGATTTCTTTGATAATAGGGAGGTATTGTGAAGGAGAAGAAACTAAGTCAAAAGGAAAAAGGATACACCTTGGAGGCAACCTCAAAAATAGATCCTAGGAAGCTTGTGTACTTGGAGAATCACAACTACCTTAGGTCTTGTTGGATGGACCTATTCGCCTAGGAGGCAAGAAGTGAGAAATTAATTTTAGGATCCAAAAATCACTCCAAATCAAACATCAATATAATAGCTTATATTTATGGATGACAAATTAAAATAAATTTAAAAGCTCACTAAATTGAGAATTTTAGAAAACTATCTATACAATTCAAGATTTCATAGGTTATGCCTACATAATCACAAGGTGCAAGAAGTCATTTCCAATAAAATAAGAAATACCCAATGGTCTCTTATGCGTTGATGAAATGAAATATGAAAAGAAAAAGGAAAAAATCAAGAATTTTCAATGTACTTTAGTAGTAGCAAATTTTAGTTCACTTACCTAAAGAAATTGATTCAAACTTCACAAACAAGATTTTCCCCATAGTTGGATATTGTATTTCATTGTTAAGAAGCTATTGAAATATAAAACAACACTTAGAGATGAATAAGGAAGCACTCGCTAAAACAAAAAATAGATAGTATACACTATAAACTACAATAAATTCATAGATAAATTAGAAAATAATCAAGTGTGAATTAATAATACATCTATTGTTAGTATTTACATCACCAAATTGTGTAAGAATATCAACAATACATTAGCTGGTAGCCATTGTTGTTCTATAATACTCAATGGAATGTGGTGATGAAATAAAACAGGGATAAATATGAAAAGCAAAAGGAAAAAATCAATATTCTAAAGAGTAGTTTAGTAGTAGAAAATTTTAGTTTACTTATTGGGAGGAACTGATTCAAACTTAGCAGACAAGAATTTCATCACAATTGGATGTAGTACTCCATTGTTAAGTAGCTACTGAAATATAAAACAATAATCAGAGATGAATAATAAAACACTCATTGAAACAAAAATAGAAATTGTAAGGGCAAATGAACAAGAAATGTGTTCTTGGTATTTATCTCAAAAAATTGTTCAAGAATATTAGCAATATACCTTTATTTTGGTGAAAACCTGAAACATTTCACCATGGAAAAAAGAACTACAGTTATACACATTTTACCACAAATGAGCTCAAAAAATTCTCTACAGCTTAAACCATCTTAGCCTTGGAGTTACAGTCCATGTGATCTCTATCCGTTAGACCATATCCAAAATTATAAATGCTTTAAATCTAAAAATTCAATGCTCTAAATCCAAAAATTTAAAAATAGCTACCAAAGAAACAGAAGCTGCTAAAAAGGAAAAACAATCCAAATAAATGAAACACATTACATTCCTTTATTGGGTATTTTTGGCAATGGAAAAGGAAACCATGTAACATGACTTGTAGAAAACATATTTATAACAAGTCATATTATGTTAAATAAGTTACTATGAATAATATTGTGGTGGGTAATGAGATATCATCTTATATTCTTGTGGAGAACTTTTTTCATAGAGATGTGCAGAACAAAACTGCATAGGAATCTAAATCTAGATCTCCACAATGAAACTCAATGCTTTGATTTTAACCAATTAATTGCAACCTAAAGAATCAATCATATACATCAAATGAATAGATATTCACATCAATTGCAATAGTGTGCTCAATCTTAAACTTTGCGTAGTATAAAACCACAACAAAATTCCATAATTTGTCACTCTGATAGACTATACCAAAACATCAACATCTTGCAGACAATAATCAAGTTTGAAAGTCACTCCAATCTAGCTAAAGGAAATTAGGGTGGTCACAACATATCCAAAAAGTAACAAACTCCAATTGTCAATTTATATTCTAAGCCCCCCGTATAAAGACATATTTTTCTATCAAACAAATAAAAACATACAAATATGGTAACTTGCTGCAACAATCAATAAGGATAGTTTATCCAATACTAATAATGAATTGGTTTTTATTTAATGCTAAACCTGATCTAATACTATGAAAGTTGATTCATAATTTGATTTGAATCCTTGCTTTGTCCAATGGCTTCTTGTATGACTTCAAGATAGTCACAAGCCAAGAATAAATACCATCTGAATCTCAGTGGCCCAATAACATGAACCAAAAAACTCTTTCAAATGGATAATGCATTGTAATGAAAATAGATTATATTTATGAAATAGTTAATTAGATGGAGAACATAAGAGCAACATAAATCTTAAGAATAGTCAAATAAAATTTATTAGTTGATATCATAAATATGAACTCGTGACTAAATCTTTTATCATCTATTTGTTCTATATTCCAACCAATAGGATGGCCTTTGACTACCAACATCTAGAGAGCAAGCCAAAACATTTACATATTTTCCCCCTCTCGCTCAGTATCTATCTCTTCCAAAATCTAACCCCTTGTTAACATTTTTGGGTAAGCTATTACAAGACTTTCGGTTATGACTCTTTAACTTCTCACAATAAATTCCTAACACATAGTTGGTACAACCACTATGACTATTCGAATTCCTTTAACTGATAGAAAAGTTGGCACAACATTGCATAAATTAGAACTTTTGTAATATTGTCTTATTACATTGATGCATAATCATTTGGACTCATCAAATGGATCCCACAAACATTATGGACAATATCATATCAAAACACAAATAAATGACATGGTTTGATGTTATTGAGGTACCCTTGCACCATCTTTCCATCTACATTAGGATGAATATGGGTTAATTGGAATAGATTTTGTTTTTATAATTATTAGAGATATAATATCAACGAGTAAAGTTTTTTTTCTTTAGAATCTTATAAACAACAAAGAATATAGATAAAATAAAAGTGAGAGTTAAAAAATAACATACACAACAAAATGATAATAATAAGACATTACAACACTATTCCAAAATTTAGAAACTGACAAATACTTTGTTGTGATTGATGATTCATCTATGGTCATTATCATCATTTGTTTAGTGTTTATTTCATTCATAAGAAAAGACAAATGGAGATATATAATAACAAGGCATTATGACTAGTGTTTTTTATTTAGTAGAGACTTTGCAAATTTTCACTATACTCACTTGTGCAGAGATGCCAAGAATAAAATTGTAAGTTGATAGGAGGAAAATGACTAAACAAAAGGTGATTGGTCTTAATAAAGGGAAAATAAAATGCAGAGAATAATAATTCATGCAGTCAGAATAAAGAAAGACATTATCTAGGTGAGTGCTCTTACATGCACTTGGTCACCATCATGTTAAGGGATTCAAGATGGTGTTTTCTGAACTACTGAATGAAGCCAAACTTCTAAGCTTAGACCTTCCTCATGAGCTATCTATTATTAAGAAAATCAATGAAAAGTGAGACTCCAAATTAAAAAGGTAATCTTATGCTATCATCTATTTATGGTATGTGTTTTAAAGCATGTTGTAACTAAAGATAAAAGTGATTAACTAAATTACAGTGAATTAGAGTGTGTTGAGGAGTTGCACAACCATTTGTCAAATATGTTGCAATGTTTGGAAGACATACAAGAACTAGTCCACTAGAAATTTGGAATACTATCCTAAAACTGCAATCGAGGGATGGATTTTCCTTGGGCTCCCCATGAGCATCTTTAGCCTACGTATTTATGCAAATAGGAGACCACAAATTGTTATGATTTTTTACAAGCCTTGTTAAAAAGTTTGGTCACCATGATAATTTTAGCATTTAACACTCACAATTAGTTTTGAAAGAATATGGGATTTTAAAAATATATTGTTCGGATTGCAGTGTTAGGTATGTATCTGGTGGATATAGCAGAGTGTGTGAGAGTCGTTGATAGTGTTGAACATCTAGGATTAGAGCGTCATTTCCAAAAGCAGATTAAACAAGACATGGACAATATGTTTTATTGAATAAAAATATCTCCTTCACTATAATTTTTCTAATAAATTCCTAGATTATTAACATTATGTTAACAGCTCACTTTACAAACATATGGTAGGTACTAGACTGAAAAAGGCATTGGATTTAGAAGAGAAAGCCCACAACACCCTCAATCAGGATCAAAGTTTGAATGGTAATATATAACTTGTTACTTTATAAGTTTATGTTGGTTGCTTACTTCTAAAATTGTAGCAATCTCTTTGTCTATCACACTTAAACAACATATTCTATGTTTTGTTCAAATAGTTCCTCTAAAATCATACACAAGTTTTAATCAATCCAACTTGAACAACATACTCTTAAGTGCTAACTTGATTTATTGCTCTTTCCTTCTCTAATGGCTATGATTTTATATGAAGGATCTAAACAAATGAAAGCTTTAAGATACATTGTTCAGATCATGATCTATTCACCTTTTAACCACAAATGTATGTTTGATTACAACACAAATACTGATGAGATGGGGTTTTGGTGAAGGGTGAGATGAAAAAGGAAGGAGGAATGTGGTTTAAAATCCATGGAAATCATTACTTTTATCTTGTGCTAATTAAAAATATTGGGGTAGATGGAGAAGTAGTAGCAGTGAGGCTAAAGGGGTCTCAGACGAGATGGTTGGATATGAACAAAAATTGGCGCCAAATTTGGCAGCGAGAGGCCAACCTATATATTTAAGAACTTCCTATAAAATTGGAAAAGCCTCTAGTTCTGGTTTATTAGTTTCATGTATCATTTATTAGACTCATAAGGGCTAGTTTGTGATATAGATATTATAGCCACTGCTTTCACACTTCTCAAAATGAAACATTCAACTATATTGTGGATGGAAACACCACTATAAAAATAAATTTTGGAACAAAGAGACAAAGAATGAATGCATAAAATTGGATTGTGGATGGACCGTAGAGGGTTAGAGGTACAATACAACCTTAATTATAAATGTTCAAGTGTGAGAAAAGATAAAAATTTATTAAAAATTTAATGTTCACTGTGGGTTGCAAATTATTTGTGTAAATCAATATATATTGGGTCTACATCACCATTATAGACAAGGGAGTAGCAAACATAGCTACTGAAATAACCACTGCAATGATCCCAACAAACAATTCTTGTCCTATGCCATGAAAAGCCAAAACAAAAATTACACCACAACTCCTATGAACACTACTCCAAGGGGAGGATATTATAGTAAAAATAACATTGAAAAGAGTAATATAAGATAGAAAGAAACCCTTGCAGTTCAACTTTTAAAATTAATATGCATAAATGAACTTATTATTTATTGATACAATGCATTTTCCTTAAGGAAGAAAATTGTGTGAGAGGTATATACCATGCTTGCTTCCTTATTTTTTCAGTTTTTAGGTGGCCTCCTTACATTTATAAATGGCCCTAAGATTTTTCTAAATATTTAGACAAAACAATTTAGTTTTCCCGGACATGCTATCAATTTTTTAAAGAAAACTACATTGTCTAGTCACAAAAATTGACACATGAAAATTGAATACTATGGAATCAAATTTTACTAGCATAATTATGGCTCTTGTACAACTAAAAGGCTAGGCTTTCCCAGGTTCCATAGCAATGTTGTATACTAGACTAGTTGAAATAACCCAAATGTGCTTGACATCCAATGTAGGACAACTTCCCTTCAATTGCACCCTGTTCAACTAATCACAAATAAATATGAAATAGAAAATGAGGTGGAAAAGCCATACATATTTGTTTAAGCTACACCTTCAAAAATAATTAACTAAACATGTAGCAATGAATCTCTTTAAATAATAGTCTCATGATTTTAAAAATACTAGTTGTCATCCATTACAGAGGCTCCACAAATATAGATGTACATTCAGATTCATGACGATCATTAAAAAAATATTCACGGCTTCTATTTTTCAATTTAAAATAGGACCCGCCTTCTCCTAGAAGATGAGTGACTATGTTATCTTGTGATGCAACTATTCTCCTATACATTTTGTAATGATAGCTTATACCATGCTTCTCATGATCATTACATTCTTGGGAACTTAGAAGTTCAAATGGAGCAATTGGTAATAGAAAAGACATACCAAGATTGGCTTCAAATTTGGAACCGTCAATTTTTTCACACTACTCTACTACCAAAATAAAGCCCTCTTATATGCATGGATATATAAGTTGTTTACATCAATCTCCTCATCCTGAAGAAAGAAAGAAAGGTAATAAAAACATACTTTAAGAAGTAAAAGAAAAGATTCATAGTCGAAAGTCAAAATCAGATGAATGTGATCAAAACTAACATTGGTAGTAAGAGTAAGAGCTCCCTTTAAGCTAATAGAGGTTGGAGTCCAAGGAGATTTTGGTGTAAGCTAGAGATGTTGCTATTATTTTTATGTTCACTAAAAAATTCCTACATTCCTTTACAATCTCACACTCCACCTCATCCAACTTCTTCATTTTCTCTATTCTTCCTCTAAATACATAGACTAACATGAAACTCTAGAACTCTTCCTCTAACAAATATTTTATTTCAAACATTTGAGTAAACAAATTTATACAATAATTCTTACATCTTGTGTTAACCACAATTTTGTGTTGACTATCCTTCCTAGTTGGCAAGCCAAGTTTGGCCAATACATCACCTTCCCTACTAGCCCTCCAAAAATCATCTAGCACTAAAAGACAACTTTCCTATATTGAATTGTCATGATTATTCTTTCTATCCATTCTTACTTATTTCAATTTCCCCAATCTGGCCTCTTAAATCTAAGTGAATTATTATATATATTTTTAACTACTAAAATATTATGGGGTTGTATCAAAATTGTGACTACATGAACGCACTTTTAGAAGATTGTGTAGAATATGTGAAAAAATTTATTACAATTTTTCCATTCTTTAGGTGTATGTAAGCAGTTGTTGATGTCTTTGATAGAGGATGATGCATCATTTGATTTAGTATTTTCCATTGGTAGAAGGAGAAGATCAAAAAGACTAGAGATTTTGTGGATCTGATGTAAGGATAAGTGTCAGATGATGAATTCGATGATTTAATTGTTTATCTCTTTGATTTAGAATTTGTTAGTTTTTGGAAGAAAAAAAAAAATCATTCAATTTCTCAACAATCTAAAAGAACTTGAGGGATAGCTTGAATCATGGTAAGCCAATGTTAAGTTTTTTGAATAGATAATTAAGATATTTAACTTATGGTGAATACATAACTTCTCTTCATAATTCACACTTCCTTGATATGAGGTACTATAGATATTGAGGCCCAATTCCCATTGCTATCCTCAATCTCACATGAATAGATTGGATGCCTAAAATTTTCTTTCAAGCTCTTATTTCTAGCTATCTTTCCAATCTATGTGATGTAGAGCATCATATAACTTTCCTTCAATCCTCAAATCAAACATGAGGATTAAGGTCTTTACCCAATCAAATACTTACTTTATTAAATAATTTTAACATTAGAGACATCTTTACCAAATCAATATAGTTTTCATTAACTTCTTCAATAGGATCTTAATCCTTCACAGCACTACCAAATTGAAGGCCTTATTCAATAAATTAGTTGATTCATCCAACCATTTAGAATACTAATTTTAAAAATAGTTTAATCCAACAAGTCATACTACTTAAATTTAAGATTGATGAGGCTTGATAGGTAATCACCATATTTCTATAAATATTTATAAGGATTATGATAGTCTATATCATGAATAATAGTAACATTACTTTCTTGATTTTGGAGGAGTATACCATACCTTCCAATTGTCTTTCCATCTTTTCTTAAATAGTCATGTTAGCCCAATATAGGAATATTTTTAATAGTTTGTTGAACATTGACCAAGTTCCTTTAGCAATTGATAATAATTAGATTCTATATACAAAATGACATCTTATTCATAGATATCAACTTCACACATTTCGGTCACAAACATAACTATCTAACTTTCAACTGGCACTATCTCATTCAGACCCACAATAATTTAATCTGATCACAACATATCCAAATCCCTCAACCAAGCGCTATATTTTTTTCACAATACTAATAAATCAATAGTGGACCAACTACAATTCCCTTACAATATATATTATTATAAATAACCAATCACAAGAGATATACATGGTTGTCATAATAACATTTAACTATCACTATGAAAATAGTACTATGAACCATCATAAATGACCTTGTGTTTCACAACTCATCCATATTTTATTTGGAAAATTGCTAATAAACATTACCTAACATCTTCTCAAGGTCCTTGACTACTAATCATACATTAGTATATCATGACCCTTATTACTGAGACATAATATCCATTAACAACCTTGATCATTGTAACAAGTAAAAGATTGTATTCATCAATCAACCATGCATACCTTGATCTCAACAAGGATAATCAAATCCCATAGTCCATAACTCAATACATTGGATCCATGTTTATAATTGCAACATCAATTTACTATTCTGATCACAAGTACCAAAGAACCAATCAAACAAATAAGACTATTTGTACATACTGTCACAATGCAAACATGTAATCCATTAACCAACTCCATAAAAAATTTGTTAGAAATCTGATTGAAGAGCTCATTGTTGAAGATCAAAGAGGGAGATTATTGTTAACAGAATGTTTTCAATCATTGTTCTATCATTGATGTCAAACCTGTTATTTGTAGGAATGACATTTTCTTATAAGATCCAAGCACTATCACTTAGTTGATTGATGAAGAGGATTTTATCAAGAAGATGTAACAAGAGCACCTAAGGGAAAGGTTGAGTTATGATGTTGTAATGAAGTGCAAGGATTAGTTAGGAAAATGATTAAATGATGTATTGATAATGTACTCAAAGATACAGAGGTTGGTCACACTTAGAAACATTAGAAGTATAAGTTGTAATAAGGTTGATTGAAAAGCTTAAACTAAGTTCATCAGTGGGTGCCGAGCAAGCTAGTTGAAGCCAAGAAAATTCTCAGTTGGAGCCAAGCAAAAGGAAAATCTAGAGTGTGCTGAGTGAAGTTCAAGTGCCGAGAAAGTATTAGGTGCTAAGCATAACAAAATCTTAGTTGGTGCTAAATGAACTTCAGGTGCCAAGCATTAGTAAAAATGTAGTAGGTGTCAAGTAACATATTATGTGTCAAACATCAGGATTTCAATAGTGCCAAGCTGCTACATTATTTTAAATGACAAAGAATTGCCAAATCAGAGCTAACATAGTTGTTACCTTAAAATTTTTGAACTAGTTGGAGAATAAGGATGATGAGTTGGTGGCACAAAATTCTATATAAACTATTTTTCGGCGAATTCAAAAGGATTATTCAAGAAGTTTCTAGAGGAAAAAAATATAGGTTGGATACAATGAATCCTACCTAATCCATATGAATTGAAATCAAAGGAAGGAAGAATCAAGTGGGAAAAGGAGTTCTAGACTTCTATTTAAGGAGTCACAGACCAAGAAGCATATGCTACTGCTACTAAAGTGTGAAATTGTGAAGTGATTAGAAAGGTGTCGAAGAGAACGCATCTAGGAGAAGGAAGAAGCATAGAGGGTCTACTTCTACAAGTGGTCAAGAAGAGATAATTGCACTTGTACAATGAGCATGGAGACTCAAGGAGACTAAGCTTGAAAGGAGGGCAAGCAGTCAAGAGTTGCAGAGATTCGAAGCTAGGCAAAGATATGAGTTGAATGGTGATCTAAAATTTGTAAGTTGAGTTGTATTTTGTAATCAGGTCAAAATCCCTAATTCTTACTCTGTAGCAATTGTATCAATTAGGATAGAAGGAAAATCCTATGGACTTAGGTTGGCCTAACAACCATTTGTAAATCCTTTAATAGGGTGGCATTCCAAGTGAATGTTCTAAAGTCCTCTAGCAAGGCCCACTTCTAATAGAGTGGTTAAATCCTTTAACCAAGTCACATTCAACAGTGTGTTGTAAGCCTTTAACAGGGCATCACTTTAGAAGAGTGAGAATTGAGTAGCATGTTACTAGTGGTTTTTCCCAAATTGGGTTTCCACGTAAATCATTGTGTTATGTGTTGATCTTTTATGTGTTATTCTTGCATGTTGATTTAAAGTAACTTGTTGAATAAGAATATTAAAGGTTAGATGAATGTATGGTTGAATGGGGCCACTACACTTAGTGAAAAAGTTTGAATATGACATTTGGACCTTGAATAACTAATTCATCATGCCCCCCCCCACCCTTTTGAGTTATTCTAAATAATTTATAACAATTTGTATAATAGTCATCTTCTAATTTAGTTTCAAGGTAATAGAAGCAGGAAGATCAAGATGTCCAAGAGAGAAGTTCCCAAGCTCAACAAAGACAACTTTATTGCATGGCAGAGTCTAATGAAATTGCACCTTGGATGAATAGGTGACTATGCATAAACGTCAATTGGAACAGAACATGTAAATCCAACTAGACCTCTTACTATAGATGACTTGAGCAAAAGGAAGGAGCACAATCAAGCAATGCTGGAGATTGTCTCTACACTCAACTATGTAGAATATGATGACATCAAAGATGATGATATTGCATTCAAGATGTGGAAAACCCTAATAGATATCTTTAGAGGAGATCAGAATGTCTAGAGAGAAAGCCTCAAAGAAAAGTTTGATGACATGAAAATGGAGGAAGGAGAAAATGCTGCTCAATATGCTACTAGAATGAAAGAAGTGGTAAGTGCAATAAGAATTTTAGGTGGTCAATTGGAAGAAGAAAATATCAACAAAAAATACTTGAGAACTCTATTCCCTATCTATGCTATTAGAGTTTTAGCCATCCAAGAGCTAAGGTGTGTACAAGGAAACACACTAACCTTTGAAGGAATAGTGGGAAGACTTACTACATTTAAGATATCCAATTTTGACAACTACAGACTTGAGAACCTTGAATCTTCCTTTGAGGGGAAGTTGTCAATTAAAACACTGAGGAAAAGACATCAAACAAGAAGAGAAGAAAAGGAAAACATGCATCCATTGATAGCAGCAAAGATGAGGAAGATGTGGAACAACTAGAAGCACTACTGGCTAGGAGATTCCATAGAGGCAAAGGAAAATTCAAAGGTAAGCTCCCTATCATATGTTTTAGTTGTAATGAAGTACATCATATTACTGCAAGATGTATACAGAAGAAGAATTAAAAAGAAGGAAACAAAAACAAGAACAAGAGAGAAGATGATAGTCAAGATTACAAGGATAAAGGCAAAAGATGCTACATTGTTGAAGAAGATTCTAATGAGAATGATGATGAAGTAGTCTATGTGGCCATGAAAGATGAATTAAATAAAGATGAAGATGAAGAAACAACATTGGTAACATGTGTGAACAAGAATGACAAGTGGATCATAGATAGTGGATGCTCACATCACATGACAGGAGATAAAAGTAAGTTCATTACCTTTACTCAATATGATGGAAATAGTATTAGATTTGGTAATGATGCTCCATGTCAAATCAAAGGAAAAGGTTCCATTAAACTTGCAGAGTAAATTTCATGTGATAATGCATACTATGTGGAAGGATTGAACTATAACTTGTTGAGTGTATCCTAGTTAGGAAATGTAGGTTGTAAAGTAGAATTTAAAAACAAAACTGCCAAGATCTATAACACTGATGGAAATCTGATAGGAAAAGTTGAATAAACTAGGAGTAACCTTTTTTACCTAGATATGGAAGATGTAACTTGTCTTGATGTTAGACTTGATGATGTGTGGTTATGGCATAAAAGGTTGTGTCATGCTAACTTTGACAATCTGATTAGCATCAACAAGAAGAAGAAAGTTAGAGGTTTGCCCAAATTGAAGAAACCTAAAAACACAATGTGCAAACAATGTCAACTAGGGAAGATGACTAAGTCTAATTTCAAAAGCAAAACATACACTTCCAAAGAAGTACTAGAGTTAGTCCATATAGACTTATGTGGTCCAATAGAAGTACAAAGCTACCTAGGAGATAGATACATAATGCTATTTGTAGATGACTATTCTAGATGATGACTACTATGTTCTTGAAAAAAAAATATGATGCATTTCAAATGTTTAAATGGTATTTGGCCAGAGATGAGAAGGAAATAGGAAAGAGTCTGAAATGCCTAAGATCAAACAGAGGAGGTGAGTTTACATCAAAAGAATTTTAAATATCTTGCAATGATAAAGGTATCAAAAGGCAAACATTAGCACCAAGGACTCCACCTTAGAATGGTATTGCTGAAAGAAGGAATAGATTAGTGATAGACTATGTAAGAACCTTGATGATGGAGAAAAATATTGTGCTAAAGTACTAGAGAGAAGTTGTAAGTACTGCAGTCTACACATTGAATACAGTCCAAGTCAAGAAGGGTACAAATGCAACACCTTTGGAACTATAGTATGGTCACACGCCTAATGTAAAACATTTCAAAGTCTTTGGTTGTAAATGCTATATTCTTAAAGATACTATAAATGACAAGTTTAATGCAAAAAGTGATGAAGGCATATTCCTTGGATACTCCACTAGAAGCAAAGCATATAAGTGTTTGAATTCTAACACTAACAAGATTGTGGAGAGTGCAAATGTAAATTTTGATGAGCATGTATAAATCCAAGTTGATGAGTCCACAAAATCAGAGGATTATAGATCCTTTGTATACTTCTATAAAGGAATGATTGTTAAAGATAATGCTACAAATCAAGTTAGGAATCAACAACACATTTCAATATCAGCTAAGTCACAGCCAGTGAATGTTGAGCTGCATTCAGAAGCTGAGTTGCAGAATGTAGAAAATACACATTTTGATTCTAAAAATAGTATACATGAAAGAAATGATGAAGTACTAGATAGACAAGATCAAAATGACTCTAAAGCTAAAGAATCAAACATGGAAAGAAGGATAGAATGAAGATTAGCCAAGTATGTAAGAAGACATCACCCTGTAGATCAAATCATTGGTGACAAGGATGCCAGACCAATGACAAGGAATAGACTAAGGAACGAATCATGTCTGCTGAGAAAAGTTGAGCCCAAAATAGTGAATGATGCACTACAAGATGATGACTAATATAAAGCTATGGAAGAGGAGATATATTAGATTGAGAAGAACAAAACCTAGACCCTAGTTCCTAGACCAGATGACAAGAATGTAATTGGTACCAAATGGGTGTTTAGAAACAAATTTGATGAGAATGGTGAGATAACAAGAAACAAAGTCAGATTAGTTTGCAAAGGCTATGCATAAGAAGAAGGACTGGATTATGGGGAAACATTTGCCCCTATTGCAAGAATGGAAGGAGTAAGAACATTACTTGCATATGCTTCTTACAAAGGTTTCAAAGTCTACTAGATGGATGTGAAGTTTGCTTTTGTAAATGGTATACTAGAAGAGGAAGTCTATATAGAACAACCAGAGGAATTTGTTGATGAAAAGAACAGGGATATGGTCTGCAAACTACACAAAGCACTTTATGGTTTGAAGCAAGCAACTACAACATGGTATGAGAGACTACAAAAATATTTTGTAAAGATTGGATTTGAGAGAATAGATGAAAACAACAACTTGTATATCAAGGTAGAAAAAGGTAAAGAAATTTTAATATCAGAAATCTTTATTGATGATATAATATTTGGAGGAAAAAATGTTCTATGCAAAGATTTTGCTGATTAAATGAAACATGAATTTGAGATGTCAATGTTTGGAGAAATCAAATTCTTTGTTGTATTACAAGTACATCAATTGAAGCATGGCATATTCATGGACCAATCCAAATATATCAAGGAGATACTGAAGAAATTTGGATTAGAAGAGTCAAAACTAGTTAGCACACCAATGGCAATAGGACATAAGTTATCCAAGAATGATGAATCAGCTGAAGTGAATTAGACATTGTATAGATAAATGATTGGAAATTTGTAGTATTTTGTACATATTAGACCAAAAATTGCATTATCTATTGGAATAGTGGAAATATTTTATGTAAATCCAAGAGAAAATCATCTGATGGTAGTGAAGAGAATACTGAGGTACCTAAAAGGAATTGATGATTTTGGTTTGTATTACAAGAGAAGTGAAAAGTTTGAACTAAAAGCCTACACTGATGTAGATTAGGGAGGTAACATTGATGAGAAGAAAAACACCAATGGAGGAGAACTTTTCTTAGGAAAAGGGCTGATTACATGGACCAGCAAAAAGCAAAGTTCTACCTCACAGTCCATAACAGAAGTTGAATATGTTGTAGCTGCTATCAATTGCACCAATATTGTATGGATCAAACATTTTTTGCAAGGTATGAAGGAAGAGGTGAATAAGCCTATGATATTTTATTGTGATAATACAAGTTCTATCAACATATAAAAAAATCCTATAATGAATGCTAAAACTAAGCATATTGCAATCAAGTATCACTATGTAAGAGAATTGGTGCAAGATAAACAAGTAAAGATGGAATATGTTAGCTCAAAGGAAAAAAATTACTGACATCTTAATAAAAGCACTACCTAAAGATTTTTTTGAGTATCTTAGAGGTAAGTTAGGGGTGATACCCCTAGCCAAGGCTACTTAAGAAAAGGCAAGACTCCCTTGCATCAAATGAGCTTATTATTGAAGATTTTATACATTGATGTAGAGGATATCTACTTTAGGATTCATCCCTAAAGTAATTGAAGTGTTAACATTCCAAATCAATCACAAGAAAGGTGATAGAGGGAGAAATTGAAAGAGCCTACAAATGCTACACTTGTATATTAAGATGCTAAAATAGTATCTCTTTGGCATTGTTGTCAAAGAGGGAGATTATAGTAGAGAACTGATCAACAACATTTGATCAAAAGTATGAGGGAGAAATGTCAAGAAAATGCAAAAACTGATCAAATCTAAAGAAAGAGGGAGATTACCAAATCTAGAGGAAGAAAATGAGAAGATGGAGAAGTTGATCAGAACATAGAATAGCAGAAGACCAAAGCATATAGAGGGAGAAAATGCAAGAAGGGCAAAAAGAAAAAAAGAAAAGGGATACAATAGCTAAGAGGGAGATATGAAAACTAATGGTAACACAATTAATTTTTAGCATTTGACTTACTATTCTAACCTAGTTTGCATTTGGTTGAATAGTTTAGTTTGATGGTTGATCAAGTTGGTTTGCCATCAATGCCAAAGAGGGAGGTTTTTGGAAATCTAATTGAAAAGCTCATTGTTGAAGATCAAAGATGGAGATTGTTATGAACAAAATGTTTTCAATCATTGTTTTGTCATTGATTTCAGACCTAGTATTTGTAGGAATGACATTTTCTTATAAGATCCAAGTACTATCATTTAGTTGA
The DNA here is from genome assembly GCA_028749045.1 of Cupressus sempervirens. NCBI lineage: Eukaryota > Viridiplantae > Streptophyta > Pinopsida > Cupressales > Cupressaceae > Cupressus > Cupressus sempervirens. The sequence continues at coordinate 671,135,042 of CM053786.1, read as the reverse complement.
TTGATGAAGAGGACTTGATCAACAAGATGTAACAAGAGCACCTAAGGGAAAGGTTGACTTATGATGTTGTAATGAAGTGCAAGGATCAGTTAAGAAAATTGTTAAATGATGTATTGATAACATACTCAAAGATACAGAGGTTGGTCACACTTAGAAACATTATATGTATAAGTTGTAATAAGGTTGACTGAAAAGCTTAAACTAAGATCATTAGTGAATGTCGAGCATGCTAGTTGAAGCCAAAAAAATTCTTAGTTGGAGACGAGCAAAAGGAAAATCTAGTTTGTGCAAAGTGAAGCTCAAGTGCCAGGGTAAAAGCACAAACCTGTGTCACCTTTTATAAAGAAACATGATATCAAAATGTGACAGTTCAACATTAGTGACAAAAAAATTGGTATTTGTGTTTAAAATATGAAGATGATGTAAACTGATGAAATGTGTAGAATTGGATGGATTTTATGCCTATAATTTTTATAATTTTTTTGAGTAAGAATTTATTCATTTTATTTTATTTTGAAGTCCCTTTTTTAACTGTAAAAAATATAGGGTGTAGTTCCCGTCAAACAAGTATATGGAAATCATCTTTTTTTGTTCTAATTTGAAAATATCTTATAGATGACATGTATACCTAGTGAACAAAATAAGAAATAATTATTTTTGATGTATATTTTCTTTGTTATAAGTACTCAAGTTAGACCTTATCAGAATCCAACATTTTTTTTCCCTCTTGTCAAAACTTTCCTATCAAATCTATACCTTCTTGAAAAAAAATTACATATTCATGAAGAGGATTCTCTCCTCTAGAGATAAATATAATTTTTAAATTTTTTTGATATGATTTACTATTTTTTTTTTCCTTCTTTGAGGGAGCATCTTCTAAAATGTTGAAATATTGACTTATAATACTTTGAGATTATAATATATTATAACTAATCAAAACATTGAAAAAATTGTATAATGATGATATTGAATCTGAGATCTATAAAAGGGTATTTTTAGTTTTTGAAAAAAATTGAGTTTTGATAGAGAAATGAGATTTGACCAAAATAGGTTTTGGTATCACAAACAGTGATACAGATCTGTGCTTTTACCTACCAAGCAAAGTATTAGGTGCCAAGCATCAGAAAATATTAGTTGGTGTATAGTGAACTTCAGTGTTGAGCATCAGTAAAAATGTAGTAGGTGTTGATTAACATAGTATGTGCCGAGCATTAGGATTTCAATAGTGCCGAGCTGCTACATTATTTTAAATGACGAAGAATTGCCAAATTTGAGCCGATATAGTTGTTACCTTGAATTTTTTGAACTAGTTGGAGGATAAGGATGATGAGCTCATGGCAAAAAATTCTATGTAAACTATTTTTGGACAAATTCAAAAAGATTATTCAAGAAGTTTCTAGAGGAAACAAAATATGGGTTAGATACAATGAGTCCTACTTAATCCATACAAATTGAAATCAAAGGAGGGAAGAATCAAGTGGGAAAAAGAGTTACGAACTTCTATTAAAGGAGTCATAGACCAAGAAGAAAATGTTGATGCTACTAAAGTGCCAAATTCTGGAGTGATTAGAAGGGTGTCAAGGAGAAGGAAGAAGCATAGAGGGTCTGCTTCTACACGTGGTCAAGAAGAGATAATTGCACTGGTACAATGAGCATAGAGACTCAAGGAGACTAAGCTTGAAAGGAGGGCAAGCTGTCACGACTTGTAGAGACTAAAAGCTAGGCAAAGATATGAGCTAAGTGGTGATATGAAATCTGCAAGTTGAGTTTTATTGTGTAATTAGGTCAAAATCCCTAATTGTTACTCTCTAGCAATTGTATTAGTTAGGATAGAAGGAAAATCCTAGGGACTTAGGTTGCCCTAATAGCCATTTGTAAATTCTTTAACAAGGTGGCATTCCAAGTGAATATTCTAAAGTCCTCTAACAAGGCATGCTTCTAGCAAAGTGGTTAAATCCTTTAACTAGGTTACACTTAATAGTGTGTTTTAAGCCTTTAATAGGGCATGCCTTTCATAGGGCATCACTTCAAAAGAGTGAGAATTGAGTAGCATGTTACTAGTGATTTTTCCTAAATTGGATTTCCACATGAATCATTGTGTTATGTATTGATCTTTTATGTGTTATGCTTGCATGTTGATTTATAGTAACTTGCTGAATAGGAATATTAAAGATTGGATGAATGTATGGTTGAATGGGCTCACTATACTTAGTGAAAAAGTTTGAGTAGGACATTTGGAAGTTGAATAATAGATTACCCCCTCCCTCTCACTTATTCTAAAGCATTTCTAACAAATTTTAATCTAAAAATTAAGTGATGATATTGGATCTTATTCCATCCTTCCATTCCATTTGTGAACCTTTCAACATGAATAGCAATCAACATGATGCAAGTATACTATCTAAAGTATACCCTAAATAATCATTAACTCTGAATAGTCATTAATAGCTTTTGTTAGACTGATTATTTCATCAATCTCTTTAGTGAGTTTGTATATGGCTATGTTATGCACATTATGTTCAATTTTTAGAATGATCTAATGGTGAAATCAATATTTATGACCATTTTTGCAAAATTGGTAATGAATCTCATTGAAATAAGAAGAAAAATGTATTTAAAATCATATAGGAAATCAAATATCTCCATATAGAAAAAACCATTTACTGAGCACTATTATCTAGCTTTCAAATCTATGAGAACTATTATCTAATTAAAGTTCTAGAAAAAGGAAAAAATATTGAAATATGCCAAATATATTGAAATATGTAGTCACTGCTAGTGCCAATATGTTTTTTATTCATTTTTGAATCCATTAGTGCCATGAACAATGAATCAATACTAGATAAGGCATTGACATATATTTTTAAACTATAAAAAATTCAATGAGGGTGACTTCTATTTTAATATTTGCTAGTTTTGAATAAGAGAAGAAACATGACAACGAGATTTGGTATAAGTCAAAACCAAAAAACCTACATGTGAGTTGTAGTGCCTCTCGCATTTGTAGTCTATACCTTGTCTATTTTGATTTGAGAGATACTTGATACTCTTATTGTTATTTGTACTTTGACTTGACCTAAGGGTCAGATGTTATACTTTGATTCAGTACCATAGATGCTCTATTGCTATACTATTTAGTTTATCATATTTTCATGTTGATGCTATTTTGATATAACAGTAGATCTATGATGATATTTGGTTATATGGTTTATTGGACATATTTGTTGATTATGTTATGAGCTAGATTTTATGCTATGGTTATTTACTTCATTCATGTATCTTTACACTAGCTATGAATGTGGGTGGTGTAAATGGATTAATTAGTTATTTAATTCATTAATTTCTTCAACTATTATATTATATGCAATTGCACTTGATCATGTGTTCTAGTGTGCAGGATTTACATCCCTCATAGTGGCCTATGTAGTTGGTGATTCAGACATTCATATTTTACCAATGTCGTCCTTGTATGGTTAATGTATCCTTATTTTAATTATTTAAATTAAAACATTTTGATGATTATTAAAACCAAACTCATTTGCATTATTTGATTACACTAGTAAGTGTGTCTGTGCATTTTGAGGTTCACACTGTCACAAAGGTTGTTTAGTGATTTTCTATGATTTTAGGTTTTTAGGCATTAAATCTTTTTGAATTTATTTTTTGGCAACTTTGCCTTAGGTGTATTCCCATTTCAAAGAATAACTTATTTTTTTTTGGGTCAATTTTGAGCTTAACTAGTCTAACTGGTTAGTTGCCCTAATCGACTATTCACTTGAAAAGTGAATAAGTATTGAAAAGAGATTTTTATTATTCACTTCTCGATTTTTGAAATAGAAAATTTGAGAGCTTTTTGGGAATCCTCTTGGGAAGGATTCAAATTTGATTTGTTCTAGGAGCTATGAGCATGGGTTTTTTGCAAGATCAGTGTCATTAGATTTAGATCGAAGAGTTCTTGCTTTGCCATCACTTTAAGTAGTTTCGAGAGGTTATTTATTTTATTCTATGGGTTTCAGTTTCCACCCCTTTTTTTGTTAGGTAGGGCCTTCCCATTTTGTCATTTTTGCTCCATAGCTTCCATTTCTTGTAGTAGTATGTTAGGAGGCTGAGAACTAGTGTTCCTCTTCATTTCTATTTACTCGTTCTACCTAGTGGGTCAAGAATGAATATTTTTCCTATTTTTGGGATGGTGGTTTGGGATTTTGAGCCATTATGATAGTTGTATTTGCATATAGTGTTTCAACTCATTTATTCTTAGATTTTCAAAGGTTTTGTACCCAAGGGTCAAATGGGTTTTAATTTTAGGATCTTCCAATTTTTGGGGGGTTTTACCTAATTTTGTGTGCCACCCTATTTTCTCAAGTTTTCTTTGCACAATGTGGGTTGTAGACCTGGATGATCTATTTGGATATCATTCAGACCACTAATGCACTTTTTATATTGCATTGGGATGCATGTTTTATCCATCCTACTAAGTATGTTTTCAGTTGAGTGACTTTCTATTTGTGTTCTCATATAGTCCTCATGTTGTGATGTTTGTGATGGTGGTGTGCCACACATGAGTATGTGTGCATACACTTGTCAGCTGACTTACAAGTTGTGATCTTTTGTGGTTCTTCTGGAAGTTATGATCATTGGGGCTGGATTGGGAATTTGTATGGCTATGGGCACTCATCATTGATGAGCATGGGTAGGGTAGGGTAGCATATGGAGGAGGCCTCTATCTTGTATCCTAGTGACCTTATCCCATAGGTTTTGCATAAAGAAGTTTTAAGTAAGTGATAATTAAATAAAACATTGGGTGGTAATAAAACTTAAGATAATAAAATTTGTGTGTAGGGCCCTCTGTTGAGGAGTTGAAACACATGATTTGAGCTTGGGCCTTTTGATGCCAAGTGACTCTCCATGATCTTAGCCCCTACTTAGTATGCCATTGAATGTTTGATTAGGACCTATAGTTATGCATTCTTCATGTCTTGTTTTCATTCATCGTACTATCTAGCCTATGTGTTAGCCATGAATTTTTGCTTTACATGTGTTTGTGGTTGGATCTTTATCTCAATCACCATGGTGGGATCGGACCTACGGGTGCAATGTGGTTGGCAGGCATAGCTATGCACACCACTACTAGGGATTGATGTATAGAGACGATCTATTGTTCTAGCACGACTATTGTTGGATGTTTTCACTTGGTAATTTGGGTTCTGGAGTATGTTGTGTTGTGATTTTTACTTTCATTGGGATCCTTGTATGTCATGTTTAGAATGTCATATTTGACACATTTCCTTATGATGATGATTAGGATGTGATAGGTGATGTTATCTACTTGTAGAATTATCTTATGCTTTACTTATAGCATGTTAGATTTCCTTATGTTTATGTTTTAGCATGTGTTAGTAGTGACATCCCTATCACAATAGTACCAACAATCTAATTGGTGGCTTGGGATGTTATATATTGGGGATGGATAGGGCCCATGATTTTCTTATGATGCTATTGACTATTGGGAGGAAGTGTGTATTTAGTGTGGTTGTATTTTTCTTTGTGATGTTATTTTATTTTTGCGATGTTGTTTTAAATACACTGTGATGTTCCTTCTACTCATTTCCTTTGTTGATTTACTATATGGTTAGATTTTATTTCTAGCTTTCCATCTTTTAGCTTTGTTCAAGTTTTTACATTTCAAATTATGGATTTAGTACTCCTAGTGTGGAGGAATTTAATCTCTTATATTTCTTAGCTTTTTTCTAATTTTTGCATTTGCATGTTGACTTAAGAGCTCGTGCAAGATTGCACTTCCTTGCATGAGGATGCAAGTCTTTGCATGGTGTAGTAGGTTTCTTCGTCTGGTTGTGCTTCCTCATGGAAAACCCTATATCAGTTTTAGGTGTTTGGATGGTACAACCAAACACTTCCTTACATGATTGGGCACTTCTACATGTGGAAAAGCATTTCTTCACATGGCATGCTACACAATTTCACACAAAAAGTGGCACTATGTGGTCCTTGCGCAAAAAATAGGGGGTATCTCCACTGGTTTTTAGGGATCAATTTTTGGTGTTTCTAGCACCCATTGGGATGACTTAAATTACTGTGTTCTGACATATTTTAGATTCTATACTTTGTTGTTGTTTTGGCTTCAGTTTCTTGTTATGCATTTATAAGTTCAGGTAGTGGCATTTGGAGATCCATTACTTGCCAGTATGGTAGTTAAGTCTTCCATTGCAATCTATGTGATCTGTGTATGATGTGTTTTTTTACACTCATACTTGTAATATTTTTTTAACTTGGCTTATATTTCATCCTTGTTCCAAGGATCTCTAGGTTGGGCATTACATTTGGTATCAAAGCCCATGTTGCAACATTTGGATCTTTGTGTTATGCTTCCACTATGGTTTCATTTTTGGTTGTGCATTGTTATATTATGATTATTGGTTTGATATCTTGTTAGTTCATGTTTTGTCTCTTATGCTTGTGATTTGATTATTCTGACATTATCTTGTTGTTTCTAGTGAGATGCCTCCTGTACGTAGACCTGGTGGCCATGGTGGTACCCATAGTGGTAACTATGGAAATGAAGACCATGAAGAGGAATGCTAGGAAGGAGAGGGAGAATAGGATAATGTGAATTAGAATGTCATGGGGGCATTGATGCTAGTACTCTAGAAAATTCTTTCTTAGTTGGGCCCTTGTGTTGAAGAGAGCCAACATGATCATGATCGAGAAGAGGGATCTCATTATGGAGATTCCCATCAGTCAGAGCATAGGGAGGAAGAGTGTGAATTTGAAAATTCTCGTACAGCACTCAGTGGAAGAAGGAACCATTTGAGGGGCCATGACCAAAATGATGATGATCTCACTAAAATTGATATGATGTGGGAACTTTAGAACTCCAAAGCACTGGAGTTTGATCACTAGGGGAAAAGACTCAAGGCAGAGACCCAGTTTCTCAATATGGTTGTTGTTTCTCCCTACTACCTTATGGGAGAAAGGTGAAGACCTAATGCATGATCACTTAGCTAAGGTAACATGGTTCCATTTGGTGGGATTCAGAGAGTGAAAGGCTTGGTATTAGTGTCACAAATCTCACTAGGAGATCTTTCAGGAGAGGTTTAGAGAGAAATTTCTATTACCACAGTATTGTGAAGCTTGCATTGATGAATTCCATGAGCTTAAATAGGGATTTATGAAAATTAATCAGTATGAGAGGAATTTTCTTGCTCTAAAATACTACTCGAGCTATAGGCATGGTGATGCACTCATCACCCATCATTTTATTAGGGGCCTCAGAAACTCCATTATTGCAAATGTATGTGCTCATTAGCCAAGGAAACTTGCTCTTACCATTGAGAAGGCAAGGATAATAGAGAGAAATGTGGCTAGGGCTTTTAGTGGTAAATTTGGTTCTTAGAACCAAATTGCATGACCTTCAGGATAGGATGCACAGTACTCTCAGTCCGTAGGAAAGGCCCAAACCTAGTCATCAACCTCTCAGGGTGGTTCTCATTTTAACTGAAAGAAGGGGGTTATTGGACCAAAGATGGTCAATCTTTTGATACCTCAGGGAAGAAAGGAGCTAGCCAGAACCAAGGATAGAAGTCTGAAAAGGAATGTCCTCCTTAGAGTGCTTAGCAAAATTCTAGCAAGGGTAGTGCACCTTATCCTAGTGCTACCTGTAGAAGTTGATGAAAGCCAACTTCATAGCTCACCAAGATCACTTGCATGAAAATAACATGTTGAAGGGAAACCAAAGAAGGAAGAGGTGGAGCTTCAAAAAACACTAAACAGACTGAAAGGGAAAATATTGCAAACAAAGAAAAATGTATTCCTATTGAAAATGAGATGTTAAATACAATGAGAGAGCCTAAATATAAAGGCCTCAAGGAAGCTTGTAGAACAAGCTAGAAAGTGCTAGAAGATAAGGTTGACAACTAAGCACACAACCACAAAAGGTGAGATATCCTCAAACAAGGTGAGGAGATAAGTATGACTTAGATAGGAACAAACTCCCGTGTTGTCAACGAATCATCAATTGGAACTATTAACTAAATGCATTAACCTAAGTAAATATAAGTAAAAGAATAAATAATTATTTACTCTAACATCCCCCCTTAAGTGAAACTTAGGGGAATGCTTAAGCTCACAAACTAAGATGAAATGTAGAATGGGTCACGGAAACAAGGCCATGTTAGGTACCCATGTACAATGCAAAGCGATGCAACCTCTAAAAACAGGGAAAGAGAGAAAACCACATGGGAAGAACCCTCCCCCAAAAGAGGTAAGAAAATATAGTAAAGGACTGAAGAAGCCTCCAACAAGAGGAATGTCCCATAAAACAAAAATAAAGAGTGATCATGAAGAGAATCACTAAAGCTTCTTGGTTGAAGGATTTTTGAAGTAGCAATTTGGAGACACAAACCTAGTTTCTTTGTGATTTTTCTTCAATCTGGGGGAAGAGCATTTTTTTGGTGCACTTTGGGCCTAAATGGATGCTACCATTGAGTTTAGAAGCCTTGTTGCAGTCATGATCCATATAAAATTTGTCCATTTTGGTGACAAGAGCTTTGGGAGGCAATTTTTTTTTACTTTGGCCTACCGTACAGACAATTTTGCATGAAAAAAATTAAAAAGATCAAAAAATGGATCATTGTGAAGTGGAAACCATTGCACCACCATGCAACTACCACTACATACCCAAAATGAAGCTTGGGAGCCATCGCAAATGACGACACTGTCGTGTAACACCACAGCCCAGTCAGTGGCAGTGAGCCTCCCTCTAGCCACCAATGGCCTGTAGCACAACCAACAGTAGCCACCGCCACTAGTGGGAACCACTAGCACTCCACTTCTATAGCACCTTAGCCCAGTTGCATAGTCATCTACTTGCATGGCATTTTGTGCACACTTGGCATGATTTTTGGGTGCCATGTTGGCATCTACCATGTGGTCCCTGCCACATCACCTACCACCTCAGCAACTTGTCATGTGGCATCCATGTGGAACTACCATGTGGCCTCTTTTTTTCTATGATGGCTCCTAGGCCATCAATTTTAAGCTCATGATTTTCTGATGTTAGCATGACATCACCCTACATCAGCACCCCTGCAACCACTATAGGTCCTTTTTTGACCTACTCATGGCTTTTTGGCCATAACTTGAGCATATAGAGGTATTTTTTTGATCTAAAAAATGAGTTGGAAAGTTGGTTCCAAGATGAAGACATTGGTCTAGGTGTTTTTGGATTTTTTTACAATTTGGTTACCTATTTTGGTAGTCAAATTTGGATGTTCTAATTTGCATTCTAAGAGGCATATATTGAGCATCCAATCTCTGATTTGGGACTTCTTTATATTTTTGGAAAGCTACTTGCATGCACTTTCTAGTGATAGTGGTTTTTATTCTAGATTCTACTCCAAGAACATTCTATTTAGTCTTCTACTTTTTTTCATTCTAGTGGATATCCTGGTTGTTTCAAGCCTGGGGATTGATTTTGTTGCTTCAAGTGATTTGTCATGACTTGTTCTATCTTTGGTATCAATCTTATTTATTTTTTGATCATTGTTAATATAATTTGTAAGAATCTTTATGCAAACACACTGAGATAAAGTGTCACTCTTGCATTTCAAGTTCATGAACATTGTTTTGAAATAGTTGTACTCGCAATATTTTATAAAGTGCCATGGGGGGGATAGTTGTATGTAGCTTTTGTGCCCTCTTCCTTTTTTGCCCCATGATGTTGTTGTAACACATGCCTTTATAGGTTTTTGTACCTCTTACTCTCTCTTGCTGTTCTTGGTTCTTTCTGGAAAGGATTTTGGCCCAGCTTTTCAGTTGCCTATCACCTCAACCCATCTACATTAAAGGGGGGGTTATTCTATTATTTCTAATGCTTCCTTGGTTCAATGGTTAGATAGTGTGATCTATGTATTTAGTATTTGATCCTATACACTAGGAGATTTTAGTGGCTAGCTACCTATGTATTTTAGTGAGATGGATCATCTACCATATAGACACTCTTGGATCATGCCTTCTATTTCCATGGAGGTTCTACATATCAGTAGTTTCTTTGAGACAGAGTTTGCAACTTCTTCATGCTTCAGTAGTTCTATTTATCATCACTCTTTGTCCCTATCTTCTGAAACATTCCTTGCTATCTCTTTTTGAAGTAGGGTTTTTTCCATGTAGTTTTCTCTATTTCTCTGTTTCATAGAGATTTTACTGTGATTGGGTACCTTGTTAGGCCTTGTTGTTGGGACCCATTTTTCTACTTTCATAGTTGTGATAGGTTAGCTTACCTCTTGAGCTTCACTTAACGGGGGGAAAAGAGATAGCAATAAAAGAAGGAAGGAAGGACTCATCACTAAGACCCCCCAAGGACAACTTCCTTCACCCCAAGCATAGAATATAGCAGAAGATAATGTAGGGATGCAAAAGGTTTAGTGAAGATGTCAACAACCTGCTCAGTAGTAGGAATCGACTCCAAGCCCAAGGAGCCATAATGAATGAGATGTTGAATGAAGTGCATGTGAAGCTCAATGTGCTTGGTTCACTGATGCTCAACTAGGTTTCATGAAATGTGTATAAGACTCTGATTTTCACGCCATAGAAAGGTGGGACTATCAAGAGGAAATCCAAACTCTATCATCAACTGTCAAAGCCACAAAACCTCCTGACTAACCAATATAGCTACCATATATTCTACCTCAATAGATGATAATGCATGAGCATGTTTCATTTTGGAAGACCATGTGATGAAACCAAAACTAAGACAAAATACAAAACCAGAAGTAGACTTGTGATCATCAATATCACTAGCCCAATCTAAATCTGTGAAACCAACAATGTGAGGATCTCTTGATGTATAGTGAATGCCATAACATGTTATACCTATAATATACCTCAAGATAAATTTTGATGCTTGCCAATGACTCTCATGAGGATCATGGGAGAATCAAGAGACAAGTCTAGCCACAAAGGAAATATCAGGACATGTGTGTGTCAAATACAACAAACTACCCACAAGTTGTCTATATAGACTCAAATCCACTATAGGAGTAGAGAAAGTGGTAGATAAAACAACACTTGACTGAAAAGGTGTGGCAATAGGCTTGCAATCAAGCATGTCGAATATCTAAAGCATATCAAGAGAATACTTCTTTTGGAGTATGGCTATCCCATCTAAAAATTGGACCTGCCTAGTGTTAGAGAAAATATGCCAATCAAATCCATGAAGCCCAAGAATAACTTGATGTAGAAAACCTATCACAGAGAAGAAAAAGACAATAATATGAAAGGGTTTGATTTGAAAAACATAAAAAATTGTATTTAGATGAAGAAAATATTAGTTAATGAATTAATTAATTACAAAGAGATCAATCTTTATAAAAGGAGATCGAAACCCAAAAAGGGTAGCCTAAATCCTAAAAAAGCTAGGTTGCACATTATAATTAATATAAATATTAATTATATGAACCTAACAGATAACTTAAGAAAAATAGAGTAATAGGAAACTTATTTAATTAAATCAAAGTGATTTAATTAATAAGTGTAAAAATATAATTGCTCTAAAACTACCCAGGGCGGATGTGGAATAGGTTCCAACTTTTCTAAGAACTATTGCTCTTGTGGTCAGCCTAGCCATAAATCTTTTGACTATTCAGTTAAACCATCTTTAGGACCTAGTAAGACCATAGTGAGATCTGAGCCTACTATAGGAGATGTTGGTCAAAATGATAGAGTCTTTGTGGTAGTTGATAATCATCAAGTAGATCATCAAGGTATAGTAGTCGAGGCTACAAGTACATTGCATTGTATTTCAGCTTTAGTTTTGTTTAACTCTGGTGCTTTAGATTACTTCATTTCACCATCTCTTGTTTAATGATATGGCATAGTTGCAGTTTGTCAGGTTGATAGGTGGAAAGTTAAGTTAGCCACAAGTTCCAAAGTGGCTATAGATTCTTTGGTTGGTTGTTGTAGATTGAATTTGGGGGCCTTTGCCACCATAGTGGATGTACACATTCTACCTCTGGGATCATATGACATTTTGTTGGGCATGGATTGGTTAGCTACCCATTTGGAAAATATTGATTGCCATCACAAGGTGGTATAGTGTGTGAATGACACAAATGGGTAGGTAGAACTTTGGGGAGTTCAGAGACTAGTCTCACATCTTATGATCTCAACTAATCAGTTGAAGTTGAGTGTGTGGAAGGGTTGTCAATTTTTTGTTGTTTCTATTAGTGATCTCAAGGAAGTTGAGAGTTGTATAGTGACACTCAATGATCACCCATTCCTTTATGAGTGTGAAAATGTATTTCTTGATGAGATTTAAGGTATACCACTACAAAGTGACATTGATTTTCAAATTGATCTTGTATGAGGAGCAGAGCCAATTTCATGAGCTCCTTACCACATGACTACTCAGGAGTTGAGTGAGCTCAGATTGTAGTTGGTGTACCAGTCATCTTCATGAAGAAGAATGATGGTTCTATGTGGTTGTGCATCGACTGTCGGTAGTTGAACAAGGTGATGGTGAAAAATCATTATCCTTTACCCAGGATAGATGACTTGTTTGATTAGATGAAGGGAGCATGAGTGTTCTCAAAGATTGATCTAAAGTCAGGATATCATCGGCTTCATATCTAGGAGGTTGATATTCATTGAATAGCTTTTCATATGTGGTATGGGCATTATGAGTTCACACTTCTACCCTTTGGGTTAACTAATGTGCCATTAGTATTTATAAGTTTGATGAATGGTGTATTTTGCACTTACCTTGATTAGTGTGTCATTGTATTTCTATATGAGATATTGATTTATTCAAAGACTACAGAGGAGCATGAAGTTCATTTACGTTAGGTATTGCAATGCTTGAGAGACCATCAAGTGTATGGCAGCTTGAGTAAATGTGGGTTCTTCTAGTGTGAGGTGAAGTATTTAGGACACATCATAATAGGTGATAGAATTGTAGTGAATTCAGAGAAGATTTGTGCTATCATGGATTGGCCTATACCCACAAATGTCTCAAAAGTTTGTAGTTTCATGGGATTGGTAGGTTACCACTATCACTTTGTAAAGGACTTCTCATGAGTGGCTCACCCCATCACTTCTCTTTAGAGGAAAGGGAAGAAGTATGATTGGTTAGACTAGTGTGAGTCAGCATTTAATGCTCTCAAGGAGTATTTGACCAATGTACCAGTCTTTGTAGTGCCTATCTTGTAGGCAATTTCATGGTTTGCATAGATGCTTCATTAGAAGGCATGGGTATGGTGTTGATGTAGGATAGTCGAGTGATTGCTTATTAATTAAGGGAACTCAAAGACCATTAGCTTAACTATCCCACTTATGATTTGGAACTTGTGGCCATGGTTCATGCCCTTGTCTATTGGAAGCATTTTATTTTGAGACATAGGTTTGAATTTCATAGCGATCATCAGAACTTGTAGTATATCTTTAGTCAGTCGAACCTGAATGCACAACAATGTTGTTAGATGGAGTTCTTGTGCAAGTATGATTTTGATGTTCATTACATTAAAGGGAAGGAGAATGTCATCACAAATTCCTTGAGTAGGAAGCAACATAAGGTATCAATGATGTCATTGGGAATGGATTTGCAAAGCTGTATCTTTGAGGCTTTGCCTAGTGATACTTGGTATTAGGAGGTGAGGGCAGTGAATGAGTATAGATGTACCCTTGAGGGAAGATTTTCTAGTTATGTTCTTGAGTCTGATGGTCTATTGTGACACATGGGACATATATATGTACCCATGTCATGTGATCTTCATATCTTAGTTTTGTCAAAAGCACATCATGCACTATATTCCACACATCCTAGTGTTAAGAAGATGCATGTTGATCTCAAACGCACTTTTGGGTAGGAATGAGGTGTGATGTTGCTGATTTTTTTGTTATATGTCTTGAGTGATAGAGAGTGGAGGTAGAGAATCAACATCTAGCAGGTCTTTTATAGTCACATACCATTCTGGAGTGGAAATGGGATATGATATCCATTGATTTTATCATAGGGTTGCCTATGTCATCACTGATAAATGATTGTATCATGGTGACAGTGGACAAATTATCCAGGGTAGCACACTTTTCGCCCATAAGAACATCCTGCATAGCTTCTTCTATAGTACATATTTTCTTGGAGTATATTGTTCATTTGTATGGGATTCCTCGTCAGATTATTTCAGATAGGGATCCAATGTTTACTTCTGCATTGTGGACGTCTCTCTAGCATGCATTAGGCACTCAACTCAATTTCAATTCAGCTTATCACCCAGAGACTGATGGTTAGACTAAGAGAGTGAATCAGGTTCTGGAGGATATGCTTCACATGTATGTTATTGATAGGCAGGTGAAGTGGGAGGACTATTTGTACCTCATTGAGTTTGCATACAACAATAGGTATCATAGTTTTCTTGGCATGTCACCTTTTTAGGCCTTCTATAGTAGACCATGCCATACCCCTTTTGTTGGGATCACTTAGAGGACTGAGTTCTTTTGGGTCTAGAGATGCTTCAGGATATGGAGCAATAGGTAGTTCACACTAGGGAGCATTTGGTTATTGCTCAAGATAGGCAAAAGAAGTATGCAGATGCCAATAGGTTGGATTATCACTTTTCTATTGGTGATAGGGTGTTTTTGCAAGTGCATCCAAGGAAGAGCCCCATCTATTATAGGAAATGCTCTAAGTTGGCACCACATTTTTTCAGACCTTTTGAGATCCTCGAGAGGATTGGTCCTATTGCTTATTGACTAGTGTGGCCACCTAGCCTATCACACATCCATGATGTTTTTTATGTTTTTGTTTTGAGGAAATATATTTTGGATGTGACACATGTTCTTGATTGGGATGCTTTGTAGGTAGTGGATGGGCAGCTTACTTTAGAGCCCATTCATATCCTACATCATTGGAGGCTAACCTTATGAGGCCAGGACATAGAGTAGGTAAGAATCCAATGGGAAACGAGCGATGAGACCTTTGCAACTTGGGAGGATGCTACACAACTAAGGGGATTGTACCCCTATTTTTTTGTTGGCTTCTAGGAAAAAGCCTATGCTAGTGGGGGAGGATGTAGTGCCTCTCTTGTTTGTAGTCTATACCTTGTCTATTTTGATTTGAGAGATACTTGATAATCTAATTATTATTTGTACATTGAGTTGACTTAAGGGTTAGATGTTATATTTTGATTTAGTACCATAGATGCTTTATTGCTATACTATTCAGTTTATCATATTTACATGTTGATGCTATTTTGAGATGATAGTAGATCTATAATTATATCTAGTTATATGGTTTATTGGACATATTTGTTGATTATGTTATGAGCTAGATTTTAAGCTATGGTTATTTACTTCATTCATGTATCTTTATACTTTCTATGAACATGAGTGGTTTAAATGGATAAATTAGTTATTTAATGCATTAATTGCTTTAGCTATTATATTATGTGCAATTACACTTGATTGTGTATTTTACTGTGCCAGATTTACATCTTTGGCAGTCAGCTATGGAGTTCGTGATTTAGTTATTCATATTTTACCAATGTCATCACTATATGGTTGACGTATCCTTATTTTAATTCTTTAAATTAAAACCTTTCGGTGATTATTAAATCCAAACTCGTCTACATTATATAATAAGACTAGTACATGTTTATGCATTTTGAGGTTTTTGTTGTTGCGAAGCTTATTTATTGATTTTATGTGATTTTGGGTTTTTAGGCTTTAAATCATTTTGGATTTATTTTTTGGCAGCTTTGCCTTAGGTGAATTCTCATTATGGATAATAACCTATTTTCATTTGGGTCAATTCATTGTTTAACTAATCTAACTGGTTAGTTGTCCTAAGTAGCTATTCACTCAAAAAGTGAATAAGTATTGAAAATAAATTTTTATTATTCACTTCTCACTTTTTGAAATAGAAAATTTGAGAGCTTTTTAAGAATCCTCTTCTAAAGGATTCAAATTTTGTTCATTCTGGGAGTTATGAGCATGGGTTTTTCACGCGATTAGTCTCATTGGATTTAGCTTGGGGAGTTCTTTCTTTGCCATCACTTTCAATAGTTTTGGTAGGTTATTTATTTTATTCTATGGGTTTCAATTTCTACCCCTTTTTCTAACAGTTAGGGCCTTCCCATTTTTTTTTCTTGCTCTGTTTTAGCTTCTGTTTCTTGTAGCAGTATGTTAAGAGGTTGCGAACTAGTGTTCCCCTCTATTTTTGTTTGCTTGTTCTAGTTGGTCGGGTATGAGCATTTTACCTATTTTTGGGATGGGGGTTTTGAGCTATTATGCTAGTCATTTTTGCATACGGTGTTTCAACTCATTTATCATTGGATTTTCAAAGTTTTCTACCCAAGGGTCAAACTTTTTTTAATTTCAAAATCTTCTAATTTTTTGTGGTTTTTACCTCATTTTGCATGTTGCCCTTTTTTCTCAAGTTTTCTTGGCACAATGTGGGTCATGGACTTGGATGATCCATTTGGATATCAGTTAGAACACTATTTCATTTTTTATGTTGCATTGGGATGCATGTTGCATTCATCCTCCTGAGTCTATTTTTGATTGAGTGACTTTCTGTTTGTGTTCTCATCCAATCTTTGTGTTATGACCTTCGTGATGGTGGTGTACCACACACGAGTACATGTGCATGCACTTATAAGGTGACTTGTGAGTCCTAATCTTCTATGGTACCTCCAAAAGTTATGATCATTGGGGTTGGGTTTGGAATTTGTATACCTATGAGCACTCATCATTGGAAGATAATGTGTAGGGTATGGCAGCATATGGATGGGGCTTCCATCTCACAGCTTGGTGACCTTGTCCCATAGGGTCAAGGCATGAAGAAGTTTTAAGTAAGTGATAATTAAATAAAACATTGGGTGGTAATAAAACTTAAGATAATATGTAACACCCCACCAAAGGATCCAAAAGAATTAACCTCAAGTTTCACTAAGTTTGGTAACAATTTTTTTTTTGAAACATGAAAGTTAAACCATTTAAAACATACACATAGTAGTGGAAGCAATAACAACATTCCACTGAAAGTATACATGAACATACATAACAAGTTACATTCCTTAAGGATCCCTTAATGTTGAATCACTTTTAAATTAACTAATATTGATTCCATCTAACACCACATCCACATGATATAATAATGAAAAGTCCAACATTCTTAGACAATATACTTTTGTTCCAAATCTCCCTTAGTAAATTACATTTCAAAATGCTCAATCATCCACTGTACATGCGACAAGGTATGAAAGGCTTAAAACAATATACATGTGTGAAAATAAAGTACATCATCCTATTCTAATCCATGATGCAAGTGAAATAAAGTAAATGAAACATGTTCCATACATCATAGAAGATATAAATATCCATTGTAAAAGATAATCATAAATCATAACACATAATTATCTAAGTGCACGGTTCCTCCCAACCGTAAATAGAATCATTAGACCATCGTGGACCCTAGCCATCCCTCTATGCATAACATCCCAAGTCACCAAAGAGATCATCAGTATTATCATAATAGGAATGTCACTCCTAAAACATACTACATCATATGTAGAAAGAAATCTAACATACTACAACATATACATAAGAAATCTAATCATGCAAATTAAAACATAAGACAAGTAAATAAAATCATCTAACATATGATAATCATCAATATAAGGATACGTGTCCATCATCATAATCCAAGAACAGAATGAAGATAGATGCCAAAAAAGAATGCATCAGCCACGGTGTCTTAGATAGACCCCAAATGGTAAGAGTGAAAAAGCACTACCACTTGATCATGTGGAACCTAAATGGCCCACTCCCACCATGTTGAGGAGATAATCTCAAGTCCCAAATAGGCTATCAAATCACATAGTACAAATACTCTCTAAGTCTAAGAATCCTAAAAGTATACTAACTCAAAGGTTCCAACACAAACTGACATCTAATCCCAGAGGCACACAAAGACACATAGGAAACATACTATGTAAGCAAAAAAGTTTCATCGCACAGATCACACTAGAGTTACCCTGGTAGTCTCTCTATAGACTTTGGCCCCCTAGTGATCTCTATGCGGCCACTAGTATACTCTCATACTGAAGAGGCATACTACAGAATGCAAGGTCGCAACCAAACATTCTCTCTACTCCCATCCTAGTCTATACTAGCACTCAAGGCATGAGTGAGAACAAGAAATTATCTTATTAGGTTCATTTAAGTTAGTATTAGGTTTAATGTTTTCACTTGTTACACAACTTATAATGAGTTACCCTAGCAGCCACTTAGGGCTGCGGCCCCCATTGCAAGCCACCTCCAAACACTACAAGTAGATAATCTACCCTAAGCTCATGGAATCATAAATCACAAAATCACCACAGTCCTATAGAAGCAACTGGAAAAATACCAAATGATAATCCACAATAAGAGCATGAAATCTCCATGAGCAACCAAAAAGAATCCATTGATAATCATGACCACAATAGTTCTATATTGGCAATTGAAGGTATAAATGATAATCACAGTATCTATCGGTCCTCATCGAGCAATCGAAAAGGCCTATCAAGAAAATAATACTAATTGAAGACTCCAAAATGGTCGCGTCAAAACATGTCATAACATGACATCATCAAGATTAGATAAACACTTTAGTCCCATCAAGGCGACTGGAAAGTAATCTAAGAACAACTAATTGATAACTCATAAATAGTTACATAAATCATAGCTTACTCAAGCAGACTAGAAATAATATCAATCAGCAAACCACACATGCCATAGAGCATGCTATCACATAGCCATGGTTGGGTTTTAAAAAGATCGAGATCAAAAGATATCATCATGACATCACAAATCATAACCCCTAAGCCTCTGGTAAACATCCTATAATTGGTCAACAATCTAGTCAACCCAAAAGCCCAAAACAGATAGCATAGAGAAACATAAAATGCAAGCACATGTTTGGGTTTGCTAAAATAACTAAGTTGAGTTAAATATGGGGTGCTAGTTTTCATTTCGAATTTGGATATCAAATGAGGGAATGTTTATATGTTTTTCTCTAACTCATATATTTGTTTTGATAAAAATTTCTCCCCATAACTCTTAGAATTCAATTTTCTAAATGCTCTAAGAATATACATTATTTATGTAATGAACCCCATTGTGTTTCTATAGGACACATTGAAAATATAACATGAACGAATACAAATTTTTCTCACCATTATCTATCTTCCATCCTCGAGCAAATTAGCTTTATTTATTTAAATTTGATTTATATTAATGTCTAAATAATTAAGTTAAATTTATATCATTAATCTATCCATTATTGGATCATTAGATATTTAATTGCTATAAGATATAATAAAATTTCATTTATAATAAATATAATATTTAATAATTATTAATATATATATCTATTAATTAATATTTTTAAAAAAAATTATTAATATTTAATAATAATAATTCTTAATAACATAACATTATAATTAAAAATTGAATTATGAATAATCAATTTATTAATATACAAATTCAAATAAAACATTTCATCCACCGTACCCTGCATATTATATCCTTGGTCATCGGCGTGAGTTTTGGGGTCTATACCCCCCTTGCGATTGCACCCCCTGCAACTGCTATACTTAATATGGTAGAGTCATTCCTTTAATTGGTCATGATGTGGCTGCCTGCTAATGTAGGCTTGCGATGGTACTACTATCGTAGTGCCTGCAGCAGCAGAGCTGTCGGTGTTATGCCTAAAGAGGGGGTGGGGGTACAGGTTTGTCCCTCCCTGCCCTCTTAACTATTAATTTTTTTTTTTTAAATGTCTTCTCCTATGCATTTCAAAATAAATTTTAAAATGTTTTCAACTATGACATTTTTAAGAAACAACATTTGTATATACAATTTTTTTTATATAAACATTTTTAATAAACATTATCAGCAATTATTATTTTTTAATTACAACATTCTTATAAATATAATTTTTTAATAAATGTTTATAATAAATGTTTCAGACTTGCAAAATATACATTTTATTTTTTATATATGCATAATTTTTTTTTTAACAAAAAGACTCTAAGAATTCCTCTAAAATGATCGTTCCCAATTAATCCTTCTAATAGGTTTATCCATAAGCAACTAAACCCTAGTTTCATTAATTCATTAGATCTAGGCAAAAATTCAACTACCCATGACAAGAATGCATAAAACTGAAATATGGAATCCTCATAAAGCATTCACAAAACACAAGAAGACAAGAAGTGCAAGAAGTGAAATATTATATGAAAAAATCATGAGTGTCTACCTAGACACTGATGCTAATTCACTTCTCTTCAAAATCTGCAAATCAAGCTCCTTCCTTCTCCAACATTCGCGGATCCACTCAAAAATGCTCTTTGAGCTACTAGGAGTGACTGAATATAAGGACCTCTTAGGAAGCACCTAGAATGTCTCTAGAATCAACAAAAAGATAAGATAAGCATTGAAAACTAAGCACGAGCCTATTCCAACCTTCTAGATGAGTCACAAGGTTGTAGACACCATGTGCTTAATTTGTGCGCTAACTCCTGTGTTGTAGACATATGTGCATTCAAGAGGTGTGTTTACTCCTAAGTAGACTTATAAATTTTATTTTAATTCTTTTATTATTATTATTTATTTATTTATTATTTTATTATTATTATTATTATCATTAATTTAATTTTCTTTTATTTAATTCTTTTACTCAATTAATTTCCCATTTAATTAATGAAAATTAAAAAATCAAAATATCATAACATTATATTAATTTTCCTCAAAATAATAAAATTATTAATTAAATCTTTTAATTTTAGACTTAATTAATAGAAAATTCACCAAAGACCTCCAAAATAAAATATGAAAACCCATCATAGAATAATCCATACAAAATCTAAGGGGTTAAAATCATGAATTACGTCATTCGATGCATTCAAAAGGTAATACTTGTCCTACCTTTCTAGGACAAATTGGTTTAAGGGTTTAGGATTTGAACTTGAGAATTTATCTCCCCTCTCTTACCATTGAGATAGTGCGATAGGGTACGCTTATCCTAGCGATTCAGGAAAGTCGATACCTGGTACCTATTACCTGCATAAAATCCATGCATGTACATACTACATATATATATATATATATATATATATATATATATATATATATGCTAAGCTAACCATGCAATGGAAGGAGGTGGTGCATCATGTAGATCCTGACTAGTAGGTGACTACGACTCCCTTCCTCAACCACATCAGAAATGCCATACATAACAAAACAAACATGCACACCTTACACATGCAAGTATGGAGTAAGTATCCATAAGAAAACACATGTGATAATAAAACCATCTAACTAAACATCATCAACAACTGAGAATAATGTAATAATCATCATGCATACATGAAATGTAGAGTCTATGCAATCTCATCATATATCAACTGAATCCATAGCACAATATCTGATAGTCTCAAAAAAATGCTACTAAGCATCAACATAAAATTGGCCTAACATAGTTCGGCAATGATAGAAACAATGTATCTAGAAAAATGTAAATGAGGGCAGGCACTACATAATAAAATGTATGTGTAGGGCCCTTTGTTGAGGAGTTTAAATGTACGATCCAAGCTTAGGCTTGTTAATGCCAAGCAACTCTCCATGATGCCAGCCCTTACTTAGTATCCCATTGAGTGTCTGACCAAGACCTATAGTTATGCATTGTTTATGTCTTGGTTTTAGTCAACATACTATTTGGTGTGTGTGCGTCAGCCATTGATGTTTGCTTTACGTGTGTTTGTGCTTGGATCATTATCTCTATCAACACAATGGGAGTAGACTTACAGGTGCTACATGGTTGGGAGGTGTAGCTACCCACACCATTGCTAGGGACTGATATACAAAGACACTCTGTTGTTCTAGCGTGACAACTTTTGGATGTTTTCACTTGGCACTTCAGGTTCTAGAGTATGCTTTCTTGTGATTTATGCTTTCATTGGGATGCTTGTATATCATGTTTAGATGATGTTATATTTGACACGTTTCCTTATTATGATGATTAGCATGTGATAGGTGATGTTACCTACTTGTAGGATTATCTTATGCTTTACTTCTAACATGCTAGATTTCCTTATGCTTATGTTTTAGCATGTGTTAGTAGTGATGTCCCTATTATGATAGCATCGATGATCTAATCAGTTTCTTGGGATGTTACATGTGGGGGATGACTAAGGCCCATGATGGTCTTATGATGCCATTGACTATTGGGATGAACTGTGTACTTAGTGTGGTATTGTTCATAGTCATGTTATATCAGTTCTACAAAGTTGCTTTCAATACACTATGTTTTTCCTTCTACTATTTTCCTTCATTGATTGACTAGATGGTTAGATGTTATTCCATCTTTCCATCTTTTAGCTTTGTTGGAGTGTTTACACCTCAAATTATGGATTTGGTAATCCCATATATGGAGCAATTTAATCTCTTATATTTCTTAGTTTTTTGCTGATTTTTGTGTTTGTGTGCTAAAATAAGATTTCACACGAGATTGCACTTCCTTATGTGAGGATGCAAGTCTTCACATGGTGTAGTGGGTTTCTTTGTGTGCCTGGGTACTTCCTCACACAAAACCCTACATCAGTTTTAGGTGTTTGGGTGGTATGGCCAAACACATCCTTGTGCCATTGGGCACTGGTTTGCATGAAAAAGTATTTCTTTGTCCAGCATGCTATACATCTTCATGCAAAAATTGGCACTATATGGCCCTCATCTAGAAAATAGGGGTATCTCCACTAGTTTTTGGGGATTGATTTTTGGTGTTTCTAGTACCCTATGGGTTGACTTAAATTACCATGTTCTGATAGATTTTAGATTTTGTATTTTGTTGTCATTTTGGCTTCAGTTTCTTGTTATGCATTTGTAAGTTTGGGTAGTGACATTTGGAGATCCATTAGTTGTCGAGATGGTCGTTAAGTCTTCTATTTCAATCTATATGATATGTGTATGATGTGTTCTTGTGCACTCATACTTGTAATTTTTTTTATCTTGGCTTGTATTTCATCCTTGTTCCAAGGATCTCTAGGTGGGGAATTACATGAGTAGAATGAAATTGTACAACACCCATAATAGTTGGAATACTCATTCTTGCCATATGGTGGAGAAAATTCATGCAAACATCCCAGATAAGGCCCAAGGTACTAACCTAAAATCATTCAAGCAAGGGATAATAGTTGGTTTAAGGACCAGTTCTGGTGAAGAATAGCCCATGTCCCCTTATCCATAGATCTAGTGATTCAACACAAATGCTAGGTAGAATAGGGGCTGAAAAAATAAAATCCTCTTAAAGTCAAGTATAATTCTTTCATAACTAGGATGAGAAACTACAGCCAAAAAAATCCACCAAATTAAAAATGACCATGAACATGTTTTCATTTAAAAATAATAATGGACATGATTTGGTCAAAATTTTGACCAAATTGGGAAACCTTAAGTTGGTCAAAACTCTGACCAACTCAGGCAAAAAAAGGAAAAGTATTCAACAAGCCCATTTAGGGCTTGGTTGAAAGAAAAGGTCAAAAGTTGACCTATAATGTAGTAGTGACTTATTCAATTCAGATTCATTCTTTCTACATTCAAATTCGTAGTGTCCACACCTTTCACAATATCTACATTGGATGCTTCTTTGATCCTCAAAACTCCTTCCTCTTCCTTGGTTATTTCCTCTTCCTTGTCCTCTACCACATCCTCTTGATGTAGAAGAATCCCCTTGAGTTTTGTTTGATTAAAAAAGGGATGCAGGTTTTGCTTCAATTTTGACTATAGACTGGAACGTTTGCACTATATTCTTTATTGAACATTGCATGCACTCTTAATGTGATTGCAAAGAACCTATCAAGTCTTCAATTTTGAAGGTAGATGTATCTTTTTCTTTTTAATAGATATCACCACAAGATGAAACTTTGGACGAAGAGGTCTTGTATTCTTCTCTACAACTTGTTTCTCTATGATAGTTTCCCCTTGAGTTTTAAGATGATTGATAATAGTTTGAGCCCCCATATTAAACTCATGAGTGGACATAGCTTCTTGCATCCTTAAATTTTTGAAATCTCATTGAAGGTTTTGAAGTCTCAACAATCTTATCTTGTTAGATCCTTGGTATGTTGTTTGAAGGGCATCCCATGCATCCTTTGACTTTGTTATACCATCTATACAAGGGAAAGTAGATATATCCAATGTAGTTTGAATGATGAAAAGAGCTCAATTATCCTTCTTGTTGTCTTCTTTCAACTAATTTTGTTGAGCCTATGTTAAGGAATCTAAAGAATTTTGGTCTGTTGACTCAGTGTATCCTCCCTCTACTAATTCCCAAAGCTCTTGAGATAATAGTAGGGTTTTCATCTTGATGTACTCCAATATTCATAGTTGTCTCTAGAAAACAATGAGAGATGGAATGGAAAGATGCCATTTTCCATTCTAAAAGATCTTGGAGAAAATTGTTACGTTTCCTAAAAGAGAACAATATTCTATAACCTTCTTTGATACCAATTGAAGATCTAAAATAAAAGCTCTTATGATATACTAATAATCAAAGAAATAAAAAAAAATAGAGCATAAACAAAAAACAAATGAAATCAGAATAAAAATACTATTTTTATTGAATATTTTACAATCTTAAAAATATAGAATACATTATAAAGAAATCAACTAAAGAATAAAACTCTAAACAAGAACATGAAGAGAGATTGCATGATAATAATAGTTCTGTGCATACTATGCAAACTACTTAAAAATGGTAATAAATGATCCCTACAAAGCTAATTGAAACATGTAGTTTTATTAAGGATGAAATTAATAAGACAATATAAATTAATGAATTGTGAAAGCATTGAAATGCATCACCATTGCATGCGCATGCAATGGAATAGTGTATGTGAGTGGTGCATGCGAGTGGTGAAGTGCATGCCTTCACAGATAACTCCATTTTCATCATTTTTCTTGCTGTTGATAACTATAACATTTCCATCATTTTCATCTAGTTCATGGATGAGTTTAGATGAAGTTCTATTTGGGTGATTTTCATTGCAACACTTCATCAATGAGTTGAGACCAAATTCTACATGATAATTCCCATGATAGGATGATTAAATGAAATGTTTTGGTTTAATATAATCCTTGATAAAGTTACTGATTGTATTGTCATAGTTTGAAACAATTGAAAATTAATAAAATATAATTTAACTAAATTTTTTAGTATTGTTGAGTTTGAAACAATTAAAAACTAATACTTTATAATTTAACTAAAAATGTACCTCTAAGACAATTTTTTTTTTGTCTTGTGTAGTAGTGAGAGACTTCAGAAGCTTGCATTTTATACTACAAGTTGCTCAAGTTGTGCTTGGTTTGCACAAAGTTACCGCCCCAATCATTTGTCATTCCACTACTTATTGATGTCCACACTTAAGCTTATTCACCCAACAAAATCTGTAATCCAAACAATATTTTCTGATATTCACATAATTTGTCTTGATAAGATTTTTATATTTTATGACATCTGGCAAGATTATTTTGGGCTTATATAAATAAGCCTATCAACTTAATAAATAAGATCAAAGATTATCACATCATTATAAAGAAAAATTAATGATTCTAATAGCCTTTCATTTCCCAATGAAAAATGAACAAGAGAGTCTTGTCTAGGCCAATGGAATTCTATTCTTTAAATAATTTGAGTGGTTTTACAATAATTTTTAAAATCAGCTTAATTATGGGCATAGTTTAAGTAATTATGTATGGTTCAAGTACTTGATTTTGACTTTTAGAGATTAAAATACAAATTCAAATAAATGCACTTGTAGATGCCATTAAATAGATTCATATCCAAAATAAAGTAAAATTACTATCTTAAATAGAGCTAATAGACATGCATTTCAAATTATATAGTAAAGTTGTTATATTCTAACTAGATGTTCTATGTAGAAGGGTATGTATAGGATCATGGTGTGACAAAAAGTGGCAATGTGAAATAAGTGGAGTTTGAAAATGTCTAAAAGTGTTTCAAAACCTACTCTAACTTTTTTCCACCCATCCTAATACCAAAGCAAAAAGGTTGGGCCAAATCTTATTGGGTATCTGATCCATTATCGAGTGTCTAATCTCATATTGGGTATCTGATATGAGATTAGATACCTAAAACCTATGACTAGGAATTTTTACAAAAATCAAGAGCTTTTTAGGTATTTGTGTTTTGAGTTTGGTTTGTGTTACTCCATTTTAGGTATAAGATATAGGAATGTGTATTGGATATAGGTAACATCTTTTATGTATTTTTTTATGATTTTGAATGAATTTAATATAATTAGTTCTTTTAAATAGAAATGGTTGAAAATTAGGTTTTTTCTTAAAATATAAATTATACTTTTCAATTTAATAGGTATGGATGACCTGAATGATGAAACTAAGATAGGAAACAATGTTTGTCATAATGCTCCACTAAATGATCCAGTACCCCTCAAAACCATCCTCAAATTGAAGATTTGATATATGAAAATCTCACTAAAGTGAGGATTTTGTAAACCACATATAACAATATACCTATATTGGCTCCCATGTTATCCATGTTAACCACCATAGTGAATAATATTCAAACACCTGCCAATGAACAAAATGCTACTCTTCACTAGCATGAAAAAATGCATACCATATTTGATGATGGGTTTGACTATGATGAGGTTGTAGCCCTAAACATAACTAAAGATGATATAGTTACCCTTTTTACAGATCAAAAAACTGGTAAAATAGTAGAATGCAAAAAGCCCAAATTATCAATTAAATGGTGCATAAATGAGGCTATACATGTGAACTTTTGGGATCATTGGTGGATAGTTTTTGAAAAACCTCCACACAATAATTTAGAGGTGCCATTCTATTTGATTAAAAAATGTATGCCAAATTTGTGTTGCTCCTCAAGATAAACTACTAGAGCATGAGGCCCAACATGGGTGTAGGAGGAGTTCGTTAAGATAGACCTTTCTCCCAATGAAAGAAACTTGACACTATTTTCCTCCCTACTAATGTCTACCCCCTCCTCTAGTGTAACATCTCGATATCATTGCAAAGGCTAGCTCTCAAACTATTAGAACCATCCATAGATTGAGTAGCTTGTTGATATCCTAGGCTAAGTTAGTGTTGCCTCCCCATGTTGATGATGTTGGCATGAGTTCATCATCAGTGAGCTCATCACATGTTTGTGTGTCTTGTACTTACATAACATACAAGAATATATGTTTGGATCCCATTGGTGATCTTTCTGAGTATAAATTTGTATTTGAGGAGGGTGATACATCAAACACACGTATAGAGGCTACACACCTTGAAGTGAGAGAGGAGTGGCATGCAGAGGCATCGAATCCTTCTGTGTTGGTATGTGTATACATTTTTTTGTTATGACAAATTTGATTTAAATTTAATCTTTATAATAGAGTAATTTTAACCCATACCAACTTATACATGTATGTGATCTTTATTCATGTTTATTTGATGATTGAGGAGGAGCTTAGACATGTTGATAATGTCATGCTCTTGACTATTTCATTTATCCTTGAGATATCTATGATATATTATGTTGTGTTCTCATTGTTTTTCTATTTGATATTGGAGCATATATGGTTTCTAATCTTTCTTTTCTCTTGCAGGTGTCACCTATCAATGGGAGGCAGAGGGTGAAGGGTGGGTCTAAGCCCATTGACAAGGGAAAGGTAATTAAGTTATTTTAAAGTTATTAAATGTTGATGCATTCTTCTAAAATATTTGTGCTAATGAAATTTAATTATATTTTTTATTGTATAGGGCATGGCTACTAGTGACAAGTCCAAGAAGATTCAACATCACAAATCCTCTGGCATTTCCATTCATAGAGAGAGCCCCATCATATGTACAAGTATCATTTATTTATTATTTTCCTTATTTTCATAAATAAATTTAAAACTGATTTCTATGATATTAACAACTAGGCTTTTGTATCTCAATGGAAACACCTAGTGCATAAGAGGCTAGATGTTAGAGTTTTTAAATCTTTTTTCACTCAACCATTATATCTGTTGGTGTTTCAAAACAATAGAAGATTTTTAATTATCCCACAGAGAAACTGACATATCTAGGGTCAGCTAACTCCCATTTTAAACATGCCATTTCTGACAATAGGCCAACTATAAGGCATGACCCTTCTTCTACTTTAGGCTCTGCTAAACCTAGGCGAGTAGACCTCAGATTCAAATGATACCGTACCAGTGCAAAAACATATTCTTGAATCTATTAAGAAGATTTTACCCTTATTTCTCCTAAAGACTTATGAAATGACATAGACCTACAGTAGCTAGGTGTAGATCTATGGATCTCAGAAGCTGAGTGAGGGTTAAACATTTAGGTCCTTCAACATGAAAGGGAAAGAACATTTGATTAATAATGTTGAATTCAACAAAACCTCAGACATGCAGCAGTAAGACCTAATGATCCTGTAATTGATTAGTGCCTTAACCATTGGGCAAATCCATGAATCACAAACATACATATGAATATCTAAGACATATGTGCATCTTCAGATATCTGATCTATCTATTCAACTTGTAAATAGACATCTATGTTCAGTTTAAATCTCATTCTTACCTGATATCCTCAATAAATCTGCAACCAAGTGTTGATTTCTATGAAGAATTTACACAATTCCTTGAATTATTAGTAATAATGAAACAACATACAGTCTTAAGGGACTACAACTATGACCTAGGCTATTTTTTCAAAGGTCATAATACATTACAACTCACTAAGAATGGAGACAAGATTCAACTGAAACTCAATCATCTGCTACTCTTTGTATTATTTCTTTGAAATTATACAATCATATGCATGAAATGAAAGACATGAAACAACCTAATAGATTTGAACTATCTGTGTATTCCTTCCTACTGCTGCTCATACAAGAAAGAATATGTTGAATAAAAATGGTGTCACAGCCATGGGAACACATCAAAACTAGGTCTAAAACCTGGTATCTTGGTAGTGACTAGTTTTCTCTCCAAAAATTGGAACTTATACAATGAGAAAGAAAGGGAATAATATAGCAGGAAGTAAAAACTCAGATCTGTTGCAAAGATGAGATGTGTCCACTCAAAAATCCTTCCCAAGAAGATGAAAAACCTTTTTCTACCCTCTCTCCTTAATTGCATATCATATCCCTTTTCAATTTCCTTTTAGAGGCATCAAATATCTCAGAGATGTCATGATGAAAGATCATAACTAATTCTAACGTTAAAATGAATTCATGCTAAAAAGTGAAAATCAGTTGAAATGTAACTTCTAGAATGCAAGAAAATAGTTTAAGGATGATTTTCTTCACATTCAATTCTCAACAAGCCCTTATAACTATCCTCTAAACAATTCTAATGCTCCATTATTGAATATGCATGTTCAGCTACCAATGCCCCAGAAATTGAAAACTGACCTATATCATGAACTAGTTAATACCTATGCAAGAATGGACTTCAGATTTGGAAAATACAGATTCTCCTAGTTCTGGTGGTATATTGGACTGCCAGTTTTCGATAAAAATTTTCCTAGATATGGCCATTTGAAGTTCTCAGTCCTATTCATGGCTTCCATTGAAAATTTGAAAAATTTATTCCTTTTATAAAGTTTGGACTATACAAAATTTCAAACTTTATTTAAATGCCTTGCACCTGAGTTTGAGGGAAAATAAATAAAATACTTTAAATTTGCAATTTCCCAAATTCTCCTCCATTCTTTATCTAGGTCAAACCTGTTGACTAGTCCAATGACACGTGTTAAGATGTGATTGGCTTAGACCCACATTGCTGGCACCACATGGCATCACCTCATTCATTCTTGTCATTATCACGTCATCATACCACCTAGATGCCATGTCATACTTGCTATGTCGCTATATTAACTTCCTTGCATCTTTCTTATAGTGAGTTAATGAGAACCCTCAGATCTGCCACGTGGCACGATCTGGTGCACCTTAGAAATCTGATTGCCACATCACTGCTCAGTTACACTGTACACCCCTCAATCTACTATTGCCCTCTAAAGTTTTGTACCACTTCCTTTTAATACATAGCTTCCACTTATCTCAGTGCACTTGTTTAGTGCTCGAATGACTCCTTTCTTGCTGGATTTTTTTTCTTAATGATGTGAGCAAATTCTATCATAACACCTTCTCCTTTTATATTTTCCCCTACGAATATGGTCTCTCCCACCTCTTTGACTATCTGAGATGCCTACAACGTGGGGGAAACTCTCTTATTGCTGCGTGAGGCTTCTTTTTAGACTCTGCCATTTTTATCTTGTTTTTGATTATTTCAAATACTCAAGCTTTCTTTTGTTAAAAGGCTCTTCCATTTAATGGTGGCTTCTTCTATATATTGGTATGTGGCTTGCTCTTGGTGTTATCATCCAGTTGGGCAAATGAGAACATACCATTTTAACCTCCTCTTAAAACTGAACAAGAACGCTTCCCCTACCAAGGCACAACTCCATTCTTGAATTGATTGGAAATAGTAAGATTTAAACAAGGCTTCTATAAACAACTCTACACTTGAAGTATTACTTTATGCTTGGAAAAAGTTCTGCCACTACCCTACACTAGGCATCCCAGTTCTATATCTAAATCAATGCACTCCAGAACAACATTGTCTTGCATATGACAACGAATGCCAATTTTTTTAGTCTGCAGTCCAAGCACATCCAACTTAGATTATATGCTCACCCTTGCATGGAGTTCTTCTTGTAGATTGTGTGGAGCTCTTCCCATTATATCTTGCTCAAATGCTACTATCTGTACTTCTATCTATTGATCTTGCACTCATATAAAAGCTTTTTGGAGTCTCCATTGGTAATTCTTTCTTTACAAGCAGCTCTACTTTCTTTGCTGGTTCAAAGGCAGCTCCCCAGTTGCTCACGACTTCAAGATGGTGTTTCCTTTTTATATTTATGTGAATGCTTTTGCCTTTGACTTCTACAAAGTGTCACTCATTCATTTTTAAAAATAAAAAATGAAATTGCATTGCCTCTCAAAAACTCCTTTACTATCATAGGGTGTTTTCATCAAGTAGACACTCTTTCAATGTATTTGAGAACATTAATCATGTATTCAAATAATTTGAATTGTGATAATGTTTATTTAATATTCCCAATCACCCATGCTCAAAGAAATTAGTTCGACCCCAAAGCAGGTCCAGCTAAATTTTTTTTGCCTTACAAACAACTGACATCCTCATATTTTTCACTTGACCCCATTGGACATCTCAAATTGACTGGATTCAAATCCAATCATAGATTCATTATTTTAAAACTCACTTTTAATCAAACCTGCAAATTGTGAATTTGTGTCTGGAGGCTCGCTAGCTAGCCTTAAAAACTAATTCAGTCAAGTAACCAGGCTACGAAAATCGGCATGAGTGTTCAATCCTACATGCTCTACCATATTGCAAATTCTCATCCCATGACGAATTGCCAATCAAAATATTTTAATTTCCAAACATCCATACTTCAAATATCCTGCAGGCAAATAGTGTTAAAAAACATAAACCGGGCTCGGGTTTGACACTATAAACTGGGTTATTGATCACTTGGGGTTCTAAAAACTAGAATATAAGTTCTTTGCCATGAAGAGAATATAATTCTATAGTTTGGGCTCATGATGAATCTCAGGACGCATTTGATGAATTTTCAAGAATAGGCACTTGGAAATTTTAACTGGAAAATGTGTCAAAAAGTAATTTTTGGCAAATGTACGGACATGTGAAAGTATGCAAAAGGATTTGTTATGACTTAAGAACTAGCATACTTCAAGGATTTTCAAGACACAACACAATGGTACAATTCACTTAGGCTTACAAATCACAAGATCAAATTTATGATGTACCAAATAGGCATGTGAATCAATTTAGATACCTTAGCCATAACAAAACAATGCATACTGAGTTTTTAATCATGTTAGCAAATTGATCAAATGGATTCGTCATGAACTCAAAATTTGAACTTATGGAGTGTCTGATGTCTACAATGCAATGCAAAAGTAATTTTAGCATTTTGATCACTTGATCAAAAGTTATAACTCGTCAAACAGGGCTTCTCAGAAATGTGTGCAATTTGCAAATGTGTAAAAATAGTAAACTACCAACTTTGAGGGATTCAAAACCTAGTCAAATGAACTCAAAATGGCTCAAAGTCTGAAACATAGGTTCTCTGGTATGGATACTAAATAATCCCAAAGAAGCAAGTCACAAAAAAATTCTGGGTTCGAGATATTCAGATGCAAACAAGGTCTCTTGCCGCTATTTGACACAGGTGAAAATGCAGAAATGACAATTGCTCAAAATGGGACTTCATGAAATGGTTCGGAATGTCAATTTGACTTCATGAAACAAGTGGATAGGCTGAAAGCAAGGTTCTAGGAGCATTGAACAACTCTTAGGCCTCAAAGGCACAGTTGGGTACATAGGCATTTAAAAGCATTTATGGGGCTCAATTTTCTGAACAGTGCTGAAAATTTGTGCTACAATTTTGAGCACCAACAATATCTAGAGGACGAGTTTACAGAGGTGATTTCTAGTTTAAATTCTTAATTATATGTTATAAATTTAGTATGCTATGAATTATAATGTTATAGTTTAAGTTGTATATCCATCTGACAAACATACTTGAACATAAACAAGCCACAACCAACCAGGTTCTAGGCAACTTGACATATGAGAGGACTCTTGATTGGTGCAAGAGGTGGAAGAGAGAGATATTTATGATGATATTTTAATACTATATATCTTCATTAAAGAAGGATCATTATGCATTTGAGTAATTCAATGTTAGACACATAGAATCATATAAATTTAGTAGTCTAACTTTGGGTTTTCCTTTTTTGTTTATGTAGGAGGCATCTGAGCCACTAGTTAAATGAAGAGGCTACATTTTGATGATCCACCATAAACATAGGATATTATATTTGTCATATGATGCATCATGAGATATTTTGAGATGACATATGCCACATTGTATACAAAACAATTAATATTATACACATTGCAATGGCATGGTCTACCACATTCGGTATATGGATCTTATATATATTTTGATATATATTTGTGTAATGTGTTTATGGATACATGAACTTTGATATATATTTGTGTAATTAGTCTATGCATACATGTATTTTGATATATATTTTTGTGATTTATGTGCACAATGATATACATATTAATTTAGTATAGTAGTTTTTAATTTATCATCGATCATATGTATTGTTCATGTTTGTGGAACATTTTTCATATTTATCATGATTGTTATATTTGATTCACGTTCAATAATCTGTGAAGAAAATTTTAACAACCTTTATTATCAAATTTTGATGTAATGTTTAATTCAAAATTATATCATATATGTTTAATTTGAAATGATCTTTGAAATCCTTTAAGATGTCTATAGTTAGCCAAATCCATGGCCAATTTGATCTTAGGAACCCATCTTTGGTGTTAT
This sequence comes from Cupressus sempervirens, assembly GCA_028749045.1. Classification (NCBI taxonomy): domain Eukaryota; kingdom Viridiplantae; phylum Streptophyta; class Pinopsida; order Cupressales; family Cupressaceae; genus Cupressus; species Cupressus sempervirens. The sequence goes on along the minus strand of CM053786.1, from coordinate 671,101,484 downwards.
GAGATTTTTTAGTAGGTACTGGTTGCAAACATTATTAGGGCTCTATGGTAAAAATTGGGGTGTCATTAGGTGTCACTAGGTTATTGTAGACCTCAACCTGACCATCATGTAGCATTCAACATTTCATTGATAGCCCCCACAAGCTTTGAGTTATGACCCTTGGAAGATCGACCTCTAGACACACTTAGACCACCTTGGAGACTCTTTGGTACAAGGTTCACCTACCCATATAGAGCTAATGGTGCTAATGATTCAATGTCAAGATCAGTAGTTTCAAAGTTGCACAATGATGCACCAATGAATTGAGGCATACTACAAGTTTTGGCATCCAGCGAAATTGCTATGTCGAATCCAAACAAAATGTGATCTCTTTGAAATGAGATAGGTTATTGTAACCCTCAACATGACCATCTTATACTATTCAACATTTCACTGATAGCCCCCACAAGCTTTGAGTTATGACCCTTGGAAGATTGATCTCCAAACACACTTAGAGCACCTTGGAGACTCTTTAGAAGGGGTGTCCACGAACATTGGAGGATCTCTAGGGCTAGAACAAGGGTGTCACTAGTATTTAGCAACCTATCTAGAGCTAGTTTCATTGACAACTTGATGCCAAGATCATCAGTTTTAAAGTTGCATAGTGATGCACCAATGAACTGAGGCACACCACAAGGTTTGGCATCAATCAAGATCACTATGCCAAATCCAAATGAAATGTAATCTCTCCAAAATGACATATGTTATTGTAGGCCTTAACATGACCATCATGTATCATTTGACATTTCACTAATATCCCCCATGAGCTCTGAGTTATGACCCTTAGAAGATCAACCTTCAAATGCACTTACAACACCTTGGAGACTCTTCAATATGTGGAGGTTGTGAATGCTAGAAGCTCTCCATCGAAAAAAAAAGAGAGGTTGTTACTAGGGTTTACCTACCAACCCAAAGCTAATGGAACTAATGATTTGATGGTCAATAGTTTCAAAATTACATAGTGATGCACCTATGAATTTAGGCACACTTCAAGTTTTGGTATCGTGCAAGATTACTGTGTCAAATTCAAAAAGAATATGATTTCTCCAGAATAAGATAGGTTATTGTATGCCTCAACATGATCATCCAATAGGATTAAATTTTTCATCAATAGCCCTTATGAGCTCTGACTTACAAACCTTGGAAGATCAACCTCCAAATGCACTTAAGTAGCTTGGAGACTCTTTGATATGGGGTAGTTGTGAATGATGGAGGCTCTCTGTGGCTAGAAAAAGGGTGTCACTAGGATTCACCTATCCATTTGGAGCTAATGGAACTGAAATTTGATTCCAAGATCAATAGTTTCAAAGTTACGCAGCGATGCACCTATGAACTAAGAGACACTGCAAGTTTTGGCACTGAGCTAGATTGTTGTGCCAATTCCAAATAGAATGTGATCTCTCTAAAATGAGATAGGTTATTCTAGGCCTTGGCATGACTACCATGTAGCATATACATTTGATCAATGGACTCCACAAGCTCTAAGTTAAGACCCTCGAAAGATCAACCTCCAAATACACTTAGAGCACCTTGGAGACTCTTTAGTACGAGGTGGATGTGAATGTTGGAGACTCTTTGTGGCTGCAACAAGGGTGTTAATAGGGCTATCACTAAGTAAAAATATTATTTTTTAGCTCCCTCAAGTTTTTGGGATTGGGCATAATGCAATTTTGGTGTTAGTATTAATCAAAATCATCATTTTTTAGGCCCCTCCACATAAATTACATTAAGTAAAAACATCATTGTTTCTTACATTAAATAAAAATGTTTACATTTACAATATCTCAAGTCTTTCATCATTATTACATCAATACACAACTAGCAAAAATCATAGTGTAAAAAATTCTAGTGTCCAAAATAGAATAGGTTTTTCTTCATTTTGCTCCTTATTTAGTTTTTATCTTCATTCATGGCTACTCTTCATGATGTACCTACATTCCAATATTATAAAAAATATTAGTAAATGATTGTATTAAACAAGATAATCATTAGTTCATCAAATCATTATGAATATAAGAACATAAGAAGTAAATATACCTAGTCAAGTGTTCTTGTAGGGTCCTATCACTATTTTACGGTCTCCAATAGGGCTTCATGATCAGCATTAGTAATAGTACAAATTTATTTTAGTTTTTGTCTTCCTTGATGCTTCAACAACTTCACATTTGTTTCTATAATAAGATGTGAGTATATGAGAATTGTTTTTTTCTTTTGATAGTCTTCAAATGCAAGAATTTCATTCCATCTAAGCATGCATATCTGCAACCATGTTCCAGCAACAACAACTAAACTAGTAGGATATGTGAGTCCATCATCATCTATGTTCGGTTGTGAAATATTTTGTTTACCTCTTACACAACATGCTAACCAATAATTTGATTTCTCATCATTCCCCTATGATGCAACCAATGCGAAGACATGTCCTGGATGAAGAAGATCAGCTAGATGATTATGCTCAAGTGAACTTTCCATGTCATTATTTTTGGCTGAGTGTATGATAGAAAATGGAGTAAGATAATGTGAATTTGATGTGTCTATGCACTCACTTGACTCACAGTGATCCCAATCACACTAAATATAAAGTACAAAAGCAAGCTAGCTATCATGTCCAAATACTAGAATTAGAGCTTTAAAATGAATTCATTTTTTATGAGTCTCTAATAGTAGCACAATATGATCTATTAACTATATGGTCCCTTTCTCAACCAACTAAAATAATCTATGTATTACTAAATCAAGAGCCCCCCTGTGATAATGTTGAACTTCACCAATTAATATTGTTGAATCAAGAGCCCCTACTCCATCATGTTCCCTTTTCCCATGTATCCACTCAATAAAATCCAAATATGAGGCATCCCCCTCTCTATGTGCATCCTACACAACTAATAAAATATGTAAGCATTCTTGAATTTACCTGTGCAATTATCTAACCAAATGATTTGTCTATCCATAGAAATGTCATGCTTCTATAAGAAATCAAAATAATTCTTGAAACAATGTTACACAAACTCATGAGAGTGAGATCTATCATCACTCATGTAAAAATGGTACTCTCTAATAATATTCCAATTATCTTTCGCACTATTAGGGGCATGTCTATATGTTATATGGATAAAAATAGCAATTGGAATGGAGTTGTAATACTCAGATTGTGTCTCATTTTGGGGTTGCAATGTGTAGTTCTTTTCAAATCAACAACTAATATAATAGTGCCAATTGGAATAGTCTCCTTACACATTCTAAATTGCTAATCCAACCACTAAGACCTATGATTATGCCTTACATACTTGTAGGAAATATTTTTCTTGAAATCTAAAATAAAACTAGCCACACTGATTTCATTTACAACCAATTCACATCTAGAACCCTCACCTCCACTCTTCAATGTGTATTTCATCATTTCACATACTACTTTTTTACTATTGTCCTCCTAAGATCTTGTTCACACCCCTCATGGAAATATGTGTCAAACTTGGATAAGCCACCACATTCTGAACACTTCTCATTTAAGCAATCATTTCTATAAAAGAAACAACCATAAACTCTAGGACATAAAAATTGATCTAGCAAGTCTCTTGATGATTTTGGAAGCCCACTAGTACCACAATTCTCCAACATTTCTTCCCTATGCAAAGTAGAATAGATGGAGCCTAATAGTTCATGGTATATAGAAAAGTCCACATGATATTTGCAATTACATATATTTCAAATTATAAGTGGGACACAATAAAATGGCTTCAAGGATTCAAAAACCCTTTGTGATATATGCAATTTTAGATGAAACTCTCTAAATTCTTTGAAAAACATAGTTTGACTTACCTCCAAATAATGTTTAGGATTTGGCATGTGGTTTTTGATGCCAATTCACAACTTCAACATGTCTTTAGCATTAGGTGATACTCTTGAACTAGAGTACCAAAATTGTGCAATTTCTCAGTTTAAATTATCAGATAACTTCTTATCAAAATGTGGAAGTCTCCCACCACAAGCCCATATTTCATTTTGAAGAGGATCATCAATTCTATCATGTTTAGTAAGTATTCTTCTCAAAGTAGTATGATCTAGGTTCAAGTCAATACAAGTTTGTCTCATATATCTATCCTTTCTCAAATTATGACTTACCAGAGAGGTTGTAATAACCATTCAAGCAACTCTCTTATATTTTTACCTATGATTTTTCACATTTCTATTCAGAGCACCAAAAAGATTCTTCACAACAATGGCATTTCTTTCCATTTTTTTATGTACCCGAATCTTCAATTTGGAAAGCATAGGTCTCATCTTTTGCATCTTTAATAAGTGCATAAAAAGTTGATATTTCTCAACCACTAACTTACTATGGAAAACCCATCTTATATAGTCTTGAAGCCCATAAAAAAATGGTTCTTTGTGAAATTTTTTTCTTCCAAATTGGTAATAATCATTTCATCGATTTCAATTATCCATTTTAGTGTTCTAGGAATTTGCATTATGAATTGGTAAATTTTCATTCTCAAAAATTTCAATCCTTACAGTATCATTATCAATTGGTACATTTTCATTCTAAAACTATTAACATATTTATTTTTCGACTCTATGATTTCACCTTCGATCAATACATCATCAACTTTATTCACATTTAACATATCTTATCTCTTCCTTTGGCAATTTAACTTGTCCCTTTCCCTATATATTACAATGTCTTCATTCCATACCTTCCTTTTGTGTTAATCCTTTCAATGAGTACTACTCCCCATTTAGAAAAAAATATCGGACACCTAATCAAATCTTGTAGGTACATTTTCAATTGTAAATGCCCGAAACAATATTTTTCCTCCAAACTTGTCAAAATGGTCCCCAAAAAATATGATTGTCAAGTTTGCAGTGATAGATAAGTTTTTGGGAAAATTCTACTAGTAAAACCATTTGGGTACCTAATATTATCAAGTATCCAATTCAATATTAGATACTTGATATGATATTGGGTACCTAAAATGATCGCCCAAATTTCAGAAAAAATTTCAATTTTGAATTTTCTTCTTGCAACTTCTTCAATTCAATCTTGAAAGCATCATCACCAAAGTACAAACTATCATTCTTCGATCACAACAATCTCTGCATATCATAGAAATAACCTCCATCTCATTGATAATTGCCAAAGCTAAAACATTGTTATTTCGATTAGCAATGATCATTGTATCATATAGCAATGTCGACTTAAATTTTTATCATTACTCCTAACACTATATGTTATGGAGATATGCAAAAAAATTATCACTCATTATCAAGACTAGAATTCCTTTATTTAGATTAGGGATAATTTTTATAAGTCACAATGATCTCTTTATTTTATCAGCAATCTCTATATTTGTTTTTTGTTTCCACCACACAATGATAAGCCTTGATTACTATAACATATAGTGATGTATGAAGACTTATCACTCATTACTAAATTAAAATCGCATATCCTTCGCTTGTTGATAAGAACTATTGTCATAGTGTAGAGGGATAATCCAATCCTATTTCTAATAACCAAGACTTCATAACTTGTACTCTACTCAGTGATGAACCCAAACATTATATGATATAGGGACACCCCATCAAGTCTATGATATTAAGCCAGTTGCTATCATTGTAGGATATAGTGACACATGTTCCATCTCTATAGCTAGAGATAATCTCAAAATTGAGGATATCTTTTAAATTTCAAACAAGATCAAAACCAAGATTGATCAATAGATACTGCCATGTGATGAGGAAAGCCTGGGAGTGCAATTTTCAACATGAGCCTTTGATTTTGTAAGATAAATAGAAATTTTTCTATCAAAACACAAATAAATGCAGTAAGTGATTCATTTATTTGATCATGTAATCTACCTAAAATATATGAAACATAAGTAATGAAAGCAAGAAAAAGGTGAAAAAATATTTGTAAAATATTGAGTTCCACTAGCTTGAAAGGGGTCATAAGATAAAACATGACCCCTTTTGACACATTTCATAACAAAATATGTCCTTAGGGGCCCTAGAATCCCTAAGGACCTATTTAATTTATTTGAATGGGTCAAAAGGTGTCATAGGATAACCTATGACCCCTTTCTATGCATTTCATGACAACATATGTCCCTAGGGGTCCTAGCCCTAGGAACCTATTTCATTTGTTCAAAAGGGGTTATAGAATAACCTATGACCCCTTTCAATGCATTTCATGACAACATATGTCCCTAAGGGACCCCTAGGGACCTATTTTATTTGTTTAGAAGGGTTGAAAGTGGTCATAGGATAAACTATGACCCCTTTCAATGCATTTCATGACAACATATGTCCTTAAGGGTTTGACCTATTTCATTCCTTTGAATGAGTCAAAAGGGGTCATAGTATAAACTATGACCCGTTTAAAGGCATTTCATGACAACATATGTCCTTAGGGGCATATTTCATTTCTTTAAATGAGTTATAAGGGGTCATTAAACCATTGCATCAAGGACCCCTAAGGACATAAGGTAATCAAAGAAATGAGTCAAATAGGGTTGTGGGCTAACCCACAACTGCATTGGACCCATTACATCATAACATGTGTCCTTAGGGGTCCTAAGACCCTTAGGTACATAGGGTATTAATGTCATGGGTTGAATGGGGTTGTACACTAGCCCATGACCCCATCAGACTCATTGTATAGTAACATGTGTCCCTATGGGTCCCAGGACCCCTAGGGACATAGGGTAATCAATGCAATGGGTCCTAGCCCATGACCCCATTGCATCACAACTTGTGTCCTTAGGGGTCTTAGGACCCCTAGGGAGATAGGGTAATCAATGCTATGGGTCAAATGGAGTCGTAGGCTAGCCCACGACCCATTTGACCCATTGCATTGATTACCCTAGCCTACAACCCCATTACCATGTAATAATAATAATAATACATTAATATATTATATAATAATAATATATGACTATATATTAAATATAATAATAATAATAATCATATATATTACTATATTATATTTCATAATAATACTATACTAATTTATACTAATATATAATAATATACAATAGTTGTTGATTTCCCATAGATGCCAAATTGATTTCCCACCAAAATTTGTGATATCATTTTTTGAATTTTTGTTTTTCCCACCAAATTTTGGGTAACTAATTAGGCTTGGTATTTACCAAACCTCTTTGGTCAACTCAAAAAATGTGTTTGAGACATGTTTCAATGACATCCAAACTTTGAGTAACCATCTGACAATATTTTTTTCATCAAAATTCAATGAAACAAAAAGAGTTTTTTGATAACACTCTTAGGATTCCATCAATAAATTTTTTTTCAAATTATGAGTTTAATAAGTATTTATTAGTTAATTTTAATTAAGATGTCTACAAATTGCTAATTGACATAGTGATTGAAAACTAATTATAACTTTCAAATGATATAACATTTTTGAAATCCAAAAGTTGCATCACATTCTATGCTTTACATAGTATGAGAAAAAAAGAAAAAAAAAATTTTGTAAAGTTTTCAATTAGTTAAGGTGGTCAGACACAGAAGTTTTTTTATTCTAAAAAAAGTTATAGTATAAAATTTATATTTAATTGTTTATTTAGAATAAAAATACCAAAAAATATATGTCACATTTACACATGATTCTACTTTTTACATCTACAAATATATTAAAAAATATCATCATTTAATTTTGATTAAGGTGGTCGGACATACACCTACTTTTTATTTTAACCCTAAACTTTTTGTAGTAGTGCATTAAAATCCAAAATTTTGACAAATCAAATAATATTTTCCCCAAATAAGGTCTAGTATTTCATAAACTAAATTAAATTTCCTATAGATTATTTTATTACAAATTTTGGATATAAATCCCATAACTACTTTAAATTATGTGTCTTTTTAACATAACCTTGATTTGTTGGTTTTTTAGTACCACTTAAGGCCATAGTTTGGTTAACCATGATCTTGCACATATGTAGAATGTAAGTAAAATATTTTAAAAATAATCAAATGAATTTTTTTTTAAAAAAAGATAATATATTATGTTTCAATATTCATGTACTCAATCTATGCCTATGCCTGCACTAAATAATCATATATTTAGCCTACACCATCCAATTCGAAATGTAATATTGAACTCATATAAAATGTATAAAAGCATTGTTCAAATTTCTCTTTTGACTATATAGACTACTATTGAATAGATCAAGAGGGGGAGGGTGGTTGATTAAGTTATTCTTAAATACTTTTATAAAATTTAACTAAATTGATGAGGAAATATTTTATTTAAAATTTTATCACAAAAATAAATATGAAACATATAACATAAATAAATATAATATATGTAACAAATAAAATAAATTATATTTTCATATATTTGAACAATGCAAAATCTTGATTTTATAGAATCGCAAGGAAAATATTTCCCCTTCAACTTCACCATCTTCTCCTACAATTTAATCTTTTCCATTCTCTTTTCCCTTGTCTATCTATCAATTTTAACATTTTTCCACCATAAGGACACTTGCCTATTCAACTTAGAGCTAGCAATTCTCACCTTATTATCTGTATTTGAACTCTCATGCTCAAAATAGCTTTAAATCTTATTAAATCTAATCAAGAAATTCATCTAACGCTAGCTTACCATCATAATCATGTAAATCTAAATATAGCATAGCATTAACTCTAGTTTGTGCTCTTAGAAATATTTCATCCCCTTTCTTAAGTTGGAGTTCAACATTTCCTGCAATTGTTTCTTTACTTTCTTCATTACTCATATATTCAATATTTTTTCCTCTTCCCTAGTTCATTTCAACTACTTCAAGTTAAACTTCAATCTATCTCAAGATATTCATCATTCATAGATATACATCTCTCCTTCCTAAAACCATCCTTGCAAGCCTATACAATTGTAGGTTAGATCCCTACTCTTCCACCCCACAAACAAACTTATTTATGGCATTAAAACCTAGGTTTCATAATAAAAAATTCAAAAAACACAACCTTCACTTATTCATTTGTTTAGGGGGACCTCAGTGAGATAAGTGATATAAGAATAAATATGATGAAAACAATAAGTATTCCAAGAGAAGCAAGAAAGATCAACATTTATTCATGAAAAATATATGTATAGATATTCAAAAATATTCCTTTTGAAATGTCAAACTCCTACATGTATATTTTCTTACAATCTTTGGTCTAAGACCTTAGATCTAATTCTAATAAACCACTATCTTTACACTTTGTAAGATTACCTAAAGAGATGCACTATATTATAGTATATATCCATCACAACACACAAGTTGGCCTCAAGATCCACATCATTCCCCCAAGAAAAACAAATATATTACAACAAATAGGTAGATAGAAGTGGCACTAAAGATCCATGATCGTAGGATTGAATTGCAAGATTAGAATCAAGAAACAAGCTCGTGAAAATTTGCAAGAGCATGCTCCTAAACAGAGAACAAGTCACAAATCAAGTTACATAGTTCTAAATAAGATGTGAACCTAAGAGTAAGAACAAGAGTAGGTCTATATCATATCCTAATTTCGCAAATGTTGACTCAAACAAATTACATATCATTTAATGAATCAATAGACTAAGATAAACTAATTTAAACTAGACTAAGAACATTTAGTTTGATCAAGATTTCTTTGAGCCCAAGATGCTCCTCTACCATTCATCTAGTACGAATTGTAAATTTCTACTGATTATAAGTTTACTGGTTATTGAGTTTTGTAGCTTGTATGTATTTCATTCATCATTATATAATGAAAAAGTAGACATTTTTACCCCTTTCTGTCAAATTTTATTCTCAAGTCATCTGACACATATGCATCTGGCACACATAGAAATACTCTCATATGAGAAACACTATGTTTTCTTCCATTTCATGCATCTTCAAGAATCAAAATTTTCACTTTTCATTCTAATCTATTCATTTTATAGACAAGGGTATGTGCAAGATCATAGTTATGTCAACTTGATGTGCAATTTTAAACATGTTATGAACTTTCAATCAAAAAGTTGTTAGAAAATAATCTATAAGAAATTGAATTTAGTTTTTGAACTACTAGGCCTTATCTAAAGAAAGAAAAATTTGATTGGTCAAAATTTTGAATTTTATTGCTCAAGGAAAACCCACAATAATAGGTTACACTTTTTGCCTGAACTGACACTAAACTATGAATTTTCAATAAAACTTTCACTTTTGGATGTAAATAGCCATTTAATAGTTGAGAATTTGAATATGAAGTAAAGTGGAGTCTTCTAGGATTTTTTGTGTAGAATCCTAATATATTTTTAATTTTTTTAAATTGATTTGATTGAATTATTTTTTCTCCCACAAAAATTGGTATGCTATCAAAAACTTGATTTTTAAAAAGTGACATTGTTTTTGACACACGTAACTTTTTTTTTTTAATAGATATCAATGCATTTGAATTTAGTTTGGAAACATCCATACCAAAACCATGGAGGTGATTTGATGTCTTTATCCTTAGTATTTCATATTTTATCAAAGTTTAAAGTTGACCTAACACAAATTTGGACCTACGTGGCTTTTGACACATGTAACTTATTATATATTTACCCAATTTAAAAAAATTTCTTGATTGAAAGAAGACTCAAATACAAATACCGTAGTTATTTTCCAAATTTTTTATCTCTTAGTTACTATATTTCTGTGAGTGTCCAATAAATAGGTTTATTTTTATAACAAATCTTTGTTCAATTCATGTGAAAAAATGTATATCTAAAAAAATTAAAATGTAGCAAATTCATAATCATTAGAAAGTTCATTCAAATTACTTCTATCATGCAAAAGGACATGACTTTAGTGCTCCATTTGGACCTAGAAATGGAGCTTGGAAGCTATGAAATCATTGTAAAACTTCTAACACTTCAAAAAAACCACTATCTTCATAGTTTCAATAGAAACTAAGTTTCTATTGAAACAAAAAATATTGGTGTCAATAGAAACTAAAGTTTCTAGTTTTGATCAAAACTAGAAACCTTAACCATGGGGATTAAGGTGGTTGGCTCTAGTTTTGATTGAAACTAGAGGGCTGACTTTAGTTTCAGGGCTTAGTTTCAAAACTAGAGTTAGGGCTAACTCTAGTTTTGAAACTAGAGTCAGTCCAAAGGGATTTTATTTTTAAAATATAAATTGTCATATAAATATTTTTTCTTTTCAATTCTAACAATAAAATCCACTCAAATAATTTGCACTTCAATTGGGAGGGAGGAAATATTTTGTAACTTTTGTTTTTGATTTTTGGAAAAATAATTTGTGACATGGGCAAGAAAGGTAAAAGGGCAAGTAAATATTCACGAAGAAGAACTAACAAATAAGAAGAAGAAAATCATCGAAAAACTTTAGCAAGATATTATAGGAGGCAACGTATGTACATGTGCGCTATATTTTTTCCAATGCATATTTAGTTCATATAGTGTGCAATCATATTATAAACTTTTTTTATGTATATAGTTAGGATTAGGATTTATACAGTTAGGAATATGGTAAATATAAGCTTAGGGTAACTATTAACTTAATATTAAGGGTTTATTGAATTATGAATATTTAGCATTATATTTTATTAAATTATGAATATTTAGTCATATTAAGGTTTATTAGATTATGGCTTTTAAATTATGAATATTTACAATTTTAGGGTTTATTACATTATGGTTTTCAAATTATGAATATTTACAATTAGGGTTTATTATATTATGGTTTTTAAATTATGAATATTTATAATTAGGGTTTATTATATTAAATAGATTCTAAATTATGAATATTTACAATTAGGGTCTATTAGATTATGGTTTTTACATTATGAGTATTTAGAATTAAGGTTTTTTTACATTATGGCTTTTAAATTATGAATATATATTTAGAATTTGGGTAAATTTTAATTACATTATTTTAAATTATGAATTTATTTAGGACATAGTGAAATAGGACAACCTACTAAGATTGGAGAATGTTCATCCCAAGTTCAAACATGTATGTATGCACACATTTCTTGCAAACTTATAATCTCTAAAAATTCTAGATTTCTACCTAGGTGTAGAGGCAAACCTTATATCTTTGATTTTTAATTTTAGAGACAAATCCTTAAGTACAAACTTTTCTTGATTTGATTTGTTATATTGTGCATGTGTAGTAGTAGATGATGAAAATGTTGGACATGAGGAAATTGAAGATGAAGCAATGGATATCGAAGAAAGACCATTTGAAGGTTAGATAAAATTGTATTTAATATTTCATTTGTTATGTTATATATACACATATGTGGAAACCAAAGAAAAGTTGTATCTTAAGTTTTCATTTTAATTTTTCTTGTAATTTGAGATCAAACAACAAATTAGAATGCTAATCTAACTCAAAGTTTGGAGAGAAAAATTAATCATATCTAAACATAGATCATTTAATTGAAATAGATGTAGAAAAATTGAGAGAATATTCTAGTGAAGCTATACATACTATGAAGAGGAAATTGAATAAAAAGTGTAATGCCCCGCCAAGGGACCCAAAAGAATAAACCTAAAGTTTGCCAAACATTTTTTTTTAAAAACATGAAAGTAAAACCATTCATAACATCTGCGGAAGCAATAGTAACATCCAACTGAAAGTAAACATAACATAACAGATTACATTCTTTAAAGATCCCTTAACGTTGAATTACATCTAAATCAACCATTCATCTAACACCACATTCTTATGAAATAACAATGATACATCCAACATTCTTAAACCATAAACAAGTTTCCTTTTTGTAACTACATTTTAGTTTAGCTCAATCATCCACTGTACATGATACAAGGTATGAAAGGCTTAAAAGAATAAACATGTGTAAATAAAGTACATAAACATCCAATATTAATCCATGATGTAATTAAAGTAAATGAAACCACATATCATACATGATACATTATCACAAAATATATAAACATCCATCATAAAAGATAACCATATATCACAAACATAAATAACTAAGTGCACGGTTCCTCCCAACCGTAAATAGCATCATTAGACCATCGTAGATCCTAGCCATCCCTCCGTGCGTAACATTCCAAAGCACCAAAGAGATCATCGGTATTATCATAGTAGGAATGTCACTCCTAAAACATCCTACTAACATGCAAAGTAAAGCATAGGATACCATCATCTAACATATGCAAATCATCAATATAAGAAACATATCAATAAATACATCCATCATAAGGTATATCATCTATCATAATGCTCCAAGATCATAATGAAGATAAATACCAACCAAGAAAGCATCAGCCACGGTGTCTCAGACCGATCTCAAATGATAAGAGTGGAAAATACACTACCACCCGACCGTGTGGAACCTAAGTGGTCCACTCCCACCGTGCTGGGGAGATAATCTTAAGTCCCAAACAGGCTATCAAAATCACATAGCACAAATCTCTATAACTCCAGGAATCCTAAAAGTATACTAACTCAAAAGTTCCAATCACAAAATCAACATCTAATCCTAGAGGCACAACAAAGACTACAGAGAAGACTCAAAATCTATAAAGGAGACTCAGGCTACATACTAGGGAGTGTCATCACATGGTTGCTTGAGTTACCTTGGACTGGTCTCTCATTAGACCCTAGACCCTCAAGCGTTGAGTTACACTGGACTGGTTACTCTGAACCTCGGACCCTCAACGTGGCACATGTGGAAACGAAGAAGCCCTGTCAAGAAGTCAAGGCACTTCTCCCATCCTTAGTCTATACAAGAACTCAAGGCATGGGTGGTTTAAATATCTCTAACTTATTTTTTTAGTGTGTTTCCCACTATAAATTTTAATTACTAGATTATCACTTATTACATAACTTGCATTAGGTTACCCTGGTACTGACCACTTTGGGCCCCGGACCCCTATGCAAGCCACTCCCATAGTCATGTACCTAGACAACCTCTCCTAAGCACATAAATTCGTAGTTGTGTCCCATACCACAACATTTATAAAGATTAAACTCGGTTCTTGAATAGACAACCTGATAATGAGATGTTTCTCCCATACAAAATAAACTTCATAAATATAATCTCCACTATGAATCACAATATCCACAAGCAACCAAGAATATTTCAAAATAATACTGATCAAAGACTCCAAAATGGTTAAGTCAAACATGTCACAACATGACATCATCAAGAAATAAATCAACATTTTAGTCCCATCATGGCGACTGGAAGCAATTTGAGGATAACTGATCGATGACTCAAAAATTATTAGCTCAAGTGTCTCAGATACAAATAACTCAGCTTCACTCAAGAAAACTGATAAGCAATAACAATTAATATACAATCATCTCATAGAGCATACCATCACATAACCATGGTTGGGTTTATAAAGATCATAATTAAGACATCATCCTAACATCATAATCATAACCTCTGAGCCTCTGGTAGACGTCCTATAACTGGTCAACACTAGTCAACCCAAAACCCAAAACAAGAAGCATATAGAATACACAATGCAAACATATGTTTTGGTTTACTAAAATCACATAGCTGAATAAGTGTAGAGGTTTTCCAATTTTTTGTTTCAAATATAAATGTGTAAGGTTCTTCATTTGACCTACACGTCAACCCGTTTGTTTCCCCGATAACGTTATTATTTCCATTATTAAAATAATATTCTAAAAATAGCTGAAGGATAAATATTAAATCATTTGACAATTAATAAAATCATTCACTTTATTTTTCTAAAATCAATGTTACAAATTAAATGACTCTTCTTAATTTTACCTCAACTTTTAACATAAATCAAAGATCATTAATCATCTAAATTATAAGAGAGTCAATTGCTAGTCTTCGAATAAGAAGGTTATAACTTTATTAAAATGATCAATTTAATCAATCAATTAACATAGGTACACCATCCATGACCTATTAACATTCTAATAGTTCTCAATTAAATATTACTAAGTCTCACTATTAAAATATCTAAGGTCATTATTCAAGTCATGAGAGTACGACTTGTCAACTTTGATGTAATTACTTAACAACTTCACTAAAAAAATCGATATTAACATATCAATTAAAACTTTATTACAAAACTTAATTATTAATTAAATCTAATTAACTCTAATTAATTTAATTAATAATTACATATCCTTGGCAATGTTTCAATTAATATTAGTTGACTAATAACTAACTATAATTTTGTAAGTTAAAAGTCAACTATAATCTAGTACACAAATATTCATATTCATAGTTAAATAATAATAACTTGTTAATATTTAATAACAAGCTATATTGAGAATCTTATTAATAAATCTATAATGACCACATTCGTCACTCTGCAACAATGTTTCCATTTATATTTTAATAATAACAAGTTATAATAAATCCCCAATACCAAGTATTATCATCTCAAATAAGTTTCTCCTATGTACGTTGATTCAATTAGTTAATACTCCTCCAAATTATTAACCAATTCAATTTGATTAATATCTTTTACAGTACTTCAATCATTATCTAATCTCCTCTAGATTAATTCTGATCGTATTAATTGATAACTATTTAAACTATTTATACTATTATTTATTAATAGTTTGTTAAACCCAACAAACATTAATAAATTTTAAACTCATCAAAACTATAATTAATAGATCTAGAGAACTTTACATAAGCTTCATTAGTTAACTCTTAACACCATTAAGGTATATCAATAATTTAGTTAATAATATATAACGTATTAATAATACCATAGTAATTTAAATTATAACAATGACTCCATGTCAATTAAATCTTAATCTACTATCATTAAAGTGTTCTCATTTAAAAACGTAATATAAAATTACCATCTCTAAATTATTTAATATATATTAAATTGTATTTAATATACATTTACAGTACTTCAATCATTAACTAATCTCCTTTAGATTAATTCTGATCGTATTAATTGATAACTATTTAAACTATTTATACTATTATTTATTAATAGTTTGTTAAACCCAACAAACATTAATAAATTTTAAACTCATCAAAACTATAATTAATAGATCTAGAGAACTTTACATAAGCTTCATTAGTTAACTCTTAATACCATTAAGGTATATCAATAATTTAGTTAATAATATATAACGTATTAATAATACCATAGTAATTTAAATTATAACAATGACTCCATGTCAATTAAATCTTAATCTACTATCATTAAAGTGTTCTCATTTAAAAACGTAATATAAAATTACCATCTCTAAATTATTTAATATACATTATAAAAAGTCCACTATATAAACTATATTAAAATCTCTTTTCTTTTAATTTTCTCTCTTTTAAAAATCCATTTACTTAGATTGACTAATAATTAATTACACTTTTTCTACTATTAACTAATCTTAATAAAATTTGATTTAATTAGATTAGATAATAAACTATATAAAACTAATGCATATTAATAAGATTCTAATAAGGGAAGATTACAATAATATCTTTAATTCATTCCATACTTTGATATATTATTTTTGTGAAGTTTAAGCATAAAGAACTCTTGGTTATGGAAAATGAAAAAATATTTGTCTTTGAATAAAATAGTCTCGGTACGAGGGCCATATCTCCCTAATGAACCATTGGATCGGGTTGAAATTGAAATATGTTGGAGAGGGCCAAGTTGCACCAATTCAGACTAGAGCGATCGAATAAATTTGATCACGATAAAAAGTTATGAATGACTGAGTTTGAGTCTATCCAAGGGGCAGCGATAGGACAATTTGTGATGAATTAAGAATTTTCTCTTAAAATAATTGCTCTCTAAATTTAACCATAAAAGGGTTTGTTCATACACATCTAAAAATATAATGGATAGAAAGATTACATCTAATCATTCAAATTTTCACCATAAAATTTCTATTTTAATTCCAAATCTTGTCTTTCTAAATTAATATAAATTCGAACCCAAACTCGATTCATATCTAATTATTTTTTCTTAAATGGATTTAGGGTTTTCTATTGTTTTCTTCTCAACCAAATAAAATATCTAGATTCCAATTTCAAATTGTAAATTCAATCACAAAGAGTATTCAGACACATATAACGAGCATGATGAAGACAGGACGAAAAATAGTGCAAAGAGAATATGTGAATATCACGAATGCACCTGGACACTGATGCTAATTTTGCCATGTCTCAGAAGTCCATAGAAAATTCCTTCATTCTCCATCATTCGCAATTCCTCCAAGGTCCAAGCCAATTGAATCCTACAAGTGACTAGAAGTGCTAGAAGAAGCATAAAAGCATATAGAAACATATGAGCATGTAGAAGCATATGAGCTTCTCCAAAGCATGTAAGCTTAAAGCTTGAAGCTTCCATTTTTTAGCTTGTAGCTTCATTAAGCTTCTCCAAACACACTAGGAGAGCCTCTATTTAAAGGCCTCTACGATGCATCTAGAGTGTGTCTAGAAACAACTAGAAGATAAGCATAACAACCAAGCATGAGTCTTCTCCAACTTTCTAGATGAGTCTTAAGGTTGTAGACAACATGTGCTCAAATAAAATGCTAACTTCTAAGTGTAGACAACTTATGCATTCTTAGAGTGCAAACCCCTATGTTGTCTACATGACCACTTTCAAGAATTTGCCAACTCCTATGTGAGCAAATATTAAAATAATGCACAATAATTAATATAATATTTAATTTAATCTTTCCAATTTAATTTATTTATTATTAAATCTTCATGCACTAACTTTAATAATTTCATTTTTTAGGTCTTAATATATTTATATTTTAATCACATGAGATCTAGAATCTTTTAATAATTTTAATATATTTTTCACTTTTAAATTTCATTTTCCAAAACTTAATTTGCTAAAATATTTATTAGCTTTAATAATAATATTATTTAGTCATTTATTTAAGAATGAACTCCAAATATATTATTATTAAAATAGATATTGTCACATTCCAAATTTAAATTTTTAACTTTTATTTTCAAATTTAATTATTTTATTTAATTGATTTTCCAATTAATTAAATAAAATAAATATTAAAATATGATATTAATTTTTCATTAAATTAAACCATTAATTAAATATTTTAATTAGGCTTAATTAATAGAAAATACATCAAAGACTCTTAAGGTAAAAATATGAGAACTCATCATAGCCAAAATACATAGAAAATCAAGCCAAGGGTTAATATCACGAATTACGTCATCTGACGTATTCGAAGGGTACTCAACTCAGATACTTGTCTTAATTTTCAATCAGGACAAATGGCTTAAAGGGTTGAGATTTGGACTTGAGAACTTATCTCCCCTCTCTTATCATTGAGATAATCTGATAGGTTACGCTCATCCTGATAATTTAGGGAAGTTGATAACCAGTACCTACAACCTGCATAAAAATCATGCATGTACAAGCACAATATATACTAACTAAATAGGCAATGGCAGGAAGTGGTGCATCGTGTAGATCCTAACTAGTAGGTGACTACGACTCCGTTCTTTAACCACATCAAACATGCCATACATAAGAACAAACACACACACCATACACATGCAAGTATAGGGTAAGTATCCATAAGAAAACACATATGATAATAAATCATCTTACTAATCATCACTAATAACTGCAAAACACTATAATAATCATCATGCATACATGAAATATAAAATCTAAGTAATCTCATCACATATCAATGGAATCCATAGTGCAATATCTGATAGTCTCAAAAAAATACTACTAACCAACAACAATGCGAACTAGGGCCACGCACTACATCCACCCTCCTGGAATTAGGCTTACTCCTGTAAGCCTACATGAATGAAAGGCTAATATACTCACTATCTGGGTCCCATTGAACCCTTTTCCTCTGTAGGAGGATATGACTCCATTGAGAACACTACAATACACTTAGAGCAATATGATTTTGGTTTAATGGTAAATCAAAAACCACATTGATCCAACATTTATTATTTTAACAACTACTAAAATAGATCCCCTAATACATTCTAAACAAGAGAAACTTAATGCTTGCAAAGACAATCTAGGGCATACTTCCTTAAATCATAGATAAAAGACACATATTTTGCAACTAGAATGAGTTTCAATTTTCAGTTTTGCTCACGTTTAGGTTTAAGTTGAATTTTCAATTTTGAAAGCTAAGTGTTGAAGTATGAGAAATATGCAAGTAACAGTTTAGGTTCTGTTTCAGTTCACCTAGTTTCAAGTTTTCAGTTTGAAAGACATACACATGATAGTTCAAAATTTTTGTTTTGTTCAACTAGTCAACAACTAGTGACATTCAAATATACCCAGAGCTCCCAATGTTGAAACTCGGACTTTGATACCAAATGTAATGCCCTACCAAGGGACCCAAAAGAATTAACCTAAAGTTTTCCAAACATTTTTTTTTTTAAAACATGAAAGTAAAACCATTCATAACATCTGCGGAAGCAATAGTAAAATCCAACTGAAAGTAAACATAACATAACAGATTATATTCTTTAAAGATCTCTTAACATTGAATTACATCTAAATCAACCATTCATCTAACACCACAATCTTATGAAATAACATTGATACATCCAACATTCTTAACCCATATACAAGTGTGCTTTTTGTAACTACATTTTAGTTTAGCTCAATCATCCACTGTACATGATACAATGTATGAAAGGCTTAAAAGAATAAACATCTATGTAAATAAAGTATATCAACATCCAATATTAATCCATGATGTAATTAAAGTAAATGAAACCACATATCATACATGATACATTATCACAAAAGATATAAAAATCCATCATAAAAGATAACCATATATCACAAACATAAATAACTAAGTGCACGGTTCCTCCCAACTGTAGATAGCATCATTAGACCATCGTGGATCCTAGCCATCCCTCCGTGCGTAACATTCCAAAGCACCGAAGAGATCATTGGTATAATCATCGTAGGAATGTCACTCCTAAAACATCCTACTAACATGCAAAGTAAAGCATAGGATACCATCATCTAACATATGCAAATCATCAATATAAGAAACATATCAATAAATAAATCTATCATAAGGTATATCATCTATCATAATGCTCCAAGATCATAATGAAGATAAATACCAACCAAGAAAGCATCATCCACAGTGTCTCAGATGGATCTCAAATGATAAGAGTGGAAAATACACTACCACCCAACTGCGTGGAACCTAAGTTGTCCACTCCTACTATGCTGAGGAGATAATCTCAAGTCCCAAACAACCTATCAAAATCACATAGCACAAATCTCTATAACTCCAGGAATCCTAAAAGTATACTAACTCAAAGGTTACAATCACAAAATCAACATCTAATCTCAGAGGCACAACAAAGACTATAGAGAAGACTCAAAATCTATAGAGGAGACTCAGGCTACATAATAGGGAGTGTCATCATATGGCTGCTTGAGTTACCCTAGACTGGTCTCTCATTAGACCCTGGACCCTCAAGTGTTGAGTTAGCCTGGACTGGTTACTTTGAACCCCGAACCCTCAACGTGGCACATGTGGAAACAAAGAAGCCCTCTCAAGAAGACAAGGCACTTCTCTCATCCTTAGTCTATACAAGCACTCAAGACATGGGTGGTTTAAATATCTCTAACTTATCTTTTTACTGTGTTTCCCTCCATAAATTTTAATTACTAGATTATCACTTATTACATAACTTGGATTAGGTTACCCTGGTACTGACCACTTTGGTCCCCGAACCCCTATCCAAGCCACTCTCATAGTCATGTACCTAGACAACCTCTCCTAAGCACATAAATCCATAGTTGTGTCCCATACCACAACATTTATAAAGATCAACCTCGGTTCCTTAACAGGCAACCTGATAATAAGATATTTCTCCCATACAAAATAAACTTCATAAATATAATCTCCAATATGAATCACAATATCCATAAGCAACCAAGAATATTTCAAAATAATACTGATCAAATACTCCAAAATGTTTGAGTCAAACATGTCACAACATGACATCATCAAGAAATAAATCAACATTTCAGTCCCATCATTACGATTGGAAGCAATCTAAGGATAACTGATTGATGACTCAAAAATGATTAGCTCAAGTGTCTCAGATACAAATAACCCAGCTTCATTCAAGAAGACTGATAAGCAATAAGAATCAATAATACAATCATCTCATAGAGCATACCATCACATAACCATGGTTGGGTTTATAAAGATTAGAATTAAGACATCATCATGACATCATAATCATAACCCTTGAGCCTCTGGTAGATGTCCTATAATTGGTCAACACTAGTCAACACAAAACTCAAAACAAGAAGCATATAGAATACACAATGTAAACATATGTTTTGGTTTACTAAAATCACATAGCTGAATAAGTGTAGAGGTTTTCCAAATTTTTTTTTCAAATATAAATGTGTAAGGTTCTTCATTTGACCTACACATCAACCCGTTTGTTTCTCGGATAACATTATTCTTTCCATTATTAAAATAATATTCTAAGAATAGTTGAAGGATAAATATTAAATCATTTGACACTTAATAAAATCATTCACTTTATTTTGCTAAGATTAATGTTACAAATTGAATGACTCTTCTTAATGTTACCTCAACTTTTAATATAAATCAAAGATCATTAATCATCTAAATTATAAGAGAGCCAATTACTAGTCTTCGAATAAGAAGATTATAACTTTATAAAAATGATCAATTTAATCAATCAATTAATATAGGTACACCATCAATGACCTATTAACATTCTAATAGTTCTCAATTAAATATTACTAAGTCTCACTATTAAAATATCTAAGGTCATTATTCAAGTCATGAGAGTATGACTTGTCAACTTCGATGTAATTACTTAACAACTTCACTAAAAAAATCGATATTAACATATCAATTAAAACTTTATTACAAAACTTAATTATTAATTAAATCTAATTAACTCTAATTAATTTAATTAATAATTACATATCTTTGGCAACGTACCAATTAATATTAGTTGACTAATAACTAACTATAATTTTGTAAATTAAAAGTTAACTATAATCTAGTACACAAATATTCATATTCATAGTTCAATAATAATAACTTGTTAATGTTTAATAACAAGCTATATTGAGAATCTTATTAATAAATCTATAATGACCACATTCGTCACTTTGCAACAATGTTCCAATTTATATTTTAATAATAACAAGTTGTAATAAATCCCCAATACCAAGTATTATCATCTCAAATAAGTTTCTCCTATGTACGTTGATTCAATTAATTAATACTCCTCCAAATTATTAACCAATTCAATTTCATTAATATCTTTTACAGCACTGAACAATCATTAACTAATCTCCTCTAGATTAACTCTGATCGTATTAATTGATAACTATTTAAACTATTTATACTATTATTTATTAATAGTTTGTTAGACCCAACAAACATTAATAAATAATAAACTCATCAAAACTATTATTAATCGATCTAGAGAACTTTACATAAGCTTCATTAGTTAACTCTTAATACCATTAAGGTATATCTATAATTTAGTTAATAATATATAACATATTAATAATACCACAGTAATTCAAATTATAACAATGTTATAACAATGACTCCATGTCAATTAAATCTTAATCCATTATCGTTAAAGTCTCTTAATTTAAAAACGTAATATAAAATTACCATCTCTAAATTATTTAATATATATTAAATAGTATTAATATACATTATAAAAAATCCACTATATAAACTATATTAAAATCTCTTTTCTTTTAATTTTCTCTCTTTTAAAAATCTATTTACTTAGATTGACTAATAATTAATTACACTTCTTCTACTATTAACTAATCTTAATGAAATTTGATTTAATTTGATTAGATAATAAACCATATAAAACTAATGCATATTAATAAGATTCTAATAAGGGAAGATTACAATAATATCTTTAATTCATTTCATGCTTTGATCTATTATTTTTGTGAAGTTTAAGCATAAAGAACTGTTAGTTATGAAAAATAGAGAAATATTTGTCTTTGAATAAAACAGTCCTAGTACAAGGGCCATATCTCTCTAATGAACTGTTGGATTAGGCTGAAATTGAAATATGTTGGAGAGGGCCAAGTTGCGCCAACTCAGATTGGAGGGATCGAATAAATTCGATCATGATAAAAAGTTATGAATGACTGAGTTCGAGTCTATCCAAGGGGCAGCGACAGGACAATTTGTGATAAATTAAGAATACCCTTTTAAAATAATTGTTCTCTAAATTTAACCATAAAAGAGTTTGTTCATACGCATCTAAAAATATAATTGATAGAAAGATTACATCTAATTATTCGAATTTTCACCATAAAATTTTTATTTTAATTCTAAATTTTGTCTTTCTAATTTAATATAAATTCGAACCCAAATCCGATTCATATCTAATTATTTCTCCTTAAATGGATCTAGGATTTTCTATTATTTTCTTCTCAACCAAATAAAATATCTAGATTTCAATTTCAAATTGTAAATTCAATCACAAAGAGTATTCAGACACATATAACAGGCACGATGAAGATAGGAAGAGAAATAGTGCAAAGAGAATATGCGAATATCACGAGTGCACCTGGAAACTGATGCTAATTTTGCCATGCCTCAGAAGTCCATAGAAAATCCTTTCATTCTCCATCATTCGCAATTCCGCCAAGGTCCAAGCCAACTGAATCTTCCAAGTGACTAGAAGTGCTAGAAGAAGCATAAGAGTATATAGAAACATATGAGCATGTAGAAGCATATGAGCTTCTCAAAAGCATGTAAGCATGAAGCTTGAAGCTTCTTTTTTTTAGCTTGTGGCTTGTAGCTTGTAGCTTCCATTAAGCTTCTCCAAACACACTAGGAGAGCCTCTATTTAAAGGCCTCTAAGATGCATCTAGAGTGTGTCTAGAAACAACTAGAAGATAAGCATGACAACCAAGTATGAGTCTTCTCCAACCTTCTGGATGAGTCTTAAGGTTGTAGACACCATGTGCTCAAATAAAATGCTAACTCGTAAGTGTAGACAACTTATGCATTCTTAGAGTGCAAACCCCTATGTTGTCTACATGACAACTCTCGAGAATTTGCCAACTCCTATGTGAGCAAATATTAAAATAATGCACAATACTTAATATAATATTTAATTTAATCTTTTCAATTTAATTTATTTATTATTAAATCTTCATGCACTAACTTTAATAATTTCATTTTTTAAGTCTTAATATATTTATATTTTAATCACATGAGATCTAGAATCTTTTAATAATTTTAATATATTTTCCACTTTTAAATTTCATTTTCCAAAACTGAATTTGCTAAAATATTTATTAGCTTTAATAATATTATTATTTAGTGATTTATTTAAAAATGAACTCCAAATATATTATTATTAAAATAAATATTGTCACATTCCAAATTTAAACTTTAAACTTTTATTTTCAAATTTAATTATTTTATTTAATTAATTTTTCAATTAATTAAATAAAATAAATATTAAAATATGATATTAATTTTTCATTAAATTAAACCATTAATTAAATCTTTTAATTAGGCTTAATTAATAGAAAATACATCAAAGAGTCTTAAGGTAAAAATATGAAAACCCATCATAGCCAAAATACATACAAAATCAAGCCGAGGGTTAATATCACGAATTACGTCATCCGACGTATTCGGAGGGTACTCAAGTCAGATACTTGTCCTAATTTTTAATTAAGACAAATGGCTTAAAAGGTTGGAATTTGGACTTGAGAACTTATCTCCCCTCTTATCATTGAGATAATGTGATAGGGTACGCTCATCCTGGCAATTCAGGGAAGTCGATACCCAGTACCTACAACGTGCATAAAAACCATGCATGTACAAGCACAATATATACTAACTAAACAGGCAATGGCAGGAAGTGGTGCATCTTGTAGATCCTGACTAGCAGGTGACTACAACTCCCTTCCTTAACCACATCAAACATGCCATACATAAGAACAAACACACACACCATACACATGCAAGTGTGGGGTAAGTATCCATAAGAAAACACATATGATAATAAATCATCTTACTAATCATCATTAATAACTGCAAAAAACTGTAATGATCATCATGCATACATGAAATATAAAGTCTAAGTAATCTCATCACATATCAATGGAATCCATAGCGCAATATCTGATAGTCTCAAAAAAATGCTACTAACCAACAACAATGCGAACTAAGGGCGGGCACTACAAAAAGTCTAAAGAAATAATTGCACAATTTGAGAATATTGACACAATCGAGAAAAATCAACTATTATCAATTTCACTTTTTAAAGATGAATTAAAAGAGCCATTGAAACTATTGGGTATAGATACAAGTATAAAAAAGAGGAAGACTTCTAAACTACAAAAATATATTGTTGAAAGTGTTAAGGAAGGGTTACACTACATTGGGAAAAAATCTAGTTTTCCAGATAAATCCATTGCATAAAGAGTGATACTAACATTTGTTTTAAATAAGAAATTATGTAAAAAAAGACAAATCTCTTCACTGTCATCTCATATTGGATATAATTGAAAGATGATATTACATTATCTAAAAAGGAAAATATATCATCAAGCAGAGGATTGGGTTTAAGCAGTATCTTCAATATGTGAAACATTGGTTGGATGTCACACAACATGAATTGCATCTCTCATTTTGTAATTTAAATCTTGATGTAAAGATTGGATAAATGATGTTTGAAAGATTGAAACCCTATTTTGGGAAGATAAATAGATCTTTTCAAACATGTTGTTGTCGATATCATGTTGAATTTGATTTGTACTATCAAGGGTTCAAAAAGTTGATAGAAGAAAGTGGTGGTTCTCAAAATGTTTTTCATAAATAATTGAGCCAAGCCATAACATCAATCTTATGTGACAAATCAAAAGATTATGCAAAATATGAAATAGATTGCATAAGAGGAACTTGTGAAACATATGGTAAACTGTCCAAATTTCCTTTGAGAGATGAAGATGCTAATATGAAGAGGATAGTAAATGTAAGAAATACAAGTACATAAGGTCAAAAACAAAAGTTGGAAAAGAATCAACAAGGTTAGAATATGTTGAGGATGACATACCTACTAGAGAATTTATGTCAATTTTTTGTAAATTGACTCAACCATATATACATCATGCTTTTTTGCTAAGCAGCAAGCAGAACAGTTTCAAACACTAAGAGAAGCTTTCCCACTTGGGACAATTTTATCTATTGTTGACTTTGTACAGAATTACTCATTCATTTCTCAAAAACAACTTCAAGTAGAATACTACTATATGGAGCAAGTTACTATTATGATTCAAGTGTCTTATTGACATGTTCAAATTAATTTGAATGGTGTGGAAAGTATAGATCAAGCATGAGTCATAAAAAAAGAGTATCACTTTTACATTAGTGATAATAAAGAACATGACATGGTTTTAAGACATTTTTTGATTATTTGAAAAACAAAGGCATGAAAATGGAAAAACATTTTGTATGGCTAGATGGATGTGTAGCTCAATTTAAATTAGCTAGACCATTTTATGCATTATGTAGATATCATCAATACTTGAATATACAACACATTTGGAGTTTTTTCGAGAGTGGACATGGAAAGGGTGAGCATGATGGCACAAGAGCTTGTATCAAATGTTCTGTAAGAAAGTTTCAAATGGACTATAGAGGATATCACATTAATAATTCTCATGACATGGTTGAGTGGTGCAAACCACATTTTATGCTGCCAAAAAATACAAATAACACATCATCATAAGTGGAGTGAGTCATACCATTTAGAGTGTTTTGGGAGGTATTAGGTATAAATTAATTTTCAAATATTATTTAATTAAATAAATTTTATAAATTTAATACATTATGTCATAACTAAATTATGGTACATACAAACATGTTTAAAACTCATTTTTTATATGTATGTATGGACCTTACATTCAAGTGTTGATAGAAGATCAATGCATGCATGCAAGAGGGTAGAGAAGATGCGATCGTTGAATTTAGTTATGAGTACAAATAGTAATGTGTGGTCATTGTACACAAGAGAACACTCATGTTTTTATCCTAATTGTATTGATGAAAACTATGATGGTTACATTAATCAAGAATGTGGATATGTGGGCGAATGGACTTTGATGCCACTAGATGTTATCAATACAAACGAGTTTGAGGACAAAAACTATAATGATATTTCATTTATTTCCATTGATTATGACCATATTTCAGGATTGACCAGAGTTGGTATGTATTTCATAATTTTTGTTGATTTATTATATATATATATATATATATATATATATATATATATATATACGACACATGGAATTTATATACATATACTTTGTGTAGGAAATGTTTTTGTTGTCATGCAGAACCTAAAAACATAGAAGGTCTTAGCTATTATTTATTACATTGCACCACACAAAGAGAGAAGCTAACAAAGACTGAAATAAGTGACGGAATTATGTTTCCCACAAGTTAGTATATATAGCTGAATCATGTACATGTATGTACATTTATGTTTTTTTATTAATTCAAATTTATTGACTTATTTGATTGACCTATATATAGGTTTTTTTGTTGTACAGGGAACATATTTGAAGCAAAATAAAGTACTTAAGAATGGGATTCATTTCATTGATTATCAACCTAACAATAAGGTATATCAGTATAGTAACCATGTTATTGCCATTGGTCTAACTCTTCATCTAGTCAAAGGACCTGGAATATCTAAATGGAGGCTCGATATTGATGATCACATGAAAATACTAAATGATATCTAGCAACGAGTTGATCCACTTGATATGAGCTAGAAACAACTTGTTGAACTATTTGAAATTTGGAATTTGGTTGAACTATTTGAAATCTAAAATTTGGCTGAACTATTTGAAATCTGAAATTTGGTTGAAGTAAATTTGAAATCTAAACTTTGGTTCAACAATTTGAAATTTGGTTGAAACTAAGACTTGTGTCTTAAAGGGATGAAATTAGGACTTGTAATTAATTATATATTAAACTTTTACTCTTTCATTTAACTTGTGTTTAGTTTAAATTGTGATTTGTAACTAATTATCTAGTTCAATTAGGTACTTGTATGCAACTAATTAGGACATGTGCCTTGAGGGGAAGAAATTCAAACAATTATCTTAAGGGGATCAAATTAGGACTTGTAACTAATTATATATTAAACTTTTACTTTTTCATTTAACTTGTGTTTAGTTTAAATTGTGATTTGTAACTAATTATCTAGTTCAATTAGGTACTTGTATGCAACTAATTAGGACATGTGCCTCGAGGGGAAGAAATTCAAAAAATTATCTTAAGCGGATAAAATTAGGACTTGTAACTAATTATATATTAAACTTTTACTCTTTCATTTAACTTGTGTTTAGTTTAAATTGTGATTCGTAATTAATTATCTAGTTCAATTAGGTACTTGTATGAAACTAATTAGGACATGTGCATCAAGGGGAAGAAATTCAAACAATTTTCTTAAGGGGATGAAATTAGTATTTGTAACTAATTATATATTACTTTTACTCTTTCATTTAACTTTTGTTCAGTTTATATTGTGATATGTAACTAATTATAGTTCAATTAGGTAATTGTGTGCAACTAATTAGGACATGTGCCTCGAGGGGAAGAAATTCAAACAATTGTCCTAAGGGGATGAAATTAGGACTTGTAACTAATTATGTATTACTTTTACTCTTTCATTTAACTTATGTTCAGTTTAAATTGTGATTTGTAACGAATTATAGTTCAATTAGGTAATTGTATGCAATTAATTATGTAAAGTTAATTACCTAACTGTAACCCTAACATAATCATAATCTAACATAATCCAACATAATCCTTCTAATCTAACATAATTTTGAACATAATTAGAACACTATCCAACATAACTAGAACATTATCCAAATAATATAACATTATCCAATATAATCTAACATGTAAAAGAGCATGTAGTAGATACCATAATCTAAAATAATCAAATGTATTTAATCTTACATAATAACCAACATAATAGAACATTATCTGGACAACATATTCTAACATATAAAATAACATAGCCTAACATAATCCAACATAATGTAACATATAGGAACACAACTATATATGTACATGTTAATCATCAAACATGTAAAATTTGGATGGAAGTCTAGATCAAATAATATCTCTCGATGAAATTCTAGATCAAATAATTTGTAATATTAAAAACTATGGATCATCAGGTGTATAACTATCAGCATGATTTGTCTCCTCACAGTGTGGTCTGAAGATTGACTATCACCTGCATGCTCACTAGGATTTGCTGACCCCTATATGTTAAAGAGAAAATGAAATCAATGTGCATAATTTCATATTTAATTAAATCTCTTTTAAATTTACTTGAATTGCATGCAATTTAAATATTACATTTAAAACTCATGTGTGTAATTCAAAGAAAATTAAAACTCACCTGTCCACTAGGGTGATCCCACAATAATGGGTTCCACTTTTTGACCAATTTTGACACTAAAATCAATATTTTTGAAACAAACCTCACACTCAAGTGACTATATCTTTAAAACTATGAATAATTTCAAGATGACATAAACTAGTGATTTTTAGTACTTTATTCCTATTTTGTAACCATATTTTTAATTAAAAAATAATAAATTATTTATGTCATTTTTTTTTTCTCCTCTGAAAAAGTGGTACATGTTAAAATTCAATATTTTTAAAGAGTGGCAGTCCATTTGACACACATAAATTTTTATCTAGAAAAGATAATGAGGTAATTCTTTTGGCATTGGACTTGTAACATCGATATCTAGAGGATGCATTTGGTTTGATTCAATTTGGTTGAATATTGTATAGTTTATGAAGTTTTGGAGTGACACCAATCTTAATTTAGACATACGTTTGTTTTGACATAGATAACTTGAACTCAATTTATCATAAATCTTCTTTTTTTTTTAATAGAAAGCTATCTCAATAACCTATTTCCTAGATAATTTTCAAAAAAATTGACCTAATCTACTAATTTTCCTAGAGTGTCGAAGTTAGTTGATGTTCAATCAGTAATGAATCTATAATGAGTTAAACTCATATTTGAAAGTCTTAATGAATATAATATGTATCACAATTATAGTCTTTGGAAAGCTTGCTCCGAGTAGCACAAATTACAATTTTTTATTTTATAGTAGGAGATCAATTGTTTTCAATTTTGGGTGTCAAAAGAGCCAATTTTATTTTTTTCAAAAAAGAACATCAAAAATTTGTAATTTGACATGTTCACTGTGAACGTGGTGTTTGCAGAGAAAACGTTTTATGAGTTTGCTGCGAACACATGTTCATAGCGAACATACACAACTAAGTTTTCTAGCCACCAGAAATTAAATTTCGCATGTTTGTGTGAACATGTAACATTGTTTATGTTCGTGCGAACATTCAAAAAATGTTGACATCACCAGCAAATGGGTTAGTTCTAAAATAATGTTAAGCCATACTTGTGAAGCTATACTAGGCGACATGTTTATATAGTTATTGCATGGAATTTATCTCGAGGCAATGGGTAAATTTTTTTTTTTTTTAATGATTTTATGAGGGGAAACAAGAAAGGAAGGCAAAGCAAATATGCAAGGAAGAGATCTGACAAAGTAGAACAAAGAAATCTTTAGAAGACTATTGCACGTTATCATCGAATTAAAAAAAGTATGTAATTTTATATATTCATTTTTTTTATGGTCTTAAATTTAATTATGTTTCAATCTTATTTTTTTTATCTAATTTGATTTATTTGTAAATTTGTCGCAGATAATCAACAAGGTGAAGGAAATGTTGAAGAAGGCTCAACAAAAGTAGAAGAAGTGCATATGAGAGAAAGGTAAGGAATGCTCCCTACAGAATCTGAAACAATGAATGTTGAAGAAGGTTCAATATCACACCCTACAGAGGTTCAATTAACAAAAATTGGAGAACGGTCAGAATCTTTCATTGTAGAATCTCAAAAAATGAATGTTGGAGAAGGTTCAAGATTGCTCCCTATAGAAATTCCAGTAACAAAAGTTATAGAATGGTTGGGGTCAGGTGGATGACCTAGTATGGACAAACTCCTAAATATTGCCCAATCTGTAAAGAATGGTATTTCTCATAAAAATTTAGATCATTTACGTAAAATGGATGTGGATAAATTGAGAAGACTTGTAGCTACTATTCAACCCTTAAGTTTGTCTAAGAAAGCCTCAATGAATAAGAAAATAAGAGAAATTATGACTAAATATGATAACACTGAAACACTTGAACAAGCTCAATTGCTTTCACTTTTTCTTATGCAAAAGAAGTTACAAGAGGCATTGAAATTGTTAGGTATAGAGATAACATCAAAGAAAATAAGATTTTCTAACATGCAAATTTATGTGATTGAAAATGTTAAACAAGGTTTGAGTAACATAGGAAAACACTCTTGAACTAAAGATAAGTTTGTGGCAGGAAAAGTGATGTTGATGTCTGTTGTAAATAAGAATATGACCCAAAATAGATAAATATCTTCAATTTCATCTAAAATGGGTTTTAGTAGGAAAACAAAGAGAGAATATGTTAAGAGAAGATTAATTGTGGATGACAATACTATGGAGGGAAATTGGGCAATCATTTGTAGAGCACCTTGTTCTACTAGGATTGAAGAGTTATCAAAAAATTTAATCATATCATTTTGGATTGATAATACTCATCCTTCATCAAATAGTAGAGATGTTATTATGCAAAGGATTTTATTTGGTCAATATGACCATCATACAAAACATTGGTTGGACACATTACAACATGAGTTATATGTGTCATTTTGTAGTGAACATCCTAATGTAAAAGTTTGGCAAATGTTGTTTGAAAAATTGAAGCCATTCTTTGTGAGGTCAAACAAAGTGTTTGAAACATGTTTTTGTCATCAGCATATTGAGTTTGATCTCCATTATTAGGTATTTCAAAAGTTTGTAGAAGACAGATATGATTTTCATGCTCCTCCTCCTAGTAGGAGAAGTGAGTTTATATCATACATTCTATGTGAAAAAATAGATGGTCCAATTGGTAAAATAAATTACATCAAAGGATTATGTGAAACATGTGGTGAGGTTCTACATCCTTTGAAAATTGAAAATATTGATGTAACAAAAAAATTGAATTACAAAAGTTACAAGTATGTGAAGAATGAAACAAAGTTGGAGAAAGAGAAAAAAATGTTGGAATATGTTGAAGAGGAGTTACCTATTCTAACATTTATGGAAAATTTTAAGAATTTGATTCAACCTTATATTCATCATGCATTTTTTGCAAAGTGGCAAGCACAATAGGTTCATCCTTTTAGAGATAATTTCCCACTTGGAACAATTGTATCTGTTGTTGATTTTGCAGAGAACTATTCCCTTGTTCATTAGAAAGAAATTCAATTAGATTATTACTTTTCTAAGTAGGTCATTATTATGGTACATTTTTGTTATAGACATGCACAATTATATTTGGATGGTGTTCATAGTACAGTTCAAGCACGAGTAATTAGAAAGGAATATCATTTTTATATAACTGATGATAAAGAACATGACATTCACTATGTAGAACATTGCTTCAATATGTTCTTTTCTTATTTGAAAGAAAGAAACATAAATGTTGATAAACATTATGTTTGGTTGGATGGATGTGTTGCATAGTCCAAATCATCTAGATCATTTTATGCATTATATAGATATCATCGCAATGAGAATATAAAACACATATGGAATTTCTTCGAGAGTGGCCATGGAAAAGGTGAACATGATGGTGTTGAACCTTGCATCAAGCGTGTTGTATGAAAGTATCAAATGAATTATCAGGGAGTTCATGTAAATGATGCACATTGTGTTATTGAATGGTGTAAGACACATTTTGTATTAGATGAGGTTGGGACATCATCAACAACAAGTCAACAGGTACCATATATCATCTTTTGGGAGATAACAAGTATGGATTTGTACATTTGTTTAAATTTTATGAAATTAAGTTATAAAATTTTATTACTAAGTTTTATCTTTCAATTCATTGAAGTTTAAATTTAATTTTTCAATATTTTTAATTTAATAAACTTTCAGGTGTCAATAGAAAAAACAAGCATGATTGCAAGAGGATAGAAAAGACACGTTCCTTACATTCAGTCATATGTACAGATAATTGCAATTGGACATTGAAGACAAGAGAATACTCATGTGTTTGTGATAGTTGCAATGATGAAGACTATCATGAATGCATCAATCAAAGACGTGGATATATAGGTGCATGGATTTTGGTACCACTTGATGTTACCAATACATTTGATAAAGACGATGAAAATTTTGATGATATTCCATTGATTTTTGATGATTATAATCATATCTCTAGATTGGTAAAAGTGGGTAAGTATCATAAAAATTAATCTCAACTTTGCACTTAATTTCAACTTTTTATTTAATTATCAATTTGAACTTTCTTATATATACTATACAAATGTATGTATACTTGTTATGAAGGAGATGTCTTTGCAGTGATTGCTAAGCCTGGAAACCATGAAGGTGTCAGTTATTATTTATTGTGATGTATTGCAGAGAGGAAAAAGTTATATGATCCTGAAGAAAGTGATGGAATGTTGTTCCCCATAGGTATTATGCATACATGTGTGCACGTACATATATATATATATATATATATATATAGGTAACTTTATATCTATCAAATTTTAAAATATTTAAATTTATGGTGCAGGTTCTATTGTGTTAGAGGGAACATATTTGAAGCAAGTCAAAATAGTCCAATTTGGAATACACTTTGTTGATTATCAACCTAACAACAAGGTTTTACAATACATCCACCTAGTTGTTGCTACCAGGCTTTGTCTACATCCAATCAAATTTAAGCATGTACGTCACAAGTGGAGACTAGACAGTGAAGATCATGAGAATATATTACATGTTATAAGTGTACATCATGGTTGAACTGACCTTTGAGATTTATTTTATAGTAATTTGAATTACTTTAAAGTTGTTAGTTTACTGTACAGGTTTCATAACTCTTAGTTTATTAGTTTATAAATGTGTCTTTTAAATGTACATACATTTTAATAATATTAATTACCATGGATTATGTTGGGATCCATTCTCTTGGAAATAAGGTTAATATATTGTTCTGTAAACTATCTTATCTTATTGCCTTGTGTTCTTGGATTTATTTATGACCATGTTTGGTCCAAATTAGATTGACTAATGCATGTGTCTAGAATAAAAACCTTTATCATAGTTGAGATATTTATACTTGATGAGATCTTGAGGTTCTTGTACTCTTGGTATGTGACCAATTGAGTTCTTCTAGTATTGTAGTTGTTAGGAGTCAAAATTGAAGCCTTGATTTTGAGTACCATTGAAAAATCAAGCCCTATGAGCACTTTTTGATGCATTTGTACCTGGCCATCCATTTGAGGCCTAAAATGTGTTTAATGTTTCTAATACCTTGAATTTAGTGTGTCTATGTGTTTCATGATGATAATTTGTCATTTTGAGCCATTTCGTGGAGTCCCATTTTGAGCAATTTCCAAATTTGCATTTTTGCTTGTGTCAAACAACGTCAGGAGGTTGTGTTTGCAATTAAATATCTCACACCTAGTAATGTGTCATGAATTTCCACTTTGAGAATCTTTAGTGTCCATACTAGAGGGCCTTGGTTTCATATCTTGAGTCATTTTGAATCCGTTTGACTAGGTTTTGAATCTCTCAAAGTTGGTCTTTTATTGATGTCATCCTGATGTGAATTATTCTGAATTCTAGAAATCCCTATTTGACTTGTTATAACTTTGACCTAGTTCACCAAAATGCTAAAATTCCTTTTTCATTTTATTTTAGAGTTTAGAGACTTGCTATGTTCCAATTTTAAGCCTACGACAAATTTGTTTGATCAGTTTCCGAATGTGATTCCAAATGAAATTTGTAACCTTTTACTAGTATCAAGAAGTGCAGATTTTTTAGAACCCATGTTCATGATGTCATATCTCAAAATTCACAATAGATGAGATTGAATGGATTGTACCACTGTGTTCCACTCTGAAAATACTTTAAGTGTGCCAATTTTCAAGTCTTGACGAATCTATTTGCACACCTTTCCAGGTCAATTCCATTTGCAAAAAATGCTTTTTTGCCATTGTTTCCAAGACACAAATTTTGAGTAGCTTACTTTGACCCCTTGCCATTTATGCCTAGTTATTCATCATGAACCCAAATTGTAGATTTATATTGTCCTCATGATAATGAACACCTCAGTTTTTGTTTCTCCAAGTGTTAGTTTACCCAGTTTTCAAAGCCACATCCAAACACAATTTATGCTTTTTTGACATGTTTTCATGTAGGTAATTCTAAGAAGGCAACTTTGATAGTCAATATATTTTGACTGAGAATTCATCTTGAGACCAAATTCAATAGGGTAAGAGATTGTGGAATAAAGAATCATTTTGTATGGTTTCAGAGCTTGCTCAGGTGTTTTGATCAGTTTTTAAGACTAGTCAACAGATCCCTTGGAACTAAATTTCAATAGTTGGCAAAAAGAGGTAAAGTGATTTTCAAAAGTTGAATCAATGATGCAGGTTGATTCCAACTATAATCAAGCATTTAGTAGATCAATTTGGATATTTTGTTGTATAAAAATGAAATTTTTTTAGTTGGACCCACTTTGGGCCTGACTAATTTCATCAGATTTATGTCATTTGTGAGGATTAAGGAATTTTTTTTTAAAAATGATTATAATAACATCGAATTGATAAGGTCTTGATGTATGCATATTTTCATACAGAGTCAAATGGATATTTGGGGGATTTACATATCTTTATGATTATTGTATTATTTTTCTTTGTACCTCTTTTTGATAATAAGATGAGTCTGGTTGTTGTTTGGGTAATGGAGTCGAGTATCCCTCCATGCTAGTCTAGAATACATATGGGGTATCATGATAAGTTAAAGGTCTAAATGAAGTAAATAAATAAATAAATATATCAAGTTAAAAAATTAATAAGAATTAATATGACTACCTAGTAATCTGAGGACATTAATTGAATGTAAGTCAATGTATGCAAATTTGAAGACATTGATCAAAGGTATTGATCCTAGTCTTCTAGTAACATTAATTGAAGGCATGGTATCTATCTCTTGCTATAAGTTGATTGATGAATGAATTAATGCTATAATTTTCAAATGTTGATCAATGAATTAATGCTACATGGGCCTCCACATTCTTGTCATGAAACTCCATTCTTGATTCCCTACACCAAAACATTTATAGTACTGAGTATTAATCCTAGTGTACTATGATTTTATTGTATTGGTATTGCATTATGGGTGTTTGTCAAGTCTTGAGTATTCTCCATATGTTATTGACTATTTGCATTGATTTCATTAATTAGCATGAGTGTATACCTATATTCCCTTGTGTGATTATTCCTTATTTAGGTCGTGAACCTATCTTTGCAAGTGCATGGTAGGGTGAGCATGTGGGTTCCACATGGTTAGGTGACATGATCAAAAAATATTAGAGACCAATGCATAGATGATGAACTTTATTGAGAGACTTTGTGTGAAATGGATTGTTATTTCTTCCCTTTCTCTCTCTTCCTCTCCCTTTTTTAATTGTATACCCATATTGTAATTCTAATTACCAAATTATGTTTATGTAATGTTTATAGATATAATTAAGTGTAATTCAGCTTGATTTAGTTTATTTGGTACTCCTTGGTGTAGATGTAGGTTACACATAATTGGTATCAGTACTTTGATTTATCTATTTTTTCCCAAACTAGATAGAACTACACACATGGTTATTTCCCCATGCATACATCTAATCTTGCTATGCATATAACCCTTATCTATATGCATATGTCCCTTTATTATGTGCATTCCAACTAGTGAACTACTCTAATCTTGCATGTTTGGAATAGAATGCACTTGTTTTGGGTAACTTGTGTATTAATGAGAGTTACATTTGATCTCCCTACATTCTCAAGAGTATTTTCATGTGTTTAATTTCACCTTTAACATGTTAATTAATTTCACCTTTTACATTTTAATATTAATCACATTAATAATAATATTAATTACCACAGTGAAATTAATCACATGAAATACTTATTTGATTATTTTATAATGATCACAATAAAATCTAAAATCTAAAGTTTAAAATCTATAATCTAATTGATGAAGAATGTTCTACTAAAATTTTTTAAAAATACACATACATGTACATCACAAGAATAAACATCTGTACATCTAGTATAGGCTAGACAGTAAAATGCATACATATGCAAATTGTAAGTCTCAAATAAACATGTATACATGCAACAAAGTATAAAAAGTCATATACATGTGACCATCCAACTACTGAAGTACTAAATAGTGAAACATGTATGTATGCCATCAAGGTACTAAAATACACATGAGTAACATGTAAGTCTCTAGAATATATACAAAGTCTCCAATATATAAATGCATGCATCTAATATATAAATCTACTACTACTAGAGGGACCCCTCAAGATGCATATGAATAGAACGACTCTCTGATTGAGTCTCCTGTACATCCTATGGCTAAGGCGCATCAACCGAGCCCTACAAACACACACACACACACACACACACACACACACACACACACACACACACACACACACACACACACACACACACACACACACACACACCAGAACTATCTAGAAACATATATATACACAGGTTTGTACATGTTCAAATTAAATAGAGTGCATATATGTCTAGTTTGAAACATAAATAACTTTACAAACTATTTAAAACTTATACCCAAGCACTGGTGGGTGCCTCAATAGAATCATCTCTCTGATGTACATGCCTTGAGCTAACACTAGATGTAATCATGTGCTCAGTGACCTATGCTTGCATGATTTATTATAGTTCTTAAATTAGATATCTATTTGAGTTGTGTTTTTTTAATTTCATATATTTAAACTTAAAAATAAATTATATATGTGTGCATGTGTGTGTGCATGTGTATCTGGGTCTCTAGAGGTGGAGGATGATCTGAAGTAGACTCCATCGTATCATCTATCGATGCACCTCTACTGCCTAAAACATTAGTGCATCCTAATACTCTAGCATCATCTTCAAAAACTTCAACACATCCTAAACCACCCTCAACACCACAATCTCCAACTGCTAGTAATGATGAGTGAAGTGGATTGTGTAACTGGCTGGGTAATGGTGTAGAATCAATGCTAAGTCCAAATAACATGTCCATGTATGATGGTAATCCCATTCTTAGACTAGTGTCAATCTTAGAAAGCCTTCATAACTACTCACCAAAGTTATCAAGGCCCTTAGTTGTGATCCTAACATCTCCAACTCATATGCTCGAGCCATCTGTAGAGTGTCATGAGCCTGGTACAGAATGGTATGAGCTATGCACAAGTATATCAACTATCACTAGTGTATTCCACGCCTATGGAACTATTGGGCTTTGATAGTGTCTAATGGAATTCATCACTAAGTGAACTAGCATCCCTTGTGTAGTAGAAATATAACTAATACTGTGCAACAGATCCTCCAAAAAATATAGTGCTAAATCCATATGTGTATCTTGTCTTGAAAGAGAACAAACATCACCTGGTATTGCTAATCCAATAGCTCTGTATGCATCATTAGAGGAGGTCCTAAAGTGCTACTAGATGCCTCTAAAGATGGTTGACCTAGAAAAATTTGTCAACTGTAAATATAATGACAAAGAGAGTTGAATGTGATACTAGCAATTGTGTAAAAGCACAAACCTATGTCACCTTTTATAAAGAAAAGTGATATCATAATGTGACAGTTCAACATTAGTGACAAAAAAAATTGTATTTGCGTTTAAAATATGAAGATGATGTAAATTGATGAAATGTGTAAAATTGTATGAATTTTATGCCTATAATTTTTATTATTTTTTTGACTAAGAATTTATTCATTTTATTTTATTTTGAAGTCCCTTTTTTAACTATAAAAAATATAGGATGTAGTTCCCGTCAAACAAGTATGTGCAAATCATCTTTCTTTGTTATGATTTGAAAATATTTTATAGATAACATGTATAGCTAGTGCACAAAAAGAGAAATAATTATTTTTGATGTATATTTTCTTTGTTATAAGTACTCAAGTTCGACCTTGTCAGAATCCAACAGTTTTTTCCTCCTGTTAAAACTTCCCTATCAAATCTATACCTTCTTGAAAAAAAATTACATATTCACGAAGAGGATTCTCTCCTCTAGTGATAAATATATATTTTTTATTTTTTTGATATGATTTACTATTTTTTTTCATTTTTTGAGAGAGCATCTTCTGAAATGTTGAAATATTGACTTATAATATTTTTAGATTATAACATATTATAACTAATCAAAGAACTCAAAAATTAATATAATGATGATATTGAATCTGAAATCTATCAAAGGGTATTTTTAGTTTTTCTTAAAAATTGAGTTTCGATAGAGAAATGAGATTTGACCAAAATAGGTTTTTGTATCACAAACGGTGACACAGATCTATGCTTTTACCCAATTGTAGATGCAATGTGTCCAATACTATCAATTTCTCACCCCTAGGAAGCAATGACATCTCTAGCTGCAATAGGTGCATGTGCTAGAGTCATTGGAGGCAATCTCTATCCAAAAAACTATCTAAAATCTGGAGGTGGCAGACACTGTGCACTGTGATACTGGTGATGATCTGCAATCCGACCATGCCCCTTTCTACAATAATCCAGAATCTCTAAGTAGTTAACACTGAGGCCTATGCAGAACTCAACATACAACTATTGTACAAACTAAATAGTTATCTGGACATTATTAGGATAACGACCATGTACAGCTAAAAAATGAGGATAGATCATGCAAGAAATAACAAGATCTCTACATCGTGTGACTTAGTAGCCTCTCACCCTACCCTGTGCACCCTCATATGATGGAAAGAGATCTTGTTTGATGACATCTTTGAGGGCCACCCTCTTGACATCATCAAAAGATCCATCTCCTGAAATCTTAGCCCTAAGCTCCCTAGATATGGAAGGTAATATGTTAGGGATAAATGAATGGTGAGCTCTAAATCTAGCAGTCAGATCCTATAAACTCCTACATATAGTAGCACATATGTCTCTATATAGACCATCATCAGAGGACAATATAGACTGCTATAATCTAGCAACCTCCTACTCTAAAAATGCAAATAATGCATCAATATCGATGACTGGAGGTGGTGTAGCAGGACCTCCAACAGGACATGTAGGTGTAGGACCTCCAATAACAGCTACAGGTGTAGGACCTTTAATAGGAGCTGCACCAGGAGCCATGTTAGGACCTACACCACTTGGGGCCACACTAGTAGTTGTAACATGAGCCCCACAATGAGCCCTATGATGAGGCACAACAAGAACCCCACCATGAGCCACATCACAAGCCTGACCACAAGAAACACAACAAACTGCATGAGGAGCCAAAATAGGAACTACATTAGGTGTCACAACAAGAACTGCATCAGAGCTGTAGTAGGAGTTGCAGTAGGAGTTGTAGTAGGAGCTGTAACATTATCCATAGCAGGAGCCACAACAAGATGATGAGCAACCTGATCATGTGAAGTCATATCTGTACAACATTTGATGGAGCTACTTTATATAAAATTTATAAATTATACATATAATACATATGTTATAACATGTACATGTATGTCTGTCTAAGTCTAGTACAAATTTTTTTTAATTAAACTAAAAGATTTATGTTATCATGTACATCACATGTCTAGATTCATATTTGATTAGGATTTCATTCTAGGGTTTAGCTAGGGTAACTTGAGTTAGATTAGGGTTATAATTTAAGTTAGGGTTTAAAGATTAGGATTTCAGTTCTGTTTAGGGTTAGGTTCTAGGGTTATCTAGTTATATATTAAGATTAGAATTTGAGTTAAAGATTACAGTTTGATCTAAAGGGTTCAAATCATTTCTAGATTAGGGTTTGAGTAAATTAGATTTTAGAGGGTTTGGTTGGGGTTATAGTTGTACATTATTTACTTAAACTTGGTTAGAGTTAGGTAAACGGAACTTTCAATTTAGAAGTTATTAATTTAGGGTTTGAGTTAAATATTAGGGTTTGGTTAGCATTTGATCTAAAAATAAATTCTAAGGTAAATGAGTAAATATTAGTGTTTGACTTTTCAGTTAGGAAATTAGATCTAAGGGTTTGATTTAGATT
Organism: Cupressus sempervirens; assembly: GCA_028749045.1. Taxonomy (NCBI): domain Eukaryota; kingdom Viridiplantae; phylum Streptophyta; class Pinopsida; order Cupressales; family Cupressaceae; genus Cupressus; species Cupressus sempervirens. The sequence goes on along the minus strand of CM053786.1, from coordinate 671,060,190 downwards.
ATGGTTTGAGTTAGAGATCTAAGGGCTTTGGTTAAATTTGGTTCAGATTAGATTATGGTTACATTTCAACCTAGGGTTACATTAGCTCATTTCAGTTACAAAACTCTAGGGTTAAAGATTAGGGTTAAAGAGTTTTCAAATTATAGTTAGAGTTTGAGTTGGGGTTAGAAATTAGGGTTAGAGTTTGAGTTAGGGTTAGGGTTATGGTTAGTGTTATTTTTTAGGGTTATAGTTAGTTTTAGGGTTATGTCCAAATCTAGCTCATTCTAATATTTTTTAATTTTCTACAATAATTTGTTTTTTTTTGTTTTTTGTAATGTTTTTCTAATAATTCAAGTTTAATGTTTTTTCTAATATTTTGTAATGTTTCTTTCAAATATTTTGTAATGTTATATATACTATTTTAGTTTCTTTAATTTTAAATACTAATATTTCCTAATGTTATAATACTAGTTTATTTTTCTAATATTGTACAAGAAATTAACATTTTAAAAATAATTCTAGACTGTTGTTTTCTAATAGTTTTATAATGTTTTTCTAATATTTTCTAATTTTGAAGAAGTTAATATTTTTAAAAATATTTTCTAATATTTTCTAATTTTTTTCCACTATTTTTCTAATATTTTCTTATAGTTTTTAAATATTTTTCAATGTAATATTTTTAAATATATTGTCTAATATTTTTCTAATATTTAAAAATGTAATATTTTTCCTAATGTTTACTAATAAAATTAATATTTTTCTAAAAAACAATTTCTAATGTTTGTATAATAAAACTAATATTTTTCTTAATTATTTGTTTCTAATTAAATTAATTTTTTTTTTTAAATAAAACTAATATTTTTCTAAATTTTATTTTGTAATATTCTACACTATTTAAAAAAAAGTATTTTATAATGTTTTTCTAATATTTTCTAATTTTCAAGACTAGTGTTTTGAAAAATATTTTCTAATATTTTTTCTTATATTTTTCTAGTAATTTTCAATGTTTTTCCTAATATTTTCATGTAGCTTTCTAATATTTTCCAAATTGATATTTTTAAAAATATATTTTCTAACATGTTTTTCTAATATTTAAATGTAATAGTTTTCTAATGTTTTTCTAATAAAAAATAATATTTAAATGTAATAAGTTTTCTAATACTTTTTGTGTAATGTTTTTTCTAATGTTTGATATTCTAGAAATTAACATTTTTAAAATATTTTCTAATGTTTTTCTAATACTTATCTAATTTAACGCTAATTTTTTTCTAAATGTGTTTTCTAATGCTATATTAATATTTTTCTAATATCTAACGAACATATACAAAAAAAAAATATAAACATTAAATTAATAGAATTAAGTAACATAAATAAATAATAAAAATATTAAATTAAAATTAAAATATACTTTTAAAATATTAAAAACATAAAAAAAAATTCAAATAATAACATATAGATATACATGAAATAATGCAACAATAAGAATCTAGAGGAGAATGATGAGGCACGCTCACTGGGTTAAGCACGTTCGCTCCAATGTATAAGTCAAAATCAATGGGCCATAACAATGAATAGAAAATTAAGAAAATGACATTTTAAACTATCGCAATCACTATAAAATATGTTCATATCAAACATATTAATTAGGTATGTTCACTATGAACATACCTAATAAATGTATAATATGTTCGGTACGAACACTATTATAATATATGTTCATTGCAAACATGCTTAATATGTTCATGCAAAAAAATGATAAATGTGATTAGCACATTTTGCAAGGTTTTTGGATTTTATTCACCCCACAAAAGTGGAACCCATTATTGTGCGTTCACCCACTATTGACATCATCAAATGAGTCTCGACAACATACACGATTGGACATCAAAGATGGAGTAAAAATAGGAATGTCCCCCTATAATATATACATACATGTGTGCAATGAATCATATTAAAACATGTGCATGTGAATAAATTATTAGTTGAACAAATTCTTGAAATTAAATTTTTAACATGAATGTTAGAAAACTATAGATTTACCTGTGTAGATGCTAACATTTGATAATACCCAGACTGCCTAGCATTGATCGTGTCCACCAATTTATCTAGATTTTGTTGGGCCTCATCTAGCTCCATTGTTGCATCTATGCTAGTATGAATGTTGGCTGGCACATGTCCTAATAATAATGATCCAAGTGGACTAACTGGATGAGATGACATAGAAGTAGAATCATCACATGTCAACAAGTTCATCCATCCTGTGGTTGATAAGCTGATGTCAACATCATCAAGGCACGCATCTAAACTCTAACCATGCCCTTCACTAGCTGAAGGTTTTGTACTACTATGTATATGTCCCTTTGCAACAAAAGAGTGGTTAGTAGGTGGATCATGGTGTGTACTAGTACAACCATGAGCACTGCCTGATCGAGCAGTGGCTGAGGATGTGACACAATATCACCATGGACACGGTGTCAAACATTTAATATGGGTATGCCAAGATGCTCTAATATAAATCTATAAGGATATAATAGATCCTCAGCAAGACTACTCATAGTATCTCGTGCAAACACTCCATTGAGACCCTCTATGCTAGTCAATGAAGGGATGCCTATTGCACTATACAAGTCTCCTAAAGATGAAGCACCAAGTGATGATCTAGAATGTTGATGTGACATCAAATACTAGCCAACCTCATTAGTAGAGATAGATTTGATAGCTATGATAATGTCTCCAACTCCTTGAATCACCCCCAACAACTATGTGCTACGCATGGCCTCATCAGCTGACAAACCTAATATAGGGGAAATAGCAGATGCCCTCTCTTCAACAATTGACCTATGTGTCAGTGGTGGATGACCTGGCTACCTATCAACTAGTCTACCATGCCCCTATCCTAAATGCAATGGTATATCAATGTAGTTCACCACCATGTGTAAGCAAACCTTAGTATAAAGCTGTCATGCAAAATAGAGTGGAATTTAGTCATTATTTAGATAAGGACCATGAGCAGCAAGGGAGCGTGGGTATATAAGTGAAGCCATCTGTGGATCTATACACTTAAGGGGAGAATACCCCTTCACATACTTTAGTGGAAGATAATGAGGGAAACATTCCCTCTTCAGTGTCGTAGTGAGAGCCTTGAAGAGACCTCTCATCTCCTACTAGCAAGACCAATATGTATAATATGTGTAGAATATGAAGCAACACCATGAATCTCATCTCTAATATATGTAATATTTTGTAAGATGCTCTAACATGTACTACTATACACACTAGAGCATGTGCCACTAGCTACGAATTCATGAAGCCCATGAATCTCTTGGTTAGTGCGCTGATAGAGCATGTCAAGTGGGATAGGTTGCTGATTTGTGGGAATAGCACATTGCTAGGGGGGAACAGGCTCCTACTTGAGGGTGATAGGAGGTTGGTACTACTTGGGGGGGATAGGAGGCTACTACTTAGGGGAGATGGGAGGCTATTGCTCGGGGGGGATAGAAGGCTACTCAAGGGGGATATGAAGCTGCTAATCTGCCATGTGAAGGTCAATGTATGTACTCTGCCTACATCTAGATAATGTGTAGAGCTGAAATTAAAATTAAAATATGACATTTTTAATAAACTTGAAATTTATCAAGTATAATGACATTTAAGAAACTAATATATATAATATGTGTAAACATGAAGTTTGAACATAACATATATACATGTATAGTATTACATGTGTGAACATAAATTAAATAATAGGCATGTGTTTAAAGTTAAAATGTTACTTGGTTAGGTTAAAATTAATTTGATTAGGTTTGACATTCTTGAGGTTAATGTTTTATCATGATTATGAAACTTATATTATGTATGGCTATAAGGTTAATTTTAGGGTTTCTTGGTAAATTTTAATTAAGTTAGGGTCAAGAAAATATTTAGGATTGTAGGGTTAAAGTCCAAAGTTGTGTTTAGAATAGTGTTCTATGTCAAGAGTAAGCTATTATGACAGGTTAGAGTTATGGTTAGTGAACTATAAAACTATTATCTAACTCTATCTAGTTAGTGTTAAGAACTTAGAGTTAATTTTAGGGTTACGAGCTTAAAGTTCAAATGTTACCTAGTTAGGTTAAATTAATTTTATTAGGGCTTCAACATTCATGAGGTAAATATTTACTTGGGTCCTAGGGTTAAAGGAGTGTGTGTTCAGAATAGTGTTTTATGTTGATGTAGAATCATGATTGAAATGTTACCTAGAAAGTTAATATATAATGTTTAGGGATCTTTGTGATTAAATGTTTAGGGTTAGTGTACAAATCTATAGATCTTAAAGTTTTTAGTAAGGAAATTCATAAATTAGCCTATTTTTTAGGGTTAAGAAGTGACGATTGTGCTATAAAAATTGAAAGTTAGAAAATTAATATTCATGCTTAAGTTTAGTGATAAATTTTGGGTTAAAATGATATAACTTTATTTTTTTATTTAAGTTTTATGTTTCTAGGGTAACTTATATTTTATGGAACTTACATTGTTATTCTATGAACCTGTCTTCATTCTAGGGTAAATATATAACATGAGTTTGAATTAGAGTTAAGATTAGGATTAAATTTACACACGAGTTAGCATTGTGTTACATGACATTTCTAGGGTTAGGATTGCATGATTATATTTATTTAAACTAGATTAGGTTAAATCTAGTCAAGGTTTAATTAGACTTTCAAGATTAAGGTGAGGAGGTCAAGGTGAAGTTTATAAATTAGGATTCATATATATACATATGTGCATGCATGTATACATATCATGTACATATATGCATATATGTCATGTATATATATATATATCATGTATGCATGATATATATAACTAAAACAAATATACATATACATATACATATATGCATATACATACATACATACATACATACATATATGTATGTATGTGTATATATATATAATGTATGCATATATATACATGACATATATATCATATGTATGCATATATATATATATGCATACATATGATATATATATATATCATATATATATAATGTATGCATATATATACATGACATATATATCATATGTATGCATATATATATATATATATATATAGAAGCAAAAAACATAAAAAATATAACTAAAACCATAAAAAAAAAACAAAAAAGTGTAAAACCACAACCATACCTTTTTCGAAGGTCAAATTTTAGATGCCTCTAAGCTTGCTTCCGATCAAAACTCCATAGTGTCGAAAATGACAGAGTGGGGTTAGGCAAGTGAGCTTTTCACTTTAAAAGTTTCAATCAAAAATATAATTAATAGTTTTGATCAAAACTATTAAGTATAGTTTGGAATGAAACTTTTAAAGCATGACTGTGGGTTTATCAAACCCATGGTCATCCTTTAAATAAACTTGTAGTTGAGGTTTTTAAAGCTTGGCTGTGGGTTCACAGTTTTAGTTTGGATCGAAACTATATGTAATAGTTTCAATCAAAACTTTTAAAGCCCAACCATAGGTTTATTAAACTCATGGTCAGTTTTTAGTTTCAATTGAAACTATGTTATAAGTTTTAATTGAAACTTATAATATAGTTTCGATTGAAACTAAAATAAGGTAATAGTTTCTATCAAAACTATGTAATTTTTTGTTTCAATAGAAACTAATAAGTTTCTATCAAAACTTATTTCTAAAGATTCTATCGAAACTTTAAAGATTTTTTTTTTGCTTGTGCAACTTTGGAGGATATGCTTCCTCGAAAAAACTGTAACCCACTATTGTGGGTTCACTCGCAATAGTACAAATATTTCAGGACAAAAATAAAAAGTAGGTGTATGCCTGACCACCTTAATCAAAATCAAATGATAATATCTTTTTATAAGATTATAGATATAAGAAGTAGACTCATGCCTGAATGTGACACATATTTTTGGGTATTTTTATTTTAAACAAATAATTAATTATGAATTTTTTGCTATAGTATTTTTAGAATATAAAAACTCCTATGTTTGAGTACCTTAACTAATTCAAAACTTTATAAAATTTAATTTTTCTTTTATTTTAATTATAGGAGAAGAAGTATATAATATGACATATATTTTAGATTTCAAAAATGTTTTCCCATTTGAAAGTTATATTTGTTTTTCAGTCAGTGTGTCAATCAGTGCTTTATGCATAACTCCATTAGAAAATGAATAATAATTACTTATTGAATTTGCAATTTGTCAGACATTACATTTATGGAAAGATAAGAACATTCTTAAGAAAACTGTTTCATTTCATCAAATTTGGGTTTAAAAAGTCATCAGACACATGTTCGAATAAAACACACACAAGAACAGGCCAAAAACATGTTTTTGGGACATTTTTAAAGTTTACCATGTAGGGTTGGTATCCAAATAAATAATAGTCATTATAAAATATTAATATTTTTTGTTTGGTATTAGGATGGGTGGGAAAAAAAGTTAGAATAGATTTTGAAATGGTTTGAGGCATTTCAGAACTACATATTTTTTAGATCACAACTTTTTGGCACATCATGATCCTACACATATCCACAATGTGCATGACACAACTTCAACTCAATACTCATTTATATCTAGTTGCGAATTTCTTTTGAATCGCATGTTTTTGGCAGGAAAAAAATAAATTCATTTGAGATGTTCTCGACACCTCTATCCATTCCTAATCTTTTGAGGTGGTACCCACATTGTTTTTCAATAGAAGTATTGAATTAAAAAAAGAAATAAAATAGTTGACTAGTTTTTCTTAGGAATGAGAACCATGTTTTTCTTGAATGGTCATGAATGACTGTAAAAAAGTATAAACTAGCACCTAGTGAAGGTGTTTGAATTGGCCCCCACAAATCTGAATGAATGATCTCCTAAGGTACTTTAGCTCTCATTGCCATATCTACTAGAAATGATTCCTTTTGTTTTTTTCCTAAGATTCAACCTTCACATATTCTTCCTAGTTTATCCATTATCACTAACCCCTTATCCATGTTTTTCATATGAAGCAAATTGAGGGCTATAAAGTTTAAACACTTGAAACTTTTATGCAAAGCTAACTTTCATCTTTTTATTTTATTGTTGAAATATTTTTTGTGTGACTATTGTAGCTTCATCGTTCTCATCTTGTGTGCTTAGTTGTTGGAATGAGTTAATGGGGAAAAAAACTACAAAAAGTGTGTGTGTGGGGGGGGGAGGAGGAGGGGGTGAATCAAGATCTTAAACTTTTGACATCAAAACCAATTTAATTAACTCAAACCTAATTCATCTCATATAATAGATCTATCATTAGAATAGTAATACTGAAACATAAATGAAATGCATCACATCCATGAAAGATTTGAACTCATAACATAATGATTTGGTAACCTAGAAATAATTCAATACAAAGGTAAAATTGGGGTGGGGATGAAACCGACAAATCTTTATTGTTGCAACAATAAAGTTAACCTTATAGGGTTACAATGTTGGATCATAAGATATGATCTACCCCGACTATTAGATCTCACCTTATTAAAGGATTTTATAGTCACAATGAAGTAAGGACTCTATTAGGAGGTTTACATATGACTATCAAAACCACTTTGTTAAGAGATTTACCCTATCTTAATTAATTATAACTAATTTAGCACTTGACCCTCAAGTTTCTCTTTAAGCTAGTCTTGGGTCTCCTCTTTTCTATATGGCTAATTTGATCTCCTAATTTAATAACTCTATTCAATCCTTCACTACTTTGATTGTTCTCTGTCTAATATGTATTTAAACTTAGTCTTCTCTTCTTCACATGCACACACATTCCTATAAGGAATATGAATTCCTCCTCTCTCACTCTCTTTGATTCTAGGATTAAAATCCTCCTTAAATAGATGTTCTATGAATGTTCTAAATCTTGATCAATGATTTACAATTCATCATCTATTTCTATTTCTATCTCATTTTCTAATTGGTTGAAATGCATGCCTTGGGATCATTACCTTTTGAAATGATGCATGATCACCTTATTAGCTGGCTTTAGAAATATTAAATGTCATATGAAATTTGGCCAAAATGGTTCACATATGTGTTTGTGCCATTAAAAAAATATATGTCAAAACTAAATTGTTCAACACTTAAATGATCTGATGCTTGGTCATATAAACTTCTTCATGTTGTCACTTAGTTCTATATACCTCATTTATTAGCAATCATTAGCTTGTCAATGTGCTCAGTCTCAACTATATTTCTCGGTGTGTACATGTGCTCAATCTCAACTAAATACTCGACAATCACTATCCTACTCAGTATAAGCTTTGTATGCTTGGCCTTTACTAGATAACTCAGTCGTAGTGATGACCATGTAATTTTTCCTAGTAAATGACTAAGTGTTTGGACACTAATTGACAACATAGGTGTAGAGATCAAAAACAAGTTTTTCTTGAGAATATTGCATATGCAAATTTGGCTTAATCTTTAAAGGACACATTTTATTATTTTCCATTTGGACTTTAACAATGAAATAGTTACTTGGGAATTTGTACAAATTGTGAACTCCCCATTGTTGAAAGATACACTAGTACCCTTTTTGAGAAGGCTATCTAATGCTCCTTAAATTATGTTTTAGACTAGAAATAAAATAAGCATCAATTATATGTTTATGTCCCCCCTCTTGGTTAAAAAATTCATCTTCTCTTTTTCTTTAAATTCTATTTCATTGGCATCGCCCAATGTTACACCAAATTGTATGCTCTCATCTAAGGTATATACATTTATAAACCCTATCATAGGATTATTTCACCTCGAGTAAAAAAAAACCATGTATCTTTTTCATTTTCTAGTGCAACATTATATGCCAAAACATAGTCCTTCATTCAAATTTTTGATTTTTATTTTCTTATGTGAATTTTGTATTTTTGTGTCTAGAATCATACCCTTTCTTTCACATTCACTCAAATAAGGCCCACACTTCTTACAATAACGAAACTAGATTTGAGACTTGTCATTTTGTTGGCCTTGAGGGTGGTTTTGAAATGAGTTTTGTGTTGGGCTATGCTTGATACCTTTTCTAATTGAGAGTTATGAGATGTTTCTTCCATCTCTATAAGAGTTTCTTCCTCTACCTCTAGAATTTGTTCCTCTTTATCTACCATGGCTGATTGAAACACTTGTATTGAAGGCATGTAATGTTTGAAATAAATGAGGGGTGAAAATTTATTCAAGCTGAAAGAGAAATGAGTATAAGAAGAGAAAGGGCATCAGACAGCCCTATCAAGATCAACCAAGTGATCAAGTTGAAGGGACAAGCCCATTGGAAGTTGAGTCTTATCAACAATGTTCTAATTACACATATGGTTAGAAGCCCACTTTTCCAAAAAATAAACAACACTATTCCATTCCCTAGGAATATGAGTGAAAGTAACAGACTCTAAAGAAGTACACAAATAATGAAACTGGTCTGCAATTGAAGCTAACTTTCAACTAACAACTTTAGAATGTTGTTGATTCAGTAGACGTACCACCACTTGTCAATCAGATTCACAGATAAGTCTTTTCCAACCAAGGTTAGAAACATTCCTCATAGCATACCAAATATCTATGGCCTCCATCAAGTTGTTAGTATGATGATTTATAAATAGAAAACACAAATTGGACATCCCCCTTCCTACCTGTACCAACATCACCAATGCCAGAAGGGCATGGATTTCCCTTGGATGACCCATCCATGTTGATTTTAAAAATACCCTATGGAGGGGCACTCCACTTCCCCACCCTATTTATCTTTCACAAGGGATGTCTACACATCTTTCTTAGTAGATTTCCATGTGAAGGGGAAATATTCAAATGATTATTGAAAATATCCTCCTCTGGTTACATGGCCTTAGTAGTGTCACATTTTGTAGAATTAGTTTCCCCCAAAGAATGGAGAATTTTCCACCATAAGTGAGGAACCTCTAAAAGCTCATCCTTAAAGATATGATGGTTCCTTTCCAACTAGATATGCCAAATAATAAAGGAGGGTCCAAGAGAAGTCTTGATAGAGGCCTTAACCCAACGAGAAAAGAATTTTTTCAGTGAGGAAACATGCCAACAAGATTGGTTCTCCACATTCCACCAAGAGTGCCAAATATGTGTGCTAAAAGAGCATTGAAAAAAGAGATGAGAGATATTTTCCTCAATAGTCTAGCATAGAACACACATTAAAGGTCCTTGGAAGCTACACTTGTCCCACATAAGACACCGACTATGGACCACGAACCACATAAAAAAAATTACATTTGGGCTAAGAAAACTTGTACCAAACTTGTTTCCACCAATGCATTTGAATGTCCCCCAACATCTGCTAAAGAAGTTCAACATATCCTATACACATTGAAAATTTTCTAGACAAATCTTCACTATCCTAAGCAAGAACATCATTACCAACCAATGTAGTACACTCACAAGACTGCAAAATTTGAAACAAATCCTTCCTATCCTCCTCAAATCTTTCTCAAGGCCATTTAGAAGGTTGTTTCCAATGAAAGGAAGGAGCCAAACCTCTAACACACTCTATCTTATAAAAATTAATTGTGCCCCAACCAGCAACAGTAAAACTTTGATATAAGGCATATAGCTGAGGATGAGTGGTAAGAATAGGAGGGTGCCCATCCCAAGAGTCAAGCCAAAATAAAGCTTGTGATCCTGAATGAAAAATCCAAAGGAGACCATCTTTAACCAACTGAGCTCCAAAATTTAGTGTATTCCAAATCATGGATCATCTCCCTTCTACAGGAAAGCAGTGAACTTCAACCACATCAATATTTGGAAAATACTTATGGGTGAGAATACGAGCCCAAAGTTGATGTTGGTTAGTACACTAACACTAATAAAGTTTAGCAGTGAGAACTTGCCCATTTAAAATAGTTGATCGTAAGCTAAGGCCACCCTCCTTCTGAAGTCTACACATTGTTTCCCATTTAACTAGACTCCACTTAGAAGTTGAAAGGTTCCCACTCTAAAGGAATTGAAGGGACATAGCATCAAATTCCTGAAGAAAATGCATTGGAGTAGTCTGAACAAAACACCTGTAATTAGGAAGGGCTTAAATAACTAATTTTAATAGAGTTAGGTGACCAGAAGTTGATAGCCATCGATGATTCCAATGATTAATCTTTTGTTGTAGTTTATCAAGGAAAACTTGCCAAGAAGATCTAGGATTTCTACCAACTGTAAGAGGAATACTCAAATAAACAAAGGGAAGAGACCCAATTTGAAACCTCAAAATAGCAACAATATGCCTCTAAATAGCCTAGGAAGTATTGAAGAAAAAAATGGAGGATTTATTCTCATTAAATTTCTATCCCAGAGCTGCAAGATACATATCTAAACCATGCCTAAAAGAAGTAGCTTCCCGAAGACGGGCTTGTCCCATAAATGAAGTATCATCCACAAAAAAAAGATGCAAAACAGGAGGCAAGCCAGCACCCCATTTCCACCCATAAATCAAACCCTAGTGAGCATGAAGCTTAAGAAAGTGGCCCAAACCCTCAGCTAGAATGATAAAGAGATAATATGAAATATGATCCCCTTGGTGAAGTCCTCTAGAGGCACCAAAGGGCTCTGAAGGAACACCATTCACTAGAACAGAAAAAGAAGTTGAAGTAACACAACTCATAATCCAATTCACCCATTGTTGGCAAAAACCAAAGGCCAGAAGGATTTTTTGGAGAAAACTCCATTTGACTTTATCATAAGCCTAGCCATATCCAACTTAATGAACATAGCTCACTCTTTTGATGTATGCATAGAATGAATAACTTCAGAAACAATAACAATTTCATCAAGAATTTTCTTACCAGCTAGAAGACCGCCTTGTACCTCTGAAATCACAACTGGAAGGCATATCTTGAGTCTATTAGCAATCAATTTGGCGATAATTTTGTACACAACATTACATAGAGGAATGTGACAAAAGGAGTCAAGATTTTCAACACCTTCTTTCTTAGGGATAAGAGTCAGTAAAGTATAGTTCAATGCATGAAGCATTTGCTTATTCTGAAGGGATTCTTTAACCACCTCCAAGAGATCCATATTCATAATTTCCCAAAATTCCTAAAAGAATTCCATAGGGAAGCCATCTAGGCCTGGATCTTTACCTTTATTCATCCCAAACACAACCTCTTCAAGTTCAGATATCAAAATTAGATAAAGAAGAGAATCATTCATAGCATTGATGATGATAAGAGAAGGAATGCATGAAAGAATTAAGTTCTCCTCCTCAACTATAGGCTAAGAATCCTCGGTAAAAAGGTTAGAATGAAATTGAAGGGCTTCCTTGGTCATAGCAGACTAAGAAGAAATCTTAAGTCCTTCAGTAGTAACAAGAGAAGAAATATACCCTTTATTATGGCGAGCCTGAACAAAATGATGAAAAAAAGCAATATTTCTATCCTCTTCCTATAGCCAATCAATGCGAACCTTTTGTTTCTAGTAAATTTCTTCCTGAAGTTCCCATTCTTCCACATCCCGCATAGCCTGGGATTCTTGTCAAGAGCCTCTATAAGCCCAGAGTCCTTAATTTGGTGAGTAATCACTGTAGGATGATTTAGAGCATTCCTCTTTCTAGATTGAAGGTTCCCAAAGCAAGATGTATACCATCTCTTAAGATGATATTTGACATATTTAAGTTTTGTGTAATGTCTCATTTAAGACTATATCTCAAATTGCTCTTTGTTCCAATTTAAGAATTTAAATAGTTATTTTATACTTAGAATTATATGGAGTTTATAATGATCTTTAATGAAAATTTCAGTCTTTTAAGTTATATATATATATCGATAACTTGTATGTGAAATAAATTATAATTGAAAAGCTCTCCTCATTATATATGTCAATGTATTATTCTTCTCTTATTAACCATTTAATCCAGTTTAATATTTCTCCCTATCGATAAAGTTGAAATAACAATAATAATAAATTTATAATTATTGCATTGTATGTAAATGTGAGTACCGGAAAATGATCGAATATCACAGGCTATACGGATTTACGCCTCTCTGTGTCTACGTACTACCTGACGTGGTTGGACCCGTACAGTAGACTGCGGATTGCTTGTTGAGTGTATGACTTGGATGCCTCGGACCCTCCTACCTTAATCACTTTAATCAATGTGCGATGAGTTCAGTGCAGATTCGTTATTCTTTTTTTTTGCTCGCCGGTATTAAGACTGATGTTATGTTTTTGTTTCTCCTTCGCATTACTTCTCTCGATTCCCCATCGTTCGGTGATATATATCCCCCGTTCAACGCTTCGTTCCTCCCTTTCGAAATATTCAACTCGATAGGACATGACCCTTCGTACTTGCGTCGGTAGGAGATGGACTTGTTATAGTTATGTTTAAAGTATATTATATATATTGTTTATATGTTTATTTAAATATCATTGTTATCATATATATATTAAATATGTTATAATATTATATGTTATTGTAAATATAATAACATATTGTATTATTGTTTATATTAATTCTTGCATTATTAATAATATATGATATTATATTGATTAGTTTATTAATCAATTTATTATCGTTAGTTATTAATATTATATATATTCAAATGTGATAATAATTAAATATATATTATAATCTTCATTGGTTTATAATGTTTACTATAATATTTAATATTATTTATTTGTTATTAAAATATATGTCAAAATTAAAGATATTACATTTTGTCTCAAACTCAAACATAGCCATATCATAAGTTGGGCCACCCTCTCTCCACCACTTAGCCACCAAATCATAAAGGGACAAGTCTCGGAGCCACATAAGTTGGAATCTATAAGAAGGGTTCTTAGGGAGTGCAACCGAAGAAGAAGAGAGCTTAATCAGCCAATGATCAGAACTTCTCTAATCAAGAATGTTAGAACTCGTAATTAGGCCACCGCCAATCCAATAACATGAAACAAGAAACCTATCCAAATGTTTTGAGATAGCTTGCTAACCACTCTATCTATTATTCCAAGTGAAAACCCCATTCGAAGGCTGAGCATCAATAACAGAAAGAACATCCACCTAAGCTTGAAAAAGATCAAAAGTAGGGCCAAGCCTAGGCCAACCTCCTCTTTTCTCCTCAAGACTTAAAATAGAATTAAAATCCCCTCCTCAAATCCAAGGAAAATAAGGAGCACAAGAATGCACATACCTAATGTGATTCCAGAGATGAATCTTCCCATGAATGTCAATAGGGGCATAAACATTTGTCACAAGAATAGTCTCACCAAAGTCCAAGGCAATAGGCACCATAGAGATTGAGTAATGAATAGAAATCCACCAAAGGGGAGAAACCTTAAGAGGGTCCCAGAACATATCCAAACCTCCAAAATTCCCTTGTGAATCAATACTTTGATAGTGACCAACATACCAAATGTGTGGAGCATGTTGATGCATAACCTCAACGGAAACCTTAGTCTGTTGAACACAAAAGACATCTGAAGAATGAATTGCAATCAAATCATGAATAGCTTTTTGACGATAGATGCCATTCAAACCCCTCACACCAGCATACCAAATGTGTGGAGCATGTTCATGCATAACCTCAACGGAAACCTTAGTCTCTTGAACACAAAAGACATCTGAAGAATGAATTGCAATCAAATCATGAATAACTTTTTGATGATATATGCTATTCAAACCCCTCACATTCCAAGAGAGAATGATCATTGAGGGATTTGAGAAAAGTAGACATCAATAAGTTTAACAAACCTAGATTCAACCAACATATCTCTAGTCATTTTTATCTTTTCAAGGTCATTCTTCTGCCTTTTTGAGGAGCTATCTGCAAGACTTTTCTTAAGGGTTCGTTGTTGCACTCCTAATCTATGAGATGAACCCTTATTATTTTGAGATGAAACTAAAACTTCTCTAGTTAAATCTACCAAAACAATGTCATCCTCTATGGAATTATTTAAAGTCACTTGAGCCTCTTGTTGTCCTTGAATAGATTCAACTAGTTCTAAGTCAAGAGCTGGTACAATGTCCATACTGACCCCAACACTATTAAAAGTGAGAACATGCAGGACCCCTTCTTCCAAAACTAAATTCTCCAGCATTTCAAACCTGTTAAAGCTTCCATCTATCTGTCTATCCTTGAATGGCATCTTCTGACCTTGTCCTTTAGCCTTAGTTTTAATAGGTACAAATCCTTCCTTGTCCTTTCCCTATGGTTCAACCATCATGGGAGCTTTTGTTTTGTCCTCTTTACCCAAAGGAGGAGGTGCTGAAGAGGGGGAATGAGCATCCATATGAACTTTAGGGCAATGTCGTAGGAGATGGCCATACTCATGACAAATTTGACATAAAAAAGGTAGAGATTCATAATCTAACTATTGAATCCATGATGAAGATCCCAAACAAATTTTCATTGAATCCAGTAGGAGATTATTTAGATTTATCTCAAAACAAATCCGAGCAAAAGAAATCACCTTTTTATCAAGGGTTTGTGTAGCAACTACTATTGGCTTTTCCAAGAGACTAGCAATTTTATGTAAAATGTCTTCTTACCAAAACTCCAGGGGGAGGCGAGGTAGACAGACCCAAATAGAAACTTGAGAAGGCATCTCTTTAGCTGAATTAAAACCTGCATGCCATGGTTTAATAAATAATCCAACCCGATTATAAAAATATGGGCTACCTTCAAAAACTCTATTGTGATCTGCAATATTTGAGAAAATAACCATAAAATAGCTATTTGTTGCAAGCATAATGTCCATATCTCCTTCAATCTACCAGGAATGCAGGATCCAAGCCTCAAGAGTGGACAAAAGATCTAAATTTTTATTTTCTGATTGATTTAGTCTATGCTCATAAGAAATGAGAGATGCATGTAGCTCATCGACTAAAAGTTGAGAGATATATTTTGTCTCTTCTTTATGGCCACCATGCAATGGTGCCAAATAATAGAGGCAAAATTCTTTAAATATTTTTTGTTACTCTCTTTTCCTCAAATGTCTCACTATAACATTTGATTTTGTTTACTAATCCAAGGAGTTGAGTGAAGAAACAATCTATTGTATCTAATTCTTTCATGTAAATGGTCTCAAAATATCTTCTTAGTTTGTTTAGTTTGAATATCTTCACTTTTTCCTTTTCTTGCTAGGTTGCTTGAAGAATATCACATGCTTGCTAGAACTTTGTTACAGCTGAAATATATGAAAATATGCTCACATCTAATCTTGAAAGATTAAAAACAAAAACAATAATCCACTTTATTATATTTCAATAAGACTTTATTTACTTGAGGGAGTGCATAAGACTTTGTTTACTTGAGGGAGTGCACTTTATATTGCTGCATTTACTAGATACCCATTTCAATAAGATCTCATACAAGTCTAGTAAAGAAAACAATGCTTTCATAGTGACTGTCCCATAGTCATGATTTTTTCATTAAATTGCAAAATTTGTGCATTTATTGATCTTCTGCTTGCTGTCATTATTGATTGGGCAATGGCTAAAGGGTAAACTATTTTGTTTACCCTGCCTATGCCTTAGATACCGCGTACGAGGCTAGACTGTCTTGCCTGACATTCCATTCTGACATCGTCAGTTGTGTCACAGTTCTTACCGCCCCCCAAAACTTAGGATAGTTATAATTTTATTTAGATTATTATGTTTATAATATATTGTGTGTTTTTTTATTTTTGTACAATATTAAAATAAATTTTATTCTTTTGAATTAAGTAAAATAATTATAGGTAAATTTTTATATTTACATATTTATTTATATTGTTGTAAAATAATTTGTATTTATATTCTTTTGAATTAAGTAAAAAATTATATGTAATTATAAATATAATTACATATTTATTTATATTGTTGTAAAATAATATATTGTGTTTGTATTTTTTTTTTAATAGTTTCTTATTTTTTTATTGTTTTTAGGAATTGTATAATATTCATTCTTTTAAATTTTTTTCAGATAAGTAGAAAAGTTATAGGTGAATTTTTATAGTTATAAAATAATTTGTATTATTGTAAATTTTAAATTTTATAAATAAAATGTTTTAACAAATTTTTTAATATATTAATTATAATAGAGGATGAAATTAAATCTCACAAAGCAAATTTATACTATTATCAAAAAATAGTTTGACACGTTATTAAAATAAACAAATACTATAACTTATTATATTTTAAGATTTTAAAAATTCTTTAATGTATAATAATAATAATAAATTATTTAATTTAAGAAGCTTTTAAAACTTATTTGTATTATTTTATCATCTCAGTTCTATTATTTTAAATTTTAAATTTTATAAGTAAAATGTTTTAAAGAAATTTTTAATAAATTAGTTATAGTAGTTGATGGGAGAAGAAATAATTTGGCACGTTATTAAAATAAATTAATATTATAACTTATTAAATTTTAACATTTAAAAAAAATATTTAATGTATTTTATAAAATATAATAATAAAAAATTTAATTTAATTTAAGAAGCTTTTCAAAACTTATTTGTTTAATTTAATTTAAGAAGCATTTTGTATTATTTTATGCTCTATGTTTTATTTCTTATATTTGATTTTGTTTCATAGTAGTGATAGCATTGTACTAATGTAAAACAATTCACATAATATTTTCTAAATATATTTTCTAATTATTTATTTAAATTATATATTTAAAATTAAAAATATCTTCATCTAAGGGTTAAATTTGTTTCTTTTTTTAACAACTTTATGTAGTGTTTTATCATCTAAATTTTACTTTTTTTTTTGTTGTATTAGAATAAGATAAGATTTGACTTTGTTTAATTAATATAAAATTATTATAGATTTCTTTTATAATTATTTAAAATAATATAATTATATAAAACAAAATAATTTCAATTATTATGTCGAAAGATATAAGAAAATAATAATTTAAAAAATAAATATCAAATAATTTTTTTAAATTAAATAATTGGTAGATCAAAAAGAAATGTACAATATCAAAAGAGGGGAGGCGAACCTCAACCTCCTAGTTCAACTGGTAATCCATGATTAGTCAACTAGCACAATATGTAATAGTTTCAGCGAGATTACAAACAGAGAATTTAGATAAGCTAATCCAGAATATCATCACGATCATCAATCCATGCAGTCCATCCCAACTCTCCTTCCATCCAAACAACTTTCTTCCGCTCAAGAATATGAGCAAAGAACTCAAGTCTATCAGAAAAAGGGCCTCTAGTATCCCGCATCTCCTTAATTAGCCGCTTAAGGGCTTCTTCAAAAGCAGCCCGGTCATCAATAATGCTAGCTCGTTCTAGCCCATGTTTCATTTCATAGATGAACATAGTAGCGTGCCCATCATGGAGAAATCTTTTTAGCTTGTCCTTCTCAAGTTTCATAATGTAGCACACCTATGAGATAATCTTAAAGCGTATGAGTTTCAATTGAAACAAAGTAAGGGATCTACCAACATCTTGGAATTTGTCCTCATTTCTACTTTTCCAAATAAACCAAAGAATATGAGAAGAGAGAATATTCCAAATAAAGTTAGCATCCTTCTTGAGACCAGATATGTTTCCAAGAATAGTATCTAGCACAGAGACATGATCAGTTATAGATATTCCAAAAATATTCCATATAATCCTAACAAAATGACAAGTAAAGAAGATATGTCTTAAATTTTTAGGAACCCTACAAATAGAACAAGAGTCAGTATCACCAGCCTAATTTTTAACGGGAAGTCTATCAAGAAGAAGTTGCCATTTAAAATGTAAGATTTTGGGAGGAATATGAGACATCCAAAATTTTTCAAGGATTCTATGCCATTCAAGAGAGTCCAAATTCATATACCAGGTGGTATTCAGGTGTGATAAGATAGAGTGATCTTTATTAAGCACCTTATATATATCTTTGGCTTTGATTTTATGTAAGAGGGATCCATCATCCCAACGAAAATATAAGAATCTATGGGAATCCACATCACATCTACGAGGAAGATTGAGGGGGTGACATGCATTAACTATCATATTATAGGTACGTTTATGAGAGTTAGGAAGGTTAAACTTAAGCCTAATATCCTGCCAACTCGCAAGGTTGTCCTTCTCCAAAATATCAATAAAGCTCTTGATACCAAGGTTGTTCCAATGTTTTGTAGAACACCCTTGAGTCAAGGCAAGAGGCTTGCCATTATGTTGCAGATTCCACCAGATAGAGCATTCACCATGGATAGAATTATTGCTATCGAAGTTAGAATTATAGATAAATCCCCTCACCAACTCCGAAGCCTTCCAGATAGACTTAAAAACCATGGAGCCTTGAACAGAAACAGGGAAAGTCCTAGCAACAAGGTCAGCAAAGGGAAGGTTCTTCCAATATTTGGCTTGCTTAGGAAATCCAGACTGAATATTGTTTCTAAGAAGAATTTTCCAAGGCTCATGACCATCAAGAGCCTGAAAAATCCACTTAGCAGCAAGAGAGACCCCTTGAATCCTAAGGTCTTTAAGGCCTAAACCACCTGACTTCTTATCACTATGACACTAGCTCCATCTAACAACATGTTTCTTCCTATTACCTTTTACATCAGACCATAGTAATCTCCTAATAGCTTTCTAAATTTCAAACAGTTGGTAATTACTAAACATCCAAACAGAAGAATAGTATATACTATAGGAAGACAAGATTTTTTGGCACACCTGCACTCTACCAGCAAGTAAAAGCACCCTATTATCCCACTTGTAGAGTTTCTTAATAATTCTATCCTTAACCCAAATGCACATGTCTTTGAGTGATGGGGAGATGGAAAAAGGAACCCCCAAATATCTAACAATCTTATGAGGTCCGCCCCATGAGTAACCAAATTGGAGAAACCAATCTGGAGGTTCCTCTTTCCATCCAAGCATGATAGATTTGGACTTAGATATACGAGCACTAGAGATGGTTTCAAACAACTCGAGTTTCAGATTAAGATGCTGAATATTAAGATCAAATAATTTAAATTTTAATAATTATAAAAGAAATCTATAAAAAATTTATATTAATTAACGCATCATAATGTTACTACTATGAAACAAAGTCTAATCTTATTCTAATAGAACAAAACAAAAAGTAAAATTTAGATAATAAAACACTATTGTTAAAAAAAGAAATAGATTTAGTCCTCGAAGAAATTTTTTAATTTGATGTGAAAATTTTTACATTAGTACAATGGTATCACTACTATGAAACAAAATCAAATGTAAGAAATAAAACTGAGATGATAAAATAATACAAAAAAGTTTTAAATGCTTCTTAAATTAAATAAATTATTATTATTATTATACATTAAAGATTTTTTAAAATCTTAAAATATAATAAGTTATAGTATTAGTTTATTTTAATAACATGTCAAATTATTTTTTTGATAATAGTGTAAATTTTCTATATGAGATTTAATTTCATCTTCTATTTTAACTAATATATTAAAAAAATTCTTAAAACATTTTATTTATAAAATTTAAAATTTACAATAATACAAATTATTTTATAATTATTAAACTTCACCTATAGCTTTTCTACTTATGTAAAAAAATTTAAAAGAATTAATATTATTAAAAAAACAATACAAACACAATATCTTATTTTACAACAATATAAATAAATATATAAATATAAAAATTTACCTATAATTCTTTTACTTAATTCAAAAGAATAAAACTTATTTTAATATTGTCCAAAAATAAAAAAACACACAATATATTATAAACATAATAATCTAAATAAAATTATAGCTATCCTAAGTTTTGGGGGCGGTAAAAACTATGACAAAACTGACGATGTCAGAATGGAATTCGTACGTGGTGTCTAAGACATAGGCAGGGTAAACAAAATAGTTTACCCTTTAGCCATTGCCTATTGATTGTGCAAAACCTTTCTACCTTGTGGAAAATGTTTTAGATAAATAACTTCATCACTACTAGCCTTTTTATCACTACTAACCCTTTTCTCTGATACCACTAATAGGAGGAAGAAGAAGAAATAAAGAACAGAATAAAAAATGAAACAAAGAAAAGTGATGGAAATTGTATTTTTATAGGTTTGAACAATATGAAATATTAGATTTCATACAATCCAAAATACATACATCAGACAATATTATATCATAAATAAAAATACATAAGAACATGGAGATGTAGCTCTTCTCGGACATTATTTTCTAAACAAATTACACTGCTTTCCTTTTTATTACTGCAGACAAATATCCTCACGCAGGCCTTCTATACACTTATATTCTTGTTTTATATATATTACCTCATTTCAAAAACTGTCCAGAAGTATAGGTATTTTCCAAAGAGAAAAACGGTAAAAGGTTAATGATAGTTCATATTTAATGTATGTTTAAGTCTGATTTGCATGAGACCAAAAGTTGCAGATATGTAGGAAAATTCCTTTCAAAAAAATTATCCTTTCTGAAGAAATGGTGGATGAAATGAACAAGAAAATGAGTTTATATTAAAAACGTCATAGTAGAAAATGGTGTTCATGACAGGTGAGAGCAATACAGGTAGGAGAATTATGATGGTTATTGGTGATTAATACCAGCATAATTCATCTATTTTTCTTTAAAAAAAATTTGAATGAAATTTGGAAACATAAACTGCAATTTAGTTTATTATGTGTTCTTTCAAATACAATTCCACTTGTATTTTTATAATAAAACAATTACTACAAGCATTTTCAACTAGATAAGATATTAAATATTTTTACATAGCAATCCCTCTGAAGCACTCTTCATTGTGACATAGACACAAATTTCAGCAAGAGTAATGGAAGATCTTAAAAGAAAATTCCTCACGTAACCTGTTTTATCTGGGAGAGGGAAGTGAGTTGTCATCAGTTGCTGATGAGAAGTGCAGAGCGAATGAAGCGTTGTTCAACAAGCCAAAATCTGAAATATCTGTTGTATGAAGCAGTCCAACAGCCTCTTTCAGCTCTCTCACAATTTCGCTCATGGTGGGCCTCTTATTCGACTGTCCTTCTGTACACAACAATGCTAACTCTGCAACCTTCCACATTACACCCAACTCAATGTTTTCCCCTGCCTCTGCGTCTATCAAGCTCTCAATGCGGCCTTGAGAAATCAGCGACCTTGACTACAGCAATATAAATAAATTTCACTGAGATGAATAAAAGTATTTATTTACTTTTTATTATATAATTAACAAAGTCTTAAAAAAGAGTTTCGATCTTGTGCGTACCCAGGATACAATGTGACTCTGTTCCCCTGAAACATTTGTATCAATAGGAGCTCTTCCAGAAATGATCTCTAAAATTACAACGCCGAAGCTATACACATCGCTTTTCTCTGTTAAATTATTAGTTGTGGTATATCTGTGCAAGAAGAAAATAGCATAATTATTTCTACCCTAATTTAAACGACATTACATGAATGGTATGAAAAAAATATAGAAATAATTTACTGAGGATCAATGTAGCCGAATGTGCCCTTCACATTCGTTGAAACATGAGTTGCTTCAGTAGATGGCCCTTCTTTTGACAGCCCGAAATCGGCTACCTTCGCTTCAAATTTTTCACTTAATAATATATTGGACGATTTGATATCTCTGTGGATTATTTGCGGTTTGCAACCAGAATGCAAGTACTCCAATCCTGATTATCATACCATAAATTAGTTTTATGAACATGTAAAATTAATAATTTTTATATATTAAGAAGGTTATATACCTTGAGCTGCATTTAAGGCGATGTCAAGCCTGGTTTTCCAATTGAGGCACTGTTTCACTGAAGAGGATTCTACAACAACAAAACCATATATCAGAATATCAAAAATGAGTAAAAGAACAGATCATTCTTGCCTTATGACCGCTTTACATGCAAGCACGCAATGCGTAATCTAAGAAACTAAAAATGGAAGGCAGAGTTTAAGGTATTTTTTCTTTAATTTTAATAATTTGACTTTTGGAATATAAATTTCTAGAAGGCCGATGAATCTAAGTTTTGATAATATAACGTGAGAATTGTATTTAATTTCTCATGAAACAGTAAAAATACTTTTAAAAACTTTTTTAAAATTAGAAGAATCTATTTTTTCTTCAATTTTATATATATTTTAATGTTGATCAATTAATTAAAATATCAACAAACAATGTATCTGGCATTTGATAACATTAATACTATTATAAGTCTATGGGAAGATGACTTCTTCATCTTTGTATCAAACAAGTTATAGTTCTTAAATATGAGGAAGTGGATTTGTATGCATAGCTATTAACATTTAATTCTTTTGTCAAATAAAAATAAATTAAAGTTAATACTTGAATTAATTGATTATATATTGTGTAGATTGTGATATGATGTATTCATTGATTGCATATAAATCATCTATTGAAATTTGAAGTTTTAAAAAGAGGTATATATTATCTAAAGAAATTTCGATAAAATAGATACCTCTCAATTAAGTAAATAATAGTATGATCCTATAAAGAGATATTAAATTTATATTTTATAAATTATTAAATATCTCCACATCCAATATAGTCTGTTAACAGTGCACTAAAACTAACATCTTGCATTTTCTTTGTAAGAAATTTGAGTACTTACACAAATGTTAAACAATTCCCTTTACATAAGGATGACTTGAAATTAAGAACTTAACTCTGCATACTAAAAATGATCTTAAGGATGTAGTTGATTTAAACAATGCCTATCACACTTGAAACAAGAAAATGGAAAATACAAATACCATGGAGAAGTCGATGCAGATCTCCCCTTGACATAAACTCATAAATTAATATTTGGTATTCGTCTTCAAAACAATAGCCCAATAAACTCACTAAATTTTTATGATGAACTCTCGAAAGCAATGCAACCTGCAAGTTACAAACTATCTTTTAGCAAGAAGTAATTCAATAACAAACTATTGAGCCATTCAATGCCGAACTACTGAGAGTCAAACCGACCTCTGTTGTGAATTCCCTCGACCCTTGTTTAGATGTTGCGGAACATACTTTGACGGCCACTTCTCGTGCATTCTTTAAGCGGCCATAGAAAACAGGTCCATATCCTCCTCGCCCAATCTGCTTGCTAAATTCACTAGTCATTTCCTTGACCTCTTTGTAGCTATACCTTTTTAAACTTGGTGCTATTAGGTCTTTGGGCACTGACAAATGTTTGTTTTCCATCTTATCAGCATACATTTCTTCTTAAAATCCCTTCAATGACTTGAGTGGTTCGCAATAAAAGACAAAATTAAAAGTATACACTAACCTGTAGCTTGGTTTGTTTTTTTAAATCTTCGTTTAATTAGTACAGAAAAAACAAAGAGGATGACTAACGTTATGCCAGCACCGGCTGACAAACCAATAATCAAACCTTTGTTTTTAGGTGTGCCACTACATCCATTTTCACCCCTATGACAAAGATGCACATTTCCAGAAATGCTACAGAAACAAAAGAGTATGAATGTATCAAAATTCAAGGTCCTTGCTATAAAATTCCAAATCAGTATATGTTTTACAAAAGCAGTGAAAAATATCCACGATAATTCACCCTTTGTAATGGATTCGAAGACTATCACCTGATATTTATGTTCTTGTTCAACAAACCCGTGGGTACTGATCCAGTGAGATTGTTGTTATCTAAATTCCTGAAAGAAAGTAACAAAATAAAAGTAATGTTCAAAAGCATTAACCTCTACCTGGATTCTATAACCAGTAGAAACAACCAAGGTAAATAAAGCGGTCATCCAAATTTAAACATGGTAAATATACTCACAGCTTTTTCAAGTTTTTTAAACTAGCGAGTGATTCGGGTATCCGTCCATTTAAATCATTACCAGAAAGGTCACTGCAAAATCAGACAACTTGGGAACAAGTCTTAGTATCTAGGGAGTAAACAAACATCTGATAAACAATAGAATATGTTCAACTCCGCATTATAATTTTGGTCATTTGGTTCAAATTTGGGACCTCTCCCTTTTGTGTGCTTGTAAATATCGTTCTAATCTATGAAATGGAATATTAAAGTTTATAAATCATTTTGTAGAACCATGAAAACTAACCAACAAGAAAATAGTAACTATTTTTTTTTTTTCACACAATATTAAGAGTCATCCTCTGGTTAATTAGATTATATTTTGGGTATGTATATACAACTGGGTTTTTCTGGTTAATTAGATTATATATTGGGTATGTATATACAACTGGGTTTTTCAATTTGAAGGCTGTTTGTTTAAATTTCATTTTCAATTTAAGAAAAAATATAAATGATCAATGGTTAATATCTGATTGATGAATTTTAATTGAATCGAAGTATGCATTGTTCATGACGAGAAGGGAAGTATACTAATATATCTAAGATAACTGAACTAATTGTTCATGATGAGAAGGAAAGTATACTAATGGATCAAAATGTATTAGAAGATAATTGTGAAGAGATATAAATATAAGGAAAAATAGTTGATTTGTTTGTGGTTACTTAAGAATGGTGAAGCATTAAATGGTTAATTTCTTAATCTCTTTACACAAATAATTCTCATACTAATTGATTATGGATGCTAGTCTTTTAATAACACCATTGAAGAAAGAAATGATATTTTTGGGATGAAATTCATGGGACAAACTCAAAATAGTTTTCAAGAGTAAGGCTAGAATAATTATTCCTTCAAGTGGATATATGGTGATGAACTTTTATAAGAAAATTTCGAAGTAAAATTAGGTTCAATATCAAAGTTTAGTATTCTATTTAATAAAGGAGAAGAAAATGAAACCCTTACAATCATTATTTTACATAAAATAAAGAAGCAACAATTAGACGATATATGTATGGCTTGTTGTGTTGTAGGGGATGTCTCTTGGACATATGTTTGTTCTACATAATAGAATTTCTATGGTAAACAAAAGGGAGAGTTAGGTAGGTCATAATGGACATTAACACAAAAAAATTGATGAAAAGGACAAAAAAACACTAGAGAATAAGAAAAGCAGCACTAGGTTTGTGGTGGATGGTACTTCTTCTTGAAATCAAGGATAACTACAAAAGAATATCATTGTTCCAAGTTATTGTCCATATTTTTTAATTTTCTTTAATAGAGCTTTTGTCCTTTCTTTTCATATAATTACAGCTTACTATGAGAATCACTTGCATACTATTACTTCACAAAAGCAATTGTAAGAGCTGTTTTCTATCTGTAATAAATGAAGACAAAAAAAGTTATTGTCGAATATGACAAGAAGTCATCATAAAAGAATGCAATTCATTAAAAAAAAATTGTCAATTTTTATTTATCTATCTAATTTATTAAAAAATACATACATAATCTCAAGGGCTGTGAGGTCGGTAATACTTGTAGGAATATTACCAGTTAATCCTTTGTTTGATAGAACCCTGCACATGAAAGATATGTAAATGTCAAATAAGCTAACAACTTGTAAGTAAAAGAAATAAATAGAAGCTCAAATCTGTACTTACAAGTTCACAATTCTAGGTGATGAGTCATTATTGCAAACTAACCAGTCCCATGAATAACTTACTGGAAAACATGGATCACCAACATAAGTGTAGTTTATTTGTTGCTGAATGATATTTATAGTTTCAACTGCAAATTCAAAATTTTATTAAAAAATGTTAAATTAGAAAATCTATCAAAGTGGAGTTTCGATCACTTAAATGCTAAAATATCATAATTCCTATCAGTCATGCGTAATCTGAATTTTTTATACATACCATCTCTACTGAACGTTCCTGGTCGATGTGGAGAACTTTGTCGATATATTTCGAGAGCATTTGCTATTGGTGGCAAAGTGGAAGGATTTGTTGTTTGCAACCGAAATGCCATAGTTCTAGTGCCATAAGGTACAAGGACAGATACATTCGATGATTGTAGATAATTGGGCCGAATGGGATCTTTATTAAGCTTGTTACCATTTAGGAACAAGTCGAATTCCCGAATACTTGTCCCATTCAGATCAGATTTGAGTTCAGCAAAATACATAGAGATGTAAAGGTTCCCATATCGCTTGCTGATTCGGAGGGGCAAATCCATAACCGATGGAGAGTTGCGAGTGCTTGTTTCTGCTATTTGCATTATACGAGATGGAGGTTGGTCATAGGCCACTCCAATAGATACTGTCCTTCTTGTTGTGATATTTGGAAAGCCTTCTGGATATGCAGACCAAAGTCTATCAAATGGATCATCTGGATACCTATTTATCATAAACAAGTCATTAACACAAGAAAAATAAAGAGATTAAAAGGAAATATAAATTGTTTAATAGTCGGCACACTTTTATATTTATCCAAAAGTTTATACAATGTAATGATAGTGTACTTAAAAATCACTGGAGTAAAAATCAGACATGAACAGAGCATTAGAAAAACCTAGACAAATAGAAATCTCAAACAAATTCGAGAATGGGTAACATAAGAAGAGAGTTAAGATGATACCCAAGAAATTCATAACGCGGAAATGGCTTGTGAAACTAAACTAAAGTTGAGGAAACCTCTGAAAAAGTGGGGAAAGTACTACAGAAGATGAGATTATGAAGCTGAAGAAGTGGATGAGATTGAAGAAGAGGAGCACGACATTCAGGAAGCTCAAATTGAGGTTGACTAGGGGCTGAATAATTATTAAAAACAAAACCTTGGAGGATCCTTTGATCAAAGCGCAGAGCATGATGGATTGTATGGAGAGGAATTTGTCTAGCCAGATTAAGGATTTCAATGATAAAGTTGATATCCTCAATAAAAAGTTTGTAGAGGCCATTACTGGTATTGAGCTTGGAATTGCGGAAAGGAAAAAATTTAAGAAGGCTGGTCAGATTGTAGACGACAAACATTATGAAGGTAAGAGCCCTGAAGATGTCATGAACTAACCTGAGGACCTTAGAGCTCTGGTTAATGACCCGAAAAACATCAAAAAGGTCTAATGGCCACGGCTCTGTTTATTTTGCTTCTATGCTAGATTTAGATATTATGCTTGTCTTCGCTACTGTTCCCATGTACTTATTTTGAGAAACAACTTAAATATGCACTAACTACTCAAATTTTATCTGGATTCTTCAGTGCTTGCAAATATTCGCTTGAATTTTACTATTTCAAACCCACCATTGGGAGTTTTTTCTCTTAAAAGAAGATGAAAAAACCCAACGAGAAGGTCAATTGCTATGGAAAGCTCACCTGACGACATTATCCGTAATTGGAGCTCCTAAATTGCTGTTCTCCAGCCTCAAAAGCGAGTAATCCTGGTTTACAGGCCAATACATACTTTGATTGAGAAGCCGCAGCTCCAAAGAAGAAATAATAGGTATTCCAGGACTTGCATTCATTTAAGCGAGGCAAACATTAGTGGGGTCGAACTTTGCCATGAAAATGATTTCCTTCTGAACAACAAATGTGGTTGGAGTGGAAAATGACAAACTATCCCAAATGTCGGCGTCCAAAAGGAGAATAAACTGGGGAGGCAAGTTGAGATTGTCATAGTTCCCGTAAACAAATGTTCCACGAAGAAGATATTTTTTCCCAATCCCCACTGGTAACTGGTAACAGCTCTTCCTTAACTCGGGAAATATTCGAAGGGTGGTCATTTGCCTTGATGTTTCTCCTCCAAGAGGGCCATTTGAAAGGTTCAATTTCTGTCCGGAATTGATGTAGGCGTCATCTGGAATCCACTGTATTCCACCATCATCTGTATAATTCTCAGTGGCTCCACAGTCGAGGCTAAGGAATCCTGGAAACACCCATCAATGTTTTTTAACACCTATCATCATATGCATGTTCATAGTATAGCCACAAGGGATCACAAAAGGCTTAGCAGAACTTTACGGCTTACCTGGCTGACTACATACAGTAGAAGCGAAAACTGCAGATATTATGAACAAGATCCACACTTTGTTCATAACGAAAAACAATTAGCTGATCTGATAAGAGGGAATTTTCTTAACTGAATTTCGGTTCTGGGTGACTTGGCTATACGGCCATCCTTAAACATCACAAATTAAAAGAAGAAATTAAGATTGAGAAAAAGAGTTAAACTGTTTAACACTTTCATTCTAGAAATGAAACTTATTATATGATGTTTAAATTGTCCTTATAACCAAGATCAATGCTTATCTCTTCAAACCATTAATTAAGTAAAAGCCTTTCCTTTTCCAATGACACGCTCAGCTGGAGGCCAACTAATTAAATAAATTGTGAGCATAGTTTAAGTAATTGCGTATGATTCAAGTACTTGACTTTGACTCTTAGAATAACTGCACTTGCAGATGCCCTTAAATAAATAGACACTATTTGAAGTTGAGTTTTTGTATTACTTAAAGACTTTGAACCCTCATCTCCCATTAGCAGTTTTAGTTGTGAAAATGATTGCGGCGACAAATGCTTCATAACGATAGTGCAGAGGACAATAAAATCAATGAATGGAAGATGCCACGAAAAATAACTTAATCCTAGGGTTGTCAGTATTCGTTTGTATGCGCATCTGGTTGGAGGCTCATCCTTTTTTTCATCCCTATTCGATTTGACTATCTTTCTCACCCTACGTTTCTTGGCTATACAGCCTAAAAATGCATTTGACCATTTCTGAAATTTATTAATTAATTTAAAAATTACATAAGACTGATTTTTAAATTATTTAATAAATATAAGAAAGGATACATTAGATACATTTATTGAATCATATAGCCATCTCTATAATAGATATTATATGTACTATTAAATAACTTCATATATTTCTTGTAATCATGGTATTATAAATTAGTAATTAGTAAGAATACAATAGACCTAGATTTTTCCTTTATGAACAAGCAAACATTTATTTTTAAATGATAATAATTTAAGGTAGGATGACTAGAGTCTCATTATTGTGTTGTGAAAGTTTATAAAACAAATAAATAATAATTATTATTAGATTAAGAAACTAAACCTTTTTACTAATTTATCAATTTCTAAGGTCTAATATTTTATAAAACCTAATGACATAATCAAGAATGTTTCAAACAATATTTACTCATCATATATTACTTTATGATAGATGAAGATATCAAGTCATTAATTATAATACATTAAATAGATTAAAATTTAAAAAAAACAATAAAATTAATTAATATTTATAACATATAGTAAAATATTTTCTTCTAATTATTCATTTATCTTTTTTTTCAAATAGTTCAAATTAGTAATTTTTTAAAATTTGTTAGAAACTTTCTATTTTAGTTTCCAATAGAAATTAATTGACATGATCTAAATTAAGAAAATAATAATAATAATATGTAATCTAGACACACAAAAAAGGAATTAAAACAATTTAATATGTATGTATATATGAATATATGTATGTATGTATGTATATATTGTTAGGATTAAACTTCAGAAAAAAATACCAATTACATGCAAATATAAACAATATTAGAAAATAATAGATCACAGAAAAAATATAAAACACCAAGATTTAACGTGGTTCACCCAATCCTTGGGCTACGTCCACCAAACAAGAAGTCCAATATTATTATGATCGAATGATTACAACCTAATTACAATCTGTAATTCCTTACAACTCAATATCGCTATGAGAACCAATTTTTACATCACCTACAATGAAACAATCCCTAACCCTAAGCCTTTTTATACAAGTATTTCTGTCACTTTAGGGTTACAACATGTTGGCCGTAAATTTGTGAACTTTAGTACTTCCCTGATTAGTCACCACAAACTAACAATCTCCCACTTGGGGATTAAGCAAACTCCACACGAGACAATAATCTCCCACTTGGAGAATGACCTTGTAGCTATGTTGCTACTCCATGAGGCTCCCACTAGATCAAACCACCTTAGACTCTGCTATTCTTTTATTCCTCTTCAGTCTAGAAGACCAACTGAAGTTGAAGAGGAATTCAGCTTCTCCCTTGTCACTACCTTTGTAAACATATCCATTGGATTGTCATTTGTATGTATCTTATCTAGCTTTAACTATCCATCATCTAAAACTGACTAAATGAAATGATACCGCAACTGTATGTGTTTGGTCTTTGAATGCAGAGCTAAATTCTTTGCAAGATGAATGACACTCTGGATATCTGTAAACATATAATTATCCCTCTGAGGGTGTCCCAATTCTTCCAAGAAGAAATGAAGCTATATCATTTCCTTGGTTGCCTTTATAGCAGCAACATACTCTACTTCTATAGTGGATAAAGCATTAACCTTTTATAACCTAGAAACCTAGCTCATCACTGCCCCACCAATAGTAAAGATATAACCTGTAGTACTCCACCTAGTATCAATATCCCCTACCAAATCTAAGTCAACATAGCCCTGTAAATCAGTAATAGAGCCCCCAAAGTGTAAACACATATTGGATGTTTCTTTCAAATATCTGAGAATCCATTTGATTGCATTCTAATGCTCAATTCCTAGATGACTCATATACCTGCTAACGACTCCCACTACATGTGCAATATCTGGGCTTGTACATACCATAACATACATCAAGCTTCCTACAGCTGAAGCATAGGGTACCTTAGACATCTTATCATCCTCTTCTTGTGTCTTGGGACACATCTCCTTAGTCAATTTCAAATGACTAGGTAAAGGTGTGCTGAAAACTTTAGCATTCTTCATAGAGAAATGTTGTAACACCTTCTCAACATAATCGGCTTGAGATGGCATCAATTTCCTATTCTTCCTATCTCCACAAATCTTCACACCAAGGATTTATTTTTCTTCCCCCAAATACTTCATAGCAAATGCATGTACTAACTGGTATTTCAGCCCCTTAATGTGATCCATGTTAGACCTAGTTACAAGCATATCATCAACATATGAATATAATATAATGTAGCTATCATCATCCAACCTCTTAAAATAAACACAATGATCTGAATGACACCTATTATATCCATGCTCATGCATAAAACTATCAAATTTTAGATACCATTGACAAGGTGCTTTCTTCAAGCCATATAAACTTTTCTTCAATTTGTACACTAAGTTCTCCTTAACTTTGATCGCAAAATGCCATGGCTGAGCCATATAGATCTCTTCATCCAAATCTCTATGAAGGAAGGTTATTTTAATATCAAATTACTCTAAATGCAATTCTTCATTAGCCACAATACTTAAAATAGTACAGATAGAAGTCATTTTAACAATAGGAGACAATATCTCATCAAAATCAATGCTTTGTTTTTGTGCAAATCCTTTGATAAATAACTTGAATTTAAATCTTTTCCTACATCCATCCTTTTCATTTAACCTATAAACCCATTTATTCTGTAAAGCCCTTTTACCATAGACAACTTGCATGAATCCCAAATCTTACTTGTCAACAAAGAATCCATTTCATCTTTTATTCTAGACTCCCGCTGAATCTTAGTATCCACTTGCACAACTTCATCATAACATTCAGGTTCACTAGCATTAGTAAGTAAAATAGAATACAGAAAGGGAGAAAATCTTTCTGGATGTCTAATTTGCCTTGTTGAGCATCTAACATTCACTGGGGTGTGTGGTATTTATTTTTGTGGTTGTTGCACATCATGATGAATTGCTCAAACATCAACTTTTGGAGTATTCATCTAGCACTACATAATCATCTTCTTTCTTCTCATGTTGATGTAACAAATCTTTTTACAACACTTTCTCATTGAATATGACATCCCTACTTCTTACAATTTTACAATTTTTAAAATCCCAAAGCCTATAAATTTTTTTATTAATGCCATATCCAAGAAATACACATTTCTTTGACTTAGCTTCCAACTTGGTTCTATTTTTAGAATTTATATGAGCAAATGCTTTACAACTGATGGTCTTGAGAAAAGAATAACTCACCTTCTTACCAGTCCATGCTTCCTCTAAAATACCACAACCCAAAGGAGTAGATGGACCTCTATTAGTCAAATATACAATAGTATTGACAGTCTTTTTCCACATGTGTAAGGACAACCCAACATGCAACCTCATGCTCCTTGCACTATCCATTATAGTCTTGTTTATGCATTCAACTACTCCATTTTCCTGTGGAGTCCTTGGAATCATTTTTTGTCTATGAATACCATTATTCAATCAATAATCTTCAAATTCATGATTGCAATACTCACCACCATTATCAAATCTGAGAAATTTTTTTAATTTCTTACTATTCTCATTTTCAACCAAGCATTTCCATTTCTTGAAAATTTGAAAAACATCATATTTTTGTCTAAGGAAATAAATCCATACTTTTCTAGTTGCATCATCAATGAATGTAACATAATAATAAAAGCCACCAAGGGAAGATACCTAAGCCAATCCCCATACATTTGTATCCACAAGCTCTAGTTTCTCTCTTTTATTTTCCTTCCTATTCTTCACAAAACTCCCTCACTTTTGTTTTCCATAGACACAACTTTCATAGAAATCCATATTAACACATTTCAGACCTAGTAGAACTTTCTTTGAATGAAGTACCTCTATACCTTTCTCACTTATGTGCCCAAGTCTATTGTGCCACAACATTGTATTAGAATTTACAACAGCTATTTGTTCTCCCTGCTCAATTGCAACACCTTTTCTTGAATATTAATTTTTCTTTGAAACAATTAAACTAGAAGGAACAATATGACCTATACAAAGATATTAGGTGCCTACTTTCACACCTTTTGCTACTACAAGGAACCTTTTGAAACCCTCCAATTTTTATCATTAAAAGTAACTACACAACCTCATCACCGAGTTGTCCTACTGAAATTAAATTCCTACTCAACCTTGGAACATGTCTTACCTCATGTAGTAGCTAATGATTCCAATTCTGAAACTTAATCTTAACTTTTCCCTTTCCAACAATCTAATAGGGTTCATTATCCCCCAAATAAACAAGCCCAAAATATCCTTGGACATAATCAATGAAATAACCTCTATGAGGTGTAGCATGAAATGAAGCACCATAATCTAAAACCCATGAATCATCAACACTTTCTAAAGATAGAAGCAAAGCATTCTCTTCAAATTTGTTACTTATCATATTTGCCTCCTTGTCTCCATCTAGTTTATCTCCTTCATTTATCTTTCAAGTCCAACAATCTTTCTTTTTATGCCTTGGTTTCCCATAGTACCAACAGTCGTTCAGTCCTCTTGATTAAGACTTCCTTCCCTTTGCCTTTTCTCTTTATTTCCCATGATTTATGGAATTACTTCCTCTCTCAGTTGTTCTACCTTAAATTTGTGCATTCAAAGCACTTCTAGATGTAGATCCACCTGAGGATTTCCTATGAGTTTCCTCACTCAAAATAACACTAATCACATCATCATATTTTAGGGTACTAGATATAGGAATAGAGTTACTCACAACCATTACCTGTAGGGCCCATTTACCGTTGCACCAAAAGCCATGACTGTTAGTGAACATGGAACACCACATAATTAACCACCTATGGGCAGGGGAGCGTGTCGTATCACCCAACAATCTCCCCCTCGACGCGCATACCAGGTGCTTACGCGGGTCGGGAAGGCACCGGGGAGATTTGAACCCATGACCGGGCCAAAACCAGGCTCTGATACCAATTGTGGGGCCCATTTTCCGTTGCACCAAAAGCCATGACTGTTAGTGAACATGGAACACCACATAATTAACCACCTGTGGGCAGGGGAGCGTGTCGCATCACCCAACATTACCAAGCCATTTCAGCTTTTAGGGAAAGAACACAAAATCAAGAAAGTCATAATTTCTTCATCAAAATTGATACCCATAGAAGATAACTAACTTGTAATAGTATTAAACTCATTTAAATGATCCACAATAGATCCACCTTCTACCTTATCCATATTAAATAAATGTTTCATGAGAAATACATTGTTTGAAGTGGAGGGATTTTCATACAATTTTGCTAGGGTTTGCATCAATTCTTCTGTTGTTTTCACTTTTGTAATATTAAATTCCACTGATGGTGCTAGACATAATCGAATGCTTCGAAGTGCCTTTCTATCCAAAAGATCCTAGTTGTCATTTGACATAGATCCCTGATTCTTGGTTTTGCCTTCTGATGCAGGACCATCTTGGGTTCACTTGCAATCCTAAATATTTGAGAGGGATTTTGGTTAAGGGTTATGGAGCTTGGTGAATATTGGTGCTTGGCATGCTTTGGGAGCTCGGCATGGTCTTGGGAGCTCAACATGGTCTTGGGAGCTTGGCATGGTCTAGGGAGCTCGGCATGGTCTAGGCAGCTCGGCATGGTCTGGAGCTCGGCATGGTTTGGAGCTCAACAATGCTTTGAATTTTTTGGTGCTCGGCTTTGTTCTGCTAACACTCAACTCTGTCTTGGTTTCTATTGGTGCCGAGTTGTTTGTGAGCTGACTTATGGCATTTAATTTTGCATGGGCTATTTAATTAGTGTTGTAGCCAACTTGTGGCTTGACCTATATTAAATGTAAGGGATTTAATTTAGTTTGTAGTTAGCTGGGATAACTTGTGGCTTAGATTGGTATAAGTAGGGGTTGTGGGGAAGTCTTTAGGGAGGAACCATCCATCAAGGAGAAGTAGAGGAGCTTGGAAGAGAAAATTTTGAGAAGGGCTAGTAGCTACAGCTTGGGTTTGGATCTTGAGGGATCTTGCAAAACTATTACTTGCTTTGTATCTGGCCATAACTGGGAAGGCCTTACAGCCCAGTACATTGCATGTAATTAGTAATATTTTATGAATATAGTATTATGATTTAGTATCAGATCTTGTGTTATTACTTCTTGTTATTATGTTTCTGCTACATGGTTGTATAGCTGGGGGTTAGGACATCTCCTTTGGGGATTCTTCTACCTTGCACTACATTAGGTGGTATCAAAGCCAAAGTTTTTCCTAAGTGTGTGGACAGATCGCTAAAGTTGAGGCAGTTTGCACCAGGACTTGAGTTGAAGAGGTAGATTTTGGGCGTGGATTTGTTGCTTAAGGTTTTCTAAATATTTGGAAGATGCCTCCAAAAAGATCAAACCCTAAGGAGATTGATGATGATGTGGAAGAAAGGATCTTAGAGAAAGTTTAAGAAGATTTCAGATCTGAGATAGAGGAGGTTGAGGTAGAGTTCAGATCTCAGATAGCATTGATGAAGAGTGGCATGATTGCTGAAATTGTGAGTGCTTTAGGTGGTGTACCTAGACATGTGGGTACTGAAGGTAGTTATGAGGAAGTTGTAGAAGGCTTTGAAGTTGTTGGATCTAGTGATGAGGACAAAATTGATCATATGGAGAGACCTATTGGAACTAGGGTTGGTCAGTTTGCTAGACCTAGATCTTAGTTGAAGCTGAAGCATAAGATGGAGGTTTCTAATTTCTTAGGTGCTTTGAATCCTGAAGACTTGATTGATTGGATTGGCGAATTGGAAGACTACTTTGAGCTTGAGGATATTGAGGATCCACTTAGAGTGAGGTTGGCACAAAAAAAGTTGAAGGGACATGCTACTCTTTGGTGGAAGGAACTACAAAGACACAAAGAAGAGAAAGGTGAAATAAAGTCACTAGATGGAAGTTAATTGTGACTAAGTTGAAGGCTAAGTTCATTCCTGCTGATTATGAACTTGAGTTGTTTAAGAGATTGTAGAATTTGAAGTAGAAAGATATGTCTGTGAAGGATTATACAAAGGAGTTCTACAAGTTGACTATTCGGTCTGGTCATAGATAATTGTCAAAGGAGAAGGTAGCTCGGTACATTAATGGTTTGAGATTTCATATTCAAGATGAGGTTGGTATGCTAATTATTTCTTCAGTTGAGGATGCTTATCAATATGCTTTGAGAGTAGAGAAGAAGCTAAAGAGGAAGAATCAAGGTAGTTTTCGAGGGAAGGAGAAGCAGGATAGTTCAACACAAGCTAAACCAAAAGAAAAAGGTGAACCAAAGCCTATTGAACATAAAAGAAGGGTAGGTGGAGGTGGATTTAGAGGTAATTGTTTCAAGTGTGTTCAAGAAGGGCATAGATCTTTTGAATGTCCAATTGGGAGGACAACTGCTATTGTGAATGAGGTTGAAGTACAAAATAGTCAGCCTAAGCAAGGAGAAAGTTTGTTGGCTGGGTGAGTACTAGTTGGTGAGAGGGCATTGGATTCTTTTCAGAGGACTAGTTTGTTTAGGACTTCTTGTAAGTCTGGTGGTAAAGTCTGCAAGGTTATTGTGGATGGTGGTAGTATTGATAACCTTTTTGCTGAAGAGATCGTTTAGAAACTTAGTTTGAAGAGAATGAGGCATCCTTATCCTTATAGGATTGGCTGGTTGTAAGGTGAGCATGCTTTGGAAGTGAGGGAGCAATGCCTTGTTGATTTCCATATTGGGTAGTATAAGGATCAAGTGTTGTGTGATATTGTGGATATGAATAGTTGTCATGTGTTGCTTGGTAAACCTTGGCAGTATGATTGTAGGGCTGTGCATGATTGGGTCAAGAATGTGTTTACTATTGGCAATAAGTTTTCGTTGATTCCTTTGTAGAATGAAGAGCTTAGTAGGAGGAACCTAAGTATTGGAAATTGAGTTGAATTGGAAAATTCTAAGAAAGTTGGGGATCAACACAAAAATTAGACTTGTGGAACACTTGTGGTGGATGTGAAGAAGAAAAACAAGGGAAACAGTGTACAAGTTGAAGAGTCAGAGGATATGTATGTGAAGAACCAATTTGGGATTTATGTGTTGAATCCCAAAAGATGTTCTTCTAGTTACTAGAACATCTTTTTGAACCTAGGGTGTCTAATGCAGGAGCATCTTGGGTTCGCTTGCAATCCTGCATGTTTGAGAGAGATTTTGGTAAAGGGTTATGGAGCTTGGTGTATACTAGTGCTCAACATGCTCTGGGAGCTCGGCATGGTCTTACGAGCTCAGCATATACTGGGAGCTCGGCATGGTCTATGGAGCTTGGTATGGTCTTGGGAGCTCAGCATGGTCTATGGAGCTCGGCATGGTCTAGGGAGCTTGGCATGGTCTAGGGAGCTTAGCATGGTCTATGTAGCTTGGCATGGTCTAGAGCTCGGCATGGTCTAGAGCTCGGCAATGCTTGGAATTTTTTGGTGCTCGGCTTTGTTTTGTTGACACTCGGCTTGATCTTGGTTTCTGTTGGTGTCGAGTTGTCTATGAGTCGACTTAAATGGCATTTAATTTTGTATGGGTTATTTAATTAGTGTTGTAGCTGACTTGGGGCTTGACCTATATTAAATGTAAGGGATTTAATTTAGTTTGTAGTTAGATGGGCCGACTTGTGGCTTAGATTGGTATAAGTAGGGGTTGTGGGGAAGTCTTTAGGGAGGAACCATCCATCAAGGAGAAGTAGAGGAGCTTGGAAGAGCGAATTTTGAGAAGGGCTAGTACCTATGGATTGGGTTTGGATCTTGAGGGATCTTGCAGAACTATTGCTTGCTTTGTATTTGGCCATAACCGGGAAGGCCTTACAGCCCAACACATTGCATGTAATCAGTTATATTTTATGAATATATTATTATGATTTGGTATCAAATCTTGTGTTATTGCTTCTTGTTATTATGTTTCTGCTGCATGGTTGTATAGTTGGGGACTAGGACATCTCCTTTGGGGCTTCTCTTGCCTTGCACTACATCACCTTCCAATGGCTTCCATATATCCTTCTAATAAAGATAGTCTTCCATTTGCATCTTCCATAACTAAAATTTTTTCCTATTAAACTTGTCAATCCTTAGCTTACCCACATTTTTCATCATTCCCACTCAACTATGAGACTCCCAGTCAACTGTGAGATTTTCTTGCATAGGATAACTAAAAAAAATAGCTTTTCTTTGATACCATTTGTTAGGATTAAACCTCAAAAAGAAATAAAAATTACATGCAAATATAAACAATATTAGAAAATAATAGATCACAAAAAAAAACACAAGACACCAAGATTTAATGTGCTTCACCCAATCCTTGGGTTACGTCCACCAAACAACATGTTCAATATGATTATGATCCAATGATTACAACTTTATTACAATCTGTAATCCCTTACAACTCAACACCACTGTAAGAACCAATTTTTGCATCACCTACAATGAAACAATCCCTAACCCTAAGCCATTTTATACAAGTATTTTTTCTACTTTAGGGTTACAACATGTTGGCCATAAATTAAGTAATACTAGCCCAAACTTTAGTGAAGAATTGGTGAACAATACCAAATTATTATTTTTCGAGGCGATGCATAGAACCCCAAAGAATTTATGAAATATGTATAGTACTTACCTGATTAGTCACCACAAACTAACATATATGTGTATATATATAAATACACACATATATGTACTATACACAGATACGTATGTATATGTGTGTGTATGTGTATTTATCTATCTATATATAGAGAGATTTACATATGTGTGTGTGTGTGTGTGTTAGAAAGTAAAGTCCACCAAGATAACTGACAGGGGACTTGACCAATTATGTAATTGAAACAACTCTCGATATCCTTATTAATTTCAAAACATGTAAACAATAGATGTAAAAACCATAGAAAGATCACCATACACAATAAAATCATATTTGTTAACTAGGGAAACCCTTGAATAGAGGAAAACACCAGTGGAGATGGTACCCATAAAATGATGTAGTAATTTATAAATGGGAATATACCCATAAATGGGAATATTCAATTTTATTGTTTGACCATGACTATCTCCTAAATCTCATGGTAGACTAACTACAAAGAACACTTACAATAGACACTTTGTTAAAGAAAGTGATATATCTTTGAGTACAATAGAAGAAGAAAATGAGAGAATATGAAATGTTGATATCC
Organism: Cupressus sempervirens; assembly: GCA_028749045.1. NCBI lineage: Eukaryota > Viridiplantae > Streptophyta > Pinopsida > Cupressales > Cupressaceae > Cupressus > Cupressus sempervirens. The sequence goes on along the minus strand of CM053786.1, from coordinate 671,020,543 downwards.
CCCCCCCACCTTTTTGGAAAAGGTTATGAGATAATGAAGAAAATGGGTTACTAGGGGGATGGTCCTTTGGGGAAAAATAGATGTATTTTTGAACTGCTAGCAACATAGTTCAAACCCAACAAACTTAGAATAGGTGTAATGCTTACCCCTACTTGACTTTTCTGTTGTAGTGTTGGACACTTTCAGGCTAGTTTTCGGATTGCTTTTTATGATTATTGGTACTTGGTTACCATATTTAATTAGATGTTATTTCATACTCAATTGAATTATGTGATGAGCTACTTGAGTTATTTAGTTATTTCAAATGTTCATGATTTATTTGATGATGATATATATGTTCATTTAATGAATTTTAGTTATCTCATGATGGTTAGTAGATGAATTATTTATATGTAATTCTTATGGTTACTTACGCCATACTTGCATGTGTATGGTGTACCTATTTGTTTGACTTTATGATTGATGTTCTTGATGTGGTTGAGGAAGGGAGTCATAGTCACCTACTAGTTGGGATCTACATGATTAACCACTTCCTACCATTGCCTATTTAGTTTAGAATATATGTGTTTTTATATGCATGGATTTTATACCAATTGCAAGTATCGAGTATCGACTTCCCTGAATTGCCAGGATGAGTGTATCCTATCATAGTATTTCAATGGTATAAGTAGGGAGATAACTATTGAGTCCAAATCCTAAACCCTAATCTAATTTTCCTAGAAAATAGGACAAGTATCTGTGTTAGTTTCACCTTTTCAAATTCATCAAGTGACGTGAATTCATGATTTTAACCTTGGAATTTGATATTGTCCTTTGTCTTTAGTTGAGTTGTCATTTTTGGTTTTGTGGGTAAGCGATGATTTTCTATCATCATTAAATCAAATTAAAAGATATTTTAATAATTTAATTTAATAGAAATTTTATAAAGAAATTGAATATTTAATTATATTTAGTTAATTGAGAAATTAATTAAATAAAAGAATTAAATTTAAGGATTTTATTAAAGTTTAATTTTTGGCCTATTTATATTTATTTTATTTAATCATAATTTATTTAAGATTTTTATTTTAATAATAAACTCTAAATAATATTATTAGTTGAATTAGTAAATATATTATTCAAGTGTCTCATGATTTAATAAGAGAGGGAAAACATAATTTAATAAAGTTATTTTAAATAATTGCATAAAGCTTATGTATGAAATTAAAATATAATAAATTAAAGAAAGAGAGAAAGCTAATTATTTAATAATGATATTTTGTAATTAAATATCTAAAAGTTGGTGCACAAAAATGTAAAAATATAACACAATAATAAAGACAATGATCATTGAGTTCCCTCATGTGATTGCACAATTAGAGCCCCAAATTTAGGGGAGAACTATTTATCAGAGATCTAGAGCTCATTTCTAGGGAAATTGGGTTATGGAGAAGCATTTTTCAAAGAAGGAAGCTTTTCAAAAGGAAGAGTTTTTCTCGTGTGCTTTGTGAATTTGTGTGTTTGCATGATTTCCTATTAGCTTTAGATCCAGGTAGGATCTCATGATCTAATTGTACAATGGATTTTCATTCTTCAAATTCCTATCTTCTTTGTGTCTGGATAAATCTATTTTCATAGTTTTTAAATGTGGTTGAAAACCCTTGTGTTGGAATCTTCTTTGCCTTATATGTCTTTGAGCAAAGTAATTTGATTGAAACCCTTGTTGTATATTTAAATTATTCTTCGTTCAATTATCTATATATAAGAAATAGAGATTTGGAACTCTTGTTCTTTTAGATTTTAATCAAATGGGTTTTGGATTATAAATTGAATTCTAGAATGTAAATTCAAATGCATTTTCTGGGTTTCCCTATCAGAGTCTTGTTTATAGTTTTGTTATATATATATATATATATATGTATGTATGTATGTATGTATGTATGTATGTATGTATGTATGTATGTATGTATGTATGTATGTATGTATAATATGTAATTAAATAGTAATTTGTAATTACTATGTAATCACATTATAAAATATTTAAAATATAAAATTATGCAATTTTGTTGAGGGGTTGCGATTGTAGTTAATAAAAAAATAAAAATTTAAAAAATAATTAAATTGTGGTGGGCGGGGGCCACCACTCCTCATCCCCCTTTCTCCTCCCCTTATTCTTTTTTTTGGGTGGCATCTTTAATGCTACTACGACAGTAGTTTGCTACAACATCACTGCTATTAGTAGTAAGCCAAGGGGCTATAAATCATGACATGGGTAAGTCTTGTTTTTTAATAATTTTAAATTTAGTTTATTATTATTATTATTATTAATTAATATTAATTTTATTAAATGTTTTATTTTATATATATTATATGTTAATAATTTTTAATATATTAAATGTTCATAACTTTGGAAATATTAAATTATTATTGTTTTATTAATAGATTAATAATTATTTATTAAAATAATTTAATATAAATTACTTTTAAATAAATAATTATTATCATTAGTAAATTAATGATCATTGATTTATTTTAATAATATTTAATTAATTTATTATTAAAATATTTTTGATCAGTTTATTGCAAATTATAAATTGAGAAATATGGTTAAATTTAGTAAACTTGGGTTGTGCTTGATTATGAAAATGTTTAATAATATTAGGAGAATTTATTATACCTTTTGACATTCAAAAACCTTAGTAGTTATCCTACTTTGTAAAGATGAAAATTTGTTAGTTGGTTATTTATTGAATGTTGTGTTTTAATATTGGATTGAATAATAAAAACTATGTTACAACAACTTGTTATGTTTTTTTGAGTGTTGTGACTTGTATGGATTTGAAAACTTTAGCAAATATGTAATTTAATGGAAATGGAAATGTGAACCCTAATTGAGATTGAAAACTCTAGAAATAGTAATATTTGGAAATAAAAATGAAAGCTTGGAAATCTATAGTGAAAATTAAACTTGTGCATTTTTCAAAACCTAATGAATTATAAAAATGACTTTTGTATGCTCTTTTTATGATGTGTAATTTTACTATTGGGTGTCGAGTTGACTTAGTACTTTGAACAAATTAGGAAGTTTATCAAAGGCTCAGGAATTCTATTTTGTGATCTCATGATGATGTTTTGATCATGATCTTTTATACTCAACCATGGTAATGTGTCTTATATGCTCTATGAGGTGTTTTGATCTATTGATTATTATTGCTTTCTAGTGTTCTTGTGTGAAACTAAGGTGATTGGTGTGACCTATCTGATATAACTTTTGAGTCTTTGATTAGTTGTACTTGGGTTGCTTTTTAGTTGCTTGTATAGGACTGAGGTGTTTGTATGATTTGTTCTTGCTGGTATCATGTTATGACATGGATTGGTTTGTGTATTTGATTTTTGATTAGTCCTATTAGGATGATTGTAGTGGTGGAATATACAATTTCAATCAATGATATTTTAATGCTTATTACTGTCTTGTTTAAGAACTAATGTATGGTATGTGGTCTTTTGAGATCTTTTTGCTTTACTAAGCTTAGGGTAGGTTATATGTATGTCATGTTGGAAAGTGGCTTGCAATGGAGGCTAAGGCCCTAAAGAGGATGATGAGAACTCATTGTAGGTTATTTTAATAAGTGATAAAATTTCATTAAATGATTTAAAAATGAATTAACAATATTTTGGTACTAGAGAAAGTCATTAGGGGGCTAAAGGATTAAAAGACTAGTCAAGTAACTTTAGAGCTAACTTGTTAGTATGCCTTGTCAGTATGAAAGGATACTAGTACTGTAGACACCTAAAAAACCTTTAGAAAATAAAGTATTTTTATCTTCTAAAAAATTCCTGATGACATCATCATTTATTAATTAATTAATTATTTAATTAATTAATTTATTTTTATGCCATTAAATCCCTTTATCTTAATTAAAAATATTTAATTAAGGAATCCCTCCCAAAAATGTTTAAATCTTATTTAAACATTATTTCCTTATTTATTAATTATTTAATTAATAAATTGACCAAAAAACCCAAAATAAATAAAAAATTTATTTTTTGCCCAAAACTTGGCCAATTTCCTTAAGACCACTAACCTCTTCCAAAATCTTCTAATCCTTCTTTAATTTTAATTAAAGGCTAATCTCATCATTTCCTACCCCTAATCCCAACTCAAAATATTTAATCAAGATTAAATATTAATCCTCATGTTTATTAAAAATATTTTAATAAATATCTCCTCAACCCAAACCCTTGAAATAAATAAATCTTTATTTATTTCATAAAATCTTATCCTAGGAAGTTCTAGACTCTTCTAGAAAGTCTTCATCCTCATCCAAAGCCTAGACTCTTCTAGAAGATGTCTTTAACCCTAATCCTAATCCCCTCCTAATCTTGTCACATTCCCTAAACATGGGTTAAAACTTACTAACCTAAGCAAGCTTAAAACCCTCCTAATCAAGTCCAAGTCGAAATTGCTCTCATCACCCTCAAAATATCTCAACCATAAAACTTTATGAAGCCCACTAGGCCATAAATGACTCTTCCAAGCACTTTTATTGCTCTTACAAGTCATTATGAGGGTCTTTATGAAGATTTTATCCCTTGAGCCTCCTTTGTTGACTCATCCTTCCCCTTTTCTCCATCCTCTCACCATGTGACATGTGTCACTCCTTGATTGGCTGTAAGGAAGCACAATCCATGTGCTCTTCTCTCATGCAATCTGAGCCCTCCATGAGCTTTTTCCCATCCTTGCATCTTAGCCCTCAATCCCTCAAGCCTCTTGCCTATAAATTGGATCCTTCCCCTTTGCAAAATAACACAATCCATGAAGTAAAGTCATAATGCCATTTTCAGAAGCCATTTTACATCAAAACCATACACTCACACCCAAATTCCAACTCCATTTGAAGCCCTTTTTGAAGCATAAGCTTGAGCATACATCCTATCTATTTAGACAAAGCTACTCAACAAGAGAGCTTCTCATTGAGAGAGCCCATTAATGGCTCATATTCTCAATTGAGAGCTCATCTTAGTCTATCTTGAAGTTTATGAATTTTGTTTAGTTTGTAGAAGCTTTATTTAAATTTGGTTTCTATTAGCATACTAACATTGCTCATATACAAGTACCACATAGAGTCACTAGGGGACTGGAGGATTAAAAGACTAGCTGGATAACCTTAAAGTTGGCTTGCGCAATGACACTTTCCCACATGCATAATATATTTCCTAGTTGTTATTGTTTCTTTTGGGTTTAGATGTCTTTTGTGTCCTGGTACCTTTGAGTTAGATTTTCTTTAGGTTTTCCTTGACTTAGATGTTGGATTTGACTTTTGTGTTTGTTGTCCTCTTTGGGACTTGAGACTATCCGCTCAATGCAGTGGGAATGGACCTTTTTTGGGTTTCACGAGGTTGGGTGGTAGTGCATTTTCTTATACCATTGAGATCCACTAGTTTGATGTTTTGGTTGGGGTTTCCTATTCTATACTCTCCTTCATTCTATTTCTTATGTACTATGATAGATGGTTATGCTCTAAGTGTATTGTATTTGATTTCATAGATCTTATGAGATGATGTAATCTATTTTATGATGTATATTATTTTAGTCTCTCATACCCTATGACTTCTAGAATAGATGATTGTGCATTTTTGTTTATTGCCAAGTGGCATCTTATAATTGTATATTATTTAAGTAGATTTGTAATTTTAGGTACTCTTTAATTTGGATGTGTTATATATTGGTTTTATCATTAATTAAACTTAAATGTGATTCAACACCATAGAACCCTAACATATGTAATCTATATATGATGGTTTTTATGTATGTGAATTACTACTTCTACGCTTATTTTATCTCTTGTTATTATTGCTTCCACTATATTATATGTTCTTGATGTTATTATCTTTCAAAAAAAACTTTGACAAACTTAGTGAAACTTTAGGTTAATTTCTTTTTGGTTCCCTGGCGGGGTGTTACAATAGGAGTGGGCTATTCCAAATAAGAAAAAGGAAGGTTTTCCACCTTATCTTAAGCCACCACACCTCAATAGGTCATGACATAGACACAAAGATTCCTCCTCCTCTACTTTGGTTTGGGTATGAAAAGAGAATGACATTGTATATTAGAGTGCATCCCATCTAAAGAATATAAACCTATCTATCCCTAGTCCTGCGAGATGATGAATCTACTAAATAGGAATTTGATTTTCTAACTAAGGAATCTATTGATGATAAATAATGTGATGTAATTCACATTTCTACATGGAGCACTACCACAACACACGAATTTACCTCTACCTTAGACTCCCCTTTACTACATAGAGTCAATTCACATGTGGACTGATTTAGAAGTAGATATGGAACAAACACTTCATCTCACTTCACAAGGTGATGATAAACCTAATGAAGGATTCTAGTTCCAAACCCTGTTTCTAGATTTCTTTTTGGTAAAAACTAAAAATGAGGATAATGAGCAGTTTGACAACTCTATTTTCCTAGACAACTTAGAAGAGATGCACATTTTAGACTTACTAGATACAATGTATGAGTCATTGAATGAGGTCATGTTCTTGTACCAAGCCAGACCATATCCATATCCTGAGCCATTATCCTTGATCCATCCTAAGCTTATTGATTGGGATACAACTAAGCCTCATAACATTCTCAACTTTGATGCTAACTGAGACATTTGTGTATACCTTAATGCAATTGAACCATCTTTGATACTAGGACCAAAGGAAACACCTATGGATGGGTCTAGTATCAATCATCTTTTTCACATGAATAGAGATCTAACAACTCGCAAATCTAACAACCCAAACCATGTTGTAGTTGGTCTGGATTAAAAATAGAAACAAACAAAAGTGACACATCTAATGGTGAAAACCCAACCATTGTACCCAATGATGAGATGTTTGATGCTTTACCCAAATATTTTGAAGAGACGTCATCTATCCTAATTGAGCCAATAGAGAGTCAATATTGTGATAGTTAAAGAACCTAGAGTCATTCACCTAGCACAATGATTAACCCCAAAAGAAAGAAGTGCATTCATTCACTTCTTCAAAGAAAGGAAAATTAACTTTGCATGGTCCTATTCTAACATTCTAGGGTTGCATCCTAATTTGATCCTTCATTATCTCAACATTTCTCTAGAAGCTAAGACATTCAAGTAGAAGCTCCAAAAAATGCATCCACATATAACATTATTAGTAAAAGAAGAGTAGAAAAAGTTACTTCATACGAACTTCATCAAGTCATTAATTTATGCTTCATGGATCTCCAACATTGTGCCCATTTCAAAGAAATATGGTACTATATGTATCTGCATTAACTTTCGTGATGTTAACAAAGAATATCCCAAAGATGATTTTTTGTTACCAAGCATTGACACCATTGTAGACTTAACAATAGGACACTCTATGGTCTCCATTATGGATGGTTTTTCTAGCCATAACCAACTCAGGGTAGCACCTAAAGACCAAGAGAAAACTACATTCACTTGTACATGGGGGACCTTCTATTAGAATGTCATGCCCTATGGTCTAAAGAATGCAGGAGCTACATATCAATGGGCTATGACCATAATTTCTCATGACATGATGCACACATTTATGGAAGACTATGTAGATGACCTTCTAGCAAAGCTTCATACCTATAAAGACCATCTTCCAAATTTAGACAACATGTTCACACGTCTCAAAGCTTTCAAGGTTAGGCTAAATCCTAAGAAGTGTGTTTTTGTGCTCATGGGCTATATTTTCTCAACCAAAGGGATAGAGGTAGATCCCAAAAAGGTCCAAGCTATTATCAACATGTAACTTCCCACAAACCTGAGCCAGATCCATTCTCTCCAAGGAATACTTTAGTCCATCTAAAGATTCATATCTCATTTGGCTAAGAAATGTGTGCCTTTCACTCACCTGCTACACAAAGACATAGTTTTCAAGTGGGACAATCAATGTCAAAAAAATTTTGATCTTCTCAAGAATTATCTAATGAATCCACCTGTCTTGGTGCCTCCTATGCCACACAAACCTTTATTTTTGTATATCTCCCTAAAATAAAAATCAATAGGATCCCTCTTGGCATAGGAAAATGACCAAGGAAAGGAACAAGCCATCTACTACACTAGTCAAAACTTGGTTAACTATGAACTCAAATACACTTTCATTGAGAAGTGATGTAGCCCAAACCCCTTTCAAAATAATATTCAAAAAATAATAACACAACACAAATTTTCAAAATACTAGATTCTTCATTCAACTTCTCTAACTCTATTCTCTCCTGTTGTCACTTAGGTTTGCACCCTTGTCCAAAGCCTATGCATGAGGACAACCTAGTGAAACATGGAAACAACCTCCAAGCTATGGGACTTGAACTATGAGGTTGAGTCTTCGGAGAAGGCCAACTTCCTCTTACTATCAAGGTGCACCTAACTACTCTTGGAGGGGAAAAGGGAGAAGGAGAGCATGAAGCAAATCTACCTAATCTAATCTAAAGAGTTGATGCACCAAAATAGAGTGTTCAGACCAATCTCTGCCCATACATGCACTATCAAACCAGAATGAAACCAAGGATATACGCATTCAAACTTCCTTTAATCTAATAACCACATATAGATCAGAGAACCAGAATGAATGACACAAGGAAAGAAAAGATTCACTTATACATCATTCACAAGCCAAAAGAGATATAGTCATGCAGGTTACAGATATCCACAAAAAACTAGCGGAGTCAAATAGTTCTTGCACTTTCACGCCAATGGCTAAAGGAGATAAGACAGTATGTCATACAGTTCAGAGGCATAAGGGAATTTACATTGGAATTGCAGAGCAATAGCAGAGAACAACAGAGAATGATCCCACCTTAAGAAAATCTACAAAAGTTTCATTTATAGTTCAGGCATAACTGGATCTCTTCCATTTGAAGTGACTTCGCAGCTACCTACCATTAAGTCCTATAGAGAACAATCAAGGGGAAATATGATTTGGATGCAGATCCAGACACAATGATTTGGAACAGGGCCCTGCAAAGATAGAAACAGTTTCATTAATTGTCCTGGTCAAGTAGATGGGTCAAAATATGGGTGATGGAGTGCTCTTCTTGTTCTGCATTCATTTCATGGTAGTTGGGATCGATCATGAAGATCAGATCACGCAACAAACTCAATTCCTTATCATTTTTGGTGCATGAATAAGTAGGGTCAGCCAGTCAACCTATTTTTGTAAGTAGGACGGACCATGTGGACCAACAACCTCTTTTTATTTTGCTACCTCATGGAAGTCCTACATAGTTGACCATCTCTTTCATCACTAACCGCACCAACTCCTCAAACTCTAGCTATGATGGTTACACTAACTGCCAGCCGTTAACTATCAACCTTGGTCGGGCCCACAAGACATGTGTCACCAAGGTTCTATGTCACTATGGTTAAAATTCTTGTAGTTCTCCATAGCGAGATAGTGCCCATCATTGATCTTTCTTAATCTGACGATTGTGGAGACTCGTCGTTTTTCGTACTTTGCTTTTCAACTTTTGGTGCAAAACACTGTCAGCACACGTGGTATCTACCTGGCATAACTTGGCATCATCCTTGAGGTTCATGATATAACATGGGCCCACCTTGCATGTGTCACTGAGGCGCTATGTCGCTATGCTATATAGTGTGCAACTTTCAATAGCGCAATAATGCCAACCATCGATCTTCCTAAAATTTGACGATCGTGAAGACTCCTCGTAATACTATGCTTGTTCTTACCTCGGGCCCATCATACCTAGTGCCATCTCGGAAATTGCACCAGACTTGAATGACACCTGGTAATCCTTGGCACACATACCTTGGCAAGACCTAGCCCCGCTGATCCATGTGGTGAAAGGGTGCTATGTCGCTATGGTTAAAATTCTCACAGTTCTCCATAGTGAGATACCGCCTGCCATAGATCTGCCTTAGATCTACGGTGATCCACAAAATTGTACAACTACATCTCGAGCTGGCTAAATGGACCAATGAAAAAATGCCATCGTATTTTGACCCATCTAAAAACTGCCACTAAGGATGAGATGCACTATCACTTTGAAGAAGGGCGGGCCCATTACATCATCTATGCCATGCATTGTCGAGGTGCTATGTCGCTATGGTTAAAATTCTTGCAGTTCTCCATAGCGAGATAGTGCCTATCATTGATCTTAACTGATCTAACAGTGAGCAAGATAGATTTGACCTCTCAGTGCATAGCTAATAGGAACTGGCCACATGCTAACTGTCTGACGAATCCTTGCTGATATCTGATAGGGCACACCTAGGACCCACCGTACTTCCGAACCTTGCCACAGGATCACTTTCCATCTGGGCGCTATGTCACTAACAGCGAGAAGCTCAGATTTTTTGATAGCGCCATGGCACCCACCATGGAACTAGCAAAACTCGGCATTGAAGAAACAATCGAGGAAAAGGGACCCACTTGACATGTGGCAGAAGGGCGCTATGTCACTAACGTATCCACCATGCAACTTCCCATGGCTAGATAATGCCAACCATAGATATTCTTTAGATCTGATGATGGAAGACTTGCGGGCCGCAGAACATATTATAAGGTTTGATCGGGTATTTAAAATAATATTAACTTTGCACACTAGTCGTTAGCGGGTTAAAATTTGAAATTTGAATCTTGGTTGGGGCATAAAAAATGATAACATCTCGTACAATGAAAGAAAACACCTACTTAATACATTTATAAAAATTACCATATTTGGAAAATTCTTGAAAACAATAGAATTCTCCATTTTTGGTAATTTCCAAAATCCATCCTACTAATCTCAATTTTCCCCAAGAAACTCCCCCAAATAAGGAAAGATGAATTTCCAACTAATCTACAAAATCAAGAGTATGATTTCAGATTTATTAAAAAATAACTTTTCTAAAAAATTCGAAAAAAAACACAAAAACTCAATTTCAAAGGTCAAGACGAAAGTTTAGGCTCCCAAAAAACTATCAGAATGACAACCTATCAAGTTGAGCTTGATTGATATCAAATAATTCCTCTTCATGCAATTTCTTGTAAAATTTCAGCCAAAATGCATATCCAAGTCAAAATTTATGACTCTCGAAAGTTGATGCATCATTCTCCCCTTCTTGAATGAAGCACAACTCCTGCAAGTGACTGTCTATGAATTTTTCCAATTTTATTGGATCCAACTACATTACTACCCACTTAGATAACCATGTACTCTATGTTTTAGGTAACCCATCCCATTGATGAGGTATCTGTGATAATGACCATATCTGTTATGATGATCATGCCTTGTGGAGGTAGTCTTCTTGTCAAGAATTTTTGAAATCTTTTCCTTCTTCTTATTGGGGAGGTGATTCTATCAATCCACTCCCTAGTCCTCATCTACATTAGGAATATCTCCATGGAATGTGCATAACTTAGAAACATTAAAAATATGGGAAATGTCAAGATGTGCTAGTAAGTTGATCTCATAAGCATTAAGATTAATCTTTCTGATGACTTTCCAAGGCCCAATATTTTCATACTTCAATTTATGATGGGTGCCTATAGGAAACCATTCATGCCTCAAGTAAACCATCATCAAGTCACCAACATCAAATATTTGTTGTCTTCGAGTAGCCTCTACACCAATCTTGTAATTCTCATTACCATCCTATAACTTTTGTTTGACATCTTGTTGGAGCTAGTGAAGGTGTTCAACAAAGGAAATTCCATCATCACTAATTCTCTCCCAAGCCAATTGACACAACATAAAGAACACCTTGAGGGTTTTGACCACAAATAATTTTAAATGGAAATTTATTGGTGGATTTTTTAACAAAACTATTATATGCAAATTCTGCGTAGGGCAATGCCAAGTCCCACTGCTTAGGCTTCTCCCCCACAATTATTAGAATGGTCAAAAAACAAGTTTTAGATGAAAGTGAATCAGAAAATATCTAGTGAAATAGCACTTTCCCAAGTAGAATTGGCTAAGAATATTGAAAAAGTGAAGAAAGTACTTGAGAATGTATTCTCATTGTACACTAAGTTGTGTGATTCATCATACTTCACACAAGAAACTAGCCAAAGAATAATGATCTTGGAATGAAATCTCAAGATTTCTAGCACTTAGCTATCCAAAGATCCAGCTCAGAGTGAGAAGCATTTTGCAGCTATGCTTCACACACAGAAAGAGTTAGTTGGATGGACAATAGAAGAGGCCAATACCAAGGACAAATTAATGCAAATTTGATCTTCCATTACCCCACATCTAGAAGTACTCCATAAGGAACAAGCCTATGTAGAGAACGTTCTAAGGAAAGACCCTAATCTTTCTACACTAGAAGACCATATTCGTCTTGCAGTAGAAACAACCATCTAGCACAAGTCATTGGAAATAGCATTGAACAATTGGGATGCTTCTCTGAAGATGATTATGGAGGTAAATAAAATATTTTTGGCTAAATATTCTATTCATCCTTAGGACCCTTTGACATAAGAGTCAAAAAGGGGGAGATACATCAGATTGCATTATGGGGGTGATATACATTTTAGAGATATAATGTTTTGGGGGAGATGTGAATAAGAATGGGAAATAATATATTCTTTGATGGAAATAATGAATATCCAATGGGGGAGATATTCACATTCACATTTTGAGGAAGTAATAAAAGTCAAGAAGGATGCAAAATTGCAAGAAGATGTGAAAGGGAAACAAATACACAATATAGGAAGCAAAAATAGGGCACAATGATATAGAAACAAAGGTAGACAAGGTAAAGAGTATTAGATACATTAGCATGAGATATATTAAACACAAGAATTTTGGTTATAGGAATAGAAATGGCACATTAGCTCTGAGGGAGTTACACAATTTTGAGTTAAGTGTTTTTGCCACTCATGTCAAAGGGGGAGATTGTTAGTCTTAGATTAGTTTTGACAATTGAGTTCCAATACACTTAAAAAATTCTCAAGATGATACCGAGTATAATATAGAAGCTGAGCTATAGTGTATGTTGAGCTAGAGAATTCAATAGGTGTCGAGTGAACTTCAGGTGCCAAGCAATATTTAGGTGCCAAGAAAAGTTCAAGTGCTAAGAAAAGTATAGATGCTGAATGAAATAAAATTACTATAGGAGTCGAGTGAGCTAGTTTTCCTATATGTGCTAAGCATCAGCAACTAGTAAGTACCGAGTAATATAGAATTATCATATGAGCTTGTGCCTTTACAAACTCAGATGTAAACCATTTTTGGAGCTGACATAGGATGAATCTAGAAGGATCTGAAGATAAGATCAAATATTTTGCATTACCTATGCAATCAACATGCAACCAATAAGAAAAATGGAGAAGGCATGCAACTAATAGGAAAAGTACAAGAAATGAGTGGGAAATGAAGACTTAATATTGATCGTATATTCATATCTAACCCTAAGTCTTCAAAATATTTAAAAGGAGGATGATGCCCCATTATGAAAGAGCAATAGACAAAATAAAGTGTCCAAGACACCCAACTGCCACCACCAAGTACTCCACATACAACACTTGTAGAAACAATAATAGTTAAGGATGTTCTTGACACCACAATTCAAAACATCAATCCACTCACTATAGAGAATCTCAAAAAGATCCTTCACCAAACCACAATGTAGTCATAGCTTTGTACAAACACAATTTTGGTGAGTGTGGATGAGTTGCAAAAGGCTATAGCAAAGATAACAAGGGAGAAGGAAAGCACACAAGAGCCACCTAAACAACCTCTCATAAATATAACTGATTAACCTAAAGAGCAAGAAGCACATGATAAAATTGCTAAGGTGTATGATATAGTTATAGTCTCAACAATTGCAGAGGAGCCAACAAAGGAACAAATAGGACAAGATGTTCCTACAACACACACTCAACATGTACCTCTTCAAATCAACATTATTGACCAAGGTAGTAGGGAAGAGGAGAGAGAAGAGAAGAAAGAAGAGGATAAAACCCCTAAGGAATAGGAGGCCATAAAAACATTGGTGAACTTGCCTACCTTAGGGACTCCTACTAAGACACTAAGCATTGATGCAGTACCATTATAGATTTTAGCACTAGGCTCAAGCTCCACCAAGATTGCAAGGGTACTTCAATATGGAGACCCTGCACTTGATGAAGAAATAGTCATACCTAGTTATGACTCAAGAACTAGGAACGTAAAATAGATAAATGAATTACAAGAGGCACTAGAGAAAAGGAAGAAACAAGAGATACTTAGAAATGAGTATAGGTAGAAGCAAACACTGGTGGAAATTAAAGATATATTTCTTGATGCTTTCAGCCTGCAAGTACCTGATGAAACCCAACCCATCATGGAAAAATTGGCCAACATAGTGGACCAGGTACAAAATGAGGACCTTAACACTAATGTTAAATTATTAGAATGGTCAGAAAAGAAGTTTTAGATGGAAGTGAATGAGGAAATATCAAGTGAAATAACACTTTCCCAAGTAGAATTGGCTAAGAAGATTGAAAAAGTGAAGAAAGTACTTGAGAATGTATTCTCATTCTAAACTAAGTTGTGTGATTCATCATACTTCACAAAAGAAACTAGCCAAAGAATAATGAGCTTGGAAAAAATTCTCAATATTTCTAGCACTCAACTACCCAAAGATCCAGCTCAGAGTGAGAAGCATTTTGCAGCTATGCATCACACACAAAAAGAGTTAGTCGTATGGACAATAGAAGAGGCCAATATCAAGGCCAAATTAGTGAAAATTCAATCTTCCATTACCCCACATATGGAAGTACTCCATAAGGAACAAGCCTATGCAGAGAATGTTCTAAAGAAAAACCCTAATCTTTCTAGACTAGAAGGCCTTGTTCATCTTCTAGAAGAAATAGCCATTCGGCACAAGTCATTGAAAATATCGTTGAAAAATTGGGATGCTTCTCTGAAGATGATTATGGAGGTAAAAAAAATTTTTTTGGCTAAATATTTTATTCATCCTTAGGACCCTTTAACATAAGTATCAAAAAGGGGAGATACAATAGATTGCATTATTGGGGGGATATACATTATGGAGATATAATGTTTTGGGGGAGATATGAATAAGAATGAGAAATAATACATTCTTTGATGGAAATAATGAATATCCAAAGAGGGAGATATTCACATTCACATTTTGAGGAAGTAATAAAAGTCAAGAAGCATGCAAAATTGAAAGAAAATGTGAAAGGGAAATAAATATAGAATACATGAAGTAGAAATAGGGTACAAAGATATAGAAACAAAGGTAGACAAGGCAAAGAGTATTAGATACATCAACATGAGACACATTCAGTACAAGAATTTTGATTAGAGGAATAGAAATGGTACATCAACACAGAGGGAGTTATACAATTTTGAGTTAATTTTTTTGGCCACTCATGTCAAAGGGGGAGATTGTTAGTCTCAGATTGGTTTTGACAATTGAGTGTCAATACACTTAACAAATTCTCAAGATGATGCCAAGTATAATATAAAAGTTGAGCTATGGTGTATGCTGAGCACGAGAATTCAATAGGTACCAAGTGAACTTCAAGTGCCGAGCAATCTTTAGGTGCTGAGAAAATTTCAAGTGCTAAGAAAATTATAGATGTCGAGTCACTATAGATGCTAAAATAAATAGAATTAACATAGGAAAAAAGTGAGCCAGTTTTCCTATATGTGTCGAGCATCAACAACTAGTAAGTTTCGAGTAACACAGATCAACATATGAGCTTGTGCCTTCAAAAACTCAGATGTAAACCATTTTTGGAGCCAACATAGGATGAATCTCAGTGGATCTTGAAGATAAGATTGAATCTTTTGCATTACCTATGCAATCAACATGCAACCAATAAGAAAAATAAAGAAGGCATGCAACCAGTAGGAAAAGTGCAAGAAATGAAGACTTAATATTGATTATAGATTCATACCTAACCCTAAGTCTTTGAAATCTTTAAAAGCAAGATGATGCCCCATTATGGAAGAGAGAGGATATGTGAGAAAGAAGTGTATGGGTGAATTATAACAAAGTGCAGAAGGGTAGAAAGACTTAGTGAAGAACATAGCAGCATTGTAGAATCTAGATGATTAAGAACGTAGTATCAAAACCTTGAAGAGTGACATATTAGATCAAGTAAGGATCAAATCAGTTAGAGAAAAACAAGGATCTATAATTAGTAATTGAGGATTGTAAGTTATCAAGTCAAAATCTTCTAATACTTTCTATCAGTTGTATTAGATATGGAAATTCTATGAACTTAGGTTGGCTTAGCAGCCATTTGTAAATCCTTTAACAGGGTGGCATTCCAAGTGAATATACTAAAGTCTTTTAACCAGACCTACTTTTAGCAAGGTAGTGAAATCCTTTAACCAGGTCACTTTTAATAAGGTGTAAAGTCTTTAATAAGACATTCCTTTCACAGGGCAGAGCATTGGAAGTAGTCAAACATTGTAACCTTGAATAGTTACATATCGCTGCAATGATATTTTGTGGGTGTCATCCCCACCCCAGTTTTACCTTCTTATTTTTGGAGGGTTTCTAGGTTACCAAATTTGTGTTTTATCTATTTTCATGCATGTCTTTTGCTTTCTTGTTTTTTAAATGAATTAGATGCATGCGGATAATATTAATTGAAAGGATTTGAAAAGGTTAAAGTTAGTTACTTCTGATTCACCCCCCTCTCAAAAGTAAATCTTCCCACTTGTTAATTCCAACATAATGGTATTCAGAAGGCTATACAAATGAACAACTTTTGAGAAGAATAGTTCTACTACTCTAGTTGTATTGTTGGTCTTTTTACAAGCAATAAAGTTGACTATTTTTGAATATTGATCAATGACCACAAAAATAGAATCATTGCCTCGCTGAGTATGTGGGAGACCCATTACAAAATCCATACTCATTTTAGTCCATGGTTTAGTGGGTACTTGTAAAGACATGTATAATCATGTATTCTATGAATGTCCTTTAACTACTTGAAAGGTTCTACACCTTGCCACATATTTAGTGATGTCCCTCTTTATCTTGGGCCAATAATACTTATCTTCAACCAAGTTCATTGTTTTATCCTTCTCAAAGTGTCTAGCTAGTCCACCACTGTGAAATTCCCTGATAATGTTTTCCCGCATGGATCTACTTGGTATACATAGTTGTTTACCCTTGAAGAGGTAACCATCTTGCATATAATAGTCACCTTTCACATGATCCAACTTACTAGAAGATGAAGCCTTCAGCTATTCTACAATTTCCCATAAATCATCATCATTTTCATACAAGGTCTTAATAACATCAAAACTAGTGACCTTAGTTTCCATTGTGATTAATAGTGTAGCCCACCTACTCAAGGCATTAGAAACCTGATTTTGATTTCTAGATTTATGCTTCAAGACAAAAGTATATCCTTGTAAGATAGATACCCACTTGGCATGTTGACTATTCAAATTCTTTTTTGTGTTGAGATATTTTAGAGCAACATTATCAGTAAACAACACAAACTCTTGTGGGACTAGATAGTTCTTTCAATGTCTTAATGCTTGAATAATTGCATGAAACTCTAGAACATAGGTAGAATAATTCTTTCTTACTTCATTCAATTTCTTGCTAAAGAAGAAAATGGGATTACTTGCTTGGCTAAGAATGACACCTATCCCAACATGTGAAGGATCACAATATACTTCAAAAACTTTGTCAAAATTTGGAAGTGTCAATATAGGAGCTCCAGTTACCTTTTTTTCAAGAATTTAAAACTCTCTTTAGCATTCGGTGTCCATGTGAACTCCCTTCCTTTGGTATAGTCTATTATGGGAGCTACAATACTACTAAATTTTCAAATAAAATTTTGGTAGAAAGTTTCCAATCCATGAAGACTTTGCACTCCTATTATACTGGAAGGATTGGGTCATTCTAGGATTTCTCTTAAGTTTTCTAGATCCATTTGAACACCAACTTGAGAAATGACAAACACTAGAAAGGTCAAAATAGCTTGCATGAACCTACACTTCTTCAAGTTTGCAAAGAGTTTCTCCTTGCTTAAGGCATTCAAGATGATCCTTAGATGTTTTAAGTGTTCTTCCTTGCTTCTTTTATAGATTATAATAAATAAACTACATAAAAATTACCAATATAAGGTCCCAACATTGTATTCATCAATTGTACAAACGTGCTATGTGCATTTGAAAGCCCAAAACACATAACCATCCATTTATACAAACCATCTCTTGTCTTAAATGTTTTCTTCCATTCATCTCCCTCTCAAATGTAGATATGGTGGTAGCCACTTTAGAGATCAATCTTGCTAAAGTGTGTAACCCCTACTAATTCATCCATCATGTCCTCTATCTGAGGAATATGAAACTGATACTTAATGGTAATCTTATTGATTTATCTGCTATCAGTGCATATCCTCCATGTGCCATCCTTCTTTAGAGTCAATAATGTAGATACTACACATAGACTCATGCTTTCCCTCACCAGACCCTTTTGCGTTAGTTCTATAACTTGTTTATTCAACTCTGCATGTTGTGTTGGATTCAACCGATAGGCTACTTGATTAGACAAAGTTTCTCTAGGAATAAGATCAAGATGGTGTTGAATATCTCTTTTGGGTGGGAGACCATCAGGTAATTCCTCAAGAGAAACATTAGCAAAGTCCTCTAGCACCTTCATTGCCTCAGGTGGCTTCCTCTCCTCTTTCTAGTACTAGTGCATAACAACTTGTTACTTTCATTTCTTTGACAACTTCTCTTGTAGACAACATGGTATAATTCTTCTTTTTATCCTTAAGAGGAAACAAAACCACTTTAGAGCCATCTTTTCAAAATGTGTAATTATTTTTCTCCCCATCATGCATGACATTCCTATGCATGAAATTCCTATCATACTACCATGGTCCTCCCAAAAATATATGGAAAGCATCCATAGGGATAACATCACATCATATCTCATCCTTATAAAAATTTCCTATGGTAAATCTGATTAAACATCTTTTATCAATTGTTACTTCATTTCCTTTCTTAAATCATGCAATACAATAAGGATGAGGGTGCTTCTCACATTGTAAATTTAATTTCTCTACCATTTCTCTAGATACCATATTCTTACAACTACCCCCATCAACAATTACTTGACATACCTTTCTACTAGAAGTGCATCTAGTTCTGAAAATGTTGGTCCAGAGCCACGAATTGTTAGAGTTCTTTGCTTGAACTTCATCTTTTTCTGGGATGATCATTGATCTCCTCATCATGAGGGTTTCCCCCACATTTGGTGAGACTACTTTCTCCTCCTCTTCTGGTTGAGCCAGGTTCACTCTAGGCTACCTTCCTTTATTTATTTTTGGCATATTATAATTTGAGCATTCAAAGGCTCTATGTCCTTCTCCACATATGAAATAGGTAAAGGTCCTCTATTGGGTTTTCCATCCTCTTCCACTATCATAATCTTGTCCTCACTAAAATCCCCTTCCTCTTTCCTATTTTGCAGGATCTTATTTGGAGTCTATATTTCATTCAAATCCTTGGGAGGATTCTCCTTGGTCATAGTTATAACCTCCTCAAAATGGTGCTAAGGGACCCCTTCTTCCTCTATTCCTCTAATTGTACTATCAATTCTTCTTTTCTTAAGTCTTTAGAGCTAATTGGCAGGCCTCCTCCATACTGTTCACACGATGATTGCTCAATTTATCTTGGATAGAGAATTTAAGGCCATTCATATATCTACTACATCCACTTGCTCATCATCTTCTTGATGCTCTATTCTCATGGATAACATATATAATTCATTTGTGTACTCTTATAGAGAAGAAAAATTTTGCTTCAAATTCTAGAACTTACAAAACAAGGTTTTTGAGTAGTCTAATGGTAAGAACTTTTTCCAAAGCTTTTTCTCCATCTTGCTCCATGTTTTGATCTTTTCCTTTTGTTTTTTAGTTCATTCCTTCTGGAGGGGATCACACCATATCATTTCATGTCCCTTTAATATTGTGTAGGAAAAATTCATCTTCTTTCCCTCTGCCATAGCCTTCCATTCAAAAATTTACCCATCTCATTTAGCGAATCCATCAACACTTTTGGCTTAAGACTACCAACATAGTCTGAGACTTCAATCTTGATCCCTTCATTTTTTCCTTCTAAAGCCCAAAGCACTCTATCTTCATAGCTTAACTCTTCCAAGGGTTCTTCTTCATTTTTTTCATTTTGATTAACATCTCTTTGATTTCCCTCTTCATTTGATTCATCCTCTCCTTGTACCATTAGTATTCCTTGATTATCCATTATCTCATTTAGCCATTCAATTTGCCTCGGCATATCCAACATAAATATTTGCATTGGAGTGATGCCTCCTCTTCTTCTTCCTCATCCTCTACTAGCCATCTTCCAACTCTATTCTCCCTTACAATGAAAGAAAATGCCTACTTATTACAATTCTAAAAATTACCATATTTGGAAAAATTTTCAGTTTAAATAGAATCTTTCATTTATGGTAATTTTCAAAATCCATCCTATGAATCCCATATTTTCCCAAGAAAAGCCCCCAACTAAGGCAAGATGAATTGCAAACTAACCCACAAAATCAAGAGTATGATTTCAGATTTATTAAAAAAAAAATGACTTTCTAAATAACTAGAAAAAAAACACAAAAACTCAATTTTGGAGGTCAAGACAAAATTTCAAGCTCCCAAAAAAATGTTGAAATGGTCACCTATTGAGATAAGCTCAATCAACAATCCAAATAGTTCCTCCTCACATGACTACCTATAAAATTTTAGCCAAAACCCATATCTGAATCAAAAGTTACGACTCCCAGAAGTTGATGTCTCAAGAAGGCCTATTTGGTAGTAGGTTTTTCTTGCCAAAATTTATGCCACTACCTCCTAACACACAAGGTGAAACTCATAGCCAAAATTGATCCTCTCTCAAGTATCTTCTTAGAAAATCAATGGTAATAGGATGGCTAGCAAAATGGGTGATGATTTTGAGTGAGTTTGACATAGAATATGTTGATAGGAAGACCATAAAAGGCCAAGCCATTGTAGATTAGTTGGCTGATGCACTCCTAGAAATCTCAAATCCTATCTTAGCAAAATTTATAGAAATATAGATCCTTCAAGCAGAGCTAGTTACATAGAATTTTTATTTTGATGGATCATATACACATCATAGTTCTAGGGCAAGGATTCTATTCATCACCCATTTAGATGTGACTATACAAAAGTCATAAAAATTGTTATTTCCATGCACTAATAATATAGAAGAATATGAAGCCTTAGTTCTTGGACTTAAACTAGCCTTAGAATAGAAATTGATGGCAATAGAGGTCTATGGCAATTCCTAGCTAGTCATCAATCAGGTGAATAACATGTATCAAAGAAAAGATGAAAAATTACTACTTTATAAACATTTGGTGGATACTCTCAAAGCATGCTTTGTTCAGATTATATTTGAGTAGATTCTTAAAGACAAGAACAAGGTGGACAATTCTATGCCTACTTTGGCCTCCTTACTCTAGCTACTAGATCAACAAGAACGATATGAGTTCTTAGTAGAGGAGATGAACCAACCTACATTTATTGAACCTGAATCCCACATCATTTTCTTCTTAGACACTTCTAAATCCCCTTATTATGACTCCATTTATGCCTACTTATGAATAATGTTATTCCTTCTAACCTATCCAAAAACCAAAAATGAAATGTTATCCAACAAACCTTGAGTTACACATTGGTGGATGATATATTATATAGGAAAGATCTAGTCAGAACTTTATTTAGGTGTCTAGAAATTGACAAGGGTGCTCTACAAGAGGTTCACACTCATATTCATGGGTCACATTCTAGTGGATTTACCCTAGCTAAAAATTCCTTAGAATGAGTTATTTCTAGCCCACCGTGGAAAAGGATTCTATCAACTATGTCACAAATCCATGGGAACCTCATTCGTGCCTCAGCCTAGGAACTCGACCCATTAGCCACACCGTGACCTTATTATCAGTGGGATTTTGACTTGATTGGTACAATTTACCCACCTTCCTCTAGCAACCACAAATGGATTATTATAGTACAAATAAATATTTTACCAAATGGATCAAAGAAACACCACTCATAGACTCCACCATCAAACAAATATCCTCATTTATCCTAAACCATATCATTTGTTCAGTTTGATGCACCTCGTGCCATCTTAATTGCAATGACATGTATTTCAAAAATTAAATAGTTGACAAGCTATGTGAAAAGTTTTACATCATCTACCATTCATCGTCAATCTACTATCCCCTGGGTAATGACCAAGTAGAGGCCACCAATAAAAACATCATTAAAATCCTCAAAAGAACTGTCAATGACATGGGTAGGGATTGACATTTATAGAACTAAATACTCCCCTATGAGGCTATAGGATATGCTTTTGAACACCTATGGGCACAACACCCTCCTCTTTGGTATACGACAGAGAAGCAATTTTCTCTTTAGAGGTTGAAATCCCATCTCTAAGAGTCACCCTCCATGATGTCATGTCAGATGAGGACTATAGAGTGACCCACTTAGAACAACTGGAATTCATAGAGGGACATCAATTTACAACACATCAACATCTTAATGTGTATTAGAATAGACTATCCAAACAATACAACAAGAAGGCAAAGCCTCACATTTTTCAAAATGGAGATTTAGTTCTCCATGAAATCTCTAACAATTAGCAAATGCAAGAAAAGAACAGAAAGTGGGAGGCTAAGTGGACTGAACCTTATATCATCACAAAATATTTTGGGTCAAGTACTTGCAAATTTTTTTAATGTGATGGAGAAGAACTAGTATAATCCATTAACAATATTCATCTCAAATGGTTTCTATGTCCAAAGCCTTGAAGAACCACCTCATATATGAAAATATCAAGAAATACAAAACAACAAGAAAACATTCAAAAAAAAAATCTAGTATAAAAGGAGTGAGAGATACCACCATTGGACTTTCCTAAAAAACACAAGTCCTTCAATGTGAACATACAGTAAAACATGGCTACAACAAGTTTATCCACACCAAATTTTTCTTGTTTATGGCATTTTTATTGCATATCTCTACATTACCTAACACATTTAATATGACACTAAACAAGAAGGATAATAGAAGCCACATTTGAGTCACTTTGACATATACCCAATTGAGAAACCTTTGTGGATTACAGTTCATAGTAGAGACAATGAAAAAACATAAATAAAGGGAAAGCATGCAACTTAGAGGAAACATGGAGTTTGATTATGTTTTAAGATATTACAAGCATGACTTACAAGAAAATCAATGCACATGTCAAATATCTATTGCTATCAAAAATCCCAAATATTCATTTTAGCCTTCATAAGCTCCATATGTGGTTTGAAATCTCCATTTCAACCTCCATAAACTCCATTTGTGATCCCAAAAATCTATTTAGCCTCTAGTATTCCAAATATAGCTCTCTAAGCACCCTTTTATCATTTATAAATGCAAACGTGTTCTCTAAAGCCCACTTTTGGTCTCCTTAACTCTTTATGTACTCCAAAATAGCCCTGGTGATATCCATATTCCAACAAATATCACTTTCATCCTCCTTTTACTACTAGAAATGTCAAAAATCATCAAAAATAAGCCAAAAATAAAAAAAATAAAAAAAAAATAGTCTAAAATTATCAAAAATCATAAAATACAATAAAAAATAAAAAATCATAAAAAATAGTAAAATAAATCCAAAACCATAAAGGTAGTAATAAAAATCAACAAAAATAGTCCACAAAAAGATCAAACTAGTGATCATAAACATGCCAAAAATATTGTCTTTAATTTGACATGAATTGTTTCTATATTTTTCAATCCAATGATCCATTGATTTCATGTCGAGTTAGAACTATCTATAATTGTTGTTCCTTCAGGCCAAGTTTGTGTACCTCAACTGGTTTTATATGAAATCAATGATGATGCCCCCTACATTGAAAAATATTTAAATATTTTATGGGATAAATCCTTTCCTTATTACTTCTAACAAAGACAACAAAAAGTTGTTTAACTTAATTAAGAAACAGCGTGGTTATATCTTGAAACATATCTCAAGGCTTTGGAAAGTTTGGCACAATGCAGATTGCTGATATATTTTTGCCTCTATTTCTCTCACAACACTATCAAAAGGGTTTCTCAACCTTATTTATGTTGCAAATGCCATGATTGATTCAAGGTCCTTTGCACATTCATGAACACATTATCCACCAACTTATTTATACTCGACATAGTGATTACCCGTTGAGCCATGTCCCACTCCTATTGCATTTGCTCAGTCACTATTCTTTAGCATTCCACATCTGCCTTTATAGCACTCAACCACTGCTACTATTGCCTCACCTTTGTCTTGCTAGCTACCAACTACTCTTATAGTTGTAATGGCATAGTGTTCATTTTTGGTACCACATCCTTGAAAGACTTTGACTGCACCTAGAATATAAATAGTTCATTTTGTGCACTTTCCAAACCCTCTTTCACCATCCTCAATAAAACTTGTTACCCTTGTGCCCATGTTCACTCAGCCAGCCTATATCCTCTTATCACTCCCCTTTGCTCATGACCATTCCACTTGCAACTCAGTTTCCAATGATTTTTCTCATGCCCATTTTGCATTCACCACTTCTTGGAGTCATCTGGCCTCTATTTACACTCCATCTTCATGAGCTTTATTTATCAAACCTAAAAAAAATGTGACTTCTTGTTTTCCATTTTCTTCCTGGACTCTCTCTTTAGCCAACATTTTCCTTGAATCCTCCACTTTTCTTGTTGCTTGCCCATCACCCTCCACCTCTGGGTTTGGCTCCATCACACCCAATATGCCCATATCTTGACTTGTTGACATTTGTCCTAGAATTCCAAGGCTAATCAACTAGCTCATTTCATTTGTTAGCTTTCTCACACTAACATCCTCTATTGTTCTCTAATATTTTCTCACGATCATTTCTAGAGAGTCCATCTCCCCCACATCTGTCACTGCTTCTGGCATGGTTTTTATCATCCGAAGAGAACTACTTTTTTCTTACATCATAGGATCACCATCCAATTCCTCCTACAATGCTTGTTGTGCTACACTCCCTGACAACATCAACAATGCTGACAAAGGGTCTTCTTCCACCCTAACTCGCAAACCCCCAAGATGTGCTTATACGGACCCTACAAGACTCAACTCACCTTGCTCATGAACTAGTGCTTGGAGCTCAAGTTGATACAGCTATTCACTTGATGTACGCCAAACACACTTTTCCCTCCCCCTTGCCTCACCCAACCTCCCTAGATAACATCCCCCATTTTTGCCTCCTACTATGACTGGTCTAGTGAGCCCTCCATGTTTTCAAACACACACTTACTTTTCCTCTCTAAAAAATGAATCTCCCCATAGTTGTGCTACCTATCCCTTCACCGTGCTTCTTTTTGTACGTGCATTACTTATCTATTTATGGCCATCACTTAACATGCACTACACTTCACTAATCTTGCCACACATTCACCAACTGCACCAGTACCAAGCACACATGCCGCTCTACTCTAACATTATGGTGCACCGATCTCCACTAACACACATCTTCCAACATAATCACTTTGCATTCTACTGCAAACTTGCCAATGGTACAATCCATGACTTATTATAGGAATCCTCTAACAAATTTTATTTACTAGTAATTGAACATATTTGACACTATTACACACAACTGTCAGCATGATGGTCTATATATACTAGCTTTTTCACTGTCATGTGCTTCTTGTACCTCAATGATGTATTTGACTAGAGAGATCAGGAGAAAGTCATGACCAATTTATTTTCTTTTGGTTTTCACTATTTTGATCCAATGATCCTTTGATTTTATGTATTATTCATGTCCACTTTTAAGTGCCACCTCTTGTTTGGAAGGCCATCCGAAACAATTTTTGTATGACATCTTAGGTGAGGCTCCTTGTCTAATATTGTGCCTCTTTGCACGTATGTTTTCTTTACTATTTTAAAATATTTTTGTTCAAAGGTGCTATAATTTTCCTACACATTAATTGTTTTCTTTAGCAATGATTGACATGTAATGCCCCGTCAAGGGATCCAAAGAATCAACCTAGTATTTCACTAAGTTTGGTAGCTTTTTTTTTTAAAAGTATTTACCACTTACAACTTATGCACAATAACGGAAGCAATAGCAATGTCCATCTAAAGAGTAAACTTAACATATACAATAGATTACATTCTTTAAGATACCCTTAACGTGAATTAGTTACATGAATCCATCTAGTACAACATCCACATGAAATAATATGATAAGTCCAATGTTCAATTATTACATATCCAACTGCTCATTCATCCACTGTACATGTCATGGGGTATGAAGGCTTAAAAGAATATACACATGTAGAATAAAGTACATCATCCTATTCTAACCATGATACATCACATGATACTCATGATACATCATCATAAAAGCCATCTACATCTATCAGAAAGATCAAATAAATAAACTAAGTGCATGGTTCCTCCCAACCGTTAATAGCATCATTAGACCATCATGGATCCTAGCCATCCCTCCGTGCGTAACATTCCAAGCACCGAAGAGATCATCGGTATTATCATAGTAGGAATGTCACTCCTAAACATCCTACTAACATAAAAAGTAAAGCATAAGATACCATCATCTAACATATGCTAATCATCAATGAAAGGATACATATCCACCATCACGAAGGATGCATTATACACAAGGTCTCAACGAATCTCAAATGATAAGAGTGGAAAATACACTACCACCGGACCGCGTGGTACCTAAGTGGTCCACTCCCACCGTGCTGAGATAATCTCAAGTCCCAAAACAGATTATCAAAACCACATAGCACACGACTCTAAAGTCCAGGAATCCTAAAAGATTACTAACTCAAAGGTTCCAAACACAAATAGACATCTACTTCCTAGAGGCACACAATGACATGCAGGAACCTACTATGCAAGCGGAAAAGTGTCATCGCATTTATCTCGTACAAGTTACCCTGGCAGTTAGCTAAACTCCACGGGTCCATACAGATCTCATGCGGCCACTAGTATCCTTTCATACTGACAAGGCATACTATGGAATGCAAGGTCACAACCATGCGTTCTCTCTACTCCCATCCTAGTCTATACAAGCACTCAAGGCATGGGTGAGAACCAAAACTCTTATCTTTTTAGGTTCATTCAGTTACTATTAAGTGTGTGAATGTTATCACTTATTAACCAACTTACAATGAGTTACCCTGGCAGCCTCTTAGGGCCCCGGCCCCCATTGCAAGCCACTTCTCAACACTACATGCAGATATCCTACCCTAATGCTCATGGTATCATAATCATAAAGAAAGTCCACAAAAATCACCATAATAAGGAATCAAAAAATATCCATGATTAAAAATCATTAAATATGAATAAAAGCATCAAATCACCATGAGCAACATCCATAGAAAATCATGAACACAACAGCTCTCTATTGGCAACTGAAGTATCACTGCTAATCAAAATATCCATTGGTTCTCAATAACCAAAATATATCTCAAAATCATACTGATCGAAGACTCCAAAATGGTTGAGTCAAAACATGTCACATCATGACATCATCAATAATAAATCCACATATTAGTCCCGTCATGGCGACTAGAATATATCCAAGGATAACTGATCGATGACCAGAATAATGGTTAAGTCAAGGGTTCAAACATAAGAAATCTCAACTATAACAATCAGTATACACAACCAATTCATAGAGCATTCCATCACATAATCATGGTTGGGTTTATAAAGATCGAATGAAAACATCATCAATACATCACATTCACATAACCCCCAAGCCTCTGGTAGATGTCCTATACCAGTCAACACTAGTCAACCCAAAACCCAAAATATTAGCATGATGAATACACAATGTAAACACATGTTTTTGGTTTGCTAAGTTTTCAAATTTGAATTCATATGCATAATCTCAGTTTTTGTATTCCAAGAACATTTTCCTACATTTTTCCATGTATTATTTTTTTGGATGGATTAAAAATTCCATCTAAACTTTAGTTTCCCAATTATAACGTTTAAAAGATGTTTCTACTAACTAAACTTTCATATGCTTCATTTATCTCATGATCTATTAATTCCTCAACTATAAAATTACAAAACTATTCATCATTAAAAAGAGATGAATTTATAAATCCTTTATTAACAACTTTAAATCTTTTAATATATATATATTACATATATACATATATATATATTTATATTTAAACATATACATACGTACATATATAATATAATAATATATTTTTTTGCATTTCATAAAATACGAAACCGAATTTTATTAAATCTGATTCATAAAGGAAATCAAATTAACAAGGTTTCCTTAGACCAGAGCCGAATCGATGTACCGTCGGCTGTCACTGTAGCAACCATTGCCGCGGGTACCCTGCTGTCGTAGGCACCCTACGACCAATGCAGTCGTGGGTACACTGCGTAGCAGGTACCGCGTGCCCCATAAATATATGGGTACGAGGTGCGACTTTCGCCCCCACCCAATATGCATAAGTTTTTATGAAATCAAACGATCGCAGCGCGATTCAAAAAGTTGCGATTCTACCATAATAAGGATACCATTATATAAATACATATCATATATATATATATATATATATATATATATATATATATATATAATATACAGAATCTCAGATTGTTTATAAAATTACAAGCTTTCATTATCATAACCTTTTTGTGAACTTGTTCTCTTAAGAATTTCTCTGATGACTAATTCTAATGGATTTGTCCATGAATTTGCAACCCTAGTCCATATTATTTTTAGATCTAACATATAGAATTCCTTAAATAAAACTTAATTACCCCAAATTGAAAATGCACAATGAAGACATATGGAAAATACGAAGAAGACAGGGAAAAGCAAGATGCAGAAGTATCATAATGAAATCACAAGAATCTACCCGGATTCTGATGCTAAACTCGCTTATCCTCAGACAACCCACAGAGCAAGCTTCCCTTCTTCAAAATTTTCCCCAATCCTCCAATGCCTCAACTATTCTCCATGCTAACCATACTATCCACGCTATCTCCCCGCTCTCTCCCAAACTATTAAGGAATGCCCGAATATAAAGAGCTTTCGGATAACCCTAGAATGCTTTTAGAATCAGCTGGAAGATATCGCCAACTAAGCATGGAGCTATTTCCAGCCTTTTAGATAAGCCCTAGGGTTGTAGACACCATGTGCTTAATTGATGCACTAACCCCCGTGTTGATGTCACATGAAAAATAGGGAACTGCATTATTTCCCATGCAAACTTATAACTCCAATAACTTTTAAATTAATTTTCATTTAAATGTTTATAACTGCCACTTTAATCTTCATACTTTTTATTTAAATAATTTTTTTTAATTTTTTTTTTTTATAACTTTTATTATTAATATTTGTTTATTAATTAATTAATTTATTATTTATTTTAATTTCTAATTTTCTTTTAATTTAATTCTCCTTTAATTAATAATCAAAATATCAAAATCATGATATTTAATCTCTCAAATAATTAATTGGTTAATTAAATCTATTTATTAAAACTTAGTTAATAGAAAATTCACCATGGACCTTCATGATAGAAATATGAAAACCCATCATAGAACAATTCATACCAAATTAGTCTAAAAGATTAAAAATCACAAAATATGTCATCCAACACATTCAGTGGGTACTCAACTTAGATACTTGTCCTAACTCACTAGGACAAATGGTTTTAGGGTTTGGGATTTGGACTTGAGAATTTATCTCCCCCCTCTTAACATTGAGATAGTATAATAGGGTACGCTCATCCTGGCAATTCAGGAAAGTTGATACCTGGTACCTGCAACCTGCAGAAAAAGCCATGCATGTACATACAAAATATAGATATAGTGCTAAGCTAAACAGGCAATGGCAGGAAGTGGTGCATCGTGTAGATCCCGACTAAGCAGGTGACTACGACTCCCTTCCTTAACCACATCAGAAATGCCATACAATAAGAAAACATGCACACCATACACATGCAAGTATGGGGTAAGTATCCATAATAAGGCACATAAGATAATCAACCATTTAACTAATCATCAACAGTAACTGGAAACAATGTAGTGATTATCATACATACATGAAATATATAGTCTAAATGATCTCATCACATGATAACTGAATCCATAATATAATGTTTGATAGTGTCAAAACAATACCACTAAGCCATCTATATAAACTAGTCCACCAAAGTCTGATAACAATAGCAATAATATGTCCAGAGAAGATGTGAACGAGGGTAGGCACTACATCCACCCCCCCTTGGGTTAGGCTTACTCCTGGAAGCCTACAAACAAATAGGGATATAACTCCCTCAATCTAGCTGCATCCTCCCAAGTAGCTAAAGAATCATCAGTAGGGTCCTATTGGACCCTTACCTGCTCGATGGTTCAACCCCTGAGGGTCAACCCCCACTGCTCCAGAATACGAACCGGCTCCAAAGCCAGCTGCCCGTCCTCTACCTGTAATTCATTCCAATCAAGTACATGTACAATATCAAGAATATACTACCCAAGCACTGAAACATGGAAAACATCATGAATGCGAGCTAGGCTAGGTGGTAGAGCAAGGCGGTAAGCAACCGAGCCAATCCTCTCCAAAATCTTGAATGGTCCTACAAAACGAGGTGCTAACTTAGAACCCCTTCCATATCGGATCGGACTCTTTTGCTATCGCACTCTCAAGAAAACCTTATCTCCTACTGCAAACTGCTTATCAGACCTGTGAGCATCAACATACTTCTTCTATCTATCTTGTGCCGTAGTTAAATGTTCACGGATACGTACTACTTGTTGCTCCATATCACGAAGCATCTTAGGACCCAACAAAATGCGATCCTCAAGGTTGTCCCAGCTCAAGGGTGTATGACAAGGATGACCATATAATGCCTGAAAAGGTGCCATGCCAATAGAACTATGATATCCATTGTTGTAAGCAAAATCCACTAGATAGAGATAATCCTCCCACTATGTCTGCCTATCCATCACATACATTTGTAACATATCTTCCAACACCTGATTGACTCTCTCTGTCTGACCATCAGTTTCTGGATGATATGCCAAGCTAAAGTTTAACTGCATTCCAAGCTCATGCTACAACGATGTCCAGAATGCAGATGTGAATATAGGATCCCTATCAGAAATGATCTTTCTAGGAATACCATGTAATCTCACAATGTCATGCATGAAGACACTAGCTACAGAAGTTGTTGTATAAGAAGACCTGATAGGTGAAAAATGTGCCACCTTAGTCAACTGATCAACCATGACCATGATAGTATCATGACGACGAACTATCATAGGTAATCCTACAATGAAATCCATGGAAATAATATCCCACTTCCAAGAAGGAATGAGATTTGGCTGCAAAAGTCTAGCCGGGTGCTGATGTTCTACCTTGACTCTCTGACACTCAAGACACCTAGCCACAAAATCAGCAATATCTCACTTCATTCTGGACCAAAAGAACAAACGTCTCAAATCAGCATGCATTTTTTTAACACCTGGGTGTACTGAGTATGGTGTACGATGGGCTTCTGCTAGAATCCAGTTGCGAAGGTCATCCATTAAAGGCACATAAATCCTCCCCAAATGTCTCAAAAGACCATCTGATTCCCGAACATAGCCTGCAAACTTTCCTTCCAAGGGTCTTCCTGAATCTATCTCCCTATACACTTCCTGATACCATGAATCCGTGGGAAGTGCCTGAAGAATCCGACCCCTCAAATCAACACTAAGAGTCATCGATGATACCACATGTCTCCTGCGACTCAAAGCATCTGCCACCATGGTCTCCTTACCTTGAATGTACTTAACCTCAAAATCATACTCGCATAGAAACTCCATCCATTGTCTCTGGCGAGCATTCAAATTAGGCTGAGTAAAAATATACTGAAGACTACGATGATCCCTGTGTAGCTCAAATTTGTGCCCCAACAAGAAGTGTCTCCATCTTGTCAAAGCATGAACTATTGCTGCTAACTCAAGATCATGCATAGGATAATTTAACTCATGATCCTTGAGCTTGCGTGATTCATATGCTATCACTCGTCCATTCTGCATCAACACTGCCCCAATACCTTCAAGAGAAGCATCTGTACACACCATGAAATCTCCCTCTAGATTAGGTACTGCTAAAATGGGTGCACTTGTTAAAAGTTCCTTGAGCTTCTGAAACGCTTCTTCACATTTCTCTGTCCACACAAAATTCTTTCCTTTCCTCTGAAGAGAAGTGATAGGATATGCTATCCTAGAGAAGTTTCAGTCAAATCTACGATAATATCCAGCTAAACCCATGAAACTACGAATCTCTGATACGTTAGTCGGTGTTGGCCAATCTATTATCGCCTGAATCTTGGCAGGATCCACTGATATACCATCACTTGAGATAACATGCCCTAAATATTGAATCTCTGATTTGAAGAATTCGCACTTAGCTGCATTACCATAAAGCTTGTTGTCTTTCAAACACTGTAATACCAACCGCAAGTGTTCCTCATGCTCCTTCTGATTCTTGGAATATATCAATATATCATCAAGAAACACAAGTACAAATCTATCCAGATATGATCAAAAAACACCATTCATCAAACTCATGAATATCGATGGAGCATTAGTCAACCCAAAAGGTACTACTATGAACTCATAATGGCCATAGCGAGTTCGAAAAGCGGTCTTGTGAATGTCAGCTTCCTTGATGCGAAGCTGGTGGTATCCTGACTTAAGGTCAATCTTGGAGAAAACTGTAGCCCCCTTGATCTGATTGAATAGGTCATCAATCCTAGGCAAAGGATACCTATTCTTAATAGTCACCTTGTTCAACTGTCTATAATCGATACAAAGATGCAAAGAACCGTCTTTCTTCTTCACAAAGAGCACTAGAGCTCCCCATGGTGATACACTAGGTTGAATGCTCCCTTTGGCTAGAAGTTCTTCTAACTGAAGACGTAACTCTCCCAGTTCCTGTGTAGTCATGCGATAAGGAGCTTTAGAAATAGGTTCTGCTCCAGAAACTAAATCAATGCTAAAGTCGATATCCCTCTTTGGAGGCATGCCTGGAATCTCACTTGGAAAAACATCTACGTACTCTTGCAAAATCGGGTGATCCAAAGTCTTCCTCACAAGATCCTCCTCATCAAGATCATTTACCGTAACAGCAAATATTTGACATCCTTTAGGGAAACTTCACTTCATTTGCATAGCAGAAATCATCCGTAGAGATATAGGCCTTGGTACCCCAGCTATCCTTACATCATTCCCTTGGTCATCTTGGCACATAATTATCTTCTTCCTGTAATCTATACTGGCTTTATGAGTTCCAAGCCAATCCATGCCTAAAACCACATCATAGGAACCAAGGGGTATGACTCGAAGATCCACTACTGAAACAAAGCTTTCTAAGCTAAGCCCGCACTTATGAACTACAGAATTCGTGGAGACCTTGATACCTGAGGCTAGTTCCACTTGCCAACCATGATCTTGCTTCACCGCATCTAGCTTACACTTAGAAAATATAGATGGTGAAATAAATGAATCTGTAGCTCCTGAATCAAATAATACTGAAAGAGATATAGCTCGAATAGCACCCGTGGTCTCAACCACTGTACCCTGATGATCCGCCTGACGGTGATCAACTGCTGCAAACACTCTATGAGCCCTGCCTGCATCACCTACTATAGACTCTGAGGCTATAGGCCTAGGTCCAAAAAACTAAGGAACTCACTGTGGACACTGAGCTGCATAATGTCCAATTTGTCCACATGAAAAACATTCTGTATTCCTGCCAGAGCCTCTACCCATAGATGGTACATTTGATTGCTGTCGGCTGTTCCTACTAACAAATGAATGACTACTCTAAGCTGGCTGATTGGGTTGATTTTTTTTATTGCGTTGAGCATTGCGATTGTTCTTAAAGTTAGAACCTTTTCCACCACCTTGAGCCTAAGGATTAAATCCCTTTTGTTGTTGCATTTGTCGAGACTGCTGGAGAAACTGTTTTCCCCTAGAAGAGAAAGGCTTCTTGTTGCCATCTGAATTAAAGTTGCTTTTAGATCTTGACGCTGCTGGCATTCCTACAAAATCACCTTGACCAAGGTTGACACTTTTCTCAAAAAG
Source organism: Cupressus sempervirens (assembly GCA_028749045.1). Classification (NCBI taxonomy): domain Eukaryota; kingdom Viridiplantae; phylum Streptophyta; class Pinopsida; order Cupressales; family Cupressaceae; genus Cupressus; species Cupressus sempervirens. Next base: position 670,986,370 of record CM053786.1, on the reverse strand, counting down.
GATTGCTCGATGTACCGCATCCTTGAGGGTTTTTGGCTCGAATACTTTGACACCCCCAATAATACGGTTGTTCAAACCCCTAATAAAATGTTGTGTCAACTGAGATGAATTTTCACTGAATCCTGAAAAGGACATAAGCTCATAAAACTTATGCTCATACTCGGTCACTGACATAGTGCACTGCTTAAGATTATCAAATTCATCTGCCCTTTGCTGTTTCCATTCTTCTTGTAGGAATCGTTCTCGAAAACTCTCCAAAAATAGTTCCCAAGTGATACTGCTCATATTGATCCCTAGTTTCTTCTCCTCAATTGTCCACCAAGTGGCTCCAAAGTTCTCTAAATTAGTGATCACAAATCTTGCCTTAACATTGCTGTCAAAGTCTTGCATGGCGAAGATCCTGTCGAGAGAAATTAACCACTGTTCGGCCACATAACCAGACCCTTGCCCATTGAAAGGCTTAACCTTAGATCTTGAAAGATCCTTCATCTGAGTGGACACAATGGACCTCTGACGATCCTTTCGAGGGCTTCTAGATCTGGGTCTATGCTCTTGTTTTGTCTGATGCACTTTAGGCTATTCTTGAATAGGAGGTAGACGTTCTAGAATAGTCTGCATCAACTGTCTTAGACCACCCTCTTCAGAATCAGCTTGGTCTTCTCTTTGGTTCTCTTCCTGCTGCCTATTAGAGTGCTCTTCCCTGCTCTCTATACGAACCGATCCCTCATGGGCAGACTCATGGGCGCTGACAGTTCTGCCACAACCACGGCCTCTTCCATGGCCCCTACCTCGGCCTCTAACAGAAGACCTAGTCCTAGACACCATCCTCCAACAGTACAGAGTACTATTACAATCAAGAGCCACATGTTACAATAAACTAAGTTCAGTTTTATGTTTAGGTCTAAGTAAATTTTCTGTTTTGACAATTAAGTGTTAAAGTATACAAGTACAGTTCAAGTTCTATTTTCAGTTTACCTAGTTCAAGTTGAAGAGATACACCTAATAGTTCAAGTTCTAGTTGTTTCGAAATACCCAGAGTTCCCAATGTAGAAACTCGGGCTCTAATACCAAATGTAATGCCCCGTCAAGGGATCCAAAGAATCAATGTAGTATTTCACTAAGTTTGGTAGCTTTTTTTTTTAAAAAGTATTTACCACTTACAAGTTATGCACAATAACGGAAGCAATAGCAATGTCCATCTAAAGAGTAAACTTAACATATACAACAGATTACATTCTTTAAGAACCCCTTAATGTGAATTACTTACATGAATCCATCTAGTAAAACATCCACATGAAATAATATGATAAATCCAATATTCAATTATTACATATCCAACTGCTCATTCATCCACTGTACATGTCACAGGGTATGAAGGCTTAAAAGAATATACACATGTAGAATAAAGTACATCATCCTATTCTTACCATGATACATCACATGATACTCATGATACATCATCATAAAAGCCATCTACATCTATTAGAAAGATCAAATAAATAAACTAAGTGCACGGTTCCTCCCAACCGTTAATAGCATCATTAGACCATCGTGGATCCTAGCCATCCCTCCGTGCATAACATTCCAAGCACCGAAGAGATCATCGATATTATCATAGTAGGAATGTCACTCCTAAACATCCTACTAACATAAAAAGTAAAGCATAAGATACCATCATCTAACATATGCTAATCATCAATGAAAGGATACATATCCACCATCACGAAGGACATATTATCCACAAGGTCTCAACGAATCTCAAATGGTAAGAGTGGAAAATAAACTACCACCCGATCGCGTGGTACCTAAGTGGTCCACTCCTACCGTGCTGAGGAGATAATCTCAAGTCCCAAAACAGATTATCAAAACCACATAGCACACGACTCTAAAGTCCAGGAATCCTAAAAGTATACTAACTCAAAGGTTCCAAACACAAACAGACATATACTTCCTAGAGGCACACAATGACATGTAGGAACCTACTATGCAAGCGAGAAAGTGTCATCGCATTTATCTCTTACAAGTTACCCTGGCAGTTAGCTAAACTCCACGGGTCCATACAGATCTCATGCAACCACTAGTATTCTTTCATATTGACAAGACATACTATGGAATGCAAGGTCGCAACCATGCGTTCTCTCTACTCCCATCCTAGTCTATACAAGCACTCAAGGCATGGGTGAGAACCAAAAATCTTATCTTTTTAGGTTCATTCAGTTAGTATTAAGTGTGTGAATGTTATCACTTATTAACCAACTTACAATGAGTTACCCTGGCAGCCTCTTAGGGCCCCGACCCCCATTGCAAGCCACTTCCTGACACTACATGCAGATATCCTACCCTAATGCTCATGGTATCATAATCATAAAGAAAGTCCACAAAAATCACCATAATAAGGAATCAACAAATATCCATGATTAAAAATCATTAAATATGCATAAAAGCATCAAATCACCATGAGAAACATCCATAGAAAATCATGAACACAACAGCTCTCTATTGGCAACTGAAGTATCACTGCTAATCAAAATATCCATTGGTTCTCAATAACCAAAATATATCTCAAAATCATACTGATCGAAGACTCCAAAATGGTTGAGTCAAAACATGTCACATCATGACATCATCAATAATAAATCCACATATTAGTCCCGTCATGGCGACTAGAATATATCCAAGGATAACTAATCGATGACCAAAATAATGGTTAAGTCAAGGGTTCAGACAAAAGAAATCTCAACTATAACAATCAGTATACACAACCAATTCATAGAGCATTCCATCACATAATCATGGTTGGGTTTATAAAGATCGAATGAAAACATCATCAAGACATCACATTCACATAACCCCCAAGCCTCTGCTAGACGTCCTATACTGGTCAACACTAGTCAACCCAAAACCCAAAATATTAGCATGATGAATACACAATGTAAACACATGTTTTTGGTTTGCTAAGTTTTTGAATTTGAATTCATATGCATAATCTCAGTTTTTGTTTTCCAGGAACATTTTCCTACGTTTTTCCATGTATTATTTTTTTGGATGGATTAAAAATTCCCTCTAAACTTTAGTTTCCCAATTATAACATTTAAAAGAAGTTTCTACTAACTAAACTTTCATATGCTTCATTTATCTCATGATCTATTAATTCCTCAACTATAAAATTACAAAACTATTCATCATTAAAAAGAGATGAATTTATAAATCCTTTATTAACAACTTTAAATCTTTTAATATATATATATTACATATATACATATATATATATTTATATTTAAACATATACATACGTACATATATAATATAATAATATATTTTTTTGCATTTTATAAAATACGGAACCGAATTTTATTAAATCCGATTCATAAAGGAAATCGAATTAACAAGGTTTCCTTAGACCAGAGCCAAATCGATGTACCGTCGGCTGTCACCGTAGCAACCATTGTCATGGGTACCCTGTGACCAATGCAGTTGTAGGTACACTGCGCAGCAGGTATCACGTGCCCCATAAATATAGGGGTACGGGGTGCGACTTCTACCCCCACCCAATATGCATAAGTTTTTATGAAATCAAACAATCGCAGCAAGATTCAACAACTTGCGATTCCGCCATAATAAGGATACCATTATATAAATACATATCATATATATATATATATATATATGTGTGTATATATATATATGTGTGTATATATATATATATATATATATATATATATATATATATATATATATATATATATATATATATATATATATAAAACAAGGTTTATGTATATATATATATATATATATATATATATAAAATATACAGAATCTCAGATTGTTTATAAAATTACAAGCTTTCATTATCAAAACCTTTCTGTGAACTTGTTCTCTTAAGAATTTCTCTAATGACTAATTCTAATGTATTTGTCCATGAATTTGCAACCCTAGTCCATATTATTTTCAGATCTAACATATAGAATTCCTTAAATAAAACTTAATTGCCCCAAATTGAAAATGCACAATGAAGACATATGGAAAATACGAAGAAGACAGGGAAAAGCAAGATGCAGAAGTATCATAATGAAATCACAAGAATCTACCCGGATTCTGATGCTAAACTCGCTTATCCTCAGACAACCTGCAGAGCAAGCTTCCCTTCTTTAGAATTTTCCCCAATCCTCCAATGCCTCAACTATTCTCCATGCTAACCATACTATCCACACTATGTCCCCGCTCTCTCCCAAACTATTAAGGAATGCCCGAATATAAAGAGCTTTTGGATAACCCTAGAATGCTTTTAGAATCAGCTAGAAGATATCGCCAACTAAGCATGGACCTATTTCTAGCCTTTTAGATAAGCCCTAGGGTTGTAGACACCATGTGCTTAATTGATGCACTAACCCCCATGTTGATGTCACATGAAAAATAGGGAACTGCATTATTTCCCATGCAAACTTATAACTCTAATAACTTTTAAATTAATTTTCATTTAAATGTTTATAACTCCCACTTTAATCTTCATACTTTTTATTTAAATAATTTTTAAAAATTTTTTTTTTATAACTTTTATTATTAATATTTGTTTATTAATTAATTAATTTATTATTTATTTTAATTTCTAATTTTCTTTTAATTTAATTCTCCTTTAATTAATAATCAAAATATCAAAATCATGATATTTAATCTCTCAAATAATTAATTTCTCAAATTATTAATTGGTTAATTAAATCTATTTATTAAAACTTAGTTAATAGAAAATTCACCATGGACCTTCATGATATAAATATGAAAACCCATCATAGAACAATTCATACCAAATCAGTCTAAAAGATTAAAAATCACAAAATATGTCATCTGACACATTCAGTGGGTACTCAACTCAGATACTTGTCCTAACTCACTAGGACAAATGGTTTTAGGGTTTGGGATTTGGACTTGAGAATTTATCTCCCCCCTCTTAACATTGAGATAGTATAATAGGGTATGCTCATCCTGGCAATTCAAGGAAGTCGATACTCAGTACCTGCAACCTACAGAAAAAGCCATGCATGTACATACAAAATATATATATAGTGCTAAGCTAAACATGCAATGGTAGGAAGTGGTGCATCGTGTAGATCCCGACTAAGCAGGTGACTACGACTCCCTTCCTTAACCACATCAAAAATGCCATACAATAAAAAAACACACACACCATACACATGCAAGTATGGGGTAAGTATCCATAATAAAGCACATAAGATAATCAACCATCTAACTAATCATCAGCAGTAACTGGAAACAATGTAGTGATCATCATACATACATGAAATATATAGTCTAAATGATCTCATCACATGATAACTGAATCCATAATATAATGTCTGATAGTGTCAAAACAATACCACTAAGCCATCTATATAAACTAGTCCACCAAAGTTTGATAACAATAGCAATAATATGTCCAGAGAAGATGTGAACGAGGGTAGGCACTAAATGACATGATAGAGTATTCATATTACCATAGTTGAGTTAACGGTGATTGTACTACATCACTTTTATTTAGGTGCTCAATGATGACATTTAAATTGCATCTTTCTATAGAAAGTGATAGCTAGTTGCATCCATCTAGTTTTCATTTCATCCTTAAAAACATTGGTTGGGCACACATAAATGGGGAATACATACGGATTCCTAAACAAAATTGTCCAAAAAATTGGTAACAAAACTAAGATATGACAATAAAATGGTGGACACCAACATCAATATCACCGTTAACTTTTAACACTCAAGTATTGTGGGATTTGTTTCATCACAACACCACTACTATTTGTCACACTTCACCACCTCACTATCCCATAATATCCATTGCACCTATTGCATTATTTGACCTTCAAATCTCAAAATTACCTATCACTATTTCTTTCATTACCATTCCTTTTCTTCCATCATCATTTATGTTCTAGTCATTCACTATGTACCTCGACATTTCTTTGTGGCCTTTGAATTTCAAGTTTTGGGTCACACTACATTCATTTCATATCCTACCATCATTTTGTTTTCCATTACATTTCCATTTTATAATTATTTTATCCTTTTTTCTACATCCTCTCATATTCATTTCATTAATCATGTTTCCTTATATTCTTTCTTACTTAGTCTAAATCATTTGTATTGCATTGTATACCATAATTTAGAGTTCATTTCTATTCCATTTTTACTTCACAATCTCATTTTCTTAACACCTTTAATTTCTTTCCATTTTCCACCATTTCATATTAAATAATTCAATTTCATTCCCTCTTTATTACATATCAAATGTTGAACCATTTCTCTTTATTTTCATTTTTCCACTATTCTTTCACTAAAACCATTTTTGTATTGTTATTATTCATCCCACTTCATCATTATGCTAGTCTCATTTTTCAATCATTAACTCATTACATTACATTTCATTTTCTTTAATTCTTTTGATTCTCATTAATTTTCTTTCATATCTATCTCATGTCCATCATTATTTTAAATCGATCTTCTTCTTCTATTCATTTTACATCATATTCATTTTCTCTTATCACACTCACATGTCCTTATTTCTTTTTGTTTATCTTTTATCATTTCATATTATCATATTATTACATTGCATTAATTATCTTCTTCTCATTTTATCATTACATTAAATCATTTATATATCTCCTTATTAACATCTATTCTATTTTCCTTATCATCTTATTACATTACATTCATCCATTTCATTAGCATATTCATCATCTACATATTATTTCATTACACTAAGCATTTATTCATCTACACATTTAAAATACACATCATATCCACATCTACCACTATCATAAAAATAAAACAACATATGCATATCACATCATCCATGACATCAATAATATAAAGTCCATGATACAATGACATTAAAAACCAACATAAACACAAGAGTAAATGCTCGCTTGAAATAATCATATATCAAAAGGTCATCATCGCAAATGATGCATTGGATGGGTCAATACATGCTATACAAAATAATACATAAGAACATTGTTATGTCTCACCAAGTGGGCCTCTAGATCCTTATGTCTAAATCTGATTAGAAGGTGCTTGATCACTTGTGGCACTCAGCCCATCTCATGGAGCCTATTCTGTAGAACTTGTAGCTTGTGTCCCAAGCATGGCTATGGCCACCTAACTAGTAGTTGCCCCATCTATCCTTGATAATGGTGGTGGAGGTGGCAACCTCAGTGTCATCACGGCTATGAATGCTTACACTGTGCTCGATAACTAACTAATTTGTGCCTCCATGGCACTCATATAGGCCTCCATATCAATACCCACCTGGTCTCACTAGTGGTGGCCCTAATTCTATAAATACCTATGGTTGCACCTATGGTTGTGTACTATGTACCCTAGTGATAGGCTCTTGAATTTGAAAGCTCTATCAGCTAACAAACTAGACATCATCTGGTAGCATGGCCCTAGTCTACATAGTCCTACTTGAAACCAAATCACCTATCCTTTGACTCAGTCTTGCACCACTACTTGTTCCTCATCTCATCACAACCCTTCCTTGCCCATGGATCTCTCTTGTTCCACCACTACTAGCATTACCTAGCCTTTTTCCTGACATCTACATCTATACTAGTTCTTGTGGCCTAATTCTGTGTCTTAGGAACACCACTGTGCTACCTCTACCGCCATATATCTCCTATACTCTAGCTCTAACTCTGGCTCTTCCTCTAACCTTCTCTCTCCCTTGTCCACCACCACCATTATCCTCTCCCCTAATAGACTGCTCCTCTATCCTTGGTGTCATCTCTACAGGATCTGTGTACCTTGGGATAGGATGCTCTCTGAACCACTAAGCATAGCCTCCCTCCATCCCTGCATCTACCTCAACATCCCTCAAAGCCCATTCCTATGGAGTCCCTATCATCTAAATTAAATTCTCTTAGCATGCCTCATACTCCAATGTCGGGCCCATACTAGTCTCTCTTCCTGAACATAGGCATAATGTGCAATTCCCTGTGGCATCCCTTGTCGACAACCAAACTATTTGATTACCCTCCTAAAAAAAATCTCTCAATCACCAAGGGGATCTAACCAAGAAAATATTAGGGAGAAAATAAGTAAATGATCTCATCATCATCCTCGACCCATGGCTCTGTAAACTTGTATGTCCTCCATATGACCTTATCAAGATCATCTAAAACCCATCACAAATACTCTATCTTGCCTAGATGGAGCTAGATAATCACACTTGAATGTGTGTGTGTATATATATATATATATATATATATATATGGCATATCTTATGGTCCTATGACACACATATTTGTCGGTTAATGGGAAGATGTTACCATGTCCATCTTTGTAATAATACAACACCTATCAAAACTGATGTTCCCCTAAATATACCATCTATTGCAAATCATGATAAAAGTGGGCCAAAATGAAGCTACCCCATGCAAATCTACGTGGCCTTTCAATCATGTCCTAAATAATATGGCCCTAGCCAACTGGATATCCATGTCCTCACCTATCTAGCAAAAGGAATCCTCCTATCAATAAAACCAAAACCACTGGTAAGGGCTCATACTGTAGCATATGAAACCATGACACACTATCATCCCCAATATCATCATTTGTAAATACATCTCTAAAGGTTCTCCCATCATCCATCTAATCATAATATACTAGATCTCCTAGTATGGGGATCCTGAGAATTTTGTATACATTCTCGAGAGTAATTGTCATCTCCCTAAGAGGCATGTGAAAGGCTTTGTGCTTTGAGTGCCATTGCTCAGCCTTAGCTATCAAAAATCCTTGGTTCACTTGTAACTAAGGCATCCAAAGAAGATATGTAAACCTACATCTATCAATAGTCTATCAATTGACCACTAATAATCTATCAATGGAATCTAGTCACCATGGATATAATACCCACACCATGAGCTTACACCCACATAGACATTTCACCAATTGATCAAACAAAGACATTAATTTCATTACAAATGAATATCCTACATCAATGAAACACAAACATCTAAGCTATCTAGCTAATGGTTCTACCATAAACCTATTATTTGTCCCATGCTATATCCTGAGATGCACATGTTAGTTTTTCCTACTTTGTATCCTAAGGGGTGGGGGGGCTTGTTTTCCTATCTATCCAACATCACTTAATTGATCGTACATATCACTTTGTAAGTACATATGCCTTATTATTTTTATTCATTATGAGAAGCATTTCTAGGTTGACATCAACCTTATCATTATTCATTGGACATCAAGACTCTATCTTATACTTGGATCTAGGTTATGCACATTCCCATATGGATTCTCTATTATTAGAAAAACCCTAAACTAGCCATATGCATCATCTATTGCATGAACTATGCTACAAGATTAGTTTGTGCCATCTCATACATCATATGTGATGGTATACCAAATGCAAGGACTACAAAAAGTATAAGCACTACCACATTGATCATATGCGCTATTTTATTTCATGGATGTGCTACAAAAAGTATAAGAACTACCACTTTTATCATATGTGATATTTTATTGCATGGGTGCTCTACAAAAAGAAAAGATAGGCTACTACATTCATCATATGTTTTATGCCATTAAATGAATGCGCTACTAGAGGCAAAAGTACTAGGAATAGTTGCATATGCACCACAAAAAACATATCCAACTTTTTATTGTTCATCACTTTGGATCAACAAACTGTCACTATCATATTTTGTTAGATTATGGTGACTGATCAAGAAAGTATTGTAAATACTTCATAAATAGTGGGGTTCAGGAAAATTTTTTGGGCCGTGGCCGACATGGTAGCCGACATATGGCCAACATGTTATAATCCTAAAGTGGTTTAATACTTGTATAAAAGGGTTTAGGGTTAGGTATTTTCATGATGTTATGATGCAAATTTGGTTCTTGTGGCGATATTGAGCTGTAAGGGATTAGGAATTGTAATCAGGTTGTAATCATTGGATTGTAATAAGATCGGACTTGCTGTTTGGTGGACGTAACCCAAGGATTGGGTGAACCACATTAAAGCTTGGTGCCTTGTGCTCATTTCTGTGTGATCTATTATTTTATTTTGTTCTTGGTTATGTTTGCATGTAGTTTTTATTTATGTTCGTAGTTTATCCTAACATATGTGTTATTCTACAAGTCATATGTGTTAAAACACATTTTGTATGTGCTAAAAGAATTTAAAACAACACACTATCATGCATATGCACTATGGTTTTTCTCTTTGAGCTATTTTACAACCCTATTTTTTGTGTAAAAGCACTATTCTACACTACAGATGTGCCATTTTAAATCATGTAAGCACTAAAACAATCTAAATGCACTAAAATAGACTTTAAATGTGCTAGAACATAGAACCTAAGCATTTACTGGGCATAATCATGCAAAAATCTCAAAATTCATGCAAAAATTTAACCATTCAAAGTTAGGGAGGTCATTGATGACTCACTATGTAAAAAATGGATTTTCATAACAAAATTAAAGGAGATCTAGAATTAGTTGTCCTCTACTATTTACCAAACAAAATATATTGAAATCCTTTTCATGAGACATTAACTACTTTTAACTACCAATGATCGACTGAGATAACAAAGCTCAACTAAAATAACTATAATAATGATCAATTGTAATAGCTATAATAACTGAAATAACAATTTACTATCTTTCCATGCATATAAGTAAAGTAAATGCATAACATAAAAAAGAAAGAAGAACATATGAGAATTATCTAGCGAGTCTTTAATTGGTTGTGCAAACCTTGACTTTCGGCAAAAGGAGAACCATTAACTTAGGCTTAACCTCCCAACCTTGGACAATATTTATCCCCACACAATCTATTGAATAGAAAGGCCCTCCCTACCCTAGAATTAGGCTTGGGATGCTTTTAGTCCAGCCAATTAAGCATTTTGATGTTTAAAATGTTTGCATAGTTATGGATGAACATGTTTGAATAACTAGCTATAATGACATCAAGCGATCATAGATGGTAAACATGCTTTTAATGACCTTGTCCAAGGTTTTTTCATGGGCCCAATGACCTGATTACCACCACTGAACTTGATAATAGGGAACAATGGTATGAACAAGCATGAGCTATTCAATGAAATTAATTTAGATTTATTATGTCATATCTAACTTTTATTTCCATTTTATTGTAGATTCCATCTCACCTCTTCACCATGACTATACAACTGGTGAGTCCTAGGTGCTCAAATCTCAAAGAAATCACCTTTGTTTGTTGATCCTCAACTGATATATGAATATTATATGTTTTCAGATTATCACAATCTGTGATTTGAGATATGTAATCTTTAAGACTTTCAGAATAAATAAAATTTGATTCTATCCTTTAGTGGCATAAATAAAATATGATAACATGTCGTGGATACTTGGCTTTCATTTATAATAAACAACTCTATCTTAGAGAAGGTCTAACCAATGATATTTAAGCAAGACTATTTGCATCATAATACAAAATTGTATCTTGCTGCTATAGTAAATTGGATTGCAATAATGCCTGATAATAAAACATATTGAAACGCTTCAAATTTGGACACCACTTAACTTGGTAAAATTTGGAATAAAATGGAGTCTTGCTAGATGCTAATGATTAGTTCTTCCTCAAAATAAGTATTTAGGTGCAAAGACAATGTGATTATTAATCATGTCTTCAGCATAATATCAAAATAAAAAGCCAAAATGTTGCAAGGAAAATAGTAGTAGTTATTGGGTGATGTATTGAAGAGATATAGCAAGTGACATATGTAGAGTATCAGATGATATAAAAAGAAATTAGAATGATATCGAAAGGAAGTTGGGTGATAAGTTTTATATCCTCCTTCTCTCTTGGCTTCATAATAAAAAGTTATTTGAAAGTCTCTTTGGCTCCCAAGAAGCCATTACTTACCAAGAAGAGGCTTGGCTCTTGATTGCCAAAGATATGCCAAATGTGCAATTCGGGTTTAGCAACGACTTAAATAAATATGGAAAAAAAGATTTGAAGGTTATAAATCAAGATAAATTATAATATATATCTATCTATTTGTACATAGATATAGTGATGAGGTGGCATCATATTTTTTATTTAAATAATATTATGGTGTCACTTTTATTCCTATATCTATGTGCACGTACATAGGTATACATTATACTATTGTGGTTGAAAAATCAATTCAAAACTATTTGAGGTACATATTATTTTTAATTAAAATAATTAATGTTTTAATTAGCTATTTAATTATAGCTCATGTAGGTTCATCAATTGTATCCTGATGTTCAAGTTGCTAGGTCTTTACAATGACAATTAAAGGTCATATCTGTCAACCTGATAATTGGACTAATCTAGTATCCCATTTTGTTGATCTCGTTTAGCAATGCTTTCCCCCTTCATATCCTCCTACAATCACTCGTGCAATATTTCCATGATAATAACAAGTTACATAATAATTTCATAATAACATTTAATATAGATAAATAATTTAATTATTAGCCATAATTCCAAAATCAAGCAATTGCTAACCATCACATGACAAATAATGGATAACAACCATCTTCATTAAATACATAATGAACACAACAATATATTTAACTATCTTCTTCACATGATCATGAAAGAAAATCACTTCAATCTAATGACTAAAAATAAATTTAAAATTTGGTGAAAATTTGGGATGTAACACACTAGGGCACCATAGTCAGTCAGATGTTCATATGTATGACCCCATTATAATCAATGCTCTCTCAGTGGGACCACCATCTCTGCTAACTCAGAGCACAAACAGTGAAGAGTGAACAAAGAGTGTAAAAATGAAACTGATAAAAGGTCTTTTGACCTATTTAACCCTCACTTGGGGCATTTTATGACATTTAAAATATTTTTCACCCTATTTGAATGCCTTTAGATGACTTTCCTCAAATTCAGTATTTTGCCATTTCAACTCATTTTTCTTGTCAAACTATGTCATTAATATTTTTAAGAATTCAAATTGTAATCTCCCATATTTCCAATCAATTTTTCCAATTTAATTTCTAAGGGGGCAATATAGCTATATCAAACTGGGGCATAATTTTTTTTCAAAAACATTGTACCCCAACCAATTTCAACATCAAATTTTAAAAATTGGGGTATTCAAGCAAGTTATTCTAAACAAAGGATCTTAAACATCAAATTACCAAAAATGGGCATCATATCAATTTCAAATCAGAAAAACATCAATAATCAGACACTCAATCATCAAAATTTGGCTAAAAGTTAGAAAATCAAGACATTCCTTGAACTAATACACTACACATATTAGCTCAAAGATCTAAAGAAGCATAAATTTTGATTAAAATAATGGAAATTAAAGATAAAATAAGATAATTGAGGAAAATGATAGAATTTCAAATCAATCATTGACATCAAATCACCTAATTGGTTAATTAACTAAACACATATCAAATTCAAAAAGCTCTAAGTCACTTTTAAAAAGGAAAATCAATTCATAAAATCATTAAAAAAAATAAAAAGGGAAAAAGGTAAAGACAAAAGTTGAAGATAAATTGAACATTTAATAAATCAACAAAAAGATATTTTATCCTCTCAAAAGTGAAATTCACCCTTTTGGAATTTAAAAGAATGGAAAATCCCTATTTATCCTCACAAACCAAATCTGTTGGACTATTCCTCTTGGGGTCTATGAGATATTTTTTAGTTTCACCATTAACCCTAGTAAAAAGTAAAATCCAAATCTTACCCCAAAGCCCTTCTAAAATCATATAAATAGAAGGGAAAATCAAGAGCAATAGGACCCAGGATTTTAGGCATCCATACTATAGGCATTTTGAGCTATCATTTAGCATCAATGTTGTAGATAATTAATGTCATTTTAGATTCATTTTAGCATTATTTTGATATTTATTTATCATTTTAAAGCATTTTTTAGTCTTATGTATGCACATATCATAGCATTTTAGTGTTATTATTTTCATATAATTAAAATTTCATATAGATCTCCTAAATACTTTCTTAGATCTGCATTAATAACATACACCCATTCTAGAATTGTCACTAAAATGCTAGTTTGAGAGTAATTCTAGTAGTTGTATTTAGGGAAACATAAGATGTTTGTGGAGTTTTTATTTAATAGTGATTTCTTGGGTCTATATTAGTTCATGGCTATTCTAATTTCACTTTGCATTAAGGTCTTATGAATACACAATTCCACCATGTACAGTAGCCTTAGGAGAGAAAATAAAGGTATATTTAGGCTAGTCCAATCAATTGGTTATTCAGAGATGGGTAGGATCTACGTCCCTAAAGTTTCCTTGAGGTTTGACCAAGATGGGATCAAATTTCCTTGAGGTTTGACCAAAATGGGATCATGGGCTTGGATCTACAAAAAACCTGAGGAAGATCATTGAGTTTGGTGCCTAAGAAGTCTATTTGCATCCTAACTATTCTTCTCAAATAAAGAATGATAATGAATGCAAAAAAAAAAAAGCATCCCCCTAAGTAATCCAGCTCATGTGGAAGTATGGGATTGTCTCAGAATAAATTACCTTGACTCACATTTTCTTTGAAACATATATATACACACATGTACTAATGATCACTTGTGGTTGTAAGATTCTATTGAAGAAGTAAAATTGTAAATTATTTTCTTGACTCTAGTGAATTGTAAGGCATTATTCAAGTACACATGTATTATGTGTCTACATCATGTCTTCTTCGTATTTTTCATGTATTCATGTGTCTACTTTCTTTTTTCTATTATAAATGTTTAGAATAAATTAGAGGGGGAGGGGGGGTGAATTAGCTACTCAAGATCTATAACATACCACTTAAACTATTAAACATTAAACTCACCAATGTTTAGGTGATCCTACTCAACTTGTTATTGCTTGGTTTGTACTATAAAATTGTCATAAAATTAACTTGTATGCTTAATGAAAAACATCATCACATGTAAAAAATTCATAAGTCATTCATCATAGTTTAACACAAGATTTTTATGTGGAAACCCAATTTGGGAAAAACCACAAGCATTATGTCACTCTTTTTCACTCTTTCGAAGTGATCTCTGATAGGATCCATCCTTTTCAACGGTTTACAATACACACTATTAAATATGACCTAGTTACAGGATTTAATCACCTTTTTAGGAGTCACCTTGTAAGAGGACTTATATCATTCCATTTAGAATGTCAACTTGTTAAAGAATTTACACAGACTGTTAAGTCTTCTAATGATTGTCAGGTCAACCTCTATTAAAAGGATTTTAATGCAAATTGTTTACAATGATAAAAAAGAAAATAGTAGGTTTTGATTTGTGTGATTACAACTCACTTTTTCTCATTTAAATCTCTATTTGTTCCTTATTTTGGTTCACTAATAAGCCTTTCATTGTCATATTTGGGTTTCATATGCTTGGACACCCTTCAAGCAATCAATCTACTCTTCTCATCAACATTTATGCCTTCTGCTCAAAATCACTTATTAATATCAACATCACATCTGCAAGTTTTCTTCTTTAGTTTCACATTCACACTCTTGTGTGTTTCTAATCAACCTTGCTCTATATATGAACTCATTCATACACAATAGAGGAGCTTGACTAGGCTTGATTGAGCATGGCACTTAAAATTAAGTTCAATAACCCTGAAAATAGGCAATTTATGCTTTACCATTTTCTACATCCACCATAGATCTTAAGGTTTATGATCAACTTCAACTTGATTCATTGTATATGTCAACTTATTGATCATCCTTTAGAAAATTCTCCAGAGTCCTTTTGTTGGGTCTTTACCTAATCGGCACCTTGAATTTAATTATCCAAATCATTAATCTAATCTTCAACACATTTTACATCTCCCAAGAAATCAACTGAGTTGGCTTGATCTTACAATTCCTTTGAATTTGATCTTTTAATGTCACTTGACAATCACCAAATTCTGACACTTGGTCAATACTAAAATACTCAATCATTTTTTAAGGTTTTTTGCTTGGCATCAAATAATTTGTTCAGTCAATGCTAATGCTTGGTCAATGCTAATGCTAGGTCAAAACTAGATCTTCTCATCACTGATTGTGGCTTGGTTAACACTAGCATTACTTGGCATTGGTTAGTAATTTGCTTGATATAAACAATTACTTTTCTTTATCAAAGTCTATGTAATCAAACATCCATTGTAACTTCCTTTTCGTAACTTCTACATTTCCTCTAGGTGCTATGGTTACAAGTAACTCTCAAGTATTTATCATCAATCAAATAAGTATGACATTTAGATTAGGTAACAATATGTCTCATCCAGAGATTTGACATCAATGAAAAAACACCTATTGTTTCAATTGTAAGTTTCCAACAATATCCCTCTTTGGCATTGATGGCAACATCTCAAATATCCAAACTACTAATAATAATTTAGTTACGATACAATCCAAAAGATTTTACTTCGAATTCTCAGTTTGATTTTGACTCTCATCCATTCAAACTATCAAATTCACTCTGTTAGTTTTCTCTCTTTCATGGTTGCCCCCCTCTAAGGTTTATCTCTTTGTCTTTTTCTCCTTGCAATAATTTCTCCTTCATTGAAGCCAATGCAAAAGATGTGTAGCTATCTATGCTTCAAAATCTTCATACATCTGTATCATGTATATTTTGCATGTCTGGTTGATACTTGTCATTTGACTATGATTGGTATTTGTATGTTGTACTGAAGTATTCTACCTTAGGCATGTCCCAAAGTAGAGTTGTATTGCACCACTATGTAAAATATATTGTGTCACACATGTGATACAATGCACCTTTGCTTCTTAAGTAGCATTAGTTAGGGGAATGGCCCCTAATTTACCTCTAAGATATTCATGAGCATCTTTGGATAATGGTTTTTTGAATATGTCATCAATTTATTCCTTTGTATTCACATATTATAGCTTCACTACTTTGTCTTGAACTAGTTCTCTAAAGTAGTGACACTTGATAGCAATATGCTGTGTCTTAGTGTGCATCAATGGATTCTTTGAAATGTTAATAACATTGTGTAATCACAATAGATAACTACTGGATTAGTAATCTCTTCTTTCATACCTTCCAACAATTTATTAATCCGTATTATATTTGAATAGTTCACTGCAGCTGCCACATACTTGCCTTCAGTTGTTGATATGGAAATATAATTATGTTTCTTGATTGTCCATGACACAAATCTTTTCCTAGAAAAAATGTACCCCCATTGATCCTTTTCCTATCACCAATATTTCCTACCTAATCTGATTCATTGAAAACCTCTAGGTAAAAGTATAAACATGTGTGACCCTTTTACAAAGGAAAAGGCTAACATAAAAAAAGTGTTAAACTTCAACAATGTAAAAATCATATTTTTGTTTTGAATTTTAAGTTGATGTAAATTGATGAAATGTATATAAAAGGATAAAGTTTATGTATGTTATTGTTAAAAAAAAATTAAAAATAAAAATAGTATGTTTTTATAACTTTTAATGACCTTTTTAGTGTTGAAAATTGAGCAAATTAGGGATTATAGTTCCCACTACATAAATAATTGCAAATAAATGTATTTTCATCTAAATTTGAACTATGTTGTTGATGACATATGTACCTAGAACTATCAAAAAGAAATTTTCAAAAATATTCTATATTTTGTTTGTTATAGCTATTTAAAGTTGAATTTTTTATAATTTAATAGTTTTTCATTCCCACCATCTTTTCCCTAGTAAATCTATGCTAACCATTACAAATGTCATATATTATTGAAGAGGACTATAGATCCTCTAGAATAATTCATCATTTAAAAAAAAATTCTTTATCATCTACTAATTTTTAATGTTTTTCCAAATGTGTATCATCTTTAATGTTTCAATTAAGATAGTTTAAAATATTGACACTACAAGTTCAAAGTATCTCAAAAACGACCGAAAGAACAAACTATTCACACCCCCCCTATATATATACACTTAGAAAATTAGGGGGGTGATGGTATCAATATTTTTTTGAGTACCGGTCCATAACTATTATTGAAACATTACATGGAACCACATTTTAAAAACTGAAACTAATTTATAGATTTTAGCCCCATCCATCCTTGAGGCCAAACATCTCCTCCTTGATCCCTTGTTCAACTTCATTCTGACTATCACCTTGGTTGGGCACTGGATTCCACCCGTCCTACTACACTGCACCTTGTTCATCATGAAGTTGGACTGGACCTCTATCAACCTATTGATAAGTTCCCCATCTGGGATGAGTAGCACCAACCTGTTCCTAATTCTAGTTGTTAACATAATTCCATCTTGACTGTTCCTAATCCTAGTTGTTAACATAATTCCATCCTGACTGAGAAATTCCAAATTGAGGGCCATCTTGCAGCTACCATTTATTGATAAAAATTTTCAAGTCTTCCATTTCTATTGGAGCCAATAATGATTGGAATCCTGATATATATTTTTCTTCTTTCACTTGGTCTTTCTTTATCATTAGACACCCTTCACAAACAAGCTTCACGAAATCTAATCTTGTGATATTGAGAACCAGAGATACCTATGACATAATATAGAAATGTGTGAGTTTAAAATTTAACTTAGTAAGCTTCCTCCCCTTAGCTTGAAAATTTTCTTTATTCCTGTCCTTCCATAGAGTCCATAACACCTCAACAGTCAACACAGATTAAAAACTATAGAGTTTAGAATCAAACCTATCCACATAACCAACAAGGACTTCTGACCAAGAAAAACTATTAGTACAGTTCCAAAAACATGGAGACCCCAAAAAAATGGACCATAACTTACGTGCATATAAACATTCAAAAAAAAGATGCTCAAATGACTCATGAACATTACAAATTTTACAACACACAGGAGCAAGACCAATTAAAGAAAGGACTTTCCCAACAACTAACTTTTTATGTAATAACAACCACTTGAAACAAAGTTTTTTTTGGCTCTACTTTACTTTTCCACATATAATCAAAGAAGAAAGACCAACTTCAAAAGGGGTTAATTTGCCCCCAGCACTGGGACACCCTGGTTATGAGAGAGGAGTCATTTTTCATACAGAGGTAGACATTTTTGGTTATGCTTTTAGACAACAAATTACCATCACTCCATTTAATCTTTCTTAAAAATTCATTAGTATCCATTATATCTTTGGGATTGCAATTTGGCATTGCTTTCTTAATAAGAGAGTATGTCATTTTTTTTGAATTTGGGATGTTAAATCTGCTTTTGATATCCACCCAATCCCTTAATTGCCCTCCTTGTTTTTTTATCCTGAATCAAGGATATCCCTTTAATATTCCATGCCTTGGCTGAATAAATTTGTGTTAAGGCCAGAGGTTTACCATTATAGGAAAGCCCCCACCAAATAGATCTATCTTTGACTAGATAGTGTGGAGTTCCTCCTGCTACTCCCCTCATTAGAATATACCGCCTCACATGAATCTAGGCCTTCCAAAAAAATTGAAAAATCTCAGAGTTGAATAGCTTCATATTAAAGTTACCAAATACAATGTCCACAAGTGGAATATCTTTCCATAGTTTTCCTTTTCTAATGATAGATCTTAGAATGTTATTTCTAATAAGAATCTTCCAAGGCTCATTCCCCCATAAGGTTGTAACCATCCACTTAGAGGCTAGGGCATGCCCTTGAGTTTTAATATCTTTTAGACCTAGTCCATGCTAGTTCTTCTCTTGACAACAACAACCCCATTTGACACAATGTCTTTTTGTGTTCCCTTTTCCATCTGACCATAGAAAGTCTCTAAGAATCTTGTCAATCATGTTAACTTGTGAACTCAAAAATAATCAAGCTGAAGCATAATATAAGTGATGAGTTGCTCAAACCTTTTGTGCCATATGGAATTTACTTGCTAAAGAAAGTGAGTGTGTTTTCCATTTAACATGTTTTCAACTAATCTTACTATAGATCCAATCCCACATGCTATTCAAATTAGGCTCAACTGAACATGGAATCCCCAAATACCTTACAACCTCCTTGGGCCCTATCCAATTCCAGCCCTTACTTACTAACCAATCTGGTGGGTCCTGCTGCTATCCCAAAATTGTGGATTTAGATGGTGCTATTTTAGATCCCAAGGCATTGCAAAAAAGCTCCAACCTTCTCATGGAATTATCAAAGTTTCCCTCAGACAGCCCTAAGAAAAGAGAAGTATCATTAGTGAACTAAACATTGATCAACTCATCCTT
Organism: Cupressus sempervirens; assembly: GCA_028749045.1. NCBI lineage: Eukaryota > Viridiplantae > Streptophyta > Pinopsida > Cupressales > Cupressaceae > Cupressus > Cupressus sempervirens. Next base: position 670,966,155 of record CM053786.1, on the reverse strand, counting down.
GTTTGGGAGAGAGATCCCTTTTATAGGAGGTCCTAGTTCAAAGGCTCTTAAAACATAAAACATAATATCTACTACAATAGCAAATAATAGAGGAGCAATTGGGCACCCCTATCTAATAGATCTTTGTAGCCTAATCCGTTCTAAAAAATTACCATTAATATCTATAATAGTAGATATCTCATTAAACAGGATGCTAATCCATTCACAATACTTCTTTGGAAATCCAAAAGCCTTTAGCATGCCAATAAAAAAACACCATTCTATTCTATCATAAGCCTTTTCAAAATCTAACAAAATCATTACCACCTGTTGCCCATTCTCCTTTGCCCAATGCATTACTTCCCAGTTGGTAATGAGATTTTCTAGGATGTACCTACCTTGTATGAAACCAGTTTGAGTTTGTGAAATGAATCTTCTTACCAATGGAGCAATTCTCCTAGCTAAGACTTTGGCTAGAATTTTATGAGAAAGGTTTAAAAGAGTAATTGGCCTTCAATTTTTAATGAATGATTTATCTCTGATTTTAGGAAGAAGTTTAATGGCACCTTTATTAATATCTTCTCCCAAAGGCTTTTTAGAAAATGCCTCTTCATATACTTTTAGAAGTTCAGCACTTATCCAACTTTTGTTCTTCTTATAGAATTCAGCAGGGAGACCATTTATTCTAAGGGATTTACTATAGGATAGAGAATCTATAGCAGCATCAATATCCTCTATCAAAAGATTTTTATTAAGAGAGTCTTTCTTTATTGCCGATACTTTTAGTGGGATAAGCCTAAACCACTCCTCCATTTTTAAGTGCTCCTCATCCCCCATTTCTAAGGAAAACAAGCCTTTATAAAACTGGTAGAATTCTTTTTGAATATTTGCTAGCTCCTTAAATATTCTACCCTCTACTTGAATCTCCTCTATTAATTCCCTACTTTCTTTGGCTTTAATAATATTAAAGAAGTACCTTGACCCTTTATCACCTTCATTAATCCAATGCATCTTGGCTCTAATTTTTTAACCTTGAATTTTGTATCTTTGAATAATATTAAGGTTATACTTAATCCTTGCCAAATGTGCTTCTAATAAGTCATCATTCCCTCTACTTTGTAGATCTTTTTCAACATTATTAAGCTCCTTATGCCAAAAGGTTTCATCTCTATTCCTATCCATGGCCTGTTTCTTCCCAATAACTTGACAAAGATTGTTTCAAGTTTCAATCATCAGATTCCATAATTATATGGCATTCAAAAGGGGATTGCTCATGCTAGTAAGATCCGAGACCATTTGAATAGATTTTAAATTATCTAAATCATCCAACAAAGAAATATTCATTTTGAAAGCATTTACCTTCCTCTTCCTCTCCTCTTTACACTTATCACCTCGAAGGTGGCAACAAGTGTAAATTGGAGAATGAACAGAAAGAGAGGGAGGGAAAACTTGAACAGGGGCATGATATTGGTCTTGTTTAAAAGATACTGCATTCACTTCCTCATATAGTCTATCTAGTCTACAACACATCCTTTGTCTACCTCTCTGGTTATTGCACCAAGTAAACCAGATGTCCAAGAATTTCCCATGCATATTTTCCATAGGATCAACCAAGTTAAATTTTCTTTTAAATTTGTGCCAGAAAAATAATTCATTTCCTTTCCATGAGTGTGCCAAACCACCTGATTTATCAGTTCTATGTTCCACCATATTGAAATCCCCAACAAATATCCAGTGGATTTTAGGGAGATTAGAGCAACATCATTCCCATAATTATGTTGTTTCTCTATAATTATTAGAAGAAGACACATTACATATACCATATACTGTCTCATCCCTTTTCAATGACACCCATATATTCTCTGATAGGGAGAACAACCATGATCTATAATATGATTTTCCCATTTAGGGTTGACTAGAATAGCCACCCCACTTTTTCCTCTTTCATGATTAGAGTGGAAACCAACTGCTTTGTCCCATAGGAACTTCAACATAGAATGTGCCCGAAACCCTACTACTTTGATCTGTTATCAGCAAACAACATCTTTAGCTTCCAGTCTATTACACCACCTACTAACTACATACTTTCTATCAGCCATTTCCAACTCCCAAACATTCCAACTATGAATGTGTAGCATCATCATGATTTAGGAGGGGATTCAGAATTCTTACAAAAAATATTGAAACAATTCGGCAAGCTCTTTCTACCTCTTCCTCCATTAGGAAGAGCACTTCTTTCCGAAATCTTCCTTTTTTTTTTTTTTACAACCTTCATTGATTTCTTATCTTGTTCTAGACTAACTAAAGCCAAAGGTCTAGATGAGGTATCTCACACTTCTGACAAGGGGAGCAACAGTTTGTTATCCAATTGTAATTTACAAGCCTTTTCGTTAATGGTAGCAAGGGCCAGCTGTTGAGCATTCAAGACTAGAACTAAAGCCTTATCAGAGGGGGGATCTAAGCCAACATTTCCTAGCAGGGTGGTAGCTGAGGAAATGGGAACCACACCTAAAGTAGGACTATTACTAGGAACAACTTCAAACTCTTCTTCGAAGAGAGGATTCACAAGGGAAATAAATTTATTAGAAATTGGGGTATCCATAGGATTAGAATCCCTCCACTGCAATTTACCACTCTTATGACCATCCACATTACTAAGCACCTTCTTATTATAAGTAGACATAGATGAAGATTTTTTCTCACCCACCACTGAATTCAAATCATTCTTTTTTTAATCTTTAATTTCATTATTATTCACCGTATTAGCTTTTTCCTTTTGTAAATTCATAAGAATCGAGCAATCTTTCCTCATATGACCACTACATCTACAATGGAAGCAAGCACTAGGGTCACCTAGCAAAGAGATATCCCAATAGAAGGATTCCCCCTCAAATTCTAGGGAAATTTTCTCTAGAAAATCCACCTTTGGGGCCAAAGCTACTAAAAACCTAGCATTCAAATGTGGTATATACCCTAAAGGTTTAAGAATTTGTGGAATAAAGGACCAAAATTAGAAATTAATATTTTTTATCTCCACCCAATTTGGAGGGGCCTAAACAACTATTTTTTCACTATTACATTTTGGAGACCAAAGATACGCCCTAAATAATGACCTACCCACATTCCAAAACTTCTTTTCAAGGACTCTTTCTTGTATTATATGACTCTTAAAAAACACAACAAACATACCTTTTTGAATCATACAACAGTAAGTCACAAAAAATCCAAGTTTCTTTCCCCACACTCTAGTAAGCCAGTCATAAAAAAATTTCCTGGCCAGCATAAAATCCTTATCTAGAGAAATGAAAAAGATAGCAATGCTTTTAAGCCTAGTTTTCTCACCTGTAATAGAAAAAATCATGTCCTTGTTGGGGATAAAGGAAGAATTTTTGCCCCGAGAGGAAAAACCTTACCATTCTGTCCTTTGTCATCACCAGCGGTGACATCTCCTCATTGGGTGAGTCCACTTCAATTGGCTATAGCCCATCCTCCATTTCTCCTAGCACAAACACCCTCTACCTCCATTGGAAGTCTTTGAAAAGTTCCATCAAACCTAGCAAAGGTAGAGAAAATAGAGCCACTATCAGCAAGAATCTATTTATATGATGGCTTCTCTCCTGATTTAACTACATTAACCCCTTCCTTTTCAGTACCAACCTTCTTAGAAACACGTTCCGAGCCATCTCCCATAATAATATCTCCTCCCTTTGATCATGGCTTGGCTCTCCCATAACACGAGTGTACGAGGCCAAAGGCAAAAAAACTGCAAGCGAATGAAAGCACAATAAAACCACACATTCAAAATCCCTAATCCACCTAGTACAAGAGCACATAAGCACCTATAGGACACTTGAATCAACCAATACCTCCCTATTTCCTTAGAATGACACCTATACACACAACAAACAAAATCACATGTAGACATCATCACACAGATGTACGGGTTGTAGAGCCATTTTCTCCCACTATTTTTCTCTTTTTTTCCCCAAACAGTTTTCCTAACACAAATTTTGAGAATACACCCTATCATCTTTAACGTTGAAATACCCACTTGCATTATTTTGCAATTATTGTAATCGATATTGGGTCACCTATGAAAAGAAATTATATTAGCATAACTCTAACTTCAAGTTCTATCTAGTGGTATTTCTTTTAAAAAAATTTGAAACCCTAATTTTGATGATGAAATTGGCCTCTAAAGTTTTAAGTTCTTCAGAATTGCAAAAATATGAAAGAAAGTGCCACATCGAATGACACTTAGACAGTCCTGGCCAGATCCAATCTGGCCATACCAGATCTAGCCAGACCTAATTTGGTCAGATCGATACGACACAAAATTTCCCTGCCCAAGGTCACATGCACGAGCAGGTTTAAACAATAAAAAAGTTTTTATTTCTATTTTTGTAATGTAATGTTTTATTTTTTAATTGAAATGCAATGTTTTATTTTTTAAAATTATTATATTTAATTCAACAAAATAGGTTTTTTTAAATTTAAAGGTAAAGTTTTATTTTGAAATTGTTAAATTTTATTTAATAAACTTAAAACAATAAAATAGGTTTTCTATTTGAAATGTAATGTTTCATTTTTAAAATTGTTATATTTAATTCAATAAAATATATATTTTTATGTTAAAGGTAAAGTTTTATTTTTATATTTTTATATTTAATTCAATAAAATAGGTTTTTTATTTTAAAGGTAAAGTTTTATTTTTAAATTGTTAAATTTAATTTAATAAAATTTAAACAATTAAATAGGTTCTCTATTTGAAATGTAATGATTTATTTTTTTATTTGTCATATTTAATTCAATAAAATACGTTTCTTAGTTTAAAGGTAAAGTTTCATTTTAAAATTGTCTAGAGGCTTTCTACAGTGGAAGCATTCATCTGCCTACCTATTTCATTAAGTGATAAAATATTAAATTAATAGAAAGAGAATGATAACCAATCATCCTATTATTTCTCTAAAAACAAAATGATTCTAAATATTTTTAGCATTTGTATTGCTATATATTGCACATAGTATGGGCAATAATTAAATATGAATTGAATTTAGTTATTATTTTAAAGAGCAAGTGGGAGAATAATAATATAAACCTAAAGAATCATAAAATTTGGTTTTCAATACATTATTTTCATTTTTAGTTGATTTTTGAAAAATATACAATAGAAACATATCTCAACAATCTAATAAAACCTCCAATTTAGAAAGAAAAATTATGATTTTTTTAAATTATAATAATAATAAATGAAAAATAATAAAATTTGATTTTCAATACATTATTTTCAATTTTAGTTGATTTTTGAAAAATATACAATAGAAACATATCTCAATAATCTAATAAAAGTTCAATTTAGAAAGAAAAATTAAGTTTTTTTAAATTATAATATTAATAAATGTTTGAAAATTAGAAATTATATGAAGAAACTAAATAAAAAATAAATTATAATAATTTTATAATTTGATTTTAAAGAAAAATACTGAAAAAAAAGGAAATAAAGTTTAAAAATTGGCCAATAACTCTTTTATATGATTTTTTTTTTTTTCCATTGTTAAGTTAGGCTTTCTATGGTGGAAGCATTCATTAATGTAAACTTTTTGACATTTAAAAAGAATTTGACATTCATCTGAGTATTTTATTAAGTGATAAAATATTAAATTAATAACTACAATTAATGTACACACAAATATCATGATAACTAATTATCCTATTATTTCTTTAGAAACAAAATAATTCTAAATTTTCTTTTTGAAATCTTTTCAGCATTTGTGTTGTTGTATATTGCACATAGCATGGACAATAATTAAATATGAATTGATTTTAGTTATTATTTTAAAGACTAGGTGGGAGAATCATAATAGAAACTTAAAAAACCATTACTAAATATAATGCATTATTTTCAATAACAAATACAGTGCATTATTTTTAGTTTTTAGTTAGTTTTTGAGAAATATATAATAGAATCATATCTCAACAATCTAATAAAACGTTCAATTTAGAAAGAAAGATTAAGGCTTTTTTTTTGGATCAACGAACAACCAAGGCCTAGATATATTTTATTAAATAATAAAGAAATACATAAGTGTATCTATGTTCAAACAGGCAGTAGTAGGAAAGAACAGAGAAGAAAACCTCTAGTCTAGCCCGAGACAAAAGTCTTATATAGATTAATTTTTTTTTAAAATTATAATAATAAAAAATATTTGAAAATTAGAAAGTATATCAAGGAACTAAATAAAAGAAAAAATTACAATAATTTTACAACTTGATTTTTAAGAAAAATACCGAAAGAAAAATAAGGAAATAAAGTCCAAAAATTGGCCAATAACTCTTTTATATGAATTTCTTTAGATTTTTTCCATTGTTTCATATCAAAAAGATATTTTTAACTATAAGAATAACATCATTTTTAGTGATCATAAAAAGTTCACCTTTGCAGTAATTTTTTTTTAATGTTTAGTAGTTTATAACCTATGAAATAACACATATTTTTGTTACAATACTATATATATTATAATTTAATTTTTATACACCATGTATATCTTAAACTACAAGTCAACCCTAATAAATATTAACATCACCTAATTAGTATAGAAAAAATAAAATTAGATATCTTGATTATAAATTTTATATTTTTTGAAATTGTATATCTCTTGGCTTATTTTACACAAATTTTTAATTAAATTTTTAGATATGCTAGTATTTAATTCAATAAAATATGTTTTTTATTTTAAAGGTAAAGTTTTATTTTTAATTATTGTATTTAATTCATAATTACATTTGTAATATGAAAAAACTAAAGTTTTAAATGAAATTTTATTCATAAAATATTTAGAAATTAGATTTTTAAAATTATTTTTGTATTGAAATGGATTAATTAATTTTATTTTTTTTAAATAAAATAAAATGGATCAATTAAATTTATTATTTATTTAAAATTTATTAATTAATTTGATTTAAATAAGTTATTAGAATGAATTTAGGCATTTTAAAATATTATGAAAACTATTAAAATTGTTAAATAGTTAAATTATTTAATTTATTTAATGTATTTAATAAATTAATTAATCTAAATTTAGCAATGCTTTAATGCAACTACTTGTCTTAAGATTTTGCAGTGTTATAGATACTCGAATATAATAACCTTCTAACGTTGAAAGTTTTTTCTAGATTGTCTACGATCTACTAGTATTTATGTAGTTGAATTTGGAAGTCTTTTATATGCAGGTTATATTAAGCTCTCTATTCAGGTATTTGTGCAATGAGGAATAAAGCAAAAAGAGAAAAAATATATGATTGAGTCAGAGATGACCAGAAGAAAGGATGGAGAAAACATAATATAGAGCCCAAAATTGAAGATCCATTGATTGAAGTTGAAGAAGATCCTGTTGAAGTTTTAGGAAGTAGTAGGACATTTGGAAAATATGGTTTACGGTTAGAAAATGTGATGGAGATGGAAAAAGACTCTCTTTTAAGAGATATTGAATCATCTAAACACATGGTGCCTGAAAGTACAACTAAGCTACATCTGAAAAATATGTGGGAGGAAATTTTTGAAAATAAATCTTTGATTGGTAAAGCACAATTATTTGTTAGATTATTTAAGAAAAGAGAAATGAGTCCTATCCTAGAGTTGTTACGTGTTAACAATAAGAAAAGCTTAGAAGATAATGTGAAGGCAACAACAACTTAGAATTTGAGAGATGCATTAAATGCTACTGATAATAGAACTCAAGTTATTAATTTAAGCGTTGCACAGAGAACATTGATGATTATGATTACAAAAAAAGACTAGTCACAAAAAAACCAAGTTCAACTAATTTCTGAAATGCTTAATCTATCTAGAAGAATTGTTCAAAGATACATAAAAAGGAGAAATTTTCTTGATGAGAATGTTGAAAAGAACAAGGTTTATATTTGTCAATTTACTCAAAAGGATAGAATTTTTGAAGATTTTAGAAGGCAGGTTGTTGAATATTGGACCAAGTAGTTAGATGTCTCTTCCAATAGAAGAGACACTATATAGATCAAAGATATATAGATCAAAGATGAAGACATAGGTATGAAAATAACACATCCAAAACACTTTGTAGACACAACACAAAGTGAATTATTTGAAGCTTTCAAAAAAGAATTTTAAAATGTGAAAATTTGCCAACGAATGTTTGAGAGGTTGCACCCATGTTTTGTATGGATAAATAAGGTATGTGAATCTTGTAGTTGTCAAAATCATGTTGTCAAAATCAAGTGTAGGATCCATGAGCATATCTATGAAAAATGAATGTTGTGGTGGGTAAGAACTTGCCTTGGTCAGGGGGTCTGCATCCTCCTCAACTATGGGGTGTGGTGGAGCTATAGCTACAACATATATGTTCTCCTACCCCTGACCACCCTATGCCTCTAGCATACCTTTGATGATGCTAGTCACATATGATGGCACCACACTAAGTGGCTATCCAGTCAACAACTATAGAGCTTGATAGGCTAAAATTAGATCAGTGGACAAGCATGTACTCATAGCCCTCAAGAGTTCTACTGAAGACTCCATAGAGACATCTAGTGGAGATGGGATATAAACCTCATGATACATATCATCACCTAAAGATGATGCAGCAATATGACCACTTGTAGAAGCAAATCATGACTGTGTGATGTATTTGTGCACTCTGTTAGAAGACATCTCATGCACCTAGGTAGCAATATTGGCAATCCTCTTCTAGACATGTCTATGTGTATCATTTTCCACTCTATCTCTAGCTACAACTAACTCCAAACATTTTGGCATCACAAAAACATTTGGACCAATCAATGCCCATTTATTAACAACTGTAGGAGCATCTAGGTGTCTGAAATTATCTAGAAACCTACCCTGACCCTGCCCAGCATGCCCCATGATATCTATGTAATCAACCTCTCAATATAGATGAAATTCTGCAAACAATTGATTGCAAAAATATAAGGGGAACTCATGCTTTTGGGGCCACATGAGATGTGTAGCCATCCAAAGAGGATACATAAAAGGTGCCACCAATGGTTCAGTACACCATGTAGCATAATACCCTCTGACCTTTTTCAAAGGTCAATAATGTGGGAACATGTTCTTCACACTCTCCATTGAGACCATCTCATCTATCTCCCTCCATTACAAACCACCACTGATAGTACATGATAGAGCACTATAAAAAGTGTCGAAACTAACACTATCATAAGGGTTAAAACCCTCAATAGTGTGCATAATGCTAATAAGCTCATCTATAATTGCAATCATCTTATCCCTATGTTGTAGGGTAGGTGGAGCCTGTAGACTCTGACCAATAGTATCAAGTGTGCTCTATAAGCATTGAATAGTATGACTGAATAATGTCTCCCTATCCTAGGTACTAATTGTCAATCTATGGGATAAACCACTACGGGGACAATGATGTACACTGGCCTCTCTAGAATCACTATCCCCTAATGCCATAATGACAAAAGATATATAAACAAAAAAAACTAGATATATGATAATAGAGATCTGCATATGCATTCGTATACATATATATTTATATATATATATAGATTATTATATAAACTAATTGAATCAAAACAAACTAAATGAATCTTGCTAAACAAACCTATTGTAAAACATATAAATAAATGCTAACTACATTACATTTTTTTTTTCCAGTAATATGTACAAATAGATGAGGTTATGATAGAGAGAGAGAGATATGAAGTTAGGGTTTACAAAGATGGAGTTTAGGAGTTAGAGAGTGGTTTAGGGGTTAGAGTGAAAAATTTTAGGAGTTAGAGAGATAGAGAGGAGAGATGAAGTTATGTTAGGGATTATGGGTTAGGTTTAGGATAGATGAGGTTACGAGAGAGAGAGAGAGAGAGAGAGAGAGAGAGATGAAGTTAGGGTTTACAAAGATGGGGTTTATGAGTTAGAGAGTGGTTTAGGGTTTAGAGTGATGGATTTTAGGAGTTAGAGAGTGGTTTAGTGTTTAGAGTGATGAAGTTTAGGAGTTAGAGGGAGATAGAGGGGAGAGATGAAGTTATGTTAGGGATTATGGTTAGGGTTGGGATAGATGAGGTTATGAGAGAGAGATAGAGAGGAGAGAGAGAGAGAGAGAGAGAGAGAGAGAGAGAGAGAGAGAGAGAGAGAGAGAGAGAGATGAAGTTAGGGTTTACAAAGAAGGGGTTTAGGAGTTAGAGAGTGGTTTAGAGTTTAGAGCGATGGATTTTAATTAGGAGTTAGAGAGTAGTTTAGGGTTTAGAGAGATGGAGTTTAGGAGTTAGAGAGAGATATAGGGGAGAAATGAAGTTATGTTAGGGATTATGGGTTAGGGTTGGGATAGATGATGTTATGACAGAAAGAGAGATATGAAGTTATGTACAAGAGAGAGATAGATGATATGTGAGAGATGAAGTTATGTAAGGGATTAAATGGGGTTAGAGATTGGTTTAGGGTTTAGGAGTAAGAGAGTGGTTTAGGGTTTAAAAATATTGGGTTTAGAAATTAGAGAGTGGTTTAGGGTTTAGAGGGACGAAGTTTAGGAGTTAGGAGTTAGAGAGAGATACACGAGAGAGATGATGTTATGTTACGGATTATGGGTTAGGGTTGGGATAGATGAGGTTATGAGAGAGAGAGAGATATGAAGTTATGTAAGAGAGAGATAGATGAGGTGGGAGAGATGAAGTTACATTAGGGGTTAAATAGTGTTAGAGCTATTTAGGGTTTAGAGAGAGGGGGTTTACGAATTAGAGAGTGGTTTAGGTTTAGATAGATGGGGATTATGAGTTAGAGAGTGGTTTAGAGTTTACAAAGATGGGGTTTAGGAGTTAGAGAGTGCTTTAGGGTTTAGAGGGATAGGGTTTAGGAGTTAGAGAGTGGTTTAGAGTTTAAAAAGATGGGGTTTAGGAGTTAGAGAGTGGTTTAGGGTTTAGAGTAATGGATTTTAGGAGTTAGATAGTAGTTTAGGGTTTAGAGTGATGGAGTTTAGGAGTTAGAGAGAGATAGAGGGAAAATATGAAGTTATGTTAAGGATTATGGTTTTGGGTTGGGATAGATGAGGTGTTGAGAGAGAGAGATATGAAGTTATGTAAGAGAGAGAGAGACATATGAGATAGGAGAGATGAAGTTACATTAGGGATTAAATGGGGTTAGAGAGTGGTTTAGGGTTTAGAGTGACGGATTTAGGAGTGAGAGAGTGGCTTAAGGTTTACAAAGATGGGTTTTAGGAGTTACAACATGATTTAGTATTTAGAAAGATGCGGTTTAAGGGGTAGAGAGTGGTTTAGGATATAGAGAGTGCTTTAGGGCTTAGAGAGATGACATTTAGGAGTTAGAGGGTGGTTTAGGGTTTACAAAGATGGGGTTTAGGAGTTACAAAGTGATTTAGTATTTAGAGAGATGGGGTTTAGCGGTTAGAGAGTGGTTTAGGTTTTAGAGAGATAGGGTTTAGGAGTGGGAGAGATGAAGTTACATTATAGATTATGGGGTTTAGAGAGCAATTTAGAGAGAGAGAGAGAGGTTTTAAAATTATATGCTTAGAGAGTAGTTTAGGGTTTAGAGAGCAATTTAGGGTTTAGAGAGTAGTTTAGGTCAACATATTTCAATTTAAAGTTCAATATATGAGCTAGAGTCTAATTTGATTCAATGTGAGAATTTTAGTTGAAATTTGAATAGGTTTAATGTTGTGATTTAATTACATTTAATGTAGATTTTTACTCCTACTTAAGGTTCAATGTTAAGGTTTCAATTAGAATTTATTTGTGTCCATGGTAAGAAGTAAAGTCTCATTAGTTCAATTTGATGGTTTTAGCTACCAGTTTATAGTTGTTTTTAAACCTTTACCTTTATAACAATATTTAATAATTTGTAATAAAAATAAAATAAAAATATTAAAAAATTATCTAATTTATATCTAACTAATTTTCTATAGTTAATAAATTTTTTCTATTTTTTTCTAAAGTTTCAAAAGTTTCTAATTGTTGTAGTATTTTTTAAAATTTTCTAATATTTTCAAAAAGTTCAAATTTTTCTATTATTTTCTAAATTTTCTAATATTTTATGAAGTTTCAAAGTTTTCTATTATTTTATAAACTTTCAAAATTTTCTAACTGTTATAATCTTTTCTAAATTTTCTATATAATTTTCTACTATTTTCTATAAATAATATTTTACAACTTCTCTAATAATTTCTAAGTTTTACTAAATTTCAATACATTTTCTAAACTTTATCTAATATTAGAGTACTTTAATACATAAATATACAATAATATAAAAAAATTGAACTTTTTAAAACAATTTACATTAAAAATACACATTAAAAACTATATTTCTACCTAAGAAAACATAAAATAAAACTTAAAACATATTAAAAAATTAGGAGAAATTGCTAACATGCCTGACCTGGCCAAATGTCTCCTATAGCTCTTCTCGGTCTATAGTTCCAACAAGCTCATTTGATGAAAATGACTAGTAGATTTTTCTTTTTGCAACTTATATAATTTTTTATGTTCTGGCTAGATTTGATCCGATTGGATCCCTGCAGATGTGTACATGCCACTTGGCATACAATCAGTGCCACGTAGTTTCAACTAGATTCAGTCCCCCTAGAAGCCATACAACTAGATTTGATCCTGCTGAAACCTCTAAGTTAGCCCCAAAGGTGATACAGATCTGTACTTTCACCCCTCTAGTTCAAATCTATCACTTCTCTTGTAATATAATCCATAATCTTTTGTACCTTTTAGGTATCTCATTATCCTTTTTATATCCATAATGTGAAATTATCTTTAGGATTTGCTAAAAATCTAGCAATAATCCCAACTACTAATGCAATATTTGTTCTATTGTGAACAACATATAGTAATTTTACTATCATGGATCTATATAGGGTCTAGTTCACATCAGTAGAATCACTAGTCTTAGTTAGCTTATGTCCTATAGACATAGGTGTACTCACTAGTCTTAAATCTTCCATACCAAAAGTCTTTAATATTTCCTTGATGTATTTGGTTTGTGAAATGAAAATACCAAACTTCATTTGGCACACTTGTAAACCAAAAAAGAATTTGATCTCACCAAACATAGACATTTCAAATTCTTTTTTCATTTCATCAGAAAATGATTTAAATAATACTTTTCTTCTTCCAAATATGATATCATCAAAAGATATCTCAAATAAAAATACTTCATTATTCTTTCCATTTTTCAAGTACAAATTATTGTTATCATTAGTTCTCTCAAAACCAAATTTCACTAAATAGTTATGTAACCTCTCATTCCATGCTCTTTGTGCTTTCTTTATTCCATAAAAAGCTTTGTTTAGTTTATATACCATGTTCCTCTTGTCTAGATTTACAAATCCTTCAGGTTATTTAGTGTATACTTCTTCCTCTAGTATACCATTTAAAAATATCGATTTGATATCCATCTGATATACCTTGAAGTTCTTGTGAGTTGAGTATGCAAGAAGAGTTTTGACTCCTTCAAGTCTAGCCACAAGAGAAAAAGTTTCTCCATAGTTGACTCATTCTTCTTGTAAATAACCCTTGCATACTAGACAACATTATTTGTACCTTTCTTGACTTGAACTTTGTTAAGGGTATAGACAACATTACTAACTGGTTCTCTCCAATATTTTTGTGATATGCCTTTCTCTGTCGTTATTGTTCTAGCACAATCCATAATTGATTCATTCCTTCTTTCATATATCTTATTTTGAGGGGTTCTTTGTGCTAAAATTTTTCTTCTAATTCCATTTTCATTTTAGAATGTGTTGAACTCATGTGAAATGAATTCATCACCTCTGTCAGATCTTAGACATTTTAGATTCTTCCCTATTTATATTTTAACTATGGCTAAATACCACTTGAATAACTAGAAGGAATTAGATTTAACTTTAAGAAACATTATAGTCATCATTCTAGAATAGTCATCCACAAATAGAATGAAATATTTATCTCTATGGTAACTTTTAACACTAATGGGTCCACATAGGTTAGTATGAACCAATTCCAAAATATCATTGGCAGTATATGTTGTACTCTTAAAACTAGACTTGGTCATCTTTCCTAATTGACACTGTTTACATATAGAATTGTTAGGTTTCTTTAGTTTAGGAAATCCTCTTACTTTCTTCATCTTATTAATATTCACCAAATTGTCAAAATTCACATGACATAATCTTTTGTGCCATAGCCGAACATCTTCTTATTGTGTGCAAACATACATATCTCTTCTGATAGATCTAGATAAAATAAGTTGCCTCTTATCTTTTCACCAGTTCCAATTATATTACCATCACTATCATGTATCTCGGCCTTCTTTTTGTGAAATTCAACTATGTAACTTGATTTTGTTAGCTGTGAAGCACTCACCAAATTGTAGTTAAGTCCTTCAACCTAGTAAACGTTTTCACATGTTATCTTGTCCTTTAGTTGAATAGTGCCTTTAACTTTTATGACTCATGGGATATCATTACCAAATTTAGCACATCCATGATTGTATGGACCAATATCTTCAAATTTGACTTTATTACTAGTCATAGGGTTGGAACATCCACTATCAATTATCCATCTATCACTTTTGTTCACATAAGAAGTTAATGTATTTTTCTCCTCTTCATTAGATTCTTCTTTCATAGCAACATAAATGACAACATCATAATTACTCTTAGATTCATTATTAGTCTTTTCTTTAGCAATAAAATGATATTTCTTACCTTTCCATCCTTTCTTCTTTTGTAGTCTTTGTCATCTCCTCTTTGTTTTTACTTTCTTTCTTTCTTTTCATCCTTATTTTCTTTGTCAGGACATCTACTAGTAATATGACCAACTTTTTTGCATGAAAAAAAAATGATAGGTAATTTAACTTTGTATTTAGTGTTTCCTCTTCCAAAAAGTTTTGCAATGATGGCTTCAAGTTCATCAGTCTCATCATCATAACTATTACTTTCACTTTTCAATTTTTTTCCTTTCTAGTTAGTAAGAATTTATGTGATTACAACTCACTTTTGTTGGTTCACTAATAAGCCTTTCATTGTCATCTCTAGTTTTGATTTTCTTGGACACCCTTCAAGAAATCATTCTACCCTTCTCATCAACACTTACACCTTTTTCTCAAAATCACTTATCAATGACAACATGACGTCTACAATCTTTCTCCTTTAGCTTCGTATTCACACTCTTGTGTGCTTCTGATCAACCTTTCTTTATATGTGAACTCACTCATACATAATGGGTGGGATTGAGTAGGCTTGACAGAACACATCACTTAAATTTTGGTTCAATAACCCTTTAAATAATCAATTTATGCTTTACCATTTTCTACATCTATGGTATATCTTAGGGTTTATGACCAACTTCAACTCGATTCAATGTATCTATACAACTTCTTGATCATCCTCTAGAAAATTCTCTATAATCCTTTTGTTAGGTCTTTACCTAATCACCACTTTGAATTTAATGATCCAACTCATTAATCTAATCTTCAACATATTTTACATCTCCCAAGAAATCAACTAAGTTGACTTGATCTTACAATTCTTTATATTTGATAATTTACTATCACTCAACAATCATTGAATTCTGATACTCGATCAATATTGAAATATTGGGTCTTTGATTAAGCTTTCTAGCTTGGCATCAACTAATTTTCTCATTTTACTTTGATGCTTAGTCAACACTATATTTTCTCGGCACTAACTATGGCTCGGTTGACAGTAGCATTACTTGACATTCCTTAGTAGTTTACTTGACATAAACAATTACTTTTCTTTATCAGAGTCTATCTAATCAAATATCCATTATAACTTCCTTTTCATAACTTTAACCTTTCCTCTAGGTGCTATAGTTTTGAGTAAATCTCAAATCCTCTTCATCAATCAAAAAGATATGACATTTAGATTAGGTAGTAATATGTCTCATCCATCGATTTGATATCAATGAAAAAAAATAAAAATTTCTAATTGTAAGTTTACAAAATTTTCATGCATCCATATGTCTACTTTGTGTATGACTTGTGTCTTCATGCATCCAATTATATGCTTTGTTTAACAGTTCTATAAGAAAATTGATCTATAAATGACTTATTTACTTGAGGTCAAGAAAAATCCGAGAGGGAAGAACTGTGATATCCTCGTCAAATAAAATATATATAATTAATAAATCAATAAAATAATAATATATTTATGATTTACTAAAATAATACTAAATATTATGTAATATAACAATTTTAAAATATGAGAATTAAATATATATTATTATAACATATAAGGTGAATACACTATGCAATTGTAAATATATTATGAAATAGTATTATTAGTAATATTAGTAATATATTAATAAGAAATATTATTTATAATATAATATATATGATGTTAGTAATATAATATATATAATTGATGTAACTAATATAATTAAATTATTAATATAAGATAATATTTATTTATGAAAAGACATCACTCTTAAAATAAAGAGTATATATATAGAAT
Organism: Cupressus sempervirens; assembly: GCA_028749045.1. Lineage (NCBI taxonomy): Eukaryota > Viridiplantae > Streptophyta > Pinopsida > Cupressales > Cupressaceae > Cupressus > Cupressus sempervirens. The sequence goes on along the minus strand of CM053786.1, from coordinate 670,949,692 downwards.
AAAACAACATTGAGAGATCATCATTTAATATGGAGAAATATGAAACAAAAATATATATAAATAAATTATTTAATATTTCAATAGGGGACATTACACCCTAACAATTTTAACATATCAATCTATTTAGTTTTGTTGTCTATTAGTGTCAAACACTTAGTCATAGAGAAGATGGAGTTGGTCGATCATCATTGTGAATGAGTCACTCTTTATAGGTTGAGTTATGTATCTGTTAGATTTGTAACTAATCTTGAATATGTTGAGTTCTATAGGAGCCAATTATGTCTATATTATTGAGCATCCCTATGGAAGCCGATTAAATTGAATGCTGAATAAAATATAGTGAATTAGTGCTGAGTCATATAGAAGGAGCCAAGCTAGTTGAGGCCGAGTGTCAGTAGATAGAATAGTTATGATTAAGCATCAAGAACTATAGGAAAAAAGTGGTGTTTTAAAATGTCTGAAAGTGTTTCAAAATCTACTTTGACTTTTTTCCACCCATCTTGATACCAAGGCAAAATGGTTAGGCCAACCCTTGTCGGGTACTCAATATAATATCAGATATTTGATATAATATTGGATACCCAAAACCTATGACTAGGAATTAAAAAAAATGAGAGAAAAATCAGCAAAGTTAGTCATTTTTGGGCAACATTTATTTTTCTCCTATTTCGGGTATCAGATCAAAAAATGGGTATACAATTGAGGTAAGTAATTTAACTTTTTTTGATGGTTTTTAATGAATTCTATTCAAAATTAGGTTTTATTGAATGGTTTTCAATGAATTATATTTAAAATTAGGTTTTTTTAATAGAAATTGTTCATTTGTTATATTTTAATTAAAAACTTAAAATATTGTTTTGCAATTTAATAGGTATGGATGACTTGAATGATATTGATGACACCGATCCATGAAATAATGCTTTTTTAAACCCTCCTTGAATTGAAGATGTGATGCAAAAAAATCTTACTGAACTAAGGGGTTCACAAACCACATATAACACTATACATGCATTTGCTCCCATGTTACCCACATTAGACACCATAATGGATAATATTCAAACACTTACTGATGAAAAAAATGTTGCTCTTCATTGGCATGAGGAAATGCATGCCATGTTTGATGATGGGTTGGAATATGATGAGGTTGCAGCCCTAAAAATAAGTAAATACGATATGGTTAACCTTTTTGAGGACCCAAAAAATGGTAAAAAAATGGATCACAAAAGCTCAAATGATCAATTAAATGGTGCACAAATGAGGTTGTGCATGTAAACTTTTGGGATCATTGGCGGACGGTTTTTGACAAACCTCCACAAAAAAATTTAGAGATGTCATTATATTTCATTAGAAGATTGTATGCATAATTTGTGTTGGGCCTTAAGGTGAACTACTTGAGCATGAGGCCCAACATGGGTCTAGGAGGAGGAGCTCCTTAGATTGGACCCTTTGCCTCATAGAATAAAGCTGGCAATTTTATCCCCCTTACTAATGGCTCCCCCCTCCTCTAGTGAAATATCCTAATATCGTTACGGAGGCTAGCTCTCAGACTCTTGTTATGATTAAACCACAAACATAAATAAAGCAATTACATACAAATATAACCAGTAACAGAAAATAATAGATTACACAAAAAAGAACACAAGGCACTAAGATTTAACGTGGTTCACCCAATCCCTGGGCTATGTCCACCAAACAACAAGTCCAATATTATTGCAATCCAGTGACTACAACATGGTTACAACCTATAATCCCTTACAGCTCAATACTGCCGCAAGAACCAATTTTGCATCACAACTATATAAAACAATCCCTGACCCTAAGCTCCTTTCATACAAGTACTTTTAATGCTTTAGGGTTATAATTAATAATTACATGTTGGCCCAAAATCTTAATAAAATAGGGCCCCAAAGAATTTATGAAGTATGTATAGTACTTTCTTGATCAGTCACGACAATCTAACAATCTCCCACTTGGGGACTAATTAGGCTCCACACTAAACAACAATCTCCCACTTGGAGATTGATCCTGTAGCTATGCCGCTACTCCATGAGCCTCCCATAGGATCAAACCACCCTAGACTCTATTGTTCTTTTATTCATGTTCAATCTAGAAGACTAACCGAAACTATAGAGGAGTTTAGCTTCTCCCTTGCTACTACCTTTGTCAACATATCTATTGAATTTTCATTTGTATGTATCTTCTCCAACTTTAATTGTCCATCTTCCAAAAATGACCGAATGAAATGGTACCACAACTATATGTTTTTGGTCTTTGAATGCAAAGCCAAATTGTTTGCAAGATGAATGGCACTTTGACTATCTGTAAAAAAATAATTATCCATTTGAGGATGTCCCAATTCTTTCAAGAAGAACTAAAGCCATATCATCTCCTTGGCTGCCTTTATAGTAGCAACATACTCTGCCTCTATAGTGGATAGAGCATTATTCTTTTATAACCTAGAAACCCATCTCACACCTGCCCCACCAATAGTAAATACATAACTTGTAGTACTCCACCTGGTATCAATATCCCTACCAAATTTGAGTCAACATAGCCCTGTAAATTAGTAGTAGAGCCCCCAAAGTGTAAACGCTTATTGGATGTTCCTCTCAAATATCTGAGAATCTATTTGATTGCATTCTAATGCTCAATTCTTGGATGACTCATATACCTGCTAACATACATTAAAATTCCTACCATACCATGTGCAATATCTAGCCTAGTTCATACCATACCATACATTAAAATTCCTAAAACTAAAGCATAGGGTACCTTGGACATCTTATCCTCCTCTTCTTGTGTCTTGGGACACATCTCCTTAGTCAAATTTAAATGACCAGGTAAAGGTGTGCTAAAAGTTTTAGCATTCTTCATAAAGAAATTTTGCAACATCTTCTCCACATAATTAGCCTGAGATAGCATCAATTTTCTATTCTTCCTATCTCTAAAATTCTTCATACCAAGGATTTTTTTTGCTGCCCCCAAATAGTTCATAGAAAATACATGTGCTAATTGGCATTTTAGCCCCTTAATATGATCCATGTTAGACCCAACTACAAGCATATCATCAACATATAAATATAAAATAATGTAGCTGTCATCATCCAACCTCTTAAAATAAACACAATGATTTGAATGACACCTACTATAGCCATGCTAATGCATAAAATTGTCAAATTTCAAATACCATTTTTGAGGTGCTTGCTTCAAGCCATATAAACTTTTCTTTAATTTGCACACTAAATTCTCCTTATCTTTGACCTCAAATCGCCATGGGTGAGCCATATATATCTCTTCATCCAAATCACCATGAAAGAAGGTTGTTTTAACATCAAGCTGTTCTAAATGTAAATCTTCAATAGCGACAAGACTTAAAATAGTACGGGTAGAAGTCATATTAACAACAGGAGAAAACATATCATCAAAATCAATGCCCTTTTTCGGTGCAAATTCTTTCACAACTAACCTAGCTTTAAATATTTGCTTACCTCCTTCCTCTTCTTTCAACTTGTAAACTCACTTATTCTATAAAGATCTTTTACCTACAGACAACTTACACAAATCCCATGTCTTATTCTTCAGCAAAGAGTCCATTTCATCTTTCATTGCAGACTCTCATTGAATCTTAGTATCCACCTACACAACTTCATTATAGCATTCAGGTTCACCAACATCAGTTAATAAAATAGAATACAAAGAGGGAGAAAATCTTTCTGGAGGTCTAATTTTTCTTGTTGACCATCTAACATTCACTGGGGTGTGTGGTATTTGTTGTTGCTATTGTTGCACATCATGAGGAATGGCTAGAACATCAGCTTTTGGAGTATCATCCAACACTACATAATCATCTTCTTTTGTCTCACATTGTAGCAACAGATCTTTGTACAACACTTTCTCATTGAATATGACATCCCTACTTCTTATAATAGCTTCTAGCTTGGTTCTATTTTCAAAATCTATATGAGAAAAAGCTTCACAACCAAAGGTTTGGAGAAAATAATAACTCACGTTTTTACCATTCCATGCTTCCTTTAGAATAGCACAAATGAAAAGAGTAGAGGGACCTCTATTAATCAAATATACAATAGTATTGATAGCCTCCACCCACATGTATAAGGGCAACCCAACATGCAATCTCATCCTTCTTGCATGCTCCATTATAGTCCTATTCATGCATTCAATCACTCCATTTTCATGTGGAGTCCTTGGAACAGTTTTCTATTTATCAATACCATTAATGGAGCAATAATCTTCAAATTCATGACTACAATACTAACCACCATTATCAAATCTGAGACATTTTAATTTCTTACCAGTCTGATTTTCAACCAAGCATTTGCATTTCTTAAAAGTTTGAAATACATCAGATTTCTATCTAAGGAAATAAAACCATACTTTTCTCGTTGCGTCATCAATAAATGTAACATAATAATGACAGCCACCAAGGAAAGATACCTAAGCCGGTCCCCATACATCTATATGCACAAGCTCTAATTTCTCTTTTTTGTTTTCCTTCCCAGTCTTTATAAAACTCACTCTCTTTTGTTTTCCATACACACAAATTTCATAGAAATCTATATTAACACATTTTAGACCTAGTAAAACTTTCTTTGAATGAAGTACTTTCATACCTTTCTCACTCATGTGCCCAAGTCTGTTGTTCCATAGCGCTATTTCAAAATTTACAACAACTATTTTTTCTACATGCTCAACTAGAACAATTGTTCTTGAACATTCATTTTTATTTGTAAAAATTAAAGTAGAAGGAACAATATGACCTATACAAAGATATAAGGTGCCTACTTTCACACCTTTTGCTACTACAAGGGAACCTTTTGAAACCTTCCAATTTTTATCATTAAAAGTAATTACACAACCCTCATCACTGAGTTGCCCTACTGAAATTAAATTCCTACTCAGCCTTAGAACATGTCTTACCACATGTCGTAGCCAATGATTCCCATTCTGCAACTTAATCTTAACTTTTCCCTTTTCAACGATTTGACAGGGTTCATTATCCCCCAAATAAACAAGTCCAAAATCCCCTTGGACATAATCAATGAAATAACCTCTATGAGGTGTAGCATGAAATGAAGCACCATAATCTAAAACCCATAAATCATCAACACTTTCTAATGACAGAAGCAAAGCATCCTCTTCGGATTTGTTACTTACCATATTTGCCTCCTTGTCTCCATCTAATTTATCTCCTTCATTTTTCTTTCAATTCCAACAATCTTTATTTTTATGCCCTTATTTCCCATAGTACTAGCAGTCATTTAGTCCTCTTGATTGAGACCTCCTCCCCTTTGACTTTCCTCTTGATTTCTCATGATTTCTAGAATTACTTCCTCTCTTAGTCATTCTGCCCCTACTTTGTGCATTCAAAACACTTCCTAATGTAGATCTACCTAAGGTTTTCCTACGACTTTACTCACTCAAAACAAAATAGATCACATCATCATATTTTAGTGTACTAGAACTACGAACAAAATTACTCATAGCCATTACCAAGCCATTTCAACTTTTAGGCAAAGAACACAAAATCAAGAGAGCCCTAATTTCTTCATCAAAATTGACACCCACAAAAGATGACTACCTAGTAATAGTATTAAACTCATTTAAATGGTCTATAATAGATCCACCTTCTACCATTTTCATATTAAATAAACACTTCATGATAAATAAATTTTTTGAAGCGGAGGGCTTTCATAAAGTTTCACTAGTGTTTGCATCAATTCTTCTATCATCTTTGCTTTTGCAATATTAAATGCCACTAATTGTTCCAAGCATAATCAAATTCTTCCAAGTGGCTTTCTATCCAAAAGGTCCCATTTTTCATTTGACATAGATCCCTGATTCTTGGCTTTGGCTTCCAACGACTTTCATAAATCCTTCTGATAAAGATAGTCTTCCATTTGCATCTTCCATAACTGGAAGTTCTGCCTATTAAACTTGTCAACCCTCAGCTTACCCTTGTCTTCCATTGCTCCCACTTGACCATGAGACTCCCAGTCAACCACAAGACTTTCTTGCAGAGGATAACTGAAAAACAACCTCACTCTAATACCACTTGTAATTATTAAACCACAGATAGAAGCAAAGCAAATACATGCAAATATAACCAATAATAGAAAATAATAGATCACACTGAAAAGAACACAAGGCACCAAGATTTAATGTGGTTCACCCAATCCCTAGGCTACATCCACAAAACAACAAGTCCAATATTATTACAATCCAATGATTACAACATGATTATAATTTGTAATCCCTTACAGCTCAATACCACCATAAGAGCCAATTTTGCATCACAACTATATAAAAAAATCCCTAACCCTAGTCCCAAGCCCCAAAGAATTTATGAAGTATGTAGAGTACTTTCCTGATTAGTCACCACAGTCTAACAACTATTATATTCTTCCATAGATTGAGTAGACTATTGATATCCCAAGCTAGGTCATTGTTTCCTCCCCATATTGAGGATGCTTGTGTGAGTTCACCATCTACAAGATCATCATATGTTTGTGTGCCCCATACTTTTGTAATGTTCAAGCATATTTTTTTGGGTCCCATATGTGATCTTTCTAAAAATTAGTTTCTATTTGAGGAGGATGATACACCACATGTGCCTACAGAGACTACACACCTTGATGTAAGAGAGGAGGGGCATGCAGAGCCATGGAATCCTTCACTGTCGGTTTGTGTATACATTTTTTTGTTATGAGATATGTGATTTAAATTTTATCTTTATAATATTGTAATTCTAACCCATATCAACTTATACATGTATATGATCTTCATTCATGTTTAGTTGATGGCTAAAGTAGCTTAGACAAGTTGATGATGTCATGCTCTCAGCTTTTCATTTGGCCTTGAGACACATATGGTACATTATGTTGTATTCTAATTGCTTTTATATTTGATATTGGAACATATATGATTTCTAATCTTTCTTTTCTCTTGTAGGAATCACTTGTTAGTGGAGGATAGAGTGTGGTGGTTGAGGCACATGACATTGACAAGAGAAAGGTAATTAGGTGAGTTTTAAAGTGATTAAATATTGATACATTCTTGTAAAATATTTGTGATAATGAAATATAATTAGATTCTTTATTATATAGGGTGTGGCTTTTGGTGATGAGTCTAGGCAGATTTGGCATTGTAGACCCTCTGGCATTTCCATTCACAACGAGAGTCCCATTGTATGTACAAGTACCATTTATTTGTTATTTTCCTTATTTTCATCAAAAAATTCAAAATGAATTTCCATGATATTAACAACTAGGCTTTTATATCTCATAGGAAACACCTAGTGCACATGAGGCTAGATGTTACAGTTTTGTATCTTTGCTTGAATGCAACCATTATATCTAGAAGAGGAGTTGAGATATATAAGTTTTAGTTTGAATTATTGATTATATGTTATAAATTTAGTATGCTATGAATAATGTTAAATTTTATGTTGTAGATCCATTTGACAAACATACTTGAATATATATAGGTCACAACCAACCAAGTTCTAGAAATCTTGACATATGAGAGGATTACTAACTGCTGCAAAAGGTTGATGAGAGAGGTATTTATGATGAAAGTTTAAAACTATAAATCTTAATTAAAAAAGGATCATTAAGCATTTGAGTAATCCAATGTTAGATACATAGAATCGGGGTAAACTTTAAGAAACCCCCTCCAGGAAAAAGATATAAAATATTGACAAATCTTTCATTATTTTGAAAAATCAAATTATTTTTATCGACAAATTTCTCACTTTTTGAATTTTAAATATTATTTACATTGTTGATTATTTTGGAATCATAATTTTTGAGTAGAAAATATTTGTGAATCTCAATAATAATAGGAAGTCCACTAATTGTCATGGAATATTACAAATCAAAATTGAACATGTTTTATCTCATGGAAATTATGAGGATAATTACATTACATTTCAAATCAATAATGAAAAATAAATATTTGTGATATATCCCAAAAGTAACTAATAATTATGATAATTATTGGTGAATTAATTTTAATGTCTTTGATAATATAATATTTAGGTGAATCAAATATAATAATGTATTGAATATTGTGGCGAATCTTTGAGTTTAAATTATTGAGTGCTTTTAAATATTTTAGAACTAAAATTAGTAAAATTGCGGTGATTTAGGTTGCATTAAATCTTAAATTATTAGCCAAATTACTAGCAAAAAATTTCTAAAATTAGCCAATTTACAAATATTAGCCACTAAAAAGTACCTTGCATAGAATCATATAAATTTAGTAGTCTAACTTTGGGATTTCCTTTTTTGTTTATGTAGGAGGCATCAAATCCACCTAGTTCAACAAAGAGGGTACATTTTGATGATCCACCAGCAACATAGGATAGTATAGTTGTCATAGGATGCATCATGAGACATTTTGAGATGGCATATGCTATATTGTATATAGAAACATTGATATTATACACATTTTGATGGCATGATCAACCATCTTTTGTATATGGATCTATGTATTTTGATATATATTTGCATAATTTGTCTATGGATACATGTATTTTGATTTTTTTTTCATTTATGTGCATATGGATATACATATTAATTCAATATAGTATTGTTCAATTTAGCATGGATCATGTGTATTGTTCATGTTTATGGAATATCATTCATTTTGATCATGTTTGTTATATTAGATTCAAATGCAAAAATTCATAAAGAATATTTTAACAACCTTTATTATCAAATTTTGATTCAATGTTTAATTTGAAATTAGATCATATATGTTTAATTTGAAATGATGTCTACAATCCCTTAAGATGTCTACAATTATCCAAATTCATGGCCAATTTGGTTTTAGGAGCCCATCATTGGTCTTACAAGATGTTTTAGCATGTACTGGTCAAAAATGTTATACATGCTCTATGGTCAAAAAAGGGGTGTCACTAGACCTTGACATGACCATCCTATAACATTCCATATTTCACCAATATCCCCCATGAGCTCTAAGTTATGACCCTTGGAATATCTATCTCCAAATGTACTTAGAGAATCTTAGAGACTCTTCGGTGCGATGTGGTTGTGAACATTGTAGACTCTTCATAAAAAGAAAGAAGGTGTCACTATGGTTCACCTACTCATCTAGAGCTAATAGTACTAATGATTTGATGCTATGATCAATGGTTTCAAAGTTACACAATGATGTACCAATGAACTGAGGCACACTACAAGTTTTTGCATCAAGCGAGATTGGTGTGGAGAATCCAAAAGCAATATGATCTCTCCAAAATGAGATACATTATTTTATATCTCAACATCACCATCCTATAACATTCAATGTTTCACTAATATCCCCATGAGTTCAAAGTTACCACCCTCAGAAGATCCATCTCCAAACACATTTTATTAGAGATTCTTTAGTACAAGGTGACTGTGAATTTTGTAGGCTCTCTATGGCCGAAAAAATAATTTCACTAGGGTTCACCCACCCATTTGAAGACAATGGTGCTGATTATTTGATGCCAAGATTAGTAGTTTCAAAGTTATGCAATGATGCACCAATGAACTAAGGCATACTGCAAGTTTTGACAACAAGTGTGATCGTTGTGTCAAATACAAATGGAATATAATATCTCTTAAATGAGATAAGTTATTGTAGAGATCAAAATCATCATAGTATAGCATTTAATGTATCATTGATAGCCACCACAAACTCTGAGTTATGATCCTTAGAAGATCGATCTCCAAATGCACTTAAAGAATCTTAGAGACTCTTCAGTATGGGGTGGCTGCAAAGGTTGTAGCCTCTTTGTGGCCAAAAAAGGGGTGTCACTAGGATTCAGCCACCCATATAGAGGTAATGGTATAGAACATTTGATGCCAAGATTAGCAGTTTCAAAGTTATGCAGTGATGCACCAATGAACTAAGGAACATTGGAAGTGTTGGCATCAAGTGAAATTGGTGCAATGAAAGAAAATGGAATGTAATCTCTTTGAAATGAGATAGGTTATTGTAGAACTTAAAGTCACCATTCTTTGGCATTTGAAATTTCACTGATAGCCCACACAAGTTTTGAGTTATGATCCTTGGAAGATCAATCTCCAAATGCACTTAGAGCATCTTGGAGACTCTCCAGTATGGGTTTTCCATGAACATTATAAGATCTCCACATCCAAAAAAAGGGTGTCACTGGAGTTCACCCACCCATCCAAAGCTAATGACACTGATGATTCGGTGCCAAGATTAACAGTTTCAAAGTTACACAATAATGCACGACTAAATTGAGGTAAACTACAAGTTTTGGCATCAAGCAAGATTGTTGTTCCAAATCCAAATTGAGATAGGTTATTGTATACCTCAACACTACAACCCTATAGCATTTGACATTTCACTGATATAACCAAATCATAACCATTATTTTTAGCTCCCTCAAGTTTTTGGCATTGGGCATTGTGCAAGTTTGGTGTTAGTATTTAAAAACATCATTTGTTAGGTCCCTCCACATTAATTACATTAAGTTAAAAATACTTGTTGCTTATATCAAATAAAAAATATTACATTTACAACATCTCAAGTGTTTCATCATTATTACATCAATACACAACAAACAAAAATTGTAGTGTCAAAAACCGTAGTATCAAGAAGAATTTTTTTTTTTTTCATTCTACTCCTTATTTAGTTTTTATCTTCATGCATGGCTATAGTTCATGATGTACCTACATTCCAATATAATAAAAAATATTAGTAAATAGTCATATTAAATAAGATAATCATCAATTCACCAAATCATTATGAACAAAAAGAACATAAGAAGTAAATATACCTATTCGAGTGTTTTTTTAGAGTCCTCTCTCTACTTTAGGGTCTCCAATAGAGCTTCCTGATCAACATTAGTAATAGTAAAAAGGTATTTTACTTTTGGTCTTCCTAAATTCTTCAACAACTTCACATTTGTTTCTATTAATATATGTTAATGTATAAGAATTATTTTGTGCTTCTGATAGTCTTTGAATGTGAGAATTCCATTCCTTCTAAGCATGTATGTTCGTAACCATGTTCTAACAAAAAAAAATGAACTAGTAGGATATGTGAATCTGTCATCATCTATAATCAGTTTTGAAAGCTTTTCTTACCTCTTCCACAACATGGTAACCAAAAATTTGATTTCATATAATTACCCTATGGTGCAAACAATGCAAAGACATGTCTTGGCTGAAGAAGATATGATAGATGGTTATGCTCAATTGAAATTTTCATGTCATCATTTATGATAGAAGGTATGATAGACAATGGAGAAAGATAATGTGAAGTCCATGTGTCCATCCACTCACTCGACTCAGAGTGATCTCAATCACAGCGAAAACAACTAGGACAAAAGAATGCAAGTTGTCTTGTCCAAATGGTCCATGCACTAGAATCAAAGCTCTAGAATGAATGTATTTTTAATGAATCTCTAACAATAGAACAATTTGATCTAACACCTATTGGTCATTCCTCAAACAACCAAAATAACCTGTATACTACTAAATCAAGAGTTCCCCTTGTGATAATGCTGAACTACACCAATCAACAATGCTATGAGCACCAAGAAGCTCTACTCCTAAAATATTCAATTTCTCCTTAACTAGAGCTCTCTTCACACATGCCCCTACTCCATGATGTTCCCTTTCCCATAGCTAGACTCAAAAAAACTCAAAATATGAGGCACCCCCCTCTCTACGTGCATCCTGCATAACCAATAAAACATGTGAGCATTCTTAAATTGACCTATGCAATTATCTAACGAAATGATATATCTATCCTTAGAAATGCCATGCTCTTGTAAGAAATAAAAATAATCTCAATTTTTTTTTGCACAAAATTGTTAGTAAATAGATTATTCTTTCTTATAATAACTCCTAAAGTGCCCAGGTGTGTAAAGAACAATTGAATACAAAAATTGGGAAAATGTTACTTGATAACTAATTTCCCTTTAAATTATAGTTACAACTCTGTTATATATGATTTTTAAAGAATTTTCTTATTTCTAATTATAATATGGTGTGTTCTTTACCAGAGAATAAAATAGGTAAACCAAGTTAGACCTAGGTAGAACTAACTCAAGCAATGGGTTGGTCTTCAAATGAGATCAATTCCAAAAATTCACACATCTTATGAATGAATGTAATTAATTATGTAATTATGAAAACTTGTATTATGAAATATATGGAGAATGATATGATATGACGCTAAGATGGAAGACTAGAATAGAAGTATTTATTTTAACTTTAGCAATTGTCTGATTACTTATAAGTTAGTTAAGTTGAAAAGAGATACAAAATTCTATTTTTTTTCTGGTTTCTAATCTAACTTGAAAGAAATGCACATACTAACATATGCATGGAATAGTAAAACAGAGATATCAAGAACTATAATTCTTGTCTCTGCAACAATGAGTATTTCACAACAAAATTTGTCAACCTTTCTATTGACTTAGAAAATTTTATATATAGGCAGACTCTTCAGGTTCTTGGCTCATTACAAATTCATTAGTTACATTAATAGAGCACTTGAATCACTCAAAAATCCAATAGTCATCAACTGGAATTCAATACATTAGAGAAAGGAAACAGAAATGATTAGAAACCCTAAAAAATGATTCATATTCCTCTTTTATTAGTAGAAATCATTTTGGTGCCATAAATTGTATTTCATATCCCACTAGTCACTATAGATTTAAATCTCTACCATCGATCTTCTATCAATGATCTTGATTAAAAAATTAAAACCCTTTTTACTTTTTCCCTTTTCACTTCTTTGCAACCAGCATTCATTTGATATCTTCACTAGACATGATGATGCGATGAATGGCTTTCACGACTTCAAAAAAATCATTCATTCGATGTCTTCTTCTAATGCAACAATGAGATCAATGAATTTTTTTCTTGTTCGTGACCTTAAACCAAGGTTGACTTAAACTTCCAACAATGATGTAATCTTTATCTTTTTTTTGCATCGCTATATTAACTCAAGGTTTCATTTAACCCCTTGCAACCATGCAAACACCTATTGTCACTCTTTCATAGCTTTGACCTCAAGTTATGATTAACCCTTTGTGACCATCCAATCTTTAGTCTTTTCAGAGCTTCACTACTTTAACTCATGATTTATCTTTAACCCATGTGACCATGTGATCAATGGTTTTTTTTGCTTCACCTTGCTAACTTTGGGTTTCATTTAACCACCAGTGACTGTGCAACTATTTGTTTTAAAGTTTGACTGTTATCACTTTCATCGAGTCACAACTCAAAAATTTTGCTTATAATTTGACCATGCAACAATGTGACCACTAACTTTTGTTTCTTTTTTGGTTAACATTGGGTTATTTTCTAACCGCCCATGGCCATGTGACCATGCTTTAATTGACAACTTCTTCATTTCAAAAATTCACAACTCATAAATTTAACTATTACTAAAACCTTGTGATCTTATTTTATTGTCTAACTTAACTACCTTGAATACTTTTCATAGTTTCACACCCCTAACCTATGGTTAGTCTTGACTACCTAAGAATGTGTGATAAGATTTGATTCTTAACCATCTTGTTTGTTTTCACATCATCACAACCTTGAGCTTGACTTAGTTTTAACTAGATTCAAATATGTGATAAGCATTGATCTTAAAGATCTAATGACTATAATTAAAAACAAAAACTTAACTCCTTGTTTGATTTGTAGTGTGTGTCCATCTTCCAGCTATGTACATAGTGGTAGACAAGTGGTTCTATTTCATTAGTTGGAGAGTTTGATAACTATACAATATGATGGGCCCATTTGAACACATTTCATTTTATTTTTTTTATCACAACTTCGTACCCTTAATTTCCTTTTGACTAGAAAAAGTAGTGATCTGGCAATGACTATTAGATTGACCATATCTCATCTTCACTATGATTTAAGGTTTAACATTTCTTTCTCATGTGACGTTGCAAAAATTGTTCACCTGAACTTTTATTTTCTTTGGCATTGTTGCTATGTTTATTCCTTAGCATTTTCTTGAGCTGTGATCATGCGAAAAGGCTTAATTCTATTATTTTTATCTATCACTACCTTAACTCTAGATTACCTCTAAGTACCAATGATGATGCAACTATTTAGTATTTGAATGCTCTAGTTACCTTTTGTAGCTTTGCTATGTTAACTGTCAATTATCCTTAATCACTTGTGAATGTGTGACAAGCATTGAACTTTTAGATCTAATGGTTGGGAAGATACATCTCTAAGGATCATTATAATTTCAGCTCAAAATGCCATATGCCAATCTGGTCTTCATCTAATGATTTGAATTTAATCTTTGAGTCATTTGACTTGTCAACTTTGCAACATAGATGTGTGAATTTAATAAAAGCTATCAGTTGGATTTGAAAGAAAGTTAGACCACCTTTGACCAAGTTCTTTGATGATTATTTAAGAAGATTGAGCATTCCTGAATATTTTTGTCATCACTTCTATATTTGATTGAAAATCAACCTTCATGGGAAAAAACCCATTAAGGAGAAGGTAAATTGAAAATTCCTATAGAAGTATCAAAATAAAGAATGAGAATTTGAAAATCATCCTTGAATATTTCCATTATTTTGTGAGTGAGTGGAACATGATCTTTATCAAGTTAGGTACTAAATGTAACCATTATGAGACATCAATTTAGGATAACCCACCTAGTTCATTAGAAGAAAAGGAAAATGAAGGAAACCTACAGATAAAGTTCTCATAGATTAAGGAAAACTAGACTTAGGCTCACCATAAGGAAAAAAGAAAGAACACCACTTTTGGCTTGATGTGTAAAGTTCACTTATTTTATCATGGGAAGAAAAAAAGTGGGGAAAACAACTAGCTCTATCTGGGGGCTTGGATAATTCCATGTCTGAGTAATAAATCCTAGATCTATGGTTACACAATAGAATAAACCAAAGGTGGAAACACAACAAAATAAAACAAGGACAAAGGAAAAACAAGGAAAAGAAAAGAAAACTAAGGAAACAAAAAATGGAACTAAACATAACTATAATACAACATAGGGATTACCTATTTTCAATTCAAAACTTGATATAACTTCAAATCTTGACCATTATAGGTCAAGGGTAGTACTTCACCATCTGGATACACCAACTTGAAAGAGTTTCTCTAAAAATCTTGATGAATGGTGAATGGACCTTCCAAAGTGTCTCAAATTTAGCATGCATAATTTCAGGTGGTCTTATCTTATCCCATAGCAACACCACATCTCCTATCATGAACTTCTAGGGTCTAGTTTTCTTATCAAAAAAATTCTTAAACTTCATATAATGTTGTGTAATATGTTCTACAATATCCTCTCTTTCCTCTTCATGTTTTCTCAAATATAGAATCTAGTTTTCTAAGCAATCTTTATAAATGTCATCTTCTATCATAGTTTTCAACTTACTAGTAGCCAGTTCTAAAGGCAAAGGAAGACTTGCCTCAACTCTATAAACAAGTTCAAAAGGAGAAATATCAATCACCCTTTTCTGAGTCACCCTATTAGCCCAAAGTGCCTCATGAATTTTCTTGTGCCAAGTTTTGTGGTTAGCTAAGACAAGCTTCTCCATAGTGTTGATGATGTTTTTATTACTAGATTCAGTTTGACCATTTCCTTGCAAAAAATAGTCAGATGAGTGAATAATTTTTATGCCATATTTGAAACAAAATTCAATAATTTCAATAGAGGAAAAATAAGTTGTATTATTCGTAACTATTTTCGTGGGCACCTTGAGTCTTACCATGATGTTCTCTTTGATAAACTCGTACACTACCTCATGTGTAGTTCTTTTCATTGCCTTGGCTTCCACCCACTTCATGGAGTAATATGTAGCGATGATTTGTAAGAATGACCAAAACTAGATGTAATATTTATAGGACCTATGAAATTAAGACCCCACTGTTGAAATGGACCATCAATTACTACTAGTTTAAGAGGTAATGCATCAAATTGAGGTCTACTTGTGAACATCTTCCACTTCTCACATTTGGATACCCAATGGTAGGCATCTTTGAACATTCCGGGCCAATAGTAACATTGCATATGTACCTTGAAAGAAGTGACTAAAGAAGAGAAGTGTCCACCACAAGCTTTATCATGCAAGGTCTTTGATTTAATCTCTCTCTCTTTTTTCTTATGTACACATCTGAGGAATGTTCCATCTATTGAAATTTTGTATAATATTTCCTCCCAGATAACATATTTAGCTACCTTCAATTTTAGATCTCTTCTTTGTTTCACTATGAGCTATTTAGGACATTCTCCATAAGTTAAGAAATACATGATATTTTCAAACCATGGATCTTGTAGGCTCACTATCAAGACTAATTGATTTGCTTCAAGTTCTTTATCTTATTGATTTTCTACTATAGCTCTACATAATACATTCTCTCTTACCAATTTTGTAGGTTTGATCTCTATATCATATTCTAAATTTTAACTATCCATGTCCCTCTATTATTACATCCTACATCTTGCTATGTCAATATGCTTTTCACTACTATATCAAGAACATACACTATAGAATGAGAGTGTAATATATGAAATCTAAAATCCGTTGAGCTTTTACCACAACAAAGGCATGTTTCTCCACTTGTGAATGCTTCAACTCATGATCTTGTGTGATAGGAGCTTGAATTTATTCTTTATTTTCTTGCATAAGAATGACTAACGTGGAATACTTGGAAGATAAGCAATAGATCATGAAGTCCTTATTATAATTTGGGTGACACAAAATAGGAGCTTTTGCTATATCTTCTTTAATATGTTTAAAAGTTTGTTTTTTGGAATCACTACATTTGAAAGTTGAATTTCCTTTCATCATATCCATGATACATTTAGTAATCTCGAAAAAATCTAGAACAAATCTCCTGAGAAATTGTACTTGACCAAAAAAAGAGTTGATCACAGTCTTATTTAAAGGTAGACTCAATCTTTTTATAGCTTTTACTCATTCTACATTGATTTGTATCCCTTCTTGTGATACTATATGACCAAGTAGCTTTTCTTGAGTCACACAAAAGACCACCTTCTTAGGATTCAAGGAAATCCCATGTCTCAGCATCATTGTTATACTTTCCTCAAATCTCTTATATGATCCTTCCTCTTTTTTGAAAATACTATCAAGTCATCTAAATATATTACAATAATATTATCTTTCTTATTTAAAAAAAAAAAGTTCTATACGTCAATGGAAATTTGCACTAGCATTGATGAGGTTAAAAGGCATTGTGTGATATGCAAAAGTTTCCTATCAGGTGGTGAAAGCAATTTTTTGCAGATCTTTCTTTTAAACCTCAACCTGATTGTAACCTAAGAAGCCATCAAGAATAGACATAATTTCTACACCCACCACCATTTGTAATAGATGATCCATATTAGGAAGTACATAATTATCTTTTAGTAATGCTTGATTGAAGTTCAAAAAATTTATGCATATCCTTATATCTCCAATTTTGTTTCTCACTAGCACTATGCTAGCTATCTAGGTGGAATTATAGATGGGGTTTATGATTCTTTCCTTAAGCATTTTATCCACTTCTCTAAATATGAAATCAAAAACCTTTAGATTATAGCTTCTCTGTATGTACCACAAAGGAGCATTTGTTTTTGAAGGAATTTCGTGCTTCAATTCTCCATTCATGAAACTTTTCAAATCTTCATAACTACATGCAAATACATCTTGGTATTTGAGAAAAAATTTCTCAGCTTCTTTCCTTTCTTCAAATGTGCAGAATTTCCTAACATTAATCATCTTGGGACTTTGTTCACATCCGATCTTCACTCCATATTCACCAGTGGTAGGTCCTATTTTTGCTCTTTTCTTCTTGATATAAGTATCATGGAAATTAAACAATTTTTCCAATTCAATACAAAATAGGGAGGAATAGTATTACCTTGTAACTGGATGATGCCAAATTCCTCTTTCCTCTATTTTTTGGGATGATCCTCCTTGATATCACTTGAATCATTTTCATTAAAACTCCCAGTATTCTCCAGAAATAATTTTAGCCTTTTGTCATCTCCAAATACCTACTAGTCTTCTACATTATCAAGCACAAATGGTTGTTGGAATTCTTTAGAATAACTAACTGGGGGGGGGTTGAATTAGTTATCCAAGGTCTAGATGTATAAATAAAACTTTTCACAACTTAATGAACCCATAAAACATTTATCACCATGCATGCATCTATAAGGTTATTCAATCACTTAAAACCTTTAGATTACTATTAAATCAATTTGTAGGAATGTAAACATGATACATGACTAATTCAATAACAAACTTGAAATATTTATTTACATAGAAATCCAATTTGGGAAAAGCTTCTAGTAACATGCTACTCTTTTTCACTCTTCTAAAGTGATGTCCTATGAAAGGTGAACCTTGTTAAAGGTTACAATACACATTGTTAAATGTGACACTATTAATGGATTTCACTCACCTTTTTAGGAGTGAGCCTTATTAGAGGTCTTTAGACCATTCACTTGGAATATCACCTAGCTAAAGGATTTACAAATGACTATTAGGTCAACCTTAATCCAAAGGAGTTACCCTAGACTGATACAATTATTAAAAAGTAATAGTAAGGATTGATTTGATAAAAACTTACAAATCCATTTGTAGATTATAGATCACTATTTCAATCCTCCATTCTACTTGGCCTTCACAAATTTCATCTCTAATATGTTTTTCACCTTCAAGCATCCATGCCCTTAATCATTCTTGTTTAACATGCCAATCCATACTTCTTCACTTAGGTTACTTGATGAAGCAATACCCTTGACTCCTTGTCTTACTTAGGTTCTCACACATGAAAACCCTTGCTTTTGAACAACCATCCATATAAATAGAGAATTAAGATCTTTTTCCATTCATTCTCCATCATCCAATTTAGGATTAAGATATATTAAAGGTAAGATTTAATGAATCTACCCTATATTTCAAATCGCTCCTAGAAACTTCTCCTTCAATCCTCTTTGAATTCACCTCAAAATGGTCTACCATGAATTTTGTGCCACCATTTTATCAATCTTATCTTCTACCTAGTTTACATAATCCAAGAAAACAAACTTGTTAGCTCAGATCCATCGAATTCATGATCTTTCCAATAATGCAATGATTCAGAGAAAATGAAGAATAAACCAAAATATGCATATAGAAAGAACCATTATCCAAACCACTGGTCCTCAGGATGAGAAAGATCTTTTGCCCAATATAAATAGAGAAATACACAAAAACATGGCTCTTTCAAAATTTTTGGATGACTTATTTTCTTAACAATCACATACTGCAATGTAGAAACAATAAATTCTATTAACCAAATTTTGGACACATAATTATTGTTAGCCAACTTAAAATCATCCTCAAAATTTCCCTTTATTCATTTAGAGATTCACTCTTTGATACCTCAATACTGATAATATTAATAGCATTAGGACTCACTAATAATCACATTACTTTCACTAATTCTTCTTTATGACTTCATACCATTCTACCACACCATTTACTTAACAAGAATTGGGATCTACTATTTTTCTAATTTATATACTTAATAATCTAAGCCTCCACACTCAACTGCACCCATGTATTAGGTTTCTTTGATCATCTACAAAAATGCAAAACTACATGCTTTTTTGTCATGTCATCTCATACATAAATGGTTGTGCCCACAACTACACTCTATTAATACATTCTTTATAATGGATTTAAAACTTTGAAAATTGAACCACGTGATAGAAGGAGAAATTACATGAAATTGAAAAAACTATAACCGATTCTTCATTCATAAAAAAAAATTAGGTTTGTCTTTCATTAACAACCATTACCTCCCTCCCTTATTGCAATCAAGTTTTCTATCATGATAGAATCAATTAAAAACACACCATGATACTGAACATTCACATAGAGATAGGAGAGTAGTTACAATATCAACACACCAACTTTATTAACACAACACTTAACTCTCAATGCCTATTTTACATGCATGACTCTTTGGCTAAAGGCTAGAGAGTCATACCTTCTCTTCTTCCTTACACCCCAAGAAAAGTTAGCTCCTCTATAACTTCTCCCTATCCTTTCTATATTTTCCATTGATGACATTCTTATCTCTTTTTAAAGAGATTCTAGGGTAGTTGTTATAACTATCCCTCTACCCAACTTTTCTCATAACCCATTTTAAATAAATTTTCTCCTTATTTCAAGAGATGCTAAGGTAGTTATAAAACTAACCTAGTTACCCACAAACACTTAATTCTATTTAATGTTTTTAACACATTACAATACAATTTTATGAAAACTCCTCATCATGCTAACGGGTCAAGATGCTCTTGCATCATACTCCTAGGCTTAAAAGATTTCCATCTCCCATGGAAATGCTGATTTGTGCATGCTTCAACTGCTCACTCTAATGTTGCAACTAACTTGGCCGATATCCACCTTGTTTCATGCTACATCACTATATCACCATATTGCCATCTTATCCCCCCAAGATCCTGTAAAATGCTGACCACCCTTCACTTAGTGGTTTCTCTCTTGCACCTTCTACTTAGCGTTATCTTGGTGGAGACAATACCAAGACCTTTTCTCATGAGATCTTCACACAAGAACATCTTTGTTCTACTATAGCTTTGATGGATCACTCTAGAAACCTATTACAAATTCTACCCACCAAATCACCAGACCTTTCACTAGCTTTGATACCAATTTGATGCAGAGAAAATGAAGAATAAACCAAAATCTACATATTGCAAGAACCATTTGCCAAACTACTGGGCCTTGAGCAGGATGAAAAAGATCTCGTTAGGCCCATAGAACTGGAGAAACAAGCCAAAACATGGCACTTTAAGAAATTTTGGATGGCTTCTTTTCTTAACAATCATATACTGCAATGTAGAAACAATAAATTCTATTAACCAAACCGTGGACACATGATTATTGTTAGCCAACTTAAACTCATCCTTGAAATCTCCCTTTATTTATTTAGAGATTCATTCTTTGATACCTCGATAGTTATAATATTAATAGCATTAGGAGTCACTAATAGTCACTTTACTTTCATTGATTCTTCTTTATGACTTCACACCATGTTGCCACCATTTCCTTAACAAGAATTGGGATATGCTATTGTTCTAATTTATATACTTAACAATCTGAGCCTCCATAATTGACTACACCCATGTATCAGGTTTCTTTGATCATCCATGAACATGCAAAACTACGTGTTTTTCTATCATGTCATCTCATGCATAAATGGCTGCCTCCACAACTACACTCTATTATTACATTCTTTGTAATGGATTTAAAACTTTGAAAATTGAATTATTTGATAGAAGGAGAAATATTATGAAATTGAGAACACTAGAACTGATTCTTCATTCATAGAACAAAAATTTGGTCTCTCTTTCATTAACAACTATCACCTCCCTCTGTTATTGAAATTAGGTTTGCTATCATGATGGAATCAATTAAAAACACACCATGGTACCAAAAATTTGCATAGAGATAGGAGATTAGTTACAATATCAACACACCAACTTTATTAACACACCACTTAAATCTCAATGCCTATTTTACATGCATGGCTCTCTAGCTAAAGGCCAGAGAGCTGTACCTTCTCTTCTTGATTGCACCCCAAGAGAAAATAACTCCTCTATAACTTCTTCCTTTTCCTTCTATATTTTCCATCAATTACATTTTTATCTCTTTTTAAAGAGATTCTAGGGTAGTTTCTATAACTATCCCTCTACCGGACTTTTTCATAACCCATTTTAAATACATTTTCTCCTTATTTCGAGAGATGCTAAGGTAGTTATAAAACTAACCTAGTTTCCCACAAATACTTAATTCTCTTTAATGTTTTTAACACATTACAATGCAATTTTATGAAAACTCCTCATCATGCTAGTGGGTCAAGATGCTCTTGCATCATACTCCCAGCCTTAAAATATTTCCACGTCCTATGGAAATGCTGATTGGTGCATGCTTTGACTACTCAGTCTGATGTTGCAACTAACTTGACTGCTATCCACCTAGTGTCAATCTATTCTCAACAATCTCCTTCTTCACCAATGGTCTATATATGACTTGCACATGATACCTTTTATCTTTAAATTTTGAATGGGGCAGTAGTAAAGATGTAAATGTTGCTAATGAGTTTGTCTTTAAATTTAGCTCTCTTGGCAGATATTCTATTGAGAAAGCATCTAATCCTTTTATATCATCCCATACTCTATTACAATAAGGTTTCATTTTATGATTTTTAATAGAACACTAACCTTTTATTAGGAAAATAATTAATTTATCATCTCCTTGAGCTTTTAAAATTTTGACTTCTTTTTCTTTTGTAGCAATTATTCCAAGAAGTAAAGCTTCATACTCAGTTGTATCTTTTTTGTTCTCAAATTATAATTTGAATACCATTGGTTCAAGTTCACCTTCTAGAGGTATCAATAGTTTTCTTGCACCTGAACTAGATGAAGAACAACTTCCATCAAATTCCATCATCCAAATTTGTGGTATTTTATTTTTTGTAGAATTTTGATTTTCTTCTTCTTCATCCTTTTGTTCATCAACACTATCATCAGTGACTATCATGTATTTACCAAATTCTAATTCCTACTATAGGATTTGAGCTTTGGGATCATCTGATTTTAGAATAATGAATTTGGCCTTCTCTTTAGGTTCTAGCTTAACTTTCTTACAACTCACTAGAATTATGAATTTGGCCTTCTGTTTAGGTTCTAGCTAATGATTTTTCCTTTGAATTTAGCTCTCTTGGCACATATTCTATTGAAAAAGCATCTAATCCTTCTATATCATCCCATACTCTATTACAATAAGGTTTCATTTTATGATTTTTAATAGAGCATTGACCTTTTATTAGCCAAATAATTAATTTAGCATCTCCTCAAGATTTTAAAATTTTCACTTCTTTTTGTTTTGTAGAAATTATTCCAAGAAGTAAAGCTTCATACTTAGTTGTATTGTTTTTGTTCTCAAGTTATAATTTGAATGCCATTGGTTCAAGTTCACCTTCTAGAGGTGTCAGTACAATTCCTGCACCTGAACTAGATGAAGAAGAACTTCCATCAAATTCCAGCATCCAAATTTGTGGTATTTTATTTTCTGTAGAATTTTGATTTTTTTCTTCTTCATCTTTTTGTTCATCAAAACTATCATTAGTGAATATCATGTATTTACCAAATTTTAATTCTTGCTATAGGATTTGAGCTTTGGGATCATCTAATTTTAGAATAATGAATTTGGCCTTCTCTTTAGGTTCTAGCTTAACTTTCTTACTACTCACTAGAATTATGGCCTATGTTCAATCTAATCATATTTCTTAACCTAAATATCTACTAAAAATTATACTCAACAATAACCTATAGCTAGTAGGAATATTAGTAACCAAGATAGTAAAAAAAAAATTTCTTTGGATGAGCAGCTAGGGTTACTTGAGCATCTTTGATTTTCCAAGTAATGGAACTTGCTTGGTGTCTATAAAGTAGCATCTACCATGAACTTTGGTGAGAGTGAGACCTAAGGCTTTGGCTATAGGCTAGGGCATAACAATATTAGAAGCTCCCTAGTCTATAATAAATTTTTTCAACCTACAATCATTTATATAAATGGATACAAAGAGAGGCTCATGCTTTTGGCAAGGAAAGGTGGCTATAACTATGGGTTCTTCTTGTTCGAAAAGATTGGATGTCAAGGATTCATCTTCTAAGGATGACCCAGCATTACAATTCAGATTTATATCATCATTTTTATGGTGGTCTATGAATCTCTTTTATTTAGTAGGATTATATTTCAAATAATCTATAAGATAAATTTGAATTTTAGAATCTTGGAAAAATTTAATAAAGTGAAAGGGACCTTTTTCCTTATCGATTGGAGAATCATCATGCCTTGACTAACATCTTTAGTACCTAAAGTAGAGGGAATAGCAGTTCCTAAAGGAGAATTAGAAATCATGGTTTTTCCTTTTTGACTTCTAGTGAGCATGGTATATGTAATACCATTTATAGTAGCATAGTATTCTCTATATCTTTCTGAGTCAAAATTGTACCCTAAAAATAAAAATATAGAGTCGTCATTCAAGCATGAATTTTTTTTAGCCCTCGACATTGAGGTATTCAATTTTTTAATGATCGACAACTATATCATGAAGACTACATTTGGGCAACTTTCTTGATCATGGTCCATTATGAGATGAAATACACCAATTTTTCCCTTTTTAGAGGGCGCTTTTATTGCTAACCATTGTTATGGACAAGTCAATTGTAAGGGTCTACCTTTATTATTTCTCTCATTATTATTCCTTCCAGTCTAGTCTTGGAAATTTTTCTGATAAAGGTTATTGAATTTGGGAAGCTATATCTTCATGGAAATAGGCTCATTTGACAACTTTTACATCATTTTAGCCTCTAAAGAGGTAGTACCACTAGTACTAGCCTTAGTTTGTATCTCACATTTCTATCTTCTCGCTAAGATCATATATCCTTCTAATTCCACTAGTGTTCTCTACACTACTATAAGATTAGCAAGATGGGCCAGCCTTAAATCAAATTTGATATGATGCGGCATGGCACTTATGAAGAATGTTTTCAAGATTCATGTAGTAGGCCTACCTACCACAGGGATCTTGTTAGTGATTTTATCAAAATTAGCAACAAAATCTCTCATACTTATAGAAGGTTGTTTCTTCAAGGATGTTAATTATGCTAACAACACATACTCATCTTCAATTATTTTAAACCTCACTTCAAAGGTCATTCTCATGGTGTCCCAACTTGTGATTGAAGCATCGACTAAATGATAAAACTAATTAGTTGCATCTTCAACCAATGTTTCAATGAATAATTAGATAACAACATCTTCATGTCCAAGACCTAAAATAAGAGTTGCTGCAAAGAAAGGTTTGATATTCTCATATATAGATGTTTTCACATTGCTTAAAAATTTGGGAATATTCTTCCTAGGACCTGTAGTAAGTGGACAATATTCTCTAAGTTGTAAAGGACTAGTTGTAGTAGCCCAAGGAGCTTCCATGACTGTTTGTGCAAGGTATTGCAGAAAATTAATAATAGGATGAGTAACTACTCCAATTAGGGTCAATCCTTGACAAGTAGAAGATAATGAAGCTTGTGTCTTAGGAGGTGAAGGTGATCTACTTCTTCTCTTCCTATCACTTATTTGATATGGTACTTCTAATATGGGGAAGCCAAGTTCTATAAGCCTTTTGAATACAGGATCTTGCCCACCTTTCTCTTTGGTACTCCTGAGAAAAATCATCCCTAATCTAGAGCTTCGAATTAACTATATTTTTGAGCTTTGTGTTCTTCTCTTTAGATTTCTCTTTCTTGTGTGTCAACTTTATCTTCTTCTTGTTCAAGCACTTGGCTACCATTCCTATAGTGCTTGTATTTCTTCCATATATCTATAAAAATGTGTTCAATGAAGAAATGATATCTTCTTGGTCATCTTGGAATCGAAGACTAGGTTGGAGTATAGGAAACATACAATGAGCATTGATCATAAAGATCTAATAGCAATAATAATAATAATAACTTAACTCCATGTTTTATTTGCATTGCGGTTCCATCTTCCAACTGTGTACATAGTAAAAGATAAGTGGTGCTATTTCATTAGTTGGAGTGTTTGATGACTATAGAATATGATGGGTCCATCTAAACATCTAGCATTCTATTTCCTTTTCTTTCTTCTCTTTTCCTTGTTTTTCCTTTGTCCTTTTTTTTTTTGTTACCACCTTTTGTTTATTCTTTTACAAAACCAAAGATCTAGGATTCATTGCTCAGACATGAAATTGTCCAAGTCCCCAGACAGAGCTAGTTGTTGCCCCCACTTTTGTTCTTCCCATAATGAAACAAGTGAAATTTATGTATCAAGTCAAAAGTGGCATGCTTCAATTTTTTTTTTTTTATGGTGAGTCTCAGTCTAGTTTTCCTCAATCTAGGAGGTCTTTATCAGGTTTCCCTCATTTTCCTTTTCTTTTAATGAACTAAGTGGGTTATCCTAAATTGATGTCTCATAATGGGAAAGTTTAATACCTAACCTGATAAAGATCATGTTCCACTCACTCATGACATAATACATATATTCAATGATGAATTAATTTGTGCATCTATCTTTCAAAGTTGACAAGTCAAATGGCTTAGAGATTAAATTTTGATCATCAGATGAAGATTAGATCAATGGATAAAATTTTGAGATGAAATTATAATGGTCCTTAGATATATAGCTTCCTAGCCATCAGATCTAAATTATCAATGCTTTCATGTTTGCAAGTGATTAAGGATAACCCACAATTAATGTAGCGAAGTTGCAAAAAGAAATTGGAGCATTCAAATATTGAACAATTGCATCATCACTACTGATTAGAGGTAATCTAGAGTTAAGGCAATAAGAAAGTTAAATAATAAAATTAAACCTTTTCACGTAATCACAATCTAAGAAAATGCTAAGGAATAAACCATAGGGATAGTGCGAAACACAATAAATGTTCAGGTGAATAGTTTCATCAAGGTGGCAAGAGAAAGAAATGTTAAACCTTAAACCACATCGAAGATGTGAGATTGTCAGTCTAGTAGTCATTGATGGATGATACCTTTTTATAGCCAAAATAAAATTATGGGTACATAGTTGTGACAAAGAAAATAGAATGACACATGTTCAGATTGGCCCATCATATTCTATAGGACCATCAAACTCTCTAGCTAATGAGATAGCACTACTTGTCTGGCACTATGTACATAGCTGGAAAATGGACCCACACTACAGATCAAACATGGACTTAAGTTTTTTTTCAATTATAGCCATTAGATATTTAAGATCAATGCTTGTCACATGTTTGCATCTGGTTAAAGTTGACTCAAGATCAAGGTTGCGATGATGGGAAAATAAATGAGATGGTTAAGAATTAAAGCTTAGCATATGTTCACAGGCAGTCAGGACTAATCCTAGGTTAGTATTAAAAAATTGAAAAAATTATTCAAGGCAGTTAAGTTAGACATTAGTGAAAAATCACAAAGTTCCAGTAATAATTAAGATCCTGAGTTCAAAAGTTGTGAAATGAAGAAGTTGTCACTTAAAGTGTGATCACATAGTCTAGGGTTGTTAGAAAGTAACCCAAAGTTAATTGATGAAGTAGTGAAAGTTATTGGTCACATCATCACATGGTCAAATTATAAGTAGACATTTTGAGTTGTGACCCAAAGAAAGTGATAACAATCAAACTTTAAAAAAATAGTTGCATGGTCATTGGAGGTTAAATGAAACCTATAGGTAGCAAGGCAAAGAAATAAAAGCCATTGATTGCATGGTTGTAGAGGTTAAAGATAAATCATGAGTTGAAGTAGTGAAGTTGCAAAAGGAAAAAATATCACATGGTCACAAAGGGTTAATTATAAGCTAGGGTTGAAGCTATGAAAGAACAAAAATAGGTGTTCACATGGTCATAAGGGGTTAAATGAAACCTTGAGTTAATAAAGTGATGTAGCAAAAAGCTAAAGGTTGCATCATCACTAGTAGTTTAAGTCAACCTTAGGTTAAGGTTGATCACATTGTCACATCAGAAGAAGACATCCAATGAATGATAGTTGCAAAGCCGCAAAAGCCAGTCATCGTATCATCATGTCTAGTGAAGATATCAAATGAATGATGGTTGTGAAGAAGCAAAAAGGGAAAAAGTAAAAGAGTTTTAATGTTTTAATCATGATCATTGATAGAAGATCAATGGTAGAGATTTAAATTTGTAGTGACTTTTGGGATATGAAATACAATTTTTGGTGCCAAGATGACTGCTACAGATCTAAGAGAAATATGGATAATTCTTTAGGGTTTCTAACAATTTCTACTTCCCTTCTCTGATGTATTGAATTCCAACCAATAACTATTAGATTTTTGAGCATTTCAAGTTCTCTTCTAGTGTAATTGATGAATCCATAACTGGCCAAGAACCCAAAGAGGGTGCCTATATATGAATTTTCAAAGCAATAGAAAGGTTAGAAAATTTTGGTGTGAAATGCTTGTGTTTGCAGAGACAAGAATTGTAGTGTTTGATACCATTGATTTACTGTTTCATGCATATGTTAGTCTCTCTATTTCTTTCAAGTTAGATTAGAAATTAGAAAACAAATGGAGTTTTGTATCTCTTCTCAATTTAACTAACTTATAAGTAATCAAAGAATTGCTAAAGTTAAAAGAAATACTTATATTTGTAGTCTTGTGTCTTACTATCATATCATATCATTCTGCATATAATTCATGCTATAATTTTTTCTAATTGCATGATCAATTATGTGGATTTATAAGATTTGTGAATTTTTGGAATTGATCTCATTTCAAGACCAACCCATTGCCTAAGTTAGTCCTACCTAGGTCTAAATTGGTTTACCTCTTCTGTTCTCTAATCAAGAACACATGATAGTAGGATTCGAAATAAAAAAATTCTTTGAAAATCATATATAAGGGAGTTGTACCTATAATTTAGAGGGAAATTAGTTATCAAGTAACATTTTCCCAACTATTGTATTCTATTTTTCTTTACACACTTGGGCACTTTGGGAGTTATTGTAAGAAAAAAAATGTGTTTACAAAAAAACTCATGATGGTGAGATCTATCATCACTCATGTAGAAATAGTACTCTGTAATACTCTTTTGATTATCTTTTGCACTATTAGAGGCATGTCTACATGTCATGTGGATAAAATAGAAATATGAATGGAGTTGTAATACTTAGATTGTGTCTCATTTTGGGGCTGCAATGTGTAGTTCTCTACAAATTCAAAAATTGATATTATAGTTCTAATGGGAAAAGTCTCCTTACACGTTCTAAATTGTTGATCCAACCACTAAGACCTATGACTATGCCTTGCATACTTGTAGAATTTTTTTTTCTTTAAATCTGAAATAAAACCAGCCACATAGATTTCTTTTGCAACCAATTCACATCTAGAGCTCTCATCTCCATTGTTTAATGTGTATTTCACTATTTCATATACCTTTTTTTACTATTGCCCTCCCAAGATCTTGTTTGCACCCCTCATGGAAACATGTGTCAAACTTGGATAAGTCACCACATTCTAAACACTTCTCATTTAAGGAAGCATTTATATAAAAGAAACAACCATCAAATCTAGGACATAAAATTTGATCTAGCAAGTCTCTTGATGATTTTGGAAGCCCTAGCACCAAAATTCTCCAACATTTCATTGCTATGCAAAGTAGAATGTATGGAGTGTAATAGTTCCTGGTGCATAGAAAACTCCACATGATATTTGCAACATGTATTTTGAATCTTAAGTGGCACATGATAAAATGGCTTCAATGATTCAAAAGCCCTTTGTGATACATGCAATCTTGGATAAATCTGTCTAAATTTTTTGAACAACATATTTTGAATTACCTCTAAATAATGTTTAGGATGTGGTGTGCAATCTCTAATGCTAATTATCCACTTCAACATGTCGTTACCATTAGATGACACTCTTGAAATAGAGTGCAAAAAATGTGTAATTTATTGCTTCACATCATTAGTTGGCTTATTATCAAAACATGGAAGTCTCCCACCAAAAGCCCATGTATCATTTTGAAGAGGATCATCAATTATCTCTCATCTAGTAAGTACTCTTCTCAAATTAGTAAATTTAGGTTCAAGTCAATACAATTTTGTCTCATATATCTACCCTTTCTCAAATGATAACTCACCAAAGATGTTGTAGTAACCCTTCGAGAAACTCTTTTATCCTTCTCCCTACTATTTTTCCCAATGCTATTGAGAGAACTGAAAATATTTTTCATAATAATGGCATTTATTTCCATTTTCTTATTGAATAGAATCTTCAATTTGGAAATCATAGGTCTCATCTTTTGCATCTTTAACAAGTGCATAAAAAGTCGACATTGCTTCACCACTATCTTGTTGCTGAAAAACATCTTATATAGTCTTGAAATCCATAATCGAGTCGTTCTTTATGATTTTTTTCCTTCGAATTTACTAATAATCATTTCATCAATTTCAATTATCCATTTTGGTGTTCTAGGACCTTCATTTCAATTGTAATTAGGAGATATGTAACGTTCCTAGGTATTTTAATCTTTGACATGGTCAATCATGGCATTTATGTTATGAACTAGTTCATTCTCCAAATTTTCAATCCTGACATTGTCATTATCAATTGGTACATTTTCATATCACCTTCCATCAATACATTATTATCAACTTGATTCACATTTAACATACCTTGTCTCTCCCTTCTGCGATTTACCTTGTCTCTTTCCCTATATGTGGGAATGTCTTCATTGGATACCTTCCTTTTGCATTTAGGCTTTTGACAACTATTGCTCTCCATTCAAACAAAAATATTGGATAACTTATAAAATCTTGTACAAACCTTTTGAAATAATGGGCCACAAACAAATTTTTTTTTGCAAACCCATGAAATACCAAAAAAAACGTGATTGTCTAATTTGTAGTGATAGAGAATATTTTGGGTAAAAGTCTACCAGTAAATAGATTTGGGCACCCGATCCCATATTGGGTATTTGATTACATATTGGGTATCCAATAATATTGAATATTTGATTCTAAATCAAATAATGGTATGATATTAGGTACCCAAAATCAATACCAAAAATTTGGAGGGAAATCAATTAGTGAGAAATTTATAGTCATATATATACTATTTACTAGAGAGTAATTTTATATTATTAATATATAATTAAATATTATTATTAAATAATAATATAGTATTATTATTATATTATATAGTAATATATTATTATACAATATAGTAATGGATTATTATTATTGTTAAATAAGTAGTATTTATAATGATAAATATTATTTAGTAATCGATCATAAGGGTCAAAGGGGGTTGTAGAAAACCTATGACCCCTTTCGACCTATTTCATCAAAACAGGTGTCTCTAGGGTTCCTAGGAGCCTTAGGGACATATGGTAATCAATCATATGGGTCAAAGGGGGTGATAGGCAAATCCATAACCCCCTTCAACCCATTGTATCATGACATGTCCCTAGGGGTCCTAATACACCTAGGGACATATGGTAATTGATCATATGGGTTGAATGGGGTTGTAAGCTAACCTACGACCCCCTTTGACCCATTTCATAATGACATGTATCCCTAGGGGTCTTAGGACCCTTGGGACATATGGTAATTAAGCATATGGGTAGAAGGGGGTCATAGACTAACCTACAATCAACTTCGACTCATTTCATTGTGACATGTGTCCCTAGGGGTCTCAGGACCCTAGGAACATATGGTAATCCATCTTAAGGGTTGAATGGGGTTTTAGGATAACCTATGACCCCTTTTAACCCATTTCATCATGACATGTGTCCTCAGGAGTCCTTAGACCCTAGGGACATATGGTAATTGATCTAATGGGTCAAAGGGGTTGTAGGCTAACCTAGGACCCCCTTCAACCAATTTCACCATGACATGCATCTTTATGGGTCCTAGGGTCCTTAGGGAAATATGTTAATCCATATTAAGGGTCAAATGGGGTCATAGGCTAACCTATGGCCCCCTTTGACCCATTTCATCACGACATGTGTCCATAGGGGTCCTAGGTCCCCTAGGGACATATGATAATTGATCATAAGGGTCAAAGGAGGTTGTAACCTATGACCCCCTTCAACCCATTTCATCACCACATGTATCCCTAGGGGCCTGAGGGCCCCTAGAAACGTATGGTAATTGATAATATGGATTGACTGGGGTCATAAGCTAACCTACGACCCCTTTTGACTCGTTTGATCATGATACGTGTCCCTAGGACCTCTAGGGACATATTATAATCCATCATATGGGTTGAGGGGAGCTATAGGCCAACTAATGACCCCCTTTGACCCATTTCATCATGATACAGACATATCATAATCGATCATATGGGTTGAAAGGGGTTATAGGCTAACCTATGACCCCCTTCGACCCATTTCATCTAGACATGTGTCCTTAGGGGCCCTAAGACCCCTAGGGACACATGATAATTGATCATATGGGTCCAATGTGATCATGACTAACCTACAAACCCCTCCAACACATTTCATCATGACATGTGACCCTAGGAATCCTAGGACCACTAAACACATATGGTAATCGATCGTATGGGTTGAATGGTGTGACAGGCTAACCTAAAACCCCTTCAACCCATTTCATCGTGATATATGTCCCTCAGGGTCCTAAGACCCTTGGGGACATGTTGTAATTGATCATATGGGTTGAAGGGGGTCATACGCCAACCTATGACCCCCTTCGAATCATTACATTGTGACATGTGTCCCTAGGGGTCTTAGGACCCCTAGGGACATATGGTAATAGATCATATGGGTCAAATGGGTCCATAGGCTAACTTGTGACCCATGTCGACCCATTGCATCATGACATGTATTCATAGGGGTCCTAGGACCCCTACAGACATATGGTAATTCATAATATGGGTCAAATGGTGTAGTAGGCTAACATATGATGCCCTTTCATCATGATATGTGTTTGTAGGGGTCTTAGGACCCCTACATACATATGCTACTCGATCATATGGGTCGAATGTGGTCATAGGCTAACCTATGATCGTCTTTGACCTATTTCATTATGACATGTGTCCCTAGGGGTTCTAGGATCCCTAGGGACATATGGTAATTGATCATATGGTCAAATGAGATTGTAAGCTAACCTACAACCTTCTTTAACCTATTTCATCATGACATATGTCCCTAGGAGACCTAGGACCCCTAAGGGATTATGGTAATCAAACATATGGGATAAATGGGGTCATAAGCTAACCTAAAACCCCTGTCAACTAATTTCATCATGACATGTGTTGCTAGGGACATATGGTAATCATCATATGGGTCAATTGGGGTCATAGGATAACCTATGACCCCCTTTGACCCATTTCATCATGACATGTGTCCTTAGGGGTTCTAGGACTCCTAGGGACATATGGGTATTGATCATATGGGTTGCATAGTGGCATGTGTCCCTAGGGGTCTTAGGACCACTAGTGACATATGATAATATATCATATAGGTTGAATGGAGTCATAAGCTAACCTATGATCCATGTCAACCAATTGCATTGTGACATGTATCTTTAGGGTTCCTAGGACCCCTATAGACATATGGTAATTGATCATGTTGGTGTTTTGAAAAACTACTAGGCAACAAAATGCTCAATACCAAAATGACATCACTCATATAATCTAAGAACTAGCCAATTCCTATTAACAATTACATGTGCAAACTATTTGCACCCAACATCAACAAAACCAAGAGTGGTTTTCTGCTCTGTTGGATTTGCAAAACTAGGGTGGGTATGCCCAGGGATGATTCAAGACTGGGAAGCATTTTTATGAGAATTATTTCAATTTCATTCTGATTCTCATCTTACATCCTCAAATACATGCATAATTCTTGACATTTTGATAAATACATCCAATATAATAGATCTGGCCAAAAAGCTTCTATAGATATGCATGAATACTTAGCAACAATGGCTAACTAAAGCTAAAACATTCCATGAAAACAAGTATAGGCCATCTTTGAAAATCTTTAGGAAATAAAAGAAAAATTGATTATAATTCTACGTTTGAGAACCATTTATGACATATTTCTCTTCCAGCTAAATCAATTTGACCCATGCCTAATCCATTAGGATTCAGAGTCTACTAAAAATTCTTAGATCTAATTTGTTGCCTTAGAACAAATGTTATCAACAATTCTATCAGAATTCATCATTCAAAAATCCTTTCCACTACTACAACAACCTTATCAAATTCATCAAAGCTTTTACTTAATCCATTGAACTAATAGTAGTGATAAACAGATTTACAACCTAACTGGATTGCATTCAATTGCATAAGCGTTTACCCATACAATATCAAGATAACCAAATAATCAAAAGGAGACAAAATTTAGAAAGAACTGATATGGGGACAACTCATAATTTATATTCATTTTGTTTGAAAATTGTATAAATTTATAGTAAACTCAGAATGACCTTAGGAAGAAAGATAGAGATCATTATATCATTCATGTATTCTTAGGAATTAACAGAGAAAATATATCATAAACTTTCTCCAAACATTGGACCAAAAATAGGCTAAGTATATTACTTAGAAACAATAGAATTTGGCCTTTTCCTCTAGCCCTTGAATCTCACTTATATAGTGTGAGATGCAAAAATCTTCAGGCTTAAGGGAAAATGATAGGTGTCCTTTACAAGAAATATTTACATACACCTATCATAAAATGACAAAAATGTGGGTAACAAAAGATGTCCAAATTAAAACATTCTTTTTGGTGGGTCAGCTTCTGTCACATCTTTTAACACTACTGAGTTGGCTACTATTCTAATCCCTCTTTGTATGCAATATTTAAACTAGCCAATGATGAAGCTTGTTCTGATGATGGCACACTAATCTCCACTTGTGGGCTTTCACCATCCTTACCCTATATGGTGGGAGTAACTTCTACCTTTGTCTTTTCTTTGGTTGTATAAACATACTGTGGGCTTGGGTGTACAACTGAAGGTGACAGATTATTCTTGTCTTCTTCTTCCAGTTGAGCTTGTGTAGTGACAGTGTCAATTATTTGGATCTCTTCACCCTGCATCTCATTATTGCAAGCTTCATCTTCATCAAACTATTCCCCAGGAGCTATTTCTACCATCCACTTGTCAAAAAGTGTGTCATCTGGCCAATTGAATAGAAAAATATCCCTCTGCCTTTTTAGCACATACTCAGCTTCATTATTAATAGCATCAAATTCTTATTTTAAAGAATCAAAGAATATTTGAGCCTTTACCATTTCTTCTATTGTGGTAGCCCACCATGCATGTCCTGTTTCATTTATGACTTTATTCATTCTTAAATAGAATAAATCATCAAGTTCCTTTTCCCATTCATCTTTGTTTTTTAAATTATTTTTCTTATCTAGGGCACGAGGAAAAAAATTGAATTTTTTTCTGTTGTACTTGTTCAAGTAGCATATTATTATTCTTTGTAAATGAATCCTTTTATTGTCAATATCAGCAAGATTAGAAACAATGTCAAATGGTTTTTTCAATTTGATCATAAGAACCCCTTATGAGAGAGAAACACAAAAATGTCATTGCTTTCTCCCTCCTTACCCATTTATTGAAAATAGGCTTTAGAGCCTCATCATTGGCTTTCAAATCCACCTAGATACTAATCACCCTGGTTAACTGATCATGAATTAGTGGCCATTCAAATTTTTCCCCCAAATATGTGAGAGCTTTTCTTAGTTTATCTTCATATTTGGACTCCAATTCAACATATAAGGCCCACAATTTACCTTTTTCTTCTTCAAAATCCTTAGAAGTCTAGTACATTGGCCTTTGGGGTGTATCTGGTATATCTATGAGTGGGGTGGATTTGAAGGGTTCAACTAGGGGCAAGGGTATGTTATTCTTCGCCTAGTGGATTTTCCCAATAGCTTGTTCTCAAGCTCAATTTTCTTTTTTACCTCTTTATTGTAGGCATCCACCACTGTTTCATACTTGCTATGAAGCTCAGTCATCTTCTTTTCTTCCCTTTCTGTAGTAGCCAAGGAAAATTGAGAATAATCCACATTCATGTGGGGTACATGTACATGTGAGGTATCAGCAACTCTCCTCACAATGATACTCCCTGTTAATCCTAAATCATTAGGCTATGATTGAGTAGCCTTGGATCCTCTTCTTAATGACCACATAACAAGAGAACCTTGGTCATTACTAAATGCAGTTCCCAAGAACTCCTTTTTATCTAGATCTTGTAATCCTAAATTATTTGATACAAAATAAAAAATCAAGGAATCAACAATGTCCCAATTGGGCAAAAATAAAATGTTTACAGCCTTTACCATCTATCTCCCTTCTTTAGGGGTTATATTCTTGAACTCTTGTATCATTTGTTCCTTTATTTGATTCTGAATGGAGGCTTCATCCATTTCTGGATGCTTGGCTTTCATATTTTTACATCTTTCCTCAAAAATGTGCATATTTTCCCTCCAAGCAAACTGATGGAAAGCCCTAGATTTTACAAAACTGTTATTAGACAAAAATTGCTGACTGGCTTCTTCCAAAATAGGGTCTAATTCCCCTCCCCTAAAATATGCTATAGTTAACTCAAAACATGGCACAGGAGGCTCCTAGGGGTTCCCTTTATCAATCTCTGCCTAGGTAACAAAAACTCCCCCTTGTGATCCATTTTGTTCAATTTTCTCATCAGTGGGCCGCTCCTCCTCAATTCTCATAGGGGTTTGGGAAGCTAAGTAACTTTAATCATGTGATTCCTCTTCCCTTATTATCTTTCTTCTCTTAGGAGAAGGTTCAAGTGGCCTTTCTTCAAAAGTAGCACTAGTAGATTCAACTATTTTCTTTCCTTTATTCACAATGGGCCTTTGGTCCTGAATGACAATATATCCTGAACTCCTTTGCACAACTAGTGGGCCTGCCCCTATATTGGAAGTGAAACCCAATCTTCTCATTATTTCCTTGGCTTTATTTGGAAAAGAATCAATGAAATGTTTCTTCTTCTAATTCATTACCTCCATTATTTTAGGGAATGTACTCATAAGCTTATTTATTCTATCTACAATAGTTGCAACATTACTAAGAGGTCTGTAATCTTTGTTAAAACAATTAATAAAATTCACAACTTTTGAATAAACTCTCCATTTTTCTTTGTTTGTTTCTTTCTCCTATAGAGAGTACTCATTCCTTATTACATCTTTAGGGAAATAGAATTCATGCTCAACTGGATGACGCTTGATCCTATGCCTAAGGGATTAATTCAAGAAACCTTCTACATCATAAAAATGAGAGTGAGATACTACCATTTTATATTGCTCCAAAAATTTGTAGAGGAAAACCTGCCCTTCCTTGGTTATTACAAATTGGTGGGCTACTGTGCAAGTGGGAAAAATTGATCATATTCCCCTTTTGTTCAAAAAGGCCTCTTCTACTTCTCCCAACTACCACAAAAATTTAGCTACTCCAACCTTCAAGGGCACTCGGTAAGGTAGTACATGGGGTGTTCCCTTGAATCCATAAATTTTGATAATAGTTGAAACTGAATATGGGATAATATCTCCCCAATTATGTGAAACTTTCAGATTATGGGGTTTGTCCATAGGCCTAATGAGGTGCATTAGTGCCATAGGAATTTTGGGATTTTCACTCAATATGAGGCATCTCAGTTTAGAGGCAAAGTGCTTGTCAAATCTAACAAAACTTGCATTTTTTGCTTCTCGAGTCATATCTGCACTCCATAATTGAATTGGCAGTGCTTCCCCCTCTTGTTCTCTATTCAAAACCATTTCTTTATCAAAGTATGTAGCCCCCTTAAATAGAAACATGTGTATCAATAGGGAATATTGGCCCCAAACCTTCTCCACCTTGCCCATAGCAATCCCCACCAATCCACTATGAATCTCATCAGCCAGGTAAGAAGAAAAATAAAAAATTATTCCCACACAAAATGAGGAGATTTGAGTGACCATATACATGAAGCTCACAAGGATAAAATCTTCTTCACCTGCTCTAAAAAGTTTGCACAAGATCCTGTATATCTCTACTGCCCTGGCATTGAAGCATGCTTTCTTGAAAGGTTCTTTAGAGGATGATGTTATTGTTGGTAGGTTTCCAATTCTCCCAATGTTTGCCTTCAGTGCACCTTGTCTAACTACATCCTTCTTCGACATATATTCCTTTTCTAAATCTATCAAATCAATGGGCACATTATACCTAGTGAGAGGTCCCAAATGAAAAACTTCCCTAATCTCTTCTGGACTGATGGTGATTAGAATTTCACCACCTACTCTTCTCACTACCATAGTGTCTTGATCATAACTTTTTTCCATGGCCTCAAGGGGGTCATAATCCATAAGCACACTAGGAACAACTAGCTTTCCCTGGTCAAAATTCCATATATTGGCATGTGGGGCATACAATTACTTTTCTGCAAACCATTTCTTGAAAAAAATTAAATTGGTTTATGAAGTTTGAGCATCCTAGACCCAATTACCCTTATCATATAATCCATCAGCTATCCTCAACCTAGTGTTTAATGAGGTCAACTTTTTAACTTGCACTGTCTCTACAGTAGACTTAGGTAGCAACTCAAGCAAGTCATCATGTAGATTTCTATCCAAATAATTTACTTGACCTAAAAATCCCTTCTTTGGAGGCATTTTTTATTATTCTTTACAGAACTGAAACACCTATAGATATTATAGTAGGATTACTTACTTGAATTCTATCCTCATTTTCCTCTATATTCCTACAATTTTTTTGCAAACAAACTGCTTCACAAACTTGCCAAACTGTAGCACAATTTTCTTGAGTAATTGCTTCTACTCAAGAATAGATCAAAATTTTTGTTTGCATAAGGTGAAACTTTTAAAATCTTCCATATTAGACTCTATTTTTCCTCACATGTGAAGCTTTCATGTCTAATTAATACAAAAAGTGGCACCACCTTCTACATTTAAATATGTGTCGTCGATCTTTAAAAATCCTACCATCATGGGATATGGAGAAAAACAACTTGGCATCATACTTCACAAGTTGGCTAGTCGATCCAATGAAAACTGCCCACGTACATAGCTCCTTCCTTGATAGCACTTCTGTCTAGACCCACTGGTGACTGAGGACACATGTCAACAAGTCACTACTTCGCCATACATAAAGAATGAGCACCTTGCCATAGTGAAGTAGCGACAACCTTCGATTTGATCTTGATCTTGTGGATGATATATTACTGTACTGCTTAGACGGATAGTGGTGGTCCCATTTTTGCTACCTCGCTATACGTATCATCCAAGAAACTTTTCATGGTGAGATAGGAATGGCCTTTGATCTAAGATTATATTAAAGGCAAAGAAACTGCATCAAGTACCCTATAGAGTGGTGGGTCCCATACTTGCTATGTCACATGGATTAAACAACTTGCAACTTTCCATAGTGAGGTAGCAAGAACTGTTGATTCCACTTTGATCTGACAATCAAGATCTTTTGTACACTTTATAAATGAGGTGTGGGTATGAGGTATTGATAATGTAGGAAATTATGCATTGTTGGCAGCCAACAAGACCTTACTTTAGTCCTAGTCACCATCCATGTTACTTGAGGTCCCACCAGTTGTTGATTTTGCAGTGCCTCGCTACTTTGCTAATGGTGAGATGTCAAATTTTTTTTATATCGAGGTAGCGAGCTCCAATAACTTTAATAAAACTTGGCACTATGAAATATAATGACCCATCAAATCACCATTGCTCTTACTAACTACTTCTGACAATAGTAGTTATTGCTTGTCATGCCACCTCGATAAACCATGGTTATTGAGAATTTTTAAGGCCACCGTGTCTTTGATTTTATGGCACCTCTCTACTTCACTAATAGAAAGATTTTTTTATTTTTTTGATAGTGAGGTAGAAAGGCATCAGAAAGACCCTCACTCTGGTGCCAACTTCTGACTGCTTCTACTAGGTTCCTTTTCCTATTTTGATAGTACTTGCAAGGTGTATGTGACTAAAAAGTCAGCCAGAAAACAAATATCCGATTGTAGTATCTTCATTTTTTGGTCCCATTTTATAAACTTTCTGGCACTTTCTACCTCGCTATGCATAAAAAGTGCTCAAGTTTTTATAGTGAGGAAACGACAATGGTAGATTTATTCAGATTGAACGGTAAGGAACCTAAGAGAAAAGGTAACTCGGGGGCGCGAAAAATAAAAAGGAAACAAAATATTCTCTCAAATTGATTTTCCAAATATTTTGCACCTAAAAATTTATGAATGGAATGAAATGTAGGGTTTTCACAAAAAATTTCAAAGGCTAACAAAAGGATGACTTAGCTAGAAACCCTACTCACCATTAATGGATAAAATCTGAATTTTGTATTCTTGGACAAAGGAATTTTATCATACAAAATTTAGACCAATAGTGGCTCTATTTGGGGACATTGTATCCTCTAGATTCAATTTTTTTTGGAGAAGTAGACCACACACTTGAGCTTTAAAATGACAACTTAGAGAGAGCAAGAACGCAGAACAGAAGAATATACAATGACTGTACAGAAAAGACAAAGATTACACAAAATGTACAAGGAAACCTAGACTACTATTCATGGAGAAAATAAGTATTTTTCAAGAAAATACCTCTTAAAGAACTATCCATGAACTAGCAATTCAAGAATATTGTTTGATAGATCTTTGAGTACATAAGAATCGTCACCCCAATTATTTTCAATTAGATTAGGGCCTAACCGGATAGGATCAAATTTTCCATGTTTTTCTTTATCTTCTATCCTAGAATTCCACATAAGGACCAAATCTCCACTTTCAAATTTCTTGCTCACTATCATCTTATCATAGAGTGCTTTAACCTGCAGTTGCAACTTTTGGTTTCTGATTGATGCTTCTTTCCTGGTCTCAATTAGCCCAACAAGTTCATCCAATCTTTATTGCATATCATCAATGAGATCTTCATCATATATGTGAATGTAGTTATAGAAACCTACTAAGTTGTTTTGGGGCATTCTTGCTTGAATTCCATACACCATATCAAATAGAGCTACACCAATGGCTTTCTTCACAGTTACCCTATCAGCCCATATTGCTAACTGTAACTTGGAATCCCATGCTTTCTTGATATCATCCAAGGTTCTCTTAATAACCTTTAACATGCTCTTGTTTGTGGATTCAACTTGTCCATTTCCTTGTGGATGATAAGGAGAAGATGATGATCTTGTTATTCCATATTTATCACAAAATTTGATGAATTCTTCAGAACTAAAGCACATTGCATTATCTATTACAATTTTCTGAGGACAACCAAATCTAGAAATAATATTATTCAGTAGGAAATTATTGACAACTTTACTTGTTGCATTTCTTGTGGGGATAGCCTCTACCCACTTTGTAAAGTAGTCAGTAGCCACTAGAATCAAAGAATAGCCAGTGCTAGACTTGGGGGAAATCTCTCGTAAGAAATCCATACCCCATTGTTGAAAGGGTGCTTGGACCTCCACTAGCTTCAATGGTGTATTACCTGAGAACTTTAGTTTTCCAACAAACCTCTGACAAGGGTCATATTTCCTAATCATAATTTGAGCATCCTTGAAAAGAGAGGGCCACCAAAATCTAGCCCTCATGACTTTATGTGCTGTAGTCTTGGGCGTATAATGTCCTCCACACACTCCAGCATGCATTTCATTTAAGACTTCTTTTGCCATTTCTTGATCAATACACTTCAGCAACACTCTCTCAAAATATCTCCACCACAAACTACCTTGGACAATTATGTATCTGATGGCTTGTAATTTAGTACTCCTCTTTTCATTTTTAAGAAAATGGGGAGGAGCTTCCATCTGTTGCAGGTAATATATGACATTAGTGTACCAATCACAATGATCCATGTCACATAAGTCAGATCTAAGGTCATCAACTACCACATTTATCTGATTGGAATTCAAATTAGATTCAGCCATGAGTTTAGCCAAACCTTGAACTCTTACCAACTTAGTTATCTATATTTCAATATTAAATTCTTGGATCCTGTTGATCCATCTACACCTTTTGCCTGATACTTCCTGTTGAGAAAATATGTCCTTCACAGCTGCACTAGGTACAAAGGCAATAACAATAGCACCTACTAGGTAGCATCTAAAAGCCTTTATAGCCTTTACAAAAGCATATGCCTATTTTTCATTTATCTCATATTTCAGTTCAGCAGGCTGCAATGACTTAATAAAAAAGGCAATGGGTTGTTCATATCTTTCTTCATTTTTCTGCAACAAGACTAAAGCTACAGTGTGAAATGATGCAAAAGAAAAAATATGCATAGGCTTTGAATAATCTGGGGTTCTAAGGACTGGAGCATTTTTTATTGCAATTTTAATATCCTAGAATGCTTGTGAAGGCTCACTATTCTAATCTATAGTAGCTCCCTTCTTGAGCATCTTTGAGATAGGTCTACTAATTTCAGCAAAATTGGTAACAAACCTTCTAAGGACATTAACTTGGCCAAAGAAGGATTGAATTCCTTTTACAATTTTTGGCTTGGGGACTTTATCAATAGCTGCTACTCTCTCAGGATCTATTTTCACCCCATCTTTAGACACTATATGTCCTAGTAATCTGCTTTCTGTCACCCCAAAAGTACATTTCTTTGGGTTCAAAGATACTCCGTATGCTAGAGCTTTGACAAAAAAATTCTCCAAATGCCTACATTGATCCTCAGCCTTCTTAGAATATGTTGTAAGATCATCGTGGTATACAACCATAAATTTGTCAATATAATCATGAAATGACACATCCATAGCTCTTTGGAAAGTAGCTCCTACGTTAATCAAGCAAAACGACATCCTTACATATACATATGTTCCCATTGGGGTTGTGAAGGTTGTCTTAAATTGTTCATTCTCTTTTTCCAGAACTTGATTGTACCCAGAGCAACCATCCATCATGGACATTAATTCGGAATCAGTTACTTGCTACAACATGGCTTCCATATTTGGTAATCCATAATTGTCCTTCAAGGATGCAATGTTCAGATTCTTGAAATCCACACATAATCTTATGTCTCCATTTTTATTTCTGATAGGTACCAAATTTGAAACTTAGGTGGAATGTCTAATTGGTTTGATTACCCCCCATCCCTTAGTTTCATCAACTCTTCTTGCATTTTGGAAGTTAGGGTATGGTTTACTTGTCTTTGTTTCTGTCTGAAAGGTTTTACATTATCCTTTAGTGGTATGACATGTTGGAACAAATCTTCCCTATAAGCCTTAAGGTCATCATATGACCATGCAAAAACATGTCTATACATCCTAAGCAAGTCAATTAATGGTTTTCTGATTTCGGTAGGCAAATTTTGGCCGATATAAGCCTTTTTTCGATCCTCATCAGTACTAAGGTTTATCTCTTCTAATTCCTAAGGCTTAGGGTCCTTAACTCCTGGTTTGACTCTATCCTAGTCATCAAAAATACTTTCCAAAACCACTAACCCCTTAGGCATCTTGTTTTTTTTCAACTACATAATCTCCTAGCCAAAAATGGTTTCCTTACCATCTATGGTTTCAATTAAATCACTACAATCCATTTCCTAACCATGGTACTTGTCTTCATTTAAAAAAAAATTTATAATGTCTTTATCATCTTCAAAGACTTGCCAATTTTTGATGTTATTAGGTATAGAATGTCTATTTTGTACCTCAATTTGAGAGATTCCTACAAATGATATCTCCTTAGGTTTGATTGCTAAATTTTCTAGTAAATCTACCATTTTATTTTGAGTCCTATCTTTCCATGAGATACCAAATGCATCAAAAGATTCTATCTAGTCCCAAACAACATTTCTATACTATTTTAACCTCCTATTCTTGGATTCATAGGTTCCTTTTATCTGGGAAATAACTAGTTCAGAATCACCTATGACATGCAATTTCTTGCTTCCATGATGTGTAGCAACTTTCAATCCTAGCAACAAGGCTTCATACTCTACTATATTATTTTTGCAAGAAAAATTTAAAGTGAATAAGTATCTAAAAGTATTTTTCTCAGGGGAAACAAAAACCACACCTACCCCTTAACCTTCTTTTGAACTTGCCCCATCAAAAAACATTGTCCATAATATTGGTGAGTTGGTGCAACATTCAACTTCATGCTCAATTATAGCAGGCAGATTCTCAACTTCTTGAATGATCAATTCAGCTCTGAAGGCATTTACACCAATATCTAAGAAGCAAGTGCAATCTTTGTCAATTTCTTCCCCTAAAATGTGACTAACCCTTGGTTTTCTATTTACCTTGATAGCTTTATCCCCAATGTGGAAAGTAGCATAGTTTAAGTCACATTGCAGACTACCCCCCATAGTAGCACTCAATTTTCAAGACAGCAACATTGCATGGTGTGGAGGTATATACACTACAAGAACTGACATGGTTAACTCTACTTCAGGATATGTAGCTAATTTGAATGGTAAAGAATTTATGGTGCCTATGACTAGGACTTCCCTAGCATCCATTCCTCTACATCTACCCTGCTTGGTGTCCACTTTCAACCCTAAGGCTTCCATTACTTTGAAAGGCATTATGGTGTTAAAAGTTCCTAAGTCTATCACACAATTTTTTAGGGTCTTCCCTTTTATGATCAGACTGAGGAAAAATGGTTCAATATCTTCTATAAAAGGCCACTGAGGAATCATCTAAAAACATTTGGGGAATTTGGGATATGATACCACTATCCTCCACTACTAATGGGATTTGTGGGATAACAGTTTGTTCTACAATAATACTATCATTTCCTATCCCTCCCAACTATGATAAAGCCTTAATTTTATGTTCTTCAATTCTAAGAAGTTTAGAAAAGGGTAATTTTATAGTTATTTGGGACAA
Source organism: Cupressus sempervirens (assembly GCA_028749045.1). Classification (NCBI taxonomy): domain Eukaryota; kingdom Viridiplantae; phylum Streptophyta; class Pinopsida; order Cupressales; family Cupressaceae; genus Cupressus; species Cupressus sempervirens. The sequence goes on along the minus strand of CM053786.1, from coordinate 670,905,217 downwards.
CATGGCTATCATATCAATAGGTTCAACAATAGTGGGTTTTACAAGAATACTTGGAGTTGAAGTCTTTTGAACAACAAGCACTATTGTTTTCTTGATAGTATCAGATCCTGACTTCTTTCCTCGCACAATTGGGTTTGTTGTTTCATTCATTTGAAATTGAACCTTCTTTTTTGGTTCCCACTTCTTAACCTTGTTGTCTTTGATCTTAGGCACATCTATATTGACCTTCTTACTTTCATCATTCATCTTATGGGTAATGTCTTTAATTAACACATGTGATGGCTTTCCTGCATCATTATTTACTATTCTATTTCTCAAATTGTAGTTACTATGGACTTGGGAAATTATTTCTATTATAATTCTATCAATCTCCTCTTTGGAGGGCATTCTTAAGCTTGTGTGACCTACATCAGAAGATGTAACACATACCTTCTCTACATCATAAACTTCATCATCTGATAGCACTTGCTCATGATGTAATTGATAAGCAATTCTCTAACTGAAAATATCATTTTAAAGTTCTTCAAAATTAGAATATATAAAGTCATCACACATCATTACCATATTGCAACTTATTTCATCATGGATTTTCTCTTCATTTTCTTCTTCAAGTTGCACACCTTGATCCGAGGCAAATGTTTGAGCAACAACACAATAATTAGAAGAATGAGATGATTGACATACAATGCAATATGGTACATCATCATTCATATTTATAGTGTTCCTTTGTAGGGGATCTGGGGCACCCTTATCCTTCACATTTTTTATCTGGTTAGGAACTGGCTTACCATCTTTCCACTGGGTGGTGTCAAGGTAATTTTACATTCTAGGTTGCCTATTGAAACTATTGTTATTCATAGGGGTTTTCTTAGCAACATTTGGCTTATTGAAACTGGTGGGATTCATCTTCTTCAGCAATTCCAATACCTAGCATATTGTAGGTTCTTCTAGCTTTTTCCCTATAGGAGTTTTATCACCCTCCCTTTTGTTATTATTTTTGGGATTAAAAACCTTTGGATCATCCCTCCTACCTAGTTTTCAAGATGCCTTCCTATTATTTTCTATATTTACTACAACTTTATAGGCATCCCTTAAAGTTTTGGGATCCTTATCCCTCAATTCATAAGCCATTTTGCTATCAAAAGCATTGAAATATGTTGTGAGATAGACATCCTCATTTAACCTAATAAATTGAAATAGTCTGTACATACCTTTCTGGAATCTTACATTGAAGTCAAATGTGGACTCATTTGGGTTTTTCTTGATGTTATTGAATTCATTCAACATGAATCCTACATTAGTGTTGTCTCCATCTTGCTCCTTAAACAATTTCTCCAAGTCACTCCATGAGGTGATGCTATCATCAGGTATCCTCCTAAACCAATCCCTTGCATCCTTAGTTCATGAATGCACAAAAAATTTCATTACCATATCTTCATGTTCAACTTCAAAATCATTTAATATATCAATAAAAATTCTCAAATGTTCTTCACCAGTAATAGCATTATTCCCAAAAAACTTAACCACTTTGCCTCTTAAATCAAACAATATGGGATGTGGAGAACTAGGGATACCAACAAATGATATTTGTCTATACTTTTCTAAGTATACATGTTTCTTCTAGAAACTAGGAACATTTGAGGTACTCACTATACTAGCTTGATTTAGACAAACTACATTTTGAGTTTGTTGATGTTGGACAAAGGGGACTTGGGGGCTAATGGTGGATGATGAAGCAGGGGTAGATTGGGATATTCCCTGAGTTGAGATTATTGGACCACCAGCTGGTGCAAGAGTTATAGAAGCTGGAGCTGGAATGGGTAAATTTGGCCATGAGGCTAAAGTAAAATTAGTCTTAAGGAACTAGATTTTTCTCCTGGTTTCTTTAGCTTGAGCTACATTTTCCACCTTCTTAAGTTCTTTTGCAAGATCTTCCTTCTCCTCTCTAGCCTTCTCTAGATCTAGATCTAATTTTGACATGGAGGATTGTATGGGTTTGCTTGGTAGAGCTTGAGGTTCATTTATTTGGATTCCCATAGCTTTACCTTTCCCTTTATCTAAAGCTTTTGCAATGGGTTCTACAGGGTCCACTTGAATAGGTTTATAGGCTTGGACTTGAGCAATAACTGGTTCTTGCCTTTGATTTGGGCATTTTTCTTGTTCTTGAACTTTAGCTCTCAAATTGTCTACATCTCCAAATACATCAGTATGGAGAGTTGAAGTATTTTCTTCTAACTTTTTATTCTCCTCCTTCAAGGCAGCCATCCTTCTCAGCAGAGCATCCCTTTCTATTATGGCATCCAAGGTGGCTTGCTCCTTCTCCTTTTCAAGATGAATGCGTTTAGCTTCTTCCTTAGCAACCCATTTCTTCAGAACTCCTATCTCAGATTGCACTTCTTTAGGGTTTGCAGAAGTAGCGTTTGAATTAGTAGGATCATCCTGATCTATAAGATTGGGCTCCAGGTATGGGGCTACTCTGGGATTAAAAGCATCATCAAATGAACTCCTAGATCCTAGCCTATGCTTCATATCTGCTATAAGATCTGGCCTTGATGAAGCAATTCCTACCGTGGACACATCTTTGTCCTAAAAAACTCTCTCATCTAGTAATGGGGTACTTAAAATGCCTCCTAAGAGTCTTGTAGTTTCAGATTTAGAACTGAATGAAGAAGACTCTCTCCCTAGTACTGGTTGATATTGGGAATTGATGGATACACTACCTCTAGGTTTCTAGGTGGGATTTGGATCTATTCTTTTCTTATTTTGGTTCTTCATACTACCTTGGGGTAAATTAGTATACATTGTTACATCAAGATTGGCTCTCATGTAAGCTCTTGTGTTCTTTCTCTTGTTAGCCATATTCACCTTTTGTTAAAATAAGCACTAGCTTCAAAACCTTGACCGAGTCACCACCCTATTCTTGGGAAAATACACAATGAAAATTATTCTTGACTCAAAGGAAACAACACACAAATAGAAATAGAAATATCTGACACAGATAGACCAAACACTAAGATCATAAGACTGCAACTCTTGCTTGTTAGATAAGGCACTTGGATAGGTTGGGTGCGTTAGTGTGTCACTATGGTACTTGGGCTATTCTCTCTGTAAATTCTCAAGGTTTGTCACTAAAATATTCCCTTATAACCATGGGAAAAGCTTAGATAACCTAATACACACATACATAATAGAGCCAAAGAAGCTACAGTATTTTTCACAGATGTGTTGGACAACTCTATAGTAAAGTTGCCATTTTGTTGGTGTTATGAAAAACTACTAGGCAACAAAATGCTCAATACCAAAGTGACATCACTCATACAATATAAGGACTAGCCAATTCATATTAACAATTATATGTGCAAACCATTTGGACCCAACTTCAACAAAACCAAGGGTGGTTTTATGCTCTTTTGGCTCTACAAAACAAGGGTGGGTATACCCAGGAATGATTCAAGACTGATAAACACTTGTTTGAGAATTATTTCAGTTTCACTCCAATTCTCATCTCACATCCTCAAATACATGCATAATTCTTGACATTTTGATAAATACATCCCATATAACAGATTTGGCCAAAAATGCTCTATAGATCTGCATGAATTCTCAGCAACAATGGCTAACTGAAGCTAAAACATTCCATGCAAAGAAGTATAGGCCAACTTTGAAAATCTTAGGGAAATAAAAGTAAAATTGATTATAATTTTACATTTGAGAAACATTTATGACATATTTCTCTTCTAGCTGAATCAATTTGACCAGTGCCTAATCCATTGGGATTCAGAGTCTACTAAAAATCCTTAGATCTAATTTGTTGCCTTACAACAAATGTTATCAACAGTTCTTATCAGAATTCATCATTCAAAAATCCTTTCCACTACTACAACAACCTTATCAAATTCATCAAAGCTTTTAATTAATCCATTGAACTAATAGCAGTGATAAACATATATACAACCTAACTGGATTGCATTCAATTGCATAAGCCTTTACTCATACAATATCAAGATAACCAAATAATCAAAAAGAGACAAAATTCAAAAAGAATTGATATGGGGACAGCTCATAATTTGTATTCAATTTCTTTGAAAATTTTATACATTTACAGTAAACTTGGAATGACCTTAGGAAGAAACTCAGAGATCATTGTATCATTCATATTGGTGCGGGAGCCCTCGACAAAGAAGGAGACCCGAAGCTTCCCTAAGGATGATCTTCAGAAGTTATAATTGTTTTATGATCACATTGGATCAATAGGTTTCCATTATGTAATACATCCTATAAATGTGCAATCTAGCAACTTGGAATAGATTATAAATTCCATAGTTTGCTAAGGTTGGCGGGACTTTAGATAGACTACTTAAGTTTTGTTAATTTTTGTGGCTAGCACAGTTTTAATGATAGATGTTGTTACCACCGTGGACAACCCCTCCATAAGGCGGTTGGAACAATTGTTTTATGGTTGCAAAATGATGCAACTATATGTTACAAGAAAACAAAAAGAATGGGGGATGGTGAGTCGATTCAGAAAAATTGAGAGTTTGTGTCAGAGGATTCTATAAGAAATAAAAGGGAGAATCTGTTTGTTTCTTTTACATAAATGGAGCTTTTTTTTTGTGTTAGCAAGATTGATTCTTAAGCCTAAAATTTTTGATTTCCCATAGTGTTTGGTTTAGTGATTGAATTTGGTTGTCTCCAAAGTCACTGTCAAAGGAAATAAAGGAAACAGGCTGATGTCGAAACAGATGTTGTGTTGAATACGAGATTTTGTTGAAATGACAAAAATGGTTCTCAAACTGTCATGAAATCTGTTGAATTCGCATAACATTCTATCTCCAATTTGAACCTGCAACACTTGGTGAAGAAATTTTTGAAACGTGCCCTAATCGGCACTTGGGGATCCTCCAAATCCCCGTTCCTTTCCAATGACCCGAGAAAAGTAATGAAATTCGGTGAGGAAAGATGTAACCATATGTAGTCTTTTATTTGTGTTTTGATTTCTAAAATGATGGAAATGAATAGACAGAAGTGGGATTAAACTAAGACAAGACATATTAGATGTCTGGTCAATAGAAGTTTGACACCTTAAGGAACCCGTAATCTCTCTAAAACTTTAGACCTGGTTATGCAATGGGAAGAGTCAGAGCACTCACCTCAATAAATCCGTTTGTATGTTTGAAGAAGGATGCCTATTTAAAAAGAATGAGCATTGAAACTCATTTAAGAATAATGAAATTGCCAGAGCAACAACAAGAAATGAACTGGGCTATTGGCGGGAAAGAAGGTAAATAGGGTGTGCAAGAGTCTGTCTTTATTCATAAAGTAGCAGAGTATGATTAATTCAATGAGGATTACGGGCAAAATAACGAGATGAATGTTTTAAGGGACTTGAACATTTAGTAATGCAGATTTTTAGTGGTACTTCAATGTCAATTAGGAAAAGTGGTATTAAAATTTTGTTTCCATCTGAAGTTGAGATTGGAAGTCAATGTTGTTTTCATCCTGGAAGACATTGAATATTCATTAGAGTCTGAAGCTCTACATCAATTAGTATCAGAGCAAGAAAGATCCTTAGGAGATGGATTTGACACCATGTCGGTGGAGGAAGAAGATGTTGAGATCTCAACAAGGATCATGAATGTAGAATTTGCCAAGATTGTGAAGAAGCGGATTAATCTAAACAAAAAGTTAAAGAGAGAAGTCAAGGGACTCAAAGGAAAGGTTGATAAGAAGAGTGGTGGAGACTCTGAGGGAGAAAGAAGCGAAGCAGATCCCCTTGGGTAGGATGAGGAAGAGGTTCCTATGGATCAGAGTCTACTCTTGAAGACCTTGAAGTCCATGGAAAGAAGGACGATGGACACTAAACTAGATCTGCCCATGTTTAATGGGAAGATGGATCCAGAAGCAGCAATGGATTGGGTTGATGCTCTCACAAGTTTCTTTGAATGTGAAGACATACCTAAGAATTAGAGGGTAAATATTTCCAAGTCCAAGTTGAAGGGACTGACACTTACATGGTGGAATTTCACTCAAGATGAAAGGGTGAAGAATGGCAGGAGGCAGATAACTACTTGGAAATGGATGGTAGTCTTGCTGAGAGAGTCATACGTCCTGAAAGATTATGAAGTTCAACTTCATAAGAAGAGGATGAATTTGATGCAGAAAGATCTAGATGTCTCAAGTTATATGGAGGAGTTCTAGTGACTGGTTATGAAATCCAAAACAACAGAACCAGAAAGTGAAAAGCTTGTGCGATATATGCAAGGGTTAAGAATCATAATTCAGGATGAACTTAGTTTGAGTAATTCTACCATAGTAAAGAAATGATATCAGTTAGCATTGAAGGTTGAGGAAAAAATCTAGAGGAAGCAAGAACAAGGTGGTAGAGGAAGAGGACACAGAGATTTTGGAAACCGGGGCAGAGGTAATCCTCAAGGGAGAGGAAAAGGTCATAAGGATTATGGAGAATCTAGTCATGAACAAAGACAAGGGGAGAGTAGCTCTAGAGGGTCTTTTGGAGGAAGGAGATCAAACTCTAGAGGAAGATCTGGAGGAAGAGGCTCGACTGTAATCAAATGCTTTAGATGTCATCAACCCGGACACTTGGCATCAAAGTGTCCTGGAAAGGAAAATAAAAATGGTGAAAGGAGAACCAATTTGGTGAGAGATGAAGACACATGCAACATGCATTCAGATGAATCGTTTGCAGCACCAAAACAAGGAGAGACACTAATGATGAGAAGGGCATTAATAAAGGCAACTAGTCCACCAGAACCACCCCAAAGGAAGGCACTTTTTAGAACTACATGTAAAGTAGGAGACAAGGTATGTAAAGTGCTTATTGATTCTAGTTCTACTGATAATTTGGTGTCTCTTGAGCCAGTTGAAAAGCTGAAATTAGAAAGGATGAAACATCCCACACCCTACAAGGTATCATGGCTCACAAAAGGATAGCATACAATCATAGAAGAGCAAGCATGGATTGAATTTCAGATTGGGAAATACAAGGATAAGGTACTTTGTGACATAGTGCCTATGGACACATGTCACTTGCTCTTGGGGAGACCGTGGCAATATGACTTGGAGGCACACCATGATGGAAGGAAGAACACATATTCCATAAGACACCAAGGTAAAAAGGTAACGTTATTACCCCTGCCTAATAATGGTGAAGAACAAAAGGATTCCAAGTTTTTTTTTGTAGGAGGAAAAGAATTTCTAAAGGTGAAGAAGAGGAAAGACACTCCTTGTTATGCATTGGTAATTTTGCCAAAGGCACAAGAAGGGAAGGTACTAAAAGTAAAAGAGGAACCTAGGAGAGTAGGTCCTAAGGAGGTAGCAGATTTGCTAGAAAAGTATAAAGACATAGTGACTAAGGAGTTGCCAAATACCTTACCCCCAATCCAAGAGATTAGCCATAACATTGATCTAATTCCTGGAGCCACACTTCCAAAAAAAGTAGCCTACAAACTCACACCCCAGCAAAATGAAGAGATGTCCAAGCAAATCCAAGAACTTTTGGAGAAGGGTTTGATTACTAAAAGTTTGAGTCCATGTGTTGTCCTTGCCCTGCTGGCACCTAAGAAGGATGGGACTTGGAGATTGTGTACGAACTCAAGAGCCATTAGTAGGATCACTATTAGATATAGGTTTCCTATGCCTCAAATTGAAGACCTATTGGACCATTTAGGGAGTGCAAGGTACTATTCAAAGGCGGATTTGAAGAGCAGGTACCACCAAATCAGAATAAGGGCTAGAGGTGAATGGAAGAAAACGTTTAAAACTAATGAGGGGCTGTATGAATGGAGGGTAATGCCTTTTGGATTATCCAATGCTCCTAGCACATTCATGAGGCTCATGAATGAAGTGTTGAGCGTATTTCTTGGCAAGTTTGTAATTGTCTATTTAGATGATATTCTTATTTTTAGCAAGACTAAGGATGAGCATTTAGAACATTTGAATTTGGTCCTTAAAAGATTGCAAGAAGAAAAGCTCCTGATAAATTTGGAAATGTGTGTTTTCATGTAGGAAGAATTGGTATATCTTGGCTTTGTGGTCTCAAGTGGTAGCATAAAGATGGATCTGGAAAAGGTGGAAAGCATCTTGAATTGGCCCTCTCCAAGGACCATGACAAAAGTTAGAACTTTCCATGGTTTGGTTTCTTTCTATAGGAAGTTTATAAGGGGATTCAGTTATATCTATGCACCAATTCTGGAAACAATCAAAGGGGGGTAGAAATGTAAGTTTGTTTGGACCAAAGAGGCTAAGGAGTCTTTCCAAAGTCTAAAAAAAAAGGTGGCATAGCAGCTTGTCCCAGCTTTTCTAGATTTTCAAAAGGTATTTGTGATTGAATGTGTTGCTTCTAATGTAGCTATAGGGGCTGTTTTAAGTCAAGAGGGAAGACCCGTGGCATTTTTCACCAAAAAGTTGAATGAGGCAAAGAGGAAGTACTCCTCTTATGATCTTGATTTGTACGCTTTGGTGCAAGCCTTGAAAAAATGGAGGCACTACCTCCTTCCAAAAGAGTTTATTGTTTTCACAGATAATCAAGCACTCAGTTTCTTGAATAGCCAAGAGAAGTTGAGTCACAAACACATGAAGTGGGTTGAATCAATTCAAGCCTACACTTTCTCTATCAAACACAAGAAAGGATTGGCAAACAAAGTGGTTGATGCATTGAGCAGAAGGGCCATGACAGTCCAAGAGGTAAGGTTGCAAAGTGTAGGTATGGATTCCTTGAAAGGCATGTATGAAAATGATGAGGATTTTCATGAGATTTATAAGGTTTGTTCTAATTTTTAGGAAGCATATCATGCTGAATATGCTGATTATTTGATTCAAGATGGTTTGTTGTTTAAAGGACATCAATTATGCATTCCTAGGTGTTCTATGAGGGGTAACATCATACAAGAAAAGAATTGCAGGAGTATGAGTGGACACTTTGGGTTGGATAAAACTCTAGAATAGGTAAGAAGATATTATTTTTGGCCTAAGATGCAAGGGGATGTGCGGAAATTTGTTGAAAAATGCACTATTTGTCAAAAGGCCAAGGGTACTTCCACTAATGCTGGATTGTATCTATCATTACCCATACCTACGAGGCCATGGGAAAGTTGTAGTATGGATTTTTTAATGGGACTACCTAGGACTCAGAAGGGTTTTGACAGCATTTTTGTTGTGGTAGACAGGTTCAAAAAAATGGCCCATTTCATACCATGTAAGAGTACCAGTGATGCAACCTATGTAGCAAATCTATTTTTCAAGGAAATAGTGCAGATACATGGACTGCCTCAAACTATTGTATCTGACAAGGATGTGAAGTTCATTGGGCATTTTTGGAGAACCTTATGGAAAATGTTAGGAACAAATTTGAACTTTAGTTCAGCCTATCATCCCCAAACGGATGGGGAAACTGAAGTTTTCAATAGATCCTTGGAAAATTTATTGAGGTGTTTGACAAAAAAATACGGAGATAAATGGGATAATATTCTTCCACAAGCTGAGTTTGCCTTTAATGATTTGGTAAATAGAAGTACAGGTAAAAGTCCATTTCAGATTGTGCACGGATATCACCCAAGGGGCATATTGGAGTTGAGGGATCTTCCTCACAATGAGCAAGTGAGTGCTCATGGATAATAGTTTGCTGACAGTATGAAAGAAATTCATGATCAAGTATGGTTGGCATTGCAAAAAAGTTCACAAAAGTATATAGAGAATGCTGATAAGAAGAGGAGGGATGTACAATTTCAGATAGGTGATTTAGTATGGGCATATCTGAGGAAGGAAAGACTGCCAAAGGGAAAACACACCAAACTTCTTATGAAGAAAATGGGTCCTTGCAAGATTCTCAAGAAGCATGGACTGAATGCTTACAAAATCTCTTTTCCCTCTCACCTTGGTATTTCTCCTATCTTCAATATTTGTGATCTAACACCATACAAAGGTCATTTTGATGCAGGTTTAGAGATTCATGTGGATGAATTGCAGATAGATGTTGCCGATATTCCTTCTCATGTACCTAAGAAACTGTAATGGATCCTAGATACAAGGGTTGTCAAAAGCACCCAGAACAATGTGTACAAATAGTATCTTGTGAAGTGGTTTAGACAGTCTGAAGCAGATGCCACTTGGATGGATGAAACAACATTATAGAGGTATGGTATTTCAGTTGAACAGCTTATCTCAAGTGGACTTGAGATCAATCCACCCCGGGAGTATGGTGCGGGAGCCCTCGATAAAGAAGGAGACCCAAAGCTTCCCTAAGGATGATCTTTAGAAGTTATAATTATTTTATGATCACATTGGATCAATAGGTTTCCATTCTGTAATATGTCCTATAAAGGTGCAATCTAGCAACTTGGAATAGATTATAAATTCCATAGTTTGCTAAGGTTGGTAGGACTTTAGATAGACTACTTAAGTTTTGTTAGTTTTTGTGGCTGGCGCAGTTTTAATGATAGATGTTGTTACCATCGTGGACAACCCCTCCATAAGGCGGTTGGAACAATTGTTTTCTAGTTGCAAAATGATGCAACTGTATGTTACAAGAAAACAAAAAGGATGGGGGATGGTGAGTCGATTCAGAAGAATCGAGAGTTTGTGTCAGAGGATTCTATAAGAAATAAAAGGGAGAATCTGTTTGTTTCTTTTTCATAAATGGAGGTGTTGTTTTGTGTTAGCAAGATCGATTCTTAAGCCTAAAATGTTTGATTTCCCACGGTGTTTGGTTTAGTGATTGACTTTGGTTGTCTCCAAAGTCACTGTCAAAGGTGATAAAGGAAACAAGCTGCTGTCAAAATAGATGTGTTGAATACAAGATTTCGTTGAGATGACAAAAATGGTTCTCAAACTGTCGTGAAATCTGTTGAATTTTCATAAAATTTATCTCCAATTTGAACCTACGACACTTGGTGAAGAAATTTCTGAAACATGCCCTAATCGACACTTTGGGATCCTCCAAATCCTCGTTCCTTTCCAATGACCCGAGAAAAGTAATGAAATTCGTTGAGGAAAGACGTAACCATATGCAATCCTTTATTTGTGTTTTGATTTCTAAAATGATGGAAATGAACAGAAAGAAGTGGGATTGAACTGAAACAAGACATATTGGATGTCCGATCAATAGAAGTTTGACCTCTTAAGGAATCCGTAATCTCTCTAAAATTTTAGACCTAGTTATGCAACGGGAAGAGTCAGAGCACTCACCTCAATAAATCTGTTTGTATGTTCGAAGAAGGATGCTGATTTAAAAAGAATGAGCATTGAAACTCGTTGAAGAATAATGAAATTTCCAGAGCAACAACAAGAAATGAACTGGGCTATTGGCGAGAAAGAAGGTAAACAGGGTGTGCAAGAGTCTGTCTTTATTCATAAAGTAGCAGACTATGATTAATTCAATGAGGATTACGAAAAAAATAATGAGATGAATGTTTTAAGGGACTTGAACATTTAGTAGTGTAGAGTTTTAGTGGTACTTCAGTGTCAATTAGGAAAAGTGGTATTAAAATTTTGTTTCCATCTGAAGTTGAGATTGGAAATCAATGTTGTTTTCATCCTGGAAGACATTGAATATTCATTAGAGTCTGAAGCTTTGCATCACATGTATTCGTAGGAGCTAATAGAGAAAATACATCATAAACTTTCTCCAAACATTGGACCAAAAATAGACTAAGTATATTACTTAGAAACAATAGAATTTGGCCTTTTTCTCTAGCCCTTGAATCTCACTTATATAGTATAAGATGCAACAAGCTTCAGGCTTAAGAGAAAATGACAGATGTCCTTTATAAGAAATATTTACATAGACCTATCAAAAAGTGACAAAAATGTGGGTAACAGAAGATGTCCAAATCAAAACATTCTTTTTGGTGGGTCAGCTTCTGTCACATCTTTTAACACTACTAAGTTGGCTGCTATTCTGATCCCTCTTTGTATACAATAGCCAAATTAGCCAATGATGAAGCTTGTTCTAATGATGGTACACTAATCTCCACTTGTGGGCTTTCATGGTGTTTACCCTGTATGGTGGGAGCAACTTCTACCTTTTTCTTTTCTTCAGTTTTATCAACATCCTGTGGGCCCAGGCCTGCAACTAAAGGTGACTAATTATTCTTGTCTTATTCTTCCAGTTGGGCTTGTGTAGTGACAGTGTCAATGATTTGGATCTCTTCACCTTGCACCTCATCACTATCAGCTTCATCTTCATCAAACTATTCCCCAGGAGCTATTTCTGCCATCCACTTGTCAAAAATTGTGTCATCTGGCCAATTGAATAGAAAAATATCCCTTAGCCTTTTTAGCACATACTCAGCTTCATTATTAATATCAAAAAATTCTTATTTTAAAGAATCAAAGAATATTTGAGCCTTTACCATTTCTTCTATTGTCATAGCCCACCATGCATGCCCTATTTGATTTATGACTTGATTCATTCTTAAACAGAATAAATCATCAAGTTCCTTTGGCCATTCATCTTTGTTTTTTAAATTATTTTTCTTATCTAGGGCACGAGGAAACAAACTAAATTTTTGGCTCTTGTACTTGTTCAAGTAGCCTATTATTATTTTCTATAAATGAATCATTTTATTGTCAAAATCAGCAAGATTAGAAACAATGTCAAAGGTTTTTTCAATTTGATCATAAGAACCCCTTATGAGAGAGAAACACAAAAATGTCATTGCTTTCACCCTCCTTACCCACTTATTCACAATAGGCTTTAGAGCCTCATCATTGGCTTTCAAATCCTCCCAGATATTGATCACCCTTGCCAACTGATCATGAATTAGTGGCCATTCAACTTTTTCCCCCAAATATGTGAGAGCTTTTCTTATTTTATCTTCATATTTGGACTCCAATTCTACATCTAAGGCCCATAGTTTACCTTTTTCTGCTTCCAAATCCTCAATAGTGTAGTATTGTGGCCTTTGGAATGTATTTGGTATTTCTATGAGGGGAGTGGATTTGAAGGGTTCAACTGGGGGGTGAGGGAATGTTATTCTTGGCCTAGTGGATTTTTCCAATAGCTTGTTCTCAAGCTCAATTATCTTTTTTACCTCTTTATTGTAGGCATCCAACACTATTTCATACTTGCTCTGCAGCTCAGTCATCTCCTTTTCTTCCCTTTTTGTAGTAGCCAAGGCAAATGAGAATAATCCACATTCATGTGGGCTACCTGTACATGTGAGGTATCAACAACTCTCCTCACAATGATACTCCCTATTAATCATGAATCATCAGGTTGTGATGGAGCAGCCTTGGATCCTCTTCTTAATGACACATAACAAGAGTAGCTTGGTGATTACTCAATGTAGTTCCCAAGAACTTCTTTTTATCTGGATATTGCAATCCCAAATTATTTGACACGGAATTAAAAATCAAGGCATCAACAATGTCCCAATTGGGAAATAATAAAATGTTTGCATCCTTTACCATCTATCTCCCCTCTTTAGGGGTTATATTTTGGAACTCTTGTATCATTTGTTCCTTTATTTGATTCTGAATGGAGGCTTCATCCATTTTTGGATGCTCTACTTTCATATTTTTACGTCTTTCTTAAAAAATGTGCATGTTTGCCCTCCAAGCAAACTGATGGAAAGCCCTAGATTTTACAAAATTGTCATCAAACAAAAATTTCTGACTGGCTTGTTTCCAAACAGGGTTTAATTCCCCTCCTCTAAAATCTACTATAGTTAACTCAAAACTTGGCACAGGAGACTCCTTAGGGTTTCCTTCATCAATCTCTTCCTAGGTAACGAAAACTCCCCCTTGTGATCCAATTTGCTCATTAATTAGCTGCTCCTCCTCAATTCTCATAGGGGTTTGGGATGGTGAGTAACTTTCATCATGTGATTCCTCTTCCCTTATTATCTTTCTTCTCTTAGGAGAAGGTTTAGGTGGCCTTTCTTCAAAAGTAGCACTAGTAGATTCAACTATCTACTTTCCTTTATTCACAATGGGCCTTTGATCCTGAATGACACTATATCTTGACCTCCTTTGCACAACTCGTGTGCCTGCCCCTATATTGGGAATAAAATCCAATCTCCTCATTATTTCCCTGGCTTTATCTAGAAAAGAATCAATGAAATGTTTCTTCTTCCCATTCATTACCTCCATTATTTTGGGGAATGTACTCATAAGCTTATTTATTCTATCTGCAATAGTTATGACATTACTAAGAGGGTTGTAATCTTTGTTAAAACAATTAATAAAATCCACAACTTTTGAATAAACTTTCCATTTTTCTTTCTTTGTTTCTTGCTCCTATAGAGAGTACTCATTCCTTATTACATCTTTAGGGAAATAGAATCCATGCTCAACTAGATGAATTTTGATCTTGTACGTAAGGGCCAAATTAAAGAAACCTTTTGCATTAGAAAAATGAGACTAAGATACTACCATTTTATACTACTCCAAAAATTTGTAGAGAAAGACCCACCCTTCCTTTGTTATTACAAACTAGTGGGCTACTATGCAAGTGGGAAAAATTTATCCTATTCCCATTTTGTGCAAAAAGGCTTCTTCTACTCCTCCCAATTGCCACAAAAATTTAGCTACTCCTACCTTTAAGGGAACTTTGTAAGGTAGTACATGGGGTGTTTCCTTGAATCCATAAATTTTGATAACAGTTGAAACTGAATACGGGATAATATCTCCCTAATTATGTGAAATTTTCAGATTATTGGGTTTGTCCATAGGCCTAATGAGGTGCATTAGTGCCTTAGGAATTCTAGGATTGTCACTCAATATGAGGCATCTCAATTTGGAGGCAAAGTACCTATCAAATCTAACAAAACTAGCATTTTTTGCTTCCCCAGTCATATCTGCACTCGATAATTGAACTTGCAATGCTTTAGAACCATTTCTTTACCAAAGTATGTAGCCCCCTTAAATAGAAACATGTGCATCAACATGGAATATTGGCCCCAAACCTTCTCCACCTTGCCCTTAGCAATCCCCACCAATCCATTGTGAATCTCATCAGCCAGGTAAGAAGAAAAATAAAAAATTATTTCCACGCTGAATGAGGATATTTGAGTGATCATATACATGAAGCTCATAGGGATAAAATCTTCTTCACCATTTTCAAAAACTCTGCACAAGGTCCTGTATATCTCTGCTACCCTGGCATAGAAGCATGCTTTCTTGAAATGTTCTTTAGAGGATGATGTTATTGTTGGTAGGGTTCCAATTCTCCCAATGTGGGCCTTTAGTGCACCTTGTCTAATTACATCCTTCTTTGACATATATTCTTTTCTAAATCTGTCAAATCAATGCGCACATGATACCTAGTGAGAGGTCCCAAATGGAAAACTTCCCTAATCTCTTCTGGACTAATGGTGATTAGAATTTCATCATCTACTCTTCTCACTACCCTAGTGGCTTGATCATAAATTTTCACCACGACCTCAAGGAGGTCATAATCCATAAACACACTAGGAACAACTAACTTTTCCACGTCAAAATTCCATATATTGGCATGTGGGGCAAACAATTTCCTTTTTGAAAATCATTTCTTGAACAAATTTAATCCAATTTGCGAAGTTTGAGCATCCTGGACCCAATTACCCTTATAATATAATCCATCAGCTATCCTTAACCTAGGGTTTAATGAGGTCAACTTTTTAACTTGCACTATCTCTACAGTAGACTCGACAACAACTCAAGCAAGTCATCATGTGCATTTCTATCCAAATAATTTACTTGACTTGAAAATCCCTTCTTCGAAGGCATTTTTTATTATTCTTTATAGAACTGAAACACCTACAGAGATTACAGTAGGATTACTTACTTGAATTTTGTCCTCATTTTCCTCTGTATTTCTACAATTTTTCTATGAAAAAACTGCTTCACAAACTTGCCAAACTTTAGCACGATTTTCTTCAGTAATTTCTTATGATCAGGAATAGTTTGAAATCTTTGTTCACATAAGATGAAACTGATAAAATCATTAATATTATACTTTGTTTTTCCTCACATGCAAAGCTTTTATTTCTAATTAATAAAAAGAGTGGCACCACCTTCTTCATTTAAATCTACGTCGTCGATCTCTAAAAATCCTATGATCATGGGATATGGATAAAAACAACTTCTCGTCGCACTTGACAAGTTGGCCAGTTGATTCAATGAAAACTACTCACGTACATAGCTCCTTCCTCGATGGCACTTCTATCTAGACCCACTGGCAATTGAGGTCACATGTCAATAGGTCACTACTTCACTATACATAAAGAATAAGCACCTTTCCATAGCGAAGTAGTGATAGCCATTGATTTGATCTTGATCTTGTGGATGATATATTATTGTTCTACTTAGATGGATAGTGTTGGTCCCATTGTCACTACCTCGCTATATGTATCGTCTGAGCAACTTTTCATGGTGAGATAGTGACAACCATTGATCTAAGATTAAATCAAAGGTAGAGAAATTGCATCAAGTACCTTGAAGAGTGGTGGGTCCCATACTCGCTATGTCACATGGATTAAAGAACTTGCAACTTTCAATAGCGAGGTAGCGAAAACTGTTGATTCCACTTTGATATGATGATTAGGATCTCTTGTACACTTTATGAATGGGGCGTGGGTCTTAGGTATTGATGATGTAGGAAATTTTGCACTATTGGTACTCAACAAGACCTTACTTTATTCCTAGTCACCATCCATGTTACTTAAGGTCCCACTGACTATTGATTTCATTGCACCTCGCTACTTCGCTAATGGCAAGATGTCAAATTTTTCCTGATAGTGAGGTAGCAAGCTCCGACAACTTCAATAAAACTCAGCACCATGAAATATAATTACCCATCGAATCACAATCTCTCTTACTAACTACTTCTAACAATAGTAGTTATTGCTTGTCATGCCACCTGGACAAACCATGGTTACCAAGAATTTTCGAGGCCAAATTTAATCCAATTTGCGAAGTTTGAGCATCCTGGACCCAATTACCCTTATAATATAATCCATCAGCTATCCTTAACCTAGGGTTTAATGAGGTCAACTTTTTAACTTGCACTATCTCTACAGTAGACTCGGAAACAACTCAAGCAAGTCATCATGTGCATTTCTATCCAAATAATTTACTTGACTTGAAAATCCCTTCTTCGGAGGCATTTTTTATTATGCTTTATAGAACTGAAACACCTACAGAGATTACAGTAGGATTACTTACTTGAATTTTGTCCTCATTTTCCTCTGTATTTCTACAATTTTTCTATGAAAAAACTGCTTCACAAACTTGCCAAACTTCAGGACGATTTTCTTCAGTAATTTCTTATGATCAGGAATAGTTTGAAATCTTTGTTCACATAAGATGAAACTGATAAAATCTTTAATATTATACTTTGTTTTCCCTCACATGCAAAGCTTTTATTTCTAATTAATAAAAAGAGTGGCACCACCTTCTTCATTTAAATCTGCGTCGTCGATCTCTAAAAATCCTATGATCATGGGATATGGATAAAAACAACTTCTCGTCGCACTTGACAAGTTGGCCAGTTGATTCAATGAAAACTACTCACGTACATAGCTCCTTCCTTGATGGCACTTCTATCTGGACCCACTGGCGATTGAGGCCACATGTCAATAGGTCACTACTTCACTATACATAAAGAATAAGCACCTTTCCGTAGCAAAGTAGTGATAGCCATTGATTTGATCTTGATCTTGTGGATGATATATTATTGTACTACTTAGATGGATAGTGTTGGTCCCATTGTCACTACCTCGCTATATGTATCGTCTGAGAAACTTTTCATGGTGAGATAGTGACAGCCATTGATCTGAGATTAAATCAAAGGTAGAGAAATTGGATCAAGTACCTTGAAGAGTGGTGGGTCCCATACTCGCTATGTCACATGGATTAAAGAACTTGCAACTTTCAATAGCGAGGTAGCGAGAACTGTTGATTCCACTTTCATATGATGATTAGGATCTCTTGTACACTTTATGAATGGGGCGTGGGTCTTAGGTATTGATGACGTAGGAAATTTTGCACTATTGGTACTCAACAAGACCTTACTTTATTCCTAGTCACCATCCATGTTACTTAAGGTCCCACTGACTATTGATTTCATTGCACCTCGCTACTTCGCTAATGGCAAGATGTCAAATTTTTCCTGATAGTGAGGTAGCGAGCTCCAACAACTTCAATAAAACTCAGCACCATGAAATATAATTACCCATCAAATCACAATCTCTCTTACTAACTACTTCTAACAATAGTAGTTATTGCTTGTCATGCCACTTGGACAAACCATGGTTACCAAGAATTTTCGAGGCCACCTTGTCTTTGATTTTACAACACCTTGCTACTTCACTAACGGCAAGATGTTTTATTTTTTTGATAGTGAGGTAGTGAGGCATCAGAAAGACCCTCATTTTGGCACCAACTTCTAACTACATCTACTAGGTCCCTTTTCCTATTTTGACGGTAGTTGCAAGGTGTACATGACTAAAAAGTCAGCCAAAAAATAAATCTCCGACTGTCATAACTTCATTTTTTAGTCCCATTTTATAAAATTTCTCATACTCGCTACCTCACTATACATAAAAAGTACTCAAGTTCTTATAGAAAGGAAATGACAATGGTACATTATTTAGATTGAACAGTGAGGAACCTGAGAGAATAGGTAACTCAGGGGCGGAAAAAAAAGAGGAAATAGAATACTCTCAAATTGATTTTTCAAATATTTTGCACCTAAAAATTTATGAATGGAATGAAATGTAGGATTTTCACAAAAAAATTCAAAGGCTAACAAAAGGATGACTTAGCTATAAACCCTACTCACCATTAATGGATAAAATATGAATTTTCTATTCCTGGACAAATGAATTTTATCATGGAAAAACTCAGACCAATAGATCATATGGGTCGAACGACATCGTAGGTTAACCTATGATTCCCTTCAAATAATTTCATCATTATATGTGTCCCTAGGGGTCCTAAAACCCCTACGAACATATGGTAATTGATCATATGGATTAAATGGGGTCATAGGAAAACCTACAACCCCCCTTGACCTAATTCATTGTAACATGTGTCCCTTGAGGTCCTAGGACTCCTATGGACATATGGTAATTGATCATATGGGTTGGATAGGGTTGTAGGCTAACCTATAGCCCATTTTAACCTATTGCATCATGACATGTGTCCCTAGGGGTCTTAGGACCCCGCATCAAATGGGGTTGTAGAATAACCTATGACCCCCTTTGACCCATTGCATCATGACATGTGTTCCTAGACATATGTGAATCAATCATATGGGTTGAATGGGGTTGTAGGCTAACCTACAACTCTATTCAATCCATTTCATCATGACATGTGTTTCTAGGGGTCCTAGGACCCATAGGGACATATGGTAATTGATCATATGGGTCAAAGGGGGTCATAGGCTAACCTATGACCCCATTCAACCCATTTCATTGTGATATGTGTTCCTGGCCATCCTAATACCCCTAACAACATATGAAAATCCATCTTAAAAGACAAATAGGATTTTAGGCTATCCTATGACCCCCTTGGACCCATTTCATCACTACATGTGTCCTTAAGGGACCTATGACCCCTATAGATATATGGTAATCAGGCATATGGGTTGAATCAGGTTATAGGCTAACCTACGACCCCCTTAAACCCATTTCATCATGAAATGTGTCCCTAAGGACATATGGTAATCAATCATATGGGTCAAATAGGGTTGTAGGCTAACTTAAGACCTAGTTCAACTCATTTCATCATGACATGTGTCCATAGGGGTTCTAGGACCCCTAGGGACATATGGTAATTGATCATATGGGATGAAGGGGGTCTTAGGCTGACCTACGACCCCATTCAACCCATTGCATCACAAAATGTGTCACTAGGGATCTTAGGACCCCTAGGGACATTAGATAATAAGTCATATGGGTTGAACGGGGTCATAGGCTAACCTATGACCTACTTCAATAAATTGCATTGTAACATGTATCCCCATGGGTCCTAGGAACCCTAAGGACATATGGTAATTGATCATATGGGTCAAATGGGGTTGTAGGTTAACCTACGACCCCCTTTGAATCATGTCATCATGACATATGTCCCTAGGGGTCCTAGGACTACTAGGAACATATGGTAATAGATCATATCGGTCTAATGGGTTGTAGGATAACATATGACCCCTTTGACCTATTTCATTGTGACATGTTTCCTTTAGGGGTCCTAGGACCCCTGGGGACATATGGTTGACCCATTGCATCATGACATGTATTCCTCAACATATTTTTATTTTATGACTCCCTTTGATCGATTGCTTCATGACATGTGTTCCTAGGACCTCTAGGGACAATTATAATCAATCATATGGTTTGAAAGGGGTTGCAAGATAACCTTTGAGCCCCTTCACTCCATTTTATTTTGACATGTGTCACTATGGGTCCTAGGACTTGTAGGGACATATGGTAATCAATTATATGGGTTAAAGGCAGTCATAAGCTAACCTTCACCCTCTTTGACCCATTTCATCATGGTATGTGTCCCTCAGGGTCCTAAGATCCATAGGGACATATGGTAATTGATCGTAAGGGTTGAAGAGAGTCATAGGATTACCTATGACCCCCTTCATCCCATTTTATCATGAAATACCATGTTCCTCGGGGTCCTAGGACCCCTAGGGACATATAGTAATTGATCATATGGGTCAAAGAGAGTCATAAGATAACTTATGACTCCCTTCAACCCATTTCATTGTGACATGTGTCCCTGTGGGTCCTAGGATCCCTAGGGACATATGGTAATTGATCATATGGGTCAAAGTAGATTGTAGGCTAATCTACAACCCCCTTCAATCCATTTCATCTTGACATCTATCCGTTAGGGTCCAAGGACCCCAAGGGACATATTGTAATCAATCATATGGGTTGAATGGGGTTGTATGCTAGCCTATGACCCCCTTTGACCCATTACATCATGACATGTGTATTTAGGGGTCATAGGACCTCTAAGGACATATGGTAGTAGATCATATGGGTTGAATGGGGTTGTAGTCTAACCTACAACCCTTTCAATCCCTTTTATTATGACATGCATCCTTAGGGGTCCTAGGACCCCTATGGAGTTTTGGGAATCGATCATATGTGTTGAAGGGGGTTGTAGGCTAACCTATAACCCCCTTCAACCCATTTCATCCTGACATGTGTCTTTAGGGGTCCTATGACCCCTAGGGACATATGGTAATCTAAACTAAGTGTCAATTGGGGTCATAGACTAACCTACAACCCCCTTCGACCCATATGGTAATCCATGTTAAGGGTCGAACTTGGTCATAGGCTAACCTACAACTCCCTTTGACCTATTTCTTCTCAAAATGTATCCTTAGGGGTCCTAGGACCCCTAGGGACATATGTTAATCAATGATATGGTTCAAATGGAGTAGTAGGCTAACCTATGATCTCCTTTGACCCATTTCATTGTGACATGTGTCCCTAGGGTCCTAGACCCTCCAAGGACATATGGTAATCAATCATATGGATCAAAGGGGGTCGTAGGTCTTTTCAACCCATTTCATCCTGACATGTGTCCCTAGGGGAGCCCCTAGTGACATATGTGAATCGATCATATGGGTCAAATGGGGTTGTTGGCTAACCTACAAACCCCTTCAACCCATTTCTTCATAACATGTATCCCTAGGGCTCTTAGGACTCTTAAGGACATATGATAATCGATATTATTGTAATTTAATAAACTATATAATACCATGTAATAATTTCTAATATTATGTTCAAATATAAATTATAGTAGTATATGTAATAATATTATATTTAATATAATAGTAATAATAAAGATAATATTAAAAATATTATAAATAATATATATAATAATATATACTAATATACTATACGATGATCCAAATATACTATCTAATCATATTTAATATCATATATAATACTATAACAATGAAATTCATTATATAATATATACTAAAAAAAATTAAATATAAAAATATTCAAATATCATTATATCTTAAATGTGAAAAAATATTTAAATATGTTTGTAATCCTTTTGGTTTAAAACGTACAATTGGTTCCCACTATCTAAATTTTTAAAATTTTGTCTTTTGCTGCCACATTTCAGGTACCTAATCTAGGATCAAGTACCCAATTAGGCTTGGTATCTACCAAACCTCTTTGGTCAACTCAAAAAATGCATTTGAGACATGTTTCCTTGACATTCGACTGCCCATTTGAGAGTATTTCTTTCATCCAAATTCAATTAAATGAAAAGGGTTTTTTTGCAAACACTCTCAAGATTCCATTGATATAATTGTTGTCAAATTATGAGTTTGATAAGTATTCATCATTTAATTTCTAATGAAGATGTCTGTAACCTGTTGATTGACACACTGAATGAAAAATAGCTATAAATTTGAAACTATATAACATTTTTGAAATCCAAAATTTTGCATCACATTCTATGTTTTTCCTAGTATAAGAAAAAACAAAATCTCGTAAAGTTTTCAATTAGTTAAGGTGGTCAGAAATGGGAGTTTTTTTTTATTCTTAAAAAGTTATAGTAGCAAATTAACATTTAATTATTTATTTGGAATAAAATTACCAAAAATATGCATCACATCCAGGAATGAGTCTACTTTTTATATCTATAATTATATTAAAAAATATTATCATTTGAATTTGATTAAGGTGGTCAAACATCTACTTTTTATTTTTACCCTGAAATTGTTGTAGTACTGCCTTAAAATCCAAATTTTTGACCAATCAAACAATTTTTTCTCTAGATAAGGGCTATTATTTTGGAAACTACATTAAATTTCCTATAGATTTTTTTTTTTTACAAATTTTAATATAAATCCCATAACTATTTAAAATTATGTGTCATGTTAACATAACCCTAATTTGCTTGTTTTTTATAGCCACTTAAGGCCATAGTTTTGGTTGACCATGATCCTACACATACCCTATATGTGTTGAGTAACATTGTTTGAAAAATAATATTTAGAATGACACAAACTATGAGGTAAATCATTTTGGCATGGATCACTAATCTATATAAAGGAAAGTTAGTCAATTTTTTTAAGAGGGAAAAAGGGAAGAATCTAGATTGTTGATTATATTCTAGAAGACTCTACAGATGTCTATTTTAGGGAAGATTCAAACCCTATTCTATAATGATGTGAAGTGCAATGAATGTATATGCGAAGGAATTATGTTATGGAGGCTATAAAAAAGTTTTGAAGTAATAGAGTATAGTGACCAATTTAAGCAGTGAAGAGCAGAGAAAAGATACATTAGATAGGAGATTAGATCATTGAGTCGAAAGAGAAGTTTTGTAATCAACATTGTGAGTGCATACTGAAGGATCAAGTACTGAAACATTTTAGCATGTGAATTAGGGTAAATCTCCTAACAAAGTGGTCCTAACATGCCTAATTAAATATCTTGAAAGAGTGTTTACTTCATTGTAAGTTTAAAACCCTTTAATCAAGGTAGACCTTGTAAGCACACAAAGATGGTCACCTTGACTATGTGCCCCAGTTTCATAATTTATCTCAACCTTGAATCAATATTTCCATTGATCAAATGCTAATTGCACATTCTCTTATGTGGGTCATACTCTTTCATTTAATTTTCAGTTTCCCTCCAATTTTGGAATGCCTTTTTGGATTGATAGATAAAGGAGACCTTCATTTTGACAAATGATTTCTTTTCCTACATGATGATGATTTCTTTTGCTACATGAGAATGATTTCTTTCGCTACATGATAATTATTTCTCATGCTATGATAATGTTGATTTCTTATGCTACGATCATCATGATTTCTTGTGCTATAGTTATTATAGATATTTTTGAAGCTTTCATGGAGACTTGGAGATATCTTGTATGTTTGTGATAATTTTGAATCTTGTGTTCGTTAGATCTACTTGTGAAGACCAAGACAAATGTTCATATGAGAGCCACCACTTCAAACCTTCGAAGGTCTTGAGATAAATTATGATGATGATGCAAATATTGATTCAAGCTTGAGATAAATTATGAAATTGGGGTACATAGTCAAGGTGACCATTTTTGTATGCTTACATTTTCCCCTCTTTGACCAACATGCATCCACATACATGACAAGTGCATTAACTCAAAGAACCATGAGGTAAACTATGTATAAATATTGATTTAGGAATAAAAATATAAAGATTAAGCATCCAACTCTTGTTCCCTCAACATGCCATTAAGGGTCTTACAGTGCCTAGACCACAATATGCCCCTACGAGTCTTATAATTGTAGGTCTACCCAAAGAATTTTCAACAAATATAAAATTCATGAAATATATATAAGGGAAAAATAAAAATATAAACACCCAAATAAATGACAAATCACAAATTTACTTGCCCCAAGTACAATAATCATCTGCCCTGAGCTAGGTAGAAAAGATGGGTATATTTTGAATCAGGTATTCAAATAATGAAGCTCAATAGAGTGTTCTTGCCCACTTGGGATCCTAACCAAAATGACAGAGAGGCTAAGAAAGAACAAGATAGATATGATCAAATGAGAAAAAGGTTCATCATGAGAGATAAGCAAGATATAGATCAAGAAACCAAGGTTAAATCACCAAACATGAAAAGCATGCCCCAAATCAGAATTAAAAAAGAGGGCGAATGAAAGAGAAGAAAATGGAAAGAAGAGGGGGAAATGCCTCAAAAACCATCAACTATGCAAGATATGAAATTTCAATTGAGATCACGAACAAGTGACATGTATTAAAAAAAGCACAATCATGATCACAAATGATAGTAAAGAAAAGATGAAGTATACCTCCAAAAGCTAAACAAAAAAATCAAAAACCTCCAAAAAGACAAGGGGATAAGATGCATGTTCATGTCCATATGATGCATCTTTCCATTCTATGTACTTAGTAATTTTGGCCAAGATTAAAATCCTAGTTTTAATCATCGAGATGAGCTACACAACCTTCACTTGTCGAAACAATGAAGATATGAATGTAAATCTATCAAAAATATCACAGAATCATCACTAATCACTGAAGTAATCTAAAAATATGGATTTGATAAAAAGACTCCCAAAATCATCACTACTCACCAAGATAACTATGATGATATGAATAGGATTTGGTGGTCTTGAAAAACACTACGAGTCTTGAGATTGAAATCACACAAGAAATCAACCAAAAAGGTGTCTCATGATCCATAGTTCTCTCACCATGAATCTAAAGAAAACCATAGAGACACTCATTAAAAATCAATACTAATCAAGACACTTATAAAAAAATAAACCACATGCCCCTAGTGCAAAAATGACTAGGGAGGGAATTAAAAATATGCAAATATAGTGCAATAAACATGTATATATAGAAATGAATAGTCAACATACAAAGAGAGGTCAATGCATAGCTCAACATTAATTATAAACTAAAGTATAATAATCAACATAGGGTTCTAAGGAAAAGGTTGAGATCTCACAAGCAAGCAAGAATCACAAGATAAGCCTCCTACGGTAGTGTTGAGAAACATTGTTTTGGTGTTAAATATAGTTAAGCAACACCGTTGGCGATATTGAAAAATACTATTTTCTTTTATAATCTTTTTTTTTTTTTGGAATAAATCACTTTTTTGAATTTTTTATTTTTTAGGACCCATAAAAATGTACATATGGTCTTAGTAAGAATGAACATCAGTGACATAAATTTTTCAATTGAAGCACATTGATAGGATTAGGGAGGTAATCTCTCTCAGGTGTAGACAACAAATAGGCACCCAATCCAAAAGTAGCTATAATAATAAAAGGACCCAACTAATTAGGCTCAAATTTTCCTTTTTGAGCTCTATTTTCTCAATTCTTAGGATTCTCACACAAAACAAGATCTCCACTGAAAACTCTCTAAGGAAAACTTTCTTGTTATAAGTCTTAGACAATATTTTCTGATAAACTCTCATGTGATTAAAAGCAACTTTTCTCTTATCATCAAGTAACTCAAGTTCTTTCAATAACATCAATACCCAAATCAACTATATAAGGCTCTAAAAATAAATCCATTCATACTTATTTGAATATGTTCTTTCATCATTATTTTCTATATCTCAATCATTTTAAATTTTTGAAGTAGAAGATTCATTAAATAATTCAAATAATTCAAATAAAATGAATAATTCAAATAAAATGAATAATTCAAATAATTTAATTTGATCAAAGGAATTAATAATGCAAATATTGATTCAAGCTTGACATAAATTATGAAACTAGGTCACATAGCCAAGGTGACCATCTTTGTGTGCTTATATTTGCCCCTCTTTGAATAATGTGTGTCCACCTATGACAAGAACATTAAGTCAAAAAACCATAAGATGAACTATTTATAAAGATTAAGTATCCAACTCTTGTTCCCTCAACATGCCATTAGGGATCTTATAGTGCTTGGAACACAAAATGCCACTATGGGTCTTATAATTGTAGGTTTGCCCAAATATTTTTAGAAAATATAAAATTCATGAATTATATATGAAGGAAAAAGACAAATATAAATACCCAAAAAATGACAAATCACACATTAACTTGTCCCAAGTACAATAATCATCTGACCCAAGCTAGGCAGAAAAAATGGGTAGATTTCAAATCAAGTTTGCAAAAAATGAACCTTAATACAATATTCCTGCCCCCTCAGGATCAAAATTGAAATTATAGAGAGGCTACAAGAACAATATAGATATGATCAAATTAGGAAAAGGTTCCTGATGAGTGATAAGAAAGATATAGGTCAAGAAACCAAGGTTAAATCACCAAACATGAAAAGCATGCCCCAAATCAGAAGAAAGAAGGAGGGTGAATGAAAGAAAAGAAGATGGAAATAAGAAGAGGGAAAAATTCCTCAAAAACAATCAACTATTCAAGATATGAAATATTGATTGAAATAAAAAACAAGTGACATTTACTAAAATAAGCACAATCGTGATCATAACTAATAGTAAAGAAAAGATGAAGGAGGCCTCTAAAAGGTAAACAAAAAATTCAAAAACCTCCAAAAGGAAAAGGGGATAAGATTCATGTTCATGTCCATATGAAACTTCTATCCATTCTATGTACTTACTCATTTCGGCCAAGATTGAGATCCTAGTTTTAATCATCAAGCTAAGCTACACAAACTTCATTCGTCAGAACCATGAAGATATGAATTTAACTCTATCAAAAAGATCACACAACCATCACTGATTTTGGAGTTAATACAAAGATATGAATGCGATCTAAAGCCTCCCACAATCATCACTAGTTACCAAGGCAACTATGATGATATGAATGGGATTTGGTAGTGTTCAAAAATACTGTGAGTCTTGAGATCAAAACCACACAAGCAAGAAATTAATCACAAATGTGTCTCATGGTCCATAGTTCTCTTGATATGCATTGAGAAAGAACTATAGGGACACTCATTGAAAATAAATACTAATGAAATCACTTATTAAAAAAATAAACCACATGGCCCTTGTACAAAAATGACTAGGGAGGGAATAAAAAACATGTAGATTTAGTGTAGTAAATATGTATTTATAGAAATGAATAGTCATCATACAAAGAGAGATCAAATCATAACTCAACATTAATTATAAACTAAAGTGTGAGAATCAATACCATGTTTTGAGGGTCAAGATCTCACAAGTAGGCCAGGATCACAAGACAAGACTCATGGGGTAGAGTTAAGAAACATTGTTTTGGTGTTTAAGATATTTAAGGAACACTATTGTTGATATTGAAAAATATTGTTTTTGTTTTCTTTTTTCTTTTATAATTTTTTTGTATTTTTGGAGTATATCACTTTTTTTGAATTTTTTTTTAGGACCCATAAATATGTACGAACACCCCCAACAAGAAGGGACATCAAGGATGTAACTTTTTTCAAATGAAGCACATTGATAGGATCAGGGAGCTAATCTCCCTCAAGTATAGACAAAAAATAGGCACCTAATCCAAAATTAACTATAATAATAAAAGGACCCAACCAATTAAGCTAAAAATTTCCTTTTTGAGCTCTATTTTTGTGATTCTTAGGACTCTCACACAAAACAATATCTCCCACTAAAAAATTCTCTAGGGTGAATCTTCTTGTTATAAGTCTTATACAATCTTTTTTGATAAACTCTCATGTGATCAATTAACTCAAGTTCTTGTAATCTCATAACTTTGTAGTCTTCATTTCTCAGTAATCCATTATGAGTAACCCTCAATGATGGAATCTCAACCTCTAAAGACTCAATATTGTAAATATGAACAAAATCCTCGCTGGCAACTGAAGAATCAAAGTCTATCAAGTTCCTCCCAATTTCTCTTGAATCATAAAGTTATCTAATAACTAGAGAGTCCAGCTCATGAGGAATATGTGAGCTTAAAATCTCATTAACTATACTAGGTTGAGCATCATAAGCATGAATCACATCAATTCCCAAATCAACTATAGAAGGCTTTACAAATAAATCCAATTCATACTTATTTGAATATGTGTTAGTGTAAATAATTAATTATTATTACACTTTACTTAAGTTTACTTAGGTTAAATGCATTATTTTATTATTTATCATATAGATACCTAGGATTATGCATAGTTATATGAGTTGTCTTGTTGACAACATAGGAGTTCACATATTCATCTGAGTTGTTATGTAAACAATACAATTGTTTACACTCTAATTAAGCACATGGTGTCTACAACATCTCTTTACGAGATACACCTATGTAAAGCTTGTCCTCTCATCATCACACTAACTCCTATTCTCAATGGAGGATAATCCACTTTTGGTGGACATGTGGTTAGTTGTGAGGCTTATCACTTTGCTAACTCCTATTCATTCTAGATACATTTATATATAGGCATTTCTAGTGTGTATGTACATATGATATTCTCATTATTGTTATTCTAATCATATATTATTGGTCCATATTGTGCTAGTGTTTGTGCTTCTTAGTCTTGGTGTTATTTTTTCCTACGGTAAATGATTACATGGTATTAGAGCTAAGAGAGTTTCTCTTCACATAGCTATTGGAGACCATTTTTGCTTCACCTCTTAGAGGACCTTAATTTAGATTTGGAGTATATGGCATATGCAGTTATTGGGAACATCTAGAGCCAAAGGGAACCTCACCATTGCATTTGTAGCATCATTTTGGTGAATTTTGACTATAAATTTGCCTACCCTAGACCATAGTCAAAATTGAGGCAAATTTTTTTTCAAACTAGAACCCGAAGATCTAATTTGTGAAATTGGTATGATCTTTTAGGTCTGTGCATTTGATTTTTGGATCTACATTTTTATTATTATTTGGGTCTCTGTAATTTCTCTATAATTTATTTTGGATTTGTATGTGCAATTTTTTTTGGCCTATTAGGCCTATAGAGGAATAATTTTTATTGTCAGAAACTGAGTGGTCAAATCCCAGCACCTACAAAATATTCCATAACACTACCATCATATTTCTCTATATAATTGGTGATTGTAACAACCCAACAAACTATTCACCATGACGGATCCCAACATCAAAGCATCGACAACTCCCTAAGCTACTTTAACCCCTATGGCTTCCACCATTTAAATACCCCTAGAAATTTAGATTTCATGAATGTGGGACTAAAGTCCCACATCCATATTGCCAATGACACCCCTTTTGTTGACAAACCAAACACCAAAGTGATCAATTCTGGCCCTTTTTGGTGTCGCTTAACCTTTGCTTCAACTCCTCTACTTCTACCTAGTGCTACATAATCAAAATCCACATATCTACTAAGTCAAAAACACATCTACTATAATGCCTCCATGCAGTGTCCTCTGCCCCCTTCATGTGGACCATCAGTGCTACCTCAAGCTTTTGCATGGCACCAAAAATTAGTGCCAAGTCACATCCCTAGCACACAGTCAGCTACTTGGCCACCTCTAGTGACACATCATCAG
Source organism: Cupressus sempervirens (assembly GCA_028749045.1). Classification (NCBI taxonomy): domain Eukaryota; kingdom Viridiplantae; phylum Streptophyta; class Pinopsida; order Cupressales; family Cupressaceae; genus Cupressus; species Cupressus sempervirens. The sequence goes on along the minus strand of CM053786.1, from coordinate 670,875,286 downwards.
TGACATGTTAGTGCACAACCACATCTTCTACCAACTCATCCCATCCATAATGACTACAATGTAAGTAGTCCATACCATACAGATCTAACACGTTAGCCATATGGACCACCACATCATCTGAATGGGGCTTTTTTTGTTGACATCACCATTTTACTATCTTAAATTTGATAGCCATTTGACCATCACAAGTAGGCCAAATTATAGTGTCATGATAGTTGTTTAGATTACATCTAAAATAAAATTCCCCATATGTTGTGTCAATTACATCCAAAATAAAAATCCCCATAAAGCCTTAGATGAAATCATACCTTTTGAGGCTTGGTGTAGTAGAAAAAAAAGTGTAAAACACTTTAAATTTTTTGGTTATCCAGCATGGGAAAGGATACCTCTACAAAAATGAAAAGCATTGGAACCTCAAAAAAAGCCTTGTATATTTGTTTGATATCCTGACCACATTAAGGCATACAAACTCATGGATCCAATGACACATGAAATATTTTTTGAGAGGAGTGTTCACTTTGAAGAAACTTGTCCAAGTTAAGCTCCTTCAACTCCTCCTTCCCCCTTCACGGAAAGTGATGATAGTGACTTGGAAGATGATATTCCTTCAACTTTGACTTGTAGGGCACTACCTTTGTAGGGTCCACAAATTTTTGAAGATATTTCTTCTTCTTCTTCTACTAGACCTCATTGGGCATATAAAACAATTGATTTAGTAGGTTCATTGGTGGGGAATCTTTTAGATACTGAGAGGACAAAGTCACAACACAAATCATTTCCACATGCTTGTATTGCCATTGCTTCTAATTTGTAGTTATTTAAGAAAGCATCAAGGATTCCTAAATGGGACAAGGCCATGGAGGAATGATATAACTCTTTAATGAAAAACAACACTTTAGACTTAGCTCCTCTTTCTAAGGGAAGAAAGTTGGTTTGGTGTATGTGGATCTATCAAACCAAGCTTGCAGTGGATGGAAGTGTGGCTAAACATAAGGCTAGACTTGTTGGCAAAGGTTTCTTATAGGTTCCTAGCATTGACTATACTGAGATCTTTGCTCTAGTAGTTAAGATGAACTCCATTCATTTGACACTAGCTATTGCAACAGCTCATGGTTGGATTGTTCATTAGATGGATGTGAAGAGTGCATTCTTGAATGGTGATCTTCTTGAAGAGATTTATATGGAGCAGCCACAAGGTTTTATTCAGGATACTACTTTGATTTGCAAATTGAAAAAGTCTATCTATGGTCTTAAGTAGGCTCCTTCGGCTTGGTATGCTAAGATGGATTCCTTCTTACTCTTGGCAAGATTCACCAGATGTCATTTAGATTCAAATGTCTACATTCTTTAGAGGGATGACTCACACTTGATACTTGTGTTTTATGTAGATGACTTGATCATTATAGGAAATACTTCATCCATCATTACCAGTATCCAGACTTCTTTGTAGGATAGTTTTTCGATGACAGACTTAGGTTTACTTCATTATTTCCTTAGCATTGAGATCACATAGTCTTCAACTAGGATCATACTTTCACAACCCAGGTATGCTCTTGATTTACTTTCTCTCTTTTGCATGAGTGATTGTAAGCCTGGTCCTACTCAATTTCTTTTAGGTGTTAAGTTAGAGGCAAAGAGTACCCCTCCACTTGTTGATGCTACATTCTATAGATAGTTGGTTGGGAGTCTCATCTACTTGACACACACATGCCCTGACATAGCTTTTGTGGTTGGCATGGTTTCTCACTTCATGCAAGAGTCACACAAGTTTCATTGTAATGCCACAAAATGCATCTTGCACTACATATGGGGTACACATACATATGAGATACACTTTGTAGTAGGTAATAAACTTTAATTGGTTGGTTATACTAACTCAGACTATGTAGGGGATCTTGATTCTCACAAATATAATTCAAGTTACATATTTCACCTTGGTTTTGAACCCATTTGTTGGTAGAGTAAAGAGTAGAACTCTATTGCTCTTTCATTAGCTAAGGTTGCATATCGAGGAAGTTGTCACTGCAGATATAGAAGCTATTTGATTATAGCATATTCTAAAAGAGTTTAGATTTCACATACTTCATCCCATAGTCATTCACTATGATAATATTGGAATTCTTTTAGAATAATCGAGAGGGGGGTTGAATCATTTATTCAAGGTCTAGATGTAAAAATAAAACTTTTCACAATTTAGTGAACCCATAAAACTTTCTTAACTATGCAAGCATTCATTGTGTGTTACCTAACACTAATATGTTACTATCAAATCAACTTGCAAAAATGTAAAGCATAAAACACAACATATCCATCAGCACATTTGACACAATGATTTAACATGGAAACCTAATTTGGGAAAAACCACTTGTAACGTGCTACTCGTTTTTCACTCTTCTAAAGTGATGCCCTATTAAAGTCCAACCCTATCAAAGGTTACAATACACACTGCTAAATGTGACCTAGTTAAGAGATTTCAGTCACCCTATCAAAAGTGAGCCTTGTTAGAGGCCTTTAGGCTATTCACTTGGAATTCCACCTTGTTAAAGGATTTTCCCATGACTGTTAAGTCAACCTTACTCCAAAGGATTTACCCTAGGCTAATACAATTGTTAGAAAGTAACAGTAAAGATTTGATTTGATACAACTTACAACCTTACTTGCTGATTATAGATCACTATTCAATTGTCTAATCTACTTGGCTTCCAATCTTTGCAGCTTTGACAACTTTTTCACCCTTCAACCATTCATCCTCTTTAAGCGTTCTTTCGTAGCACACCATTGTAGACTTCTTACATGGGTCACTTGATGAAGAAAAACCCCTTTCCTTATCCTTGTCATATTTTTGCATCAAAACTCTCTAACCCCTTTGTTTCATGACTAGAAATCCCCACATATACAAAATTAGAACTCTTTTCCCACTCATTATCCATCACTAAAATTAGGGTTTTTGATGGATTAGATAAGATACTATGTATCTACCCCATATCTTGTCTTTTCTAGAAAATTCTCCAAGAATCCATTTGAATTCACCTCAAAAATGGTTTACATAAGATTTTGTACTACCAGCTCATCAATCTTATCTTCCTCCCAATTCACAAGTTCCAAGAAAACAAACTTGTTTTCTTTTATTTAGTGAATCTTCGATCTTTGTCATAATGCAACATCTTAGCATTATCAATCTTCTAATGCTTAGCACATACCATATTACTTAGCATCAAATATAAAATCACTCGACACCAACTAGATTTTACTAGTGCTGGACATCAACTAAAAATTACTTCGCACCAACTAACTTGCTCGACATCTACTAACTTAATTAGCACCCACTAGAATTTTCTTTCACTTCACTCCAATTAACCTTTTGCTCTTCTTGCACTAATTTTTCTTGGCACCTACTATCCACTTGGTCAATATTGGAAAATAAAATTTGGTTAACTTTATTCTTGTGAACATTCTAAGTGTAGCCAGTCATTTTGTAACCTCAAGTAGATCATCAATACATTATGTTATCACCATCTTAACTGATTCTTGCACTTTAATACATAATCATAACTCAACCTTTCCTCTGGGTACTTTTGTTACATCTTATTGATCAAATCCTCCTCATCAATCAACTAAGTGATAGTGCTTGAAACATATAAGAAATTGTCTTACCAACATGTAGCAAGTTTGACATCAGTTATAAAACAACAATTGAGATGCATAGTCTTCTTCAACAATCTTTCTACTCAAATGATGTTTTCAATCATATATCAGCAATCTCCCTCTTTGGAATTGATGACAAACCAAATTAATCAACAAGTTAAAGAAATGATGAACATCTTGTTCCATCAAACTAACTAGGTTAAAATAGTAAGGCAATAAAAAAAAGGAAACTTGTGATTGAAACTTCTCCCTCTATCAACAACTCCCTCTTTTGGTTAGGTTACAAAATATAACTCCCTCTTAGTTCCTTTTTAATCTAATTCTCCTCTTTCCTAGATCAGTAGAATATCAAAATATCTACCTCTTCTTTTCTAATCCTTCCTCTAATTGCTTTCTACTTTCCCCCTCTTTCTTTCTTACCCAACTGATCATCTCATGATGTATTCTCTCCATTGTTCCTCTTGCACTTGATCAATTTAATTTACATTCTCCCTCTTTGAAAACAATGTCGAAGATATATACTCAACACTTGCATCTTTGATATATGTAGATATAGACTTTTTCAGGTTCTTTAATTTTCCTCCCTCTATCACCTTGCTTGTGACTAATTTATAATTCTAGTTTTATGATTACTTTAGGAAATTCCTAAAGTAAGATCTACTACATCAATTTGTACGAAATGAATGTCAGCTTTTTTGATGTAGGGTACTCCCTCTATCTTTTACATAGCCTTTGATATGGGTATCACCCCTAGTTTACCTCTCAGATACTCATAAGCATCCTTAGATAATGCTTTTGTGAACATATCAACAATTTGTTTCTTTTTGTTAATATATTTCATCTTCACCTCTTTATCTTGAACCAATTCCCTTGCATAATGATACTTTATTGCAATGTGCTTTGTGTTTGTATGCATTATAGGATTCTTTGATATATTGATAGCACTTGTATTATCACAATAAAGTGTCAGTAGTTCTGTAATTTCTTCCTTCATTCCCTTAAGTAGCTATTTGATCCTTACAATGTTTGTGTAGTTAATAGTAGCAACATCATACTCTGCTTCATGCTAGTCCATGTAACAAGTCTTCTTCCTAAGAAGAATACTCCTCCACTGGTGCTATTTCTATCATCAATATTTCTAGCCCAATCAACATCAGTGTAAGCTTTTAGTTCAAACTTTTCATTCTTCTTATAGTATAAACTATACTCTTTTATTCCTTTCAAGTATTGCATTATCCATTTCATAGCCATTAAGTGATTATCTCTAGGGTTAGTAGAGAATCTTGGAACAATCACCATAGCTAATGCAATATCAAGTCTGCTATGTACTAGATATTGCAATTTGCCAATCATGGATCTATATAATGTTTTATTTACCCCAGTTAAATCATCATTGTTTGATAGCTTGAGTGCTATCACCATAGGTATACTTACTGGTTTGAATCCTCTAGTCCAAATGTCTTCAATATCTCTTTGACATATTTTGACTGAGTGATATATACACCATATTTCATTTGATAAACTTGTAATCTCACAAAGAATTTGATCTCTCCAAACATTTGCATTTCAAATTCTTGCTTCATCTGATTTGCAAAATCCTTACACAAAGGATCTTGTCCTCAAAATATGATATCATCAACAAATATTTTAGATAACAATATACCTTTTCCTTTATCTATCTTCATATAAAAATTATTTTTATCATTTGTCCTTTCAAATCCAATATTAACAAGACAAGTATGAAGTCTCTCATAGCTTGCTCTTGGTGCTTCTTTCAATCCATATAGGGCTTTATGTAGTCTACATACCATGTTCTTATTATTCTTATCAAAAAAACCTTCTGGTTATTCTATGTAGACTTCTTCTTCTAATATGTCATTCAGAATTGGAAACTTGAGATCCATCTAATAAACTTTGAAACCTTTATATGCAGAATAAGAAAGCATAATTCTCACTCCTTCCATTCACACAATAGGGGAAAATGTTTCACCATAGTCACTTCACCATTCTCATCTAACTTGTTTTTGAATACCCATTTTGTGCCAATCACATTCTCATCTTTTGGTCTAGGAACTAGACTCCAAGTATTGTTCTTTTCTATTTGCTCAATTTCTTCTTCCATAGCCTTGTACCAGTCATCATCTTCCAATGCATATCTCACTATCTTAGGTTCCTTCATGCTTAACAAACATGATTCACTTCTCAACCTATTTCTTGTCATTGGCCTTACATCTTTGTCTCCAATGATTTGATCTATAGGATGGTGTCTTCTGACATATTTGGATATTCTAGGCTCAGTTCTTGCAGCTACATTCTATCTCTTAGCTTCAATATCATTTTGTATATCTCTATTAAGTATTTTAGCATCTGTTTCATGTGTGCTAATCTCAAAGTCAGATTGTGCATTTTCCCCATTCTACAATTTGAAATCTAAATGCAACTTGGTATTCACAGGCTATGACTCGACAATTGTTGAGACTTATTGTTGGCTTTCAACATGATTTGTAGCATCTTCTTTAGCAAGCATTCTTTCATAATAGTATACAAATTATTTGTATGCTTCTAGTTCTTTTGGAGGTTCAACCTCATGTACCTATGTAAACTCATCAAAATTTACATTTGCACTTTCCACAATTTTGTTAGTGTTTGTATTTAAACACTTGTAAGCTTTACTTCTTCTGGAGTAACCAAAGAATATACCTCCTTCACTTTTTGCATCAAACTTTCCACTTGTAACATCTTTAAGAATTTAGCATTTTCTTCCAAATACCTTAAAGTATTTCACATTAGGTGGATATCCATACCATAATTCAAAAGGTGTTGAATGAGTACCTTTCTTGACTTGCACCCCATTCAAAGTGTATACAATAGTACTTATAGCTTCTATCTAGTATTTTAGAGAAATGTTCTTCTCCATCATGAGTGTTCTAGCATAGTCCATTATTGACCTATTTCTTCTTTGAACAATTAAATTTTTTGGAAGGGTCCTAGGTGCAGATGTCTATCTTTTGATTCCTCTGTCATTACAAAACATCTCAAACTCATTTGCAGTAAATCCTCCTCCTCTGTTTGATCTCAAGTATTTCAAACTCTTACCTATTTCTTTTTCTACTCTTGCCAAGTACCATTTAAACATTTGAAAAGCATTTGATATATTTTTTTAGAAACATGACTATCATCATCCTTAAGTAATCATCAAAAAAATCATTATATACTTATCTCCTTTGTATCTTTGCACTTGAATAGGTCCACACAAGTTAGTATGAACAATTTCAAGTATTTCCTTAGAGGTATAAGCTTTACTTTTAAAGCTTGACTTTGTCATCTTGCCTAGCTAACATTGTTTGCACATTATATTTTCTGGTTTCTTCAACTTAGGTAAACCTCTAACTCTTTTCATGTTGCTGATACTAATCAAATTATCAAAATTTACATGACATAATCTCTTGTGCCAAAGCCATACATTATCAAATTCTACAATAAGACAAGTAGCATCTTCTATATCCAGATAGAATGCATTGCTTCTAATTTGATCACCTTTTCCAATCGAGTTTCCATTTGTGTCATATATCTTGGCCGATTTATTTTCAAACTCAACTTTTCATCCTAAATTATTCAATCGTGACACACTTAACAAGTTATAATTCAATCCTTCAACATAATAAGCATTGTCAAATAAAATCTTGTCTGTAAGTTTGATAGACCCTTTTCCTTTTATCAAACATGGTGAATCACTACAAAATCTTACACTATTTCCATCATAATAGGTTAAGGTAATGAATTTACTTTTGTTTCTAGTCATGTGATGTGAGCATCCAATATCAATGATCCATTGTCATTCTTGTTCACACAAGTCATAAGTGCAGTTGCCTCATCCTCATCAGATTCATCCTTCATTGCAACATATACCACTTCATCATCATTTTTATTAGAGTCATTTTCATCAGTAATGTAGCATGACTTTTTGCCTTTGTTTCTATAGTATTTTCCATCATCTTCTCTTCTATTTTTATGCTTGTTTCCTTCTCTAAGGTTTTTCTTCTATGTACATCTTGTTGCAATATGACCAATTTCATTGCAATTAAGACAATAATAGGAAAGTTACCTTTGAACTTGCCTTTTCCTCTATGAAATATTCTTGCTAGCAATGCTTCCAATTGTTCAATGTCTTCCTCATATATGTTACTATCACTGGATGCATACTTTATCTTCCTTTAGAATCCTTTAGTAACAATTTTTCTTTGAAAGCTGATTCAATACTCTCTGGTCTATAGTTGTCAAAATTAGATAGCTCAAAAGTGGCGAGTCTTCCTACCAGACCTTCAAGGGTTAGATCATTTATTCATATACATCTTAGCTATTGGATTGCAAATACTCTAATGGCATACACAAACAACAATGTTCTTAGGACTTTATTTAGCATAGTATCATCATCTATTTTACAAGTAGCACCTTCTATTGCACTAACAACTTCTTTTATTCTGACAACATATTGAGAAATATTCTCACCTTTTTTCATTCTCATGTCATCAAACTTACCTTTGAGGCTCTTTGACTTGGCTCTTTGTACATTTTTGTCTCCTTCATAGTCCCACATCTAATTTTTATTTTTAAGACCTTTGATATCACCAAATTCACCATAGCTTAGGGTAGAGGCAATCTCCAACATTTCTTGATTGTGTTCTTGAACTTTTTCTACAAATCTTTAGCAATTAGGGCTCTTGCTGGATCAACTTGTTCTACTACAATGCAAGATTATACATAATCTCCAAGTCCTCCAAGCTATAGCTTCATAAAAAAATTTCATGTAGGAAAGTTATCCTTCTTGAGCTTAGATACCTCTCTTTTGTAGCTTCATCAAACTTTTCCATGCAAGAAAGTTATTTCTATTGAGCTTGGATACCTCTCTTTTTGACATCTTGATCTTTGTGCTATTATTACCTTAAAACTAATCCTCTTAAGAAACCTAGCTTTGATACCAATTTTTGGAATTATTTTAGAATAATTGAGAGGGGGGGTGAATCAGTTATTCAAGGTCCATATGTACAAATAAAACTTTTCACAATTTAGTGAACCCATCAAACTTTCTTAACTATGCATGCATTCATTGTGTGTTACCTAACTATGATATGTTACTTTTAAATGAACTTGCAAAAATGTAAAGCATAAAGCACAACATATCCATTAGCACATTTAACACAATGATTTAATGTGGAAATCCAATTTGGAAAAAACTACCAGTAACATACTACTCCTTTTTCACTCTTCTTAAGTGATGCCCTGTTAAAGGCCAACCCTGTAAAAGGTTACAATGCACACTATTAAATGTGACCTAGTTAAGGGATTTTAGTCACCCTATCAAAAGTGAGCTTTATTATAGGACTTTATGCCATTCACTTGGAATTCCACCCTATTAGAGGATTTTTCAATAACTATTAAGTCAACCTTACTCCAAAGGATTTACCCTAGGCTTATACAATTGTTAGAAAGTAACTGTAGAGATTTGATTTAATGCAACTTACAATCTTACTTGTTGATTATAGATCAGTATTTAGTCCTCAACTCTACTTGTCTTCCAATATTTTTAGCTTTAATAGCTTGTTCACCCTTCAAGCATTCATCCTCTTTAACCCTTCTTGCTTAGCAGGCCATTTTAAACTTCTTACTTGGGTCACTTGATGAAGAAAAACCCCTTTCTTTCTCCTTGTCATACTTTTGCATCAAAAATCTCTAACACCTTTGCTTCATGACCAAACATCCCTACATATAGCAAATTAGAACTCTATTTTTGCTCATTATCCATCACCAAAATTAGGGTTTTTGATGGATTAAATAGGATACAATGTATCTACCTCATATCTTGTCTTTTCTAGATTCTTCTCCTAGAATCTATCTGAATTCACCTCCAAAACAATTTACATAAGATTTTGTGCCACTAGCTCATCAATCTTATCTTTGTCCTAATTCACAAGTTCGAAGGAAATAAACTTGTCAGCTTTTATTTGGTGAATCTTCGATCTTTGTCATAATGTAGTAGCTTGGTTTTATCAATTTTCTAATGCTCAACACATACTGTGTTACTCGACATCAACTATAAAATCACTCAGCATCAACTAGATTTTACTGGTGCTCAACATCAATTAGAAATTACTCATTACCAACTAATTTGCTTGGCATCTACTTACTCAACATCCACTAGAATTTTCTTTCACTCTGCTCCAATTGACTTTTTTCTTGGCTTGCACTAACTTTTCTCAACACCTACTATCCACTTGGTCAAGCTTGGCAAATGAACTTTGTTTACCTTTATTCTTCTAAACTTTCTAAGTGTAGCTAGCCATTTTGTAACCTCAAGTAGATTATCAATACATTATGTTCTCATTGTCTTAACCGATTCTTGCAGTTCAATACATAATCATAACTCAACCTTTCATCTAGGTACTTTTTTTGCATTTTGTTGATTGAATCCTCCTCATCAATCAACTAAGTGATAGTGCTTCAAACATATAAGCAATTATCTTACCAGCATGTAGTAGGTTTGATATCAGTGACAATAAAATGATTGAAACATAGTCTTCTTCAACAATATTTCTACTCAAATGATCTTTCCAATCATATATCAACAGATAATTAGAGTGATATTGAGATCTCAAAACATTGAATTCAACATTAGCAGACCAAACACATTGAGGTTCATATGCAGTACATTAGAGAGCTGATACATGAGCAGGTCATTGAGTTAAGGTATTATCCTATAGCAGAGAAAGTTATAGATATCTTCACCAAACCCTTCACTAAGGTCAAATATCTTCATTTGTGTGATCTCTTGGGGGTGCATGATGTTTCAGAAAGGGGAGTCCCTTGACTTCTCTCTTCTTTCTTATGGGAGGGATCTTTTCCTTCATAAGGTTTTTTTCTCTCTCATCTTCTTTATTATACTTATCTCTCTTTTTGGGGGAGGGTTTTTCCCATGAGGTTTTCTCTCTTTCTCTATTTTTAGAGAGACTACATTGCATTGCATTATATATAGAGAATTACATTTCTACATGGGTACCTAACATGGCTTAGTAGCCGAGACCCATCATGCATTTTCATCCTAGCTTTTCTGAGCTTAAGTGGATTCCCCTAAGTTGCACTTAAGGGGAGTAATAGTATAAATAATTATTTATTATCAGACTTTACTTAAGTTTACTTAGGTTAAATGCATTATTTTATTATTTGACTTATAGAAACCTAGGAGTATGTGTAGTTATGAATTGTCTTGTTGACAAAACAGGAGTTTGCATATTTATCCGAGTTGTCATGTAGACAACATAGTTTTTTGCACTCTAATTAAGCACATGGTGTCAACAACATCTCTTTACAAGATACACCTATGTAAAGATTAGCGTCTCATCATTGCACAAAATCCCGTGCTCAATGGAGAATAATCCACTCTTTGTGGACATGTGCTTAGTTGTGAGGCTTATCACTTTACTAACTCCTAGTCACTCTAGATGCCTTTATATACAAGCACTTCTAGTGTGTATTTACAGATGATATTCTCATTATTGTTATTCTGATCATACATTATTGGTCAATATTATACTAATGTTTAACCTTCTTGGTCTTGGTGTAATTGTTCCCTAAAGTAAATTCTTACAATATGTTCTTTCATCATTATTTTCTACATCTAAATCATTTTGAATTTTTGTTCAGTAGAAGCTTTATTAGCAAAACTATGTCTATCTCCCCAAAGAAGATTAGTAAAAGGGATCAAATCATCACATATATCATGGTGATCAAGTATATATACTTCCTCATAATCATATGTCATAAACATCAATGATGGCTCCATCATCATTTTCTTATCTGTAAATCTAATTTTTAACAAAAAATTCTTTTCTTCCTCTTCTTCCATAGGAAGTAATGTTTCAACCAAAGTATCACACTCAATCTTAGTAAAAGAAGAAGGTTTTGTATCATTTGAAGGCAACCCATAGGAATGAGGTAAAAATGGAAGAGGGATGATATAATACATCCTATATTCTCCCTTTCTTGTGTCAATATATTTAATTTCATCTTTACAAAGTCTGAAATTAGTAGATATCTCATTTGAAAATTTTGAAGAAATAACCTTACATCCCTCTATTTCACTATTATGTGTCTTCGATCTTATCACACATGCTACAGATTCTTCAACTTTCTCATCTAAAACTCTATCCCAAGGTATATTTGATTCTACTGAAATATTATTGATAGCCAAAGTATTAACTCTAGAAATACACATCTCAATCCCATTATGTGGAAATGTGATACATTAATGATATGTGGAAGGAATGGCTTTCATTTCATGTATTCAAGGTCTACCCAATAAAATGTTATAAGAAAGGGTACTAGTATCAACCACATGGAAAAAATCTCTCTCTCAAATGACTCAATCTGAATAGGTAAAACAACCAATCCTTTAGAATGCCTTTAATTTCCATCATAAGCTCTAATAGTAACCTTCTATCTAGTATCAATATCTTGTTTTGAATATCCCAACTTTTCAAGTATGTTGAAAGGACAAATATTCAACCTGGTACCCCCATCTATCAACAAACAGCTAACAAGAGTTTTGTGAATCATGAATTCAATATGTAAGGAAAGATTATGTGGATTATTCAAATCCTTATCATTTTCCTTAATTGCAACCATGTTTATAACATTATCTTCATCAAAATATCCATAATTTTGATTGGAATAAGTATAATTCACTTGAGCTGCCCCATTCTTAGATGATTCTCCCTTTTTATTCTTGGGCAATGGATCCTTATAAGCTTGATGATCATTATTAGTAGCATGAGTAACACCATCAATTTTTAACTTTCTATTATCAATCAAATTCTAAATATCATGTTTTAACCTTTGATAATTTTTCATAGTATGACTAGTTTTTCTCTAATGATATTTACAATAGCCATTATCATCCCAACGTGGACCCTTTACAAGAGGTGGTTGCCAATTCTCAATCAAAGTAAATATCTTGCTATCAACCAACTCTTTTAAAACATCCTCATAAGGTCTACTAATCTTTGTAAAAGTTCTTCTGCCTTGAGAATTTCTAAAATTGTATCTAGATTTTTCTCTCAAATTTTTTCTATTATTTTGCTGAGAAGGTGCTTGAAGTTTCATAGCATGAACACTATCTGATAACTTGTAAATTGCTCGATTAGACTTAGAGGTTTCAACTATACCATTATTAACCACATGTTGATTCCTTTATAAGAAATACTCCTATTCTTATTTCAATTATTGCGATTACTCTTCTTTATTATGGTTGATAATGGACTTGATTATTCAAAACATTCTCAATATGGAAAGTTGTTTCTACCATATTATGAAAAGTCTCAAACACCCATTTGCCAATTTTATTTCTCAATTCAGGAACCAAATTACTCATAAGTATGTCAATTTTCTCTTTTTCTAGAATTTCTCCAGAGTAATGAGAACATAACTTTATCCATATTTGTAAAAAGGTAACAAAAGGTTCTTGTTGATCTTGTTTGAGGTTGCATAAATCCAAAGAAGAAACTGGTTTCTGAACATTTTAAGAGAAGTGTTGGATAAATTTTTGAACAAGTTCATTAAAAATATTAAATGGGGGAGTAATATTAGTGTATCATTCCATAGCTTGGCCCTTTAAACTACTAGGATACAATCTCATAAGATAAGCATCATTATGTGCAAATTCCAAACTTAAAACATTAAACTATCTCACATGATCACCAGGGTCTCCATTCCCATCATACTTATCATAATGTGGAAATTATATTTTCTTAGTGAGTTTAACCTCAATAATAATCTTCTCAAAAGGTAGGGGACACACACTTTTTAGAGAAAATGGATTCTTAGATGTAAGTTTATCCATTAACATCTTCATATTTTTCTTAGTTTATTCTTGAAATGAAGGATCTTGTCTCTTGATATTCTTATCCACATCAAACTTATAAGGTACTTGTGTTGACATATCAGTGAAGTTTATTATTTGTGACACACACTTATTCAAATTTTGTACAACTACAGAGCTTACTAAATAGTTTATAGTATTTTCCATGTAATTCAATAGCCACTGAGTTCTACAGTTGCTACCAAGTCTTTTTGACTAATTCCAGTGTTTACCGAGCAGAGTCATTTAGTGTGAAGTTCAATAGTTTAGATAGAGCATTTTAGTTTATACCAAGTATTATCGATGGTTACTGAGTTTTCAGTTCATGTGATGCAAAGCCTATCAGGGATAACTTTAAGGAAACCCCCCCCGCCCTCCCAAAATTTATAAAATTGTGGCGAATCACGTCATTTGGGTGAAAAAAAATTAATAGTGTTGGTGAATTATGCGTCAATAGATGGATATTTGGTGGCAATATTTTTAATAGTTTAGACAATTTTTATAAAATAATGGCGATTATAATTTTTGTTTCTAATAAAATTATTAATGTTGATGGCGAATTATGTTTTGAAATATGGATATTGGTTGGCAAATATTTTAATAATTGATAGCTTTTTTATAAAAAGGTGGCAAAATTATTTTCCAAATAATTGAATTAATTTATTTGTTATGGCGAATGGTTTTTAGAAAGTTATAGTTGGTATGGCTATTTTCAAAAGATGGGAAATAAGTAGCCTAACCTAACATACCAACTTACATAAATTATTGGCCACTACCACTGTAATTATGTTAAATGTATTATTTGAGAACTTAGACCGTCTGATGATCCAAGATTAATGGTTGAGGTTTAATTTCGGCCAACATTTCTTGAAGGAAGAAGAATTGTTGAGGTAGTCACCGGAATGTTGACATGTATCAAGGTAAGTTGTATGCAGAGTACAGTGCACCCAAAAATAATTAAATGCCACGTCAGTGATAGCAACATTCTCTTGCTAGTATGTGAAGCCTTGACCTTGTTCAAGTGTCTGGAATGGTGACACGTTTTTGTCCAACGTGTATCACTTAAGTTGCAGGAGATAATATATTGATGTCTTGTCACTATTAATTACAATTTACAATTGGCCTTTTCCAACGGTAAAGTGGCTTTGCATGCATTACAGGACATGCCATAGTCCACTAGCAGTAGTACTATTACTATTAGTCTTATTTACAATTGGCCTTTTCCATCAGTTAAGTAGCTTCACACACATTACAGGATAATGGACGATATTAGTGTTTAATTACAATTGGCCTTTTTGGAACGTACTTGCAATTATGTTCAAGATTTGAGAATATTTGCTAATTTAATGTAAATGAATTGAGAGTCAGATAGAAACGAACAAATAAGCCCTGGCACCCTACCCGCCAAGCTTATTTATAGGCGTTTGAGCTAATTCTTTCATCATTTCTCATCTCATTTTCGGTAGTCGATAGGTCTAGTTTGTTAATTGTTTGGTGTTAGTTTGAACTTTGCAGTAAAGATGGACAACCCTATTCGCCTAAGATGCATTTTGGAAGAGAAGCAAAAGGCCTTTCTAGGTCACGTTCCTAAGGAAAACCTCTTGTCAATTTGCAATGAGGTTGTTCCATGCTCTGGTGTGAAGTTTGTTATTGCTGTTGTCAAAATGGTTCTGGGGCATGAGTTTTTGAAGAATGAGAATTGGTATCGTGTCAACAGTGACATTACGTCACAATTTCTAGCCTCCCTGCTTGACCTCGGAGAAGTAAGGGCCGAAATTCTGCTGCTCCTAAGGAAGATTTTTAAAGTAGTATATTTGGGTGATGACATTGAAATTATTGCTCATGCAGTTTCAGGAGTGGGGATCCGTTGGGTGGGTGAAGTCCACAAGCTTCTGGAACCTGGCCAGAATGTGGTCCTACAACTATTTTTACTAGGCTTGACTGCTGGGCAGTTGCAGCACCATAGGAAATGTGTAAGAATTGGGTTGAATTTTCTTCAAAAATGGTTTTTCCTAGATGAAGTGGAAGATGGAAACAACTGGCTACAAGAATTTGCAACCATGGTCAATTCTGGTGGTTTCTACAACGAATAGTACAGTACTTCTAGAGTCTAGGATTTTTCCCTGATTTTGTAAATTTGTAAATTTCAAGAAATATCAATGAAATTTCTTGAGTTTCAATTCCATATAAAATTGTATTTCATTGTTTTCACTTCTTATGCTTACTTATGCAACATTGCAATATTTTGCATTTTTTAATTTTCTATTGAATTATTTATAAAAGCCTATGTGAATATAAAATATTATTAGTAAACTAATGGAATCACCTAGTTCCATATTAGTTCTGTAATCTAAAAATTTCATTGATATACCAATATTTGCAAAAGGTTTATTAATTTGCATATCAAATATTGGTTAAAATAAATACAAAAATTTACTAATTTTAACTTCAATTAAAATAAGTTCTAATTAGGTACAAAATAATTTAAATATTTTAGTAGAATATATATTATTATACAAATATACATTTAAAATAGTTTACTAAATTATTTAATTTTAATTTTTAATAATCAAGTTAGTGAAGAAGGTTCTAACCAATCTTTCTCTAGATTTAAAATTGTATAATTTATAGATTATTGCATATCAAAATGTTATCAGAATCACCTAGCTTAGGATTAACCCAATAAACTCTTTTTTCTTGAATTATTAATTTTTTTAATAATATAATTATTTCTTATTCAATTTACAAATTGTGATATTGAAATCTATGTAAAAGAAAATTTATGTCTAAAAGTATGCAAGAATGTAGCCAAAAATAAATGAACATGGAGGTAGCTTCCGAGAAAAGAGGTCTTATAACACTAAATAAAAAGAACCAATTATAATTCAGATAAATAGTATAGATAATATATGAGAATAATAAATCTATATAAAAACTTTAGAAATATTTGATAAAAAGAAAAATAGTTCATTTTCATTGGTTTGTTGATTCTAAACTAATTCACTTATTGTGCAAACTGAATGCAATAGTACTAGCCTACCGGCAAGTACAATAATATACTAACTATACTCATAATTTAATGGGAGTGGGACCCACGACCCATGGGGCCACCACACCATTCACCGGTGCCATTGGATGTTTATAGATCAATGACCAAAGTTGAGTTTTGGGATGAAAGGAAAAAGAAACCCTGTCATTTCAAACGCGTCCTAAAAACATGACACGTGTCACTAAACTCCTCGGTTGACCAAAAAATAATAATGTAGTTTCAATTTGGTGATGACGTGACACTGACACATCTGACTCATGATGTGAGTCATCTTGATACCTGACTACCTTAGTTAATGGGAGTGGGACCCATGACCCACGGGGCCACCACACCATTCATCGGTGCCGTTGGATGTTTATAGATCAATGACTGATGTTGAGTTTCGAGATGAAAGAAAAAAAAAACCATCATTTCAAACGCATCCCGAAAACATGACACGTGTCACTAAACTCCTCGGTCGACCAACAAATAACAATGTAGTTTCAATTTGGTGATGACGTGACACTGACACATCTAACTCATGATGTGAGTCATCCTGATACTTGACTACCATAGTTAATGGGAGTGGGACCCACGACCCACAGGGCCACCACACCATTCACTAGTGCCATTGGATGTTAATAGATCAATGATCGAAGTTAAGTTTCGAGATGAAAAGGGAAAAGAAACCCTGTCATTTCAAATGCATTTCAAAAACATGACACGTGTCACTGCTCAGTTAACACATTGACATAATCACATTCCACTTGCAGTTAACAGTGACGTTATGAATGACATTAATACATTATGACGGGTTAGGTAACACTAATGGTCCATGATTCCACTCACATTTATACTGAAAGTGTATTGTATGACAAGTGTATTGACTATAGACTATAGAGTATAGATTGTACAATTTTACCATGTTAAGTTTCTTTAATTTTGCAGTTATACATTGTTTGCAGATTTAGAAATTAGAAAGGGGTTACAAATTACAATTTACAAAGTTACAGTGCAACAAAGTTACGGATTCTTAATTTTTGGGTTGAATATTGTGGTCCAAGGAAAGCAAAAAACTACAGTCTCTGGACTCTCAACTCTCTGCAAAAATCAAAACTAAGGGCAATGTGAATGTGAGTAGGTAAGTGTAACTACTAAAATCCTAAAAAAATACATCCCACATTTTAAATTTTACAACTTTATTGTTTATATTATATAAAAAAAATTAGTCTGTAAGGTTTTAATTTTGAATCACCCCTGTAGGCTTGTAGCTGTGTTTAAATATTTACCACAATGGGAAAAAAAAATACCAAGAATAACATGGGTAAAATAACAGAATTCCACAATATGCTTAAAACACCAAGTTTCAATGATTTTTTCCATGATATACATGATCCTATTATTCATGGAAATAAGGGTATAATGGAGATAAGATTTGCACTTGAAAACAAGTGGAACGATCCAAATAAGGCTTCAAAATTTTTTTCATTTAACCCTAGTCTAAATGCAACTACAAATAAAATTGCATCGTGGCTAGCTGGGTCGGCACACATGGCATTACCTCAAGTATTCCCTTGCCCAAAAATTGTTATGCTCTGCATCAAAAATTATGATGAAAATATAAAAGAAATTGTGAATAAAATTACCCAAGAGGAAATTTTGTCCATAACTAAGAGTGAATTTGCTAGTCTGTTGAACCTACGGTTTCAACAAAAACATTCAAACATACATATTGACCTGGGAAAGCTGGTAGATGATTATGAAAAATTAGATATAGAATAGAGAGATTCTTATATCAGAGGAATAACAAGCAGTTGTAGGCTAAGTCCAAATCACATGCCTCCTTATGATTTTGAATTTTTTTTGCCATGGGTATAGGACAGTATTTCCTTGCTAGCATTTTGTTTGGGATTGGATAGTAACAAACAAGTGGATGCCAACATTCTTGAAATGCTTTATCATATTCATTTTTAAAAAGAACCAGTAAGATATCATTTTATTGAGAACATTGTTCGTTGAATGCAAGATCAATTACTAATGATTCAAAGATGTTTAGAGAAGACATTTAGATTCACAACCTACTTGTGCTATCTTCTCCTAGCAAAGGATCATGCATTATTTGAGGAAAACAAGCTTTGTAGTCAGACTGAAGGACAAAATCCAATATATGAGTGGACACCTCATATAAAGATGATTGATAATAGAAGGAACTACAACAATTTTGTAGACTTCTTTTTGGCACCAATGTACCATAAAATTACAGGTACTCCAATGCCTAGATTGCCTGTTACTTGTAGAAATTGCATTCAACTCAGAAGTGAACTACAATTGGCTGACTGGTACTTAATGGAAGAGTACACTGTGTTAAGGTTTCACAGTTCATTGGTAGAACCCTACAAACTTCCAATACATGTAACAGAGAGGGTATTTGCATTGGAATATGTACAACAAATGGAGAGCACAGATGTACTCTTTCATGGTCAGCAAAAGAAAATGATATTTCCCTCCTTGTCATTCTCCTTTGGAGGGTTCGCATTTGAGAGAAGAGGATTCAAAGTGGCAAAAGCCTTTTTTTCAATTTTTTGATTTGACGTTGACAGTCACTGGCAGTATGATCCACTGAACATAATTGGAGCAAGGCTTAAGGGCATTGGGACTTCTGCAAGAAAATATCAACATGAAAGTATGCCTTTGATTGAAAATTTTAAAAACATGGACTCCTGGGAGGAGGTCAAAAAATAGATGGAAAAATATGCTGCTGAAAATAATATGTCAATACAAGAATTGTCATCACAAATAATAGCATTGCACAAATAGAAAGGAAAAGTGCAGGGCATGACATTGTCCAATTTCTACAAGAAAGCTGATAAACCATCTACAAAACCTATTCCAAAAGAGCTAATGAATGATTGTATAGATGCTGGATGGAGTCAAAGCAAAATTTATCAATTTTGGGAAATGAGGAAGAATCTCGGTGAGCCAAAGACCTCTTTAGATCGTGATGAGGCTGAAGAGGATAGAATATTTGACGAATTGTGGAATAAGGAGCATCCAACTGAAGCACATCACAGTGATACTGATGATGATTACGATGACCAAGATTCTTTGAATCCCTCATCCAGTACACAAATTTAGAGAGGAGTTGATGCATCCACCAAACTTCTATATAGCAAAGGGGCAGAAATTGTAGAAAAAATGGGCTACCAAGGTTTTGGTGGTCTGGGTCCCAGTGGAGAAGGGGTTTGGTTACCACCTCAACCACTAGCTGTAGCACCAAAACATGGTCAAAAACCAAGCCTTGGGCATGGAGATCAATCATCAACTCAGTCAATTCCATCCACATTGGATTCATCTTAGTTAATTAAATTTGTTCCTGCTTCATTTACAGTTCCACTTTCGAGCACTCAGATTCAATCTGAATCAACTGTCACTCCCACAGCTATAGATATCATGGGTACAACTACAACTAGTGGTCCAAAAAGGACATTGTATATAGATGCAAAAAAAATTGGTCCCAGAGATCAAGAAAGTGTAAAGAAGCAGAAGGTTATGACAAGTATTAGTAGTACTACTAGTACAACAACGCCAATGGTGACTGTGAGTCCAACAATTTCCCATCCTTCAGGACAAAACCTTCAAAAAAGTCTACAAACCCCACTAATGGGTCTAGGTGTTGGTTATCCTCATGGTATTGGTGGAAGCTCATACATTAGAGCAAGTGCTACTACTATTTCACCATTCAAACATTCAATTGTCTCACAAAATCCTGATTTTCGTTATAATGAATTTGTAACTAACTATGAAAAATCAAAAAACAAGAATAGACAAAATAGTAAGACAATGAAGATGGAAGAAATTGCTGCAGCTCGTGATGCAAAACCTGCAACCAATAGGCTATTTCCCACATATGACCCAGATAAAGATATGATGGAATTCATGGTTGTTATGCCCCCAACTAGAGATAACAATCCACCAGAGAGTCAGTTAGATCCATCTAAATTTCAAGTTAGCACCCTCCAAATGGATTTATCCAAAATTAAAAATGTGGACAAGATAAATGTGTCCAAAATGACTAACCAAGTGGTCTACAGTTCAGTGATGAAGTCGGAGAGAGAGAAAGGAAAGCTTCAGGGCACAATAGATAAGTTAAAGGCAGACCTGGCAAATGTAAAAGCAAGTGAGAAAGCAGCAGTAAACAGATGCAAAGAATTAGAGAAAAGGATAAAAAATTCATCCTCTGGCTTTAAAGAAGCAATTGAACAGCAAGAACAAATGGACGCAGAACTGAAAACTTTGAGGGAAAATTTGGAAAAAATGGGAAAAAAACTCCAAGATGAAACAAAGTTATATAGAAACTTGGAGAATGCTGCAAATGTAAACAATAAGTTAAATAAAGAATTGGAAAATGAGAGGGTAAAAACAAAAGAGTGGGAAGAGAAAGCCAAAGGGTGGGAAAATAAAGCAAAGCAAATAAGAAAACATAGTGAACACCAGTACTTAGAAATGAAAGAAGACGTAAAGAAGGAAAATGATACTATTAAAAAATATGAAAATGGCTTGAATGACCATGTAAATAATATAGTAAAGCAAATAAAAAATTACTTCTAGGGGCACATAAAGACTTCTGCTGATAGTTTGTGTGATTGGTTTGAACTCTATGAAGCTCTTATAGATTTTTTTGGGAAGCTGAAAGAGCAACTTGAGGAGAACAAAAGTTTTGGTCAGAGACATAAAACTGTAAAGCAAATTATGGAAGAAATCAATAGCACTGCTGACAGGCATTTGGCAAGCAAGGGAATTCAGGACCGCATTGGTTCAATAATAAAGGCGACCTCTGTATTTCATAAATGTCAAAAACTAACAGAAGCAGAAGAAGTTCTTGCTTTATTTGGGCCAAAGCTCGCCAAGATGAACAATAAAATAGCAAAATTGATATCTCTTGGTTTACCAAGTCCTGGACCTAATTTCTCAACAACGGGTTTTGTTGGAAGAGAAGTTTACAAAAAAAAGTTGGAGGACTAAATAAACCCTGATTTAGGCAACCTTCCTTAGGACCAAACTCATGAACGCATTGCAAAGTGCATCAAAACATTCACAAATTTGCATGCACTAGTGGAATGAACATTGTTTGAAACTCACTCTTCCAAGTATGGAATGCTGACGATAATGCAGGTCATTTAGCATAACATAATTTTTTTTTCCCTTCTAACCGAAGAAGAATGGAGCATACTACAAAAACTTATAGTCTGTATGTGAAAGTACTTTCAGTTTCAATCATCTCTATATCTTTACTATATATGAATATCTTTCATATTATCCTACATACTACAGTCTAGAATCTAGAATTGAGTTTAAAGTAACAAGTTTGAACTTTTTTTTTTGGATAGGATCAATGTTGTAGTCTTGTAGATGCTATTGCCTATGCTAAAATTGCTAATTTACTAAATCGGCCTGTCAAATGCAAAAATGTACAACTAAAGTTGTAGAGATGTTTTAGAGTTGTAGATGTCTTATTGATTTAGATTTTGAGACTTCACATTAGGCAAATCGACCTGAAGCTGTTGTTGCTCCCTTTTTTCTATAAAAGGGAATTCAAGGTCATTGGTTTACAAGAATTGAACCATATTAGCTTAATATTGCAAATGAAAACCATTAATAATTATTAATTGTGGAATTGAATCTATGATTCTATCTAATTTTCATGTTTTCCAATTCAATGTATGTTGAATAAATGAATAAAATAGAAAACAAAATTTCATTCAAGAATTTCAAATTCAAATATGAATGATCATTGATGACATGATATAAACTACACTCTACAATAATAATACTCTTTTTTCTCAAATTTTAATGATGAAACATAATACATTCTAATTTCTTGCTTTTCTAAAATGAACATTGAATGATAGGATATCATATAGTAGTTAATAAGTTCAAAAAATACCTATTGGTTGCCACTGCTAATTTAGTAGAAATTTCCTAAATTTTCCAATTCATCTCTATGTCATCATCATCATCCAGTTCTGGTAGTCCAATTGCTTCATTGTTCTCTTCATTTTCATTTGTGTCTTCTTCAACTTCAAGTTCACTTTGACCTCCGCTTCTATGACTCATACTCCCAATCCCATGGCCAGTGCCACTACCAACTATACTTGTCCCACTTGGAGTCACTGTAGGAGATTGGTTAATGGTGTTTCCCAATCCCACCCTTCTTCTTTTGCATCTTTTCTTCCAGGTTTCCATTGCTTTTTGAAAATAAAAAGTATTGACATTATACCTAGATGTGTATACCCTCAAGCATGATTCCAAATTCTTGTCTAGTTTGTTTCTTAGCTATGATTTTAGGAAGCCCAAAGCATTGAAAACTCTCTCATCCTCCACTAAACCCAATATCATGGTTTGACATAGATCAGAAAGCTTGAAGTACTCTAAAATTTCTTTACGCAACAATGTGCTCTATTTTAGTTCTATCCAAAGCTTTGTTGCCAAGCCCTCTTCATGTGGGTTACCCATTAATTGATATTGATGCTTCATGGTCCTTGCAAAGGTGCCTGATTGCTGTCTAAGAAGACCCTCATCTAATATTTCGTTGATGTTCACTCCATTGAATTCTATAGATTTGCAAAATTCCTTTATCAAAATCAACAACCTTCTACGATAATCTTCCTTATTGTTGAAGGACCAATATTGAGGAAACATAATTGCCATGGCCTCAAGCAGTTGATCATATGGCAATCATGATATTATTTTAGAGGAAACTCTATAGGCTATGTCCCTTGTAGTAGATGCTATAGACTCGACAATCTTGGTAAACTCTTCCCTTGTAACTCTTGTAACTCGCTTCTTTGGGGCACTGTAGTACATTGGTATCTAAAATCCCCTTACACAAACACATAAATCTCCATTTTCAACGATCTTTAAATAATTATCAGGATCATCCAAATCTGTTAGTTTTCTCTAGTGATTAAATCTATCATCAGATAAATTTAGGTCAGTGCGATAGAGACTATCAAGGGCTCGACATGACATTTTATACAACTGAGCATATTCTGCAATATACATGGCTCTTTGCTGGGCTCTTTTCATAATTAAACTCATTTCTTCTAGCATGGGAAGAAGAGATGTCAAAGTCAAAAGTGTCTCTATATTGTTTAACCTTCAAAGTAGGTCGCCACATCTCTGATTTTTTGCATTGTCCCAATTTTTGTACATCAGTCCAATCAAAGATTGAACTTCAGAAAATACTCGATGCGCTGGTCCATCCAAAGAGATTCGTTTGGTATCAACATCTTTTAGAAGCTTGTTTCCATTGGTAATTCCATCAACAAAGTGTTGAAATTCCCTAAAATGCTTGGGACTTTGACAAAAATATGCATACAACTCTCTTACTAAATCTTCAACCTTGTTTACTGAAGGAAACTTCTTCACAACTCTAAAAGAAAGATTCATCCTATGGGCCATACAATGAATGTCAACAACATATGGTGAACAAGAAGCCTGCATCTTTGTGCAAAGACCATTCCTTTGACCTTGTATTATTGAAGCTCCATCCGCTCCAACATAGACCAACTTCTTCGCTATTTTCAATTCATCCATAGCTCCATATTCAATTAAATTGCTCTTTACTAACTGAAATAAAGTTTCTACTGTTGCATTGTCTCTCAATTTAGCAACATATAGTAAATGTGGTTGGTAGACATTATTTTGTATAGTATAAACATGCATGCATACCCATGACATATTATCTATTGCTGTAACTTCATCTAAGGACAATGCAATAAAGCTTGACTCTTTTATTTTTCTTTGTACATCCTCTATTTCAACCTGCGCAATACAACTTGCCCATTCCCATCCACTTTTTATCGACCAATGACTGACAAGATAGTTAAGAACTTTCAGAAAGTGTAAAACACCACTCATTTCTGGATAGTCTGTCATTGGATGCCCTTTGCTCAAAATATAGAAAACATTACTTAATTGAATAGCTTTTCCACGTTCTTCTACTTCACTTGCTTTTGCAAAAATAGCATTAATAGAACCTTGAACTTCACCAGCCTTCATCTAAAATTTTTGAAACATATAATATTCTTTAGTATTCCTTTTATGTTGACATTGCTCCTTTGTTTTATATCTTACCACTTTTATTTCCTTACCATCTACAATTGAGGTTCCGTAAATCTTACCAACATGTTTCTCTATGGTGTCTAGTTTAAGCTATAACCGCTTTTCCTTTTTATACTTCGAACTACAAATTGCACATCTGCATTCTACTAGTGGCTCACCTACAATTGGATTTTCCATGGGCTCAATGAATGGATACTTTGCTGCCCAATAAAATTTAAATCTCTTGGCCATCTCCCACTGACAATCAATTTTTTCTTTCGATTTTCCTCTCCCTTTAGTGTCACTGTTACTATTAATTACACAATCATCATCATCGAAGTCGATTGATTCATCCTGGTACTAGTTATTTACTAGATATTCTTCTTCAAGGTCATCCTCATTAGAGATATCAGGTTCTGCAACTCTGTCACCAGATTTATTAGGCTCGCCAATTTTTTGAATGGACTCCTGTGTAGGTTGAGATTGTACAAGCTCCTCTGATGATGTACCTTCCTTAATTTGACCAACACTATTGCGTCTACCCCCACCAAATTATGAAGATATATTTTTTCATTTCGTTGGCCTCTCTTGGACATCTCCAAATTCATTAGTCCTACTCCTCTTCCTATTTAAATTTGACTGTGACATCTCCATCAAATCAAGGCTACAATAAAATACTATGGACTCGTAGTCATACTCGTTTCGGTTCTCTACTGATCACAATACTATGAAGAAGGCTCCTTTCGGCATGTTTCAATAATGAAACTCATGTCTTAAATAGACAACTACAAATAAACCATTTTCATTTTGGCGAATGAGCCGACCATTACATATGATAAGAACTAATATTTGACGAAGCCTGCATAATCTCAAGTAATCAAGTGGGCGAATATGGCAGGAATTTGGGACCCCATTGTGTGTGATGCATGGCGAATTGGGTCCTAGGACAAATAAAAAATTCACATAGGAAAATGGGAATTTGGCGAATGATGATCGTCGAAAGAGACACTCAATTAATTTTGTGGCAAGCAAGAGTAAACATTAAAGAGAAATATGGGCAAGTGTGTGTGTGTGTGTGTGATGTATTGAATCATATCCAATGTATGAAAATGTAAGCAAGAACAAGAAAGTGCAATAATGCGAATGTGTAAGCATATGATTGTGAATGCAACAAATAAAGAATTATAAAGGCCATATTAGTACAATGATCAATAGTGAAAAATTTATCACAAAAAGGTGATTAGTACACTAAGAAATTTCTATCAAAAACCTTAGTTGCAAAATCAAAGATCTATTGCTTCATCCTAATAAGTGAACTAGTCAAAATCCTCTAACAAGGTAGACCTAACAGTCTTTTCTAAATCTCTTTACCAAGTGCATACTTGATTATATGTTTGTAAATCCTCTCACAAGGTGGACCTAGTAGTCCTATTTGCTCCTAATAGGGTAGATCATTAGAAGTGATCAATGTTAGCCTTAACAAGCCAACTTTATGCTGCAATACTAAAGTTTGTGGGTATCATCCCCACTCTAGTCTTACTTTCTAATTGGAAGGTTTCTAGGTCACAAAATCTTTATGTTCAAGTGTTATGGATGATTTCATGTTTTTAGTTTCTCATGCATGCAATTAGATTAGATGTGATGAATTAAAGGCTAATTGGTTTATTAGATTAAGAATTGAAATTGTTAAAGTTTTAAAAGTTACTAATTCAATCCTCCCCTCTTAGAAACTTAGCATAGTCTTGAATATTTCCAAAAATTGGTATTAGAGCTCTATGGTTCTTAGGAGAAAGTCTAATAGCTTGAGAAAAGATCAAAGATATGGAGATATTCAAACTTGACAAAGCTATTGACAATGAAAAGTTGGATCTAGAAATGACCATTACCCAACTCAAGAAAGCTAAGGAGCAACTTTCCCAATCCCTAAAATGAAGAAAGGAACTTACAAATCAAATGAATGATCATCTCTACATTGAAGAAACAATTGAAGACTTTCACCCTTCAAGCAGTTCAGATGAAGCAAATGATGCAATCAAAGAGCTCCTAGAGAAGAATGGCTCCCTACAAGAAGAAGTAAGAAAGCTAAAAATAGAATAAGAAATTTATTCAGTAAGGTTATGTGAAGTCTTGGAATAGAGAAAAAAGATAAAAGAAGAGATAGATGGAAGGAACAATGAAATCCATAACCAATCTCTTTAGCAAGTAGACCTTATGGACCATCTCTCCAATGCAAATGAAGAAATCATGAGCCTAAGACTTGAAAATGAAAGAATAAGGAATGATCTAAATTTTGAAAGGAAAATTGATTAAAGAATAAAAATTGAGCTAAGATTTGAAAAACAAATCAATGAAAGATTGACAAATGACCTAAACATTGAGAAGCAAATTAATGAAAGAATGATGAAATCTCAAGTAGACATAGATCAACTAAATGAGAAAAACTTCTATAGGAAAAAATGAAAAGTAGGAATTGGATACAAAGAAGAAGGTGAATCCTCCAAAAAAGGTCCTCAAAAGAATGGAAGACCTACTTGTAATTACCATGGTAAGATAGGTCATACATCAAACAAATATTATAGTAATAGAAAAGAAAAATTCAATGGAAAATATTACAATTGCAATAAACATGGTCAAAAGGCTAATAAATGCAAAGAGAAACCAAAATTTGAATGAAATTATCATAAATGTAAGAAACATGGACACAACACATCAGAATGAAAAACAAAGACATTGAATCCTACATAGAAAATTGTGAAACCAATATTTGATTGGGATTACAATACCTAGTGTAGATGTCATTACTATGGAAAATTTGGACACATTGGTATAAATTGTGTTAAACATCATATAAGAAAAAGATATACCACTATAAGATGTTTCATTTCTACAAAACTTAGTCATCTTGCCAAGAATTGTAGGAATACTGGTAAAATTGAAGATGAAAAGAAGGTAAAGGTTGATAACATTTGAAAGTAGATGAGACAATAATGGATTCCTAAGTCTACTAAGGATACTGGTCTAAGTAATGATGGTCAAGTCACTCAAGAATTGGGTGACTCTACCATTTCTAATTATGTTCTCAAGGAAGAACTAGAACTAGGCTATCAAAGAAGACATCAGAATAAGTTCTAGTTAAAAGGTAACAAAGATCCAAATCCATATTCAAGATACAAAGGGATCACTAAGTAATATATGTATTAGTTATTACTAAGTTACGTTCTCTACCAAGTAAGGTCAGATCATAGACTCTACTGTGCAAGGTCGGGAGTAACAAAGGCACTTATAGTTATTGAGTCACGAAGACTTCACTGAGTGATCAATACAAAATAGTGGATGACAGTTTTTCAAGCATAATATCAACTCATCTACCTTTGTACCAAGTATTAATGGTAAAATTTTAACATAAGGCATGGAAGTGAATTGATTTCTCTCTGTGAATTTTTGAGTGGTATTGCAAAGAGCTATTTTCTATGCAATCAAGCAACTTGAGTGAATTTCTTGCAAAAATTTTTGAAGTTCTCTCAAGCTACCAAGTAAAAATGGCATCCAATAGTAGCAACGTTAAGAAAGATTTTGACATGTTGGTTCAAGGTGTTGAATGGAAGGTGTCAAACTTCAAGTTCATGCCCATGGTTGCTAAAACCCTAGACCCAAGCAGAGCTCAATCTCAAATCCCTCCCAAGGTACTTCTTGTTAATAATATTTGAACTCATTTTAAATGTGAAATTCAACAAATTGGTACTCTAGAGATGGATGATACCCTAGGTTAGTTATGTGTTGATGGAACCCTAAAACCCAAGCATCAACATTTGGAAGAAAAAGTATTAACTTACATTCCCCATATGCCCTGATAGTTTCAAATTAAATGGATTAGGTATATCCTTAGCTGGGTGCATAATAGACAACTATGGTTAGAGCAGCCAATATTGATCACCAAGAAGATGATTCATCAAATCACTAGCCTTTCCATGCTTGCCAAAGCCAAAACAACCAAAACCCTGGGTTGAGCAGAGTTGGAAAAGAAAACCCTAGCCGACTGGGATGGTAGAGGCATGAAAATAGGAATTGTTACAAATGCAGAGTTGAAGTTTGGTATTCATATCATAGCTCATACAATATAAAGTTCAAGTTGTCTTTATAGTGTATCATGCGAAGCTATGGATTTGGTGTATAAAGTGGTGAAAAATAACTTATCTTATGACCTTGTTGAGTTATTATTAAGGCAATTCAAAAAGAATATGGAAAGTATCAGAACTTCTAAGAATAACTTGTGCAAATTTGGTTCTTGGTTAACATGTTTATTCTTTTTGTAAGAATTTTTCTTAGGGTAGAATTCACCCAAGACCAAGGAACTCAAGCACAAGCACAATAGTAGACCAAAGAGAGTATGATTAGAATGATGATATATTCATTCTATATATTGATATGAATTGATATGATAAGTACACTAGGAGTGCCTATATATAAAGGCCTTTGGAATGCTTCTAGAATGCCTAAGAATCAACAACATGATAAGTCATATAGCCAGGCACATGTCCACCAGATGTGGGTTATCCTCCATTAAGCACTAGTGTAGCACACAAAATTATGTTGTAGACACCATGTGTTAAATTAGGAGTGTGAATAACTATATTTTCTACATGACAACTCAATTAATTATGCAAACTCTAGTGTTGCAGACACCATTTGCTCAATTAGAGTTTCTTATTCTAGTGTTGTCAACATGACAACTCATAAGAGTATGAAAAGTCCTAAGTGTCTCACCTAAATAAATAATAAAATAATACAATATAATAAAATAATGCATTAAACTAGTTAAACTTAAGTAAAATATAAATAGTAAATACATATTTACACGAACCCTGCACCCCCCCCCCCCCCCCCCCCCCCCCCTCCTTTAAGTGAGACTTAGGGGAATGCAGTTAAGCTCAGAAAATCTAGGATGAAATGCATGATGGGTCCTACCTACTAGGCCATGTTAGGTACCCATGTACATAATGAAATGCAATCTCTCATAAAGTGGAGAAAGAGGGAAAACCTCATGGGAAAAACCCTCCCCCAAAAAGAGAGATGAAGAAACTAAATGCATGGATGGATGGAATAATCAATACCCCCCATTATGAGATACATCAAGTATACAAAAGAGAAATGGGAGAAGGACAAAACCCCATATGAGGAAAAAAGTACCTCCCATAAAAGAGAAGTAGAAGGAGACAAGGTAGTTCCCCCACCCCCCCCCTTAAATGTAGTGTGTTGATCAATGATAGCTTCTTCAATTTAGAAGTTGATCCATGAGTGTTGAATAATGTTCCTCCACTTTGGAAGAAATAGTGGTGGCAAAGGTATAGGTGAGATGCTTCCCCTATGTGTAGAAAGAATCCTGATAATGAATGGTGTCTCTAAAACTTGCTCAACTATCCTTGTGTCAACATTGATGGTCATCCTGATGGGGACAATACCCAACAACCAGAATAGACACAATAGAAAGGGGAAATTATATTAACTAAGAAAATAAGCTGGTACAAACAGTGCAGAGAAAATAAACTCAAAACATGCCCTACGGGCTTACAATAGCATAAATCTGGAGAATATTTCTCCTTTTAGCACCTCCTCTCAAGCTCCAATCCGAACTGCCTTTTACAATGCCAGAAATCTCCTTAAATAGACCCCAGAGGGTTAAGGACTAGGAGTACATTCTAGAAAGTGCTAGTAGGCATCCACCGACAAAATAGAAGGTTCCGGAAGCTGCGTTAGAAGTCGATGCAATTCTAGAAGAATCCAGAAACGGTAGCTGAACTTCCGGGAGGCATAACTTTTGAACTGTAACTCCGATTGACAAACCGTTTACATTTTCGGAAAGCTCTTGAAGCACTCTATAGCCCTATGGACCAGCTTTGCTCGTACCCCATTTTTCAACCCTTTTCGAGGTCATTTAATGCCCCAAACCTGACTTTGAAGCATTCTTAGGGGGTCTCCAAAACCCGAAAAACTGCAATAACTTTCAAACCGTGGGGCCTTTTGACTTGATTCTTTTTCTGGAATGCTCTAAATCTCGATTACATTCATCTGGCCAAGTCACAGCTTCTAGGTCACCAAAATGATGGCCAAATTGCATGCTCCTATTTTTTCGGGATTTTCAAATGCACTGATAGTTGAACTATGAGAGTTGGAACCTTTATTTGAGCCAAATGGGTATCTGAAAATGTAAAGACATAAAATAGAAACTAAGTCTAAGTACATTTTTTTTTGGGTGACATAGGATTGCCCTTATACCTCTGGATGCTCCTGCATCAGACACCCAGGGTAGATTGAAAAGTGACCCTGTCACTTTATGGATGGTAGAGGAAATCCCAAATCGGAAACCTCTGCTGCTGAAATCCAAGTTGAGTCCTCGATCGGCCGTCCTTTCCATTTGACCAAATACTCTTCATACTGCCTGTTTCTGGTACTCCTACCCACACGATGATCTAGAATGTCTTCTATCTCCTCCTTCTTAGAAGCAAGAATTGGGCATGGCTCTAAAACCAGCTCCTCATCAGTACCATCATCATGATACTCTGTCAAATCTGCAATGTTGAAAATGGGAGAAATGTGAATACCATCTGGCAACTCAACCTCATATGCATTTCCTGAGTTATGTTTCTTCAAAATTTTGCAGGGACCAAATTTCTTCATTTTCAACTTGTTGTAAGTACCAACTGGAAATCTTTCTTTTCGTAAGTGCACCAGGACTGTGTGGTTGTGGGTTCGAGTTAGAAGATGCCTCCACGAAGAGAGCGTGGTGGAAGGGCCAGAGCTGTTGATCCTGAGGAGGTTAGAGCCCTCCAGAGACAGGTACAAGCATTGCAAGAGGAGCTTCGTAGAGGAGCAAATATTGCCGCAGATGATAATAGTGAGGATGACAATGAAGAGGAAGTAATGGAAGTTGACGAGGAAGTTCTGAATCCTGTAGAGGAAAGGCTTTTTAGGGCCATTTCTAGGTTTGGGAAAAGACCTACAATTGAAGTGGGTATATTTTCGAGAAATT
Organism: Cupressus sempervirens; assembly: GCA_028749045.1. Lineage (NCBI taxonomy): Eukaryota > Viridiplantae > Streptophyta > Pinopsida > Cupressales > Cupressaceae > Cupressus > Cupressus sempervirens. The sequence goes on along the minus strand of CM053786.1, from coordinate 670,843,573 downwards.
TGAAACCAGATGAGTTGATCGATTGGATCAATGAACTGGACGAATACTTTGAATATGAGGATATAAGGGACCCGGATAGGGTTAAGTTTGCAAAGGCCAAACTAAAAGGCCATGCCAAAATCTGGTGGCAAGAGATTCAACTGGAAAGACTTAGAAGAGGAAAGGAGAAGATCACAAGATGGGATCGCATGGTGGACAAATTGAAGAAGCAGTTCATTCCTGTGGACTACGAGCTTGATCTATTTAAGAAGATGCATGGGTTAAAGCAAGTAGGAAGATCAGTCCAAGAATATACAGAGGAGTTTTACCGACTCTTGATTAGAGCGGGGCATGCAGAAGCAAATAAGGAGAAGGTTGCTTGTTATATCAGTGGGTTACGACCTAGCATCCAGGAAGAACTAAGTCTGGTAAGAATGACCAGTGTTGAAGAAGCATACCAGTTTGCCCTACGAGTTGAAGAGAAGCTGAGTAAAAGGTTTGAAGGAAGACAAAGAGGGCGCGGTCAAGGAGGAAGGGGAAGCAGTAGATCATTTGGAGGCCGCAATGAAACTCAAAAGAAAAATGAAGATGAGGGTACTAGCAGGAACCAGAGGAATGAGGGTTTCAACCGCTCCCATGATCAAGACTTTGGAAATCAAAGAGGAAGAGGTAGAGGACGTGGGCAAGGAAGAGGAGGCTTCCGTGGTACCTGTTTCCATTGCAATGAAGAAGGTCATCGTGCCTTTGAATGCCCTCAACGATAAGGAAGGATAGATAGGAGAGCTGAGGGCCAAGCTAGGGTTGCTCATGTGGATGAGGATGCACAATCATCACATTCAGAGGATGCAGAAAGAGGAGAGACTTTAGTAAATGAAAGAGTCCTACTAAGTGGTGAAAATGAACCAGAACAACGGAGGAGCTTGTTCCGTACCAGATGCAAGTGTGAGGATAAATGTTGTGATGTGATCATTGATGGTGGTAGCACTGATAACTTGGTATCTGAAGAGATGGTCTCTAAGCTGAAGCTCAAGAGGGAGAAACATCCCCAGCCCTATCGAATTTCTTGGGTAAAAGATGATCATAAGGTCCTGGTAAGTGAACAATGTTTAGTAAAATTCAAAATTGGGAGTTACCATGAGCATCATGCATCACATCCCTTCAAATACTGTTGAAAAGAACATGTGTAGATCAAGCTAGGATTGATGTAGAACATGCCCCTAAGAATAAAGTGTCTCCTTAAATGATAAAGAGACTTCCTAGAGCTGTTGTACATAAGGATCCACAATCATATCAACCTATGAAGACTAATCATGTAGAGAATGGATAGCAGGGTCAAAGTGAGCCCTTGCAACAACTGAAGAAGGATCTGCCTCATCAAAGAGAAGATGCAAATCATCAATGATGTCTTCCAAATCCACTATGTATGACTCCATGAACAAACCTAAAATGTCTGCTATGTAGTCATTCTCTGTTGCTGGCAATATATGCATGTAGAATTTGTTGATGCTACAACCTTTCCATGTATCTATCAATAGGTCCCCACGTATCTGAATTTGTTGAAGCATTATTTCAAGTGTGATGATTAGTTTCCACAATGCATGAAGTAGTCTTCTCAACAAAGAGAAGATGAACATCATTGATGATGTATCCTACAACTTTAATGTGAGACTCCATGAATAATGCTGCAATGGCTGGAAGGATGTAATCCCATGAAGTTGAAGTAGGAAGACATGTAATTTCTTGCTACACTAAATCCAAAGCATCTATGGCTCAAACTGGATCAGTAGAATCAATAGGAGTATTAGGAGGTGTGATCTCATCTAGAGGAGAAGGAACCAATACTAAAGTGATTGGAGATAGAATTTCCTTAGGAAATGGAGGGACTCATGGATTTGCATATGCTTCCTAAAGAGCCATCCAAACATCATGAGGAAAAATTTCCATAAGAAGAGGATAAAAAGATTCCTTACTGATACTATTATACATAAAGTGAAAAACAAGATGAAGATATTTGAACGAAGGCATTATTGTCAAGAATAGAGAAGGAAACACTTCCTTATGTTCTTTTAGATGAGAAATAATTAAGGCACTCCATTTATGATAGTTCCTTGGTTTCAAATTTGGTCTTATACAAAACTAACATATGTGACAACACTCCATGAGATCAATGAATGTATGCACCCCCCTAAATGAAGAAATAAGCAATTAACCCCCCCTAATGTATGATTTTGGCACTCTATATTGAGTGCCATAACCACATGCCAATTTAGGACCTATTTCAAAAAGTAGTACTTCCGTCCACAAAACTTATAATCTAATTGTAGATCTGGAAATTAGGGAAAAAAAAGAACTTAAAAAAAAAACCCTAATTATGTGTCTAGATGAGCCCGTACTAAGCATTTGAAGTGGCAAAAATCAAAATTTGTGAGTTGTAGAAAATAGAACAAAGATCTCAAACAACCTACACTAATGTGTAGATCATGAGATTCTACCCCCAAAAAAAATATTTCTCGAAAAAATAAGTCCATATGAGGGAGATATCATTGTTTGAAAATTACCTCTACTATTATTTTTTCTGAATTGTCACTGCCATGCCTCCAAAAAACAAATGGCTCTAGATTTTGCATCAGATGTCCATTTTGGATGGAACAAAATCTGATTTGGGAGTTTTTTGACCTTCTAAATGTGATGCAAACATCTAATTTGCACTAGCAAGCTCCAATTTTTGCCTACAATTAGTCTTTCCTACTAGCCTAATGGCCAAAAAAATTCCATACAATAATGTAGATACAAAAAAAATAGTAGAGATGTAGATGAAAAAAATGCTGATGTAAAAATTAAATCTATAGATCTAAAATGGTCATGTGAATTTTTCAAATTGGGCCTTTGGGTTGCTAGTTTGCAAAAAAATTGTTTCCTCGATTTTGACTATGGCCCAACATATGCAAATTTATAGTCCATTCATTGAATTGACATTCCAAATGCAATGTCGAGGTCTGCTTTGGCTCTAGATGCTCCCATTTTTTGTGGATTCTCCAGATCTAGTTTGAGGTGCTAAAGTAAGAATGGACTCAAACAACTATGTGAAGAGAATCTTTTGAAACTCTGATACCATGTAGGAATTTTCCTTAGGGAAGAATTCACCCAAAATCAAGAAACTCAAGCATAAGTATAACAATAAACCAAAGAGAGTATGATTAGAAGGATGATATATTTATACAATATATTGATATGATAAGTACACTAGGAGTGCTTGTATAGAAAGGCCTTTGGATTAATGCTTCTAGAATGCCTAATAATTAGCTACATGATAAGTCATACAACCAAGCACATGTCCACTAGATGTGGGTTATCCTCCATTAAGCATAGGAGTAAGTGTGATGATGAGAGGATAAGCCTACAAAGGTGTAGCACACAAAATTATGTTGTAGACATCATGTGTTGAATTAGGAGTGTGAATAACTATGTTGTCTACATGACAACTCAGTTAATTATGCAAACTCTAGTGTTGTAGACACCATGTTTTGAATTAGAGTTTCTTACTCTAGTGTTGTCAATAGGACAACTCATAAGAGTATGCAAACTCCTAAGTGTCTCACCTAAATAAATAATAAAATAATGACCTAAGTAAACTTAAGTAAAGTGTAAATAGTAAATATGTATTTACACCAACACTTTTATGTCCAAAATTTCTTCCCTTCAAAAGACACTATAGTCCAGAAAAAAGATGTGCCTATATTGTACCAAATAAATGAATATATTGCAAAAATGGGTGGGAACTATGTTAGCGTCATGGACAACTACTTTGATGTGTTGAAAGACAAAATGAATAATAGGTTCAAGATACCTAAGAAGTTAGTTGAAGACTATAAGGATGGTGTGTGCTTCATGGTGGATCATGACAAAGTGTACATCCAGGCAGTTATGCTTAGAGTTGTGTGGGTCAAGCCTCTTGGCTATGAGGTAAAAATTGATGAGACCAAGGATATCATTGAAACCCTTGTCAATGAACTTGATGATTACAAGGCCTCTTATTTTGGTACTTATGAAGAAGCTAAGGCAAGAATAGAGCTGGAAATAAAGCTCCCACAGGAAGTTAACAAAGGGAAGAGGAGGATAGCCAAACTGAAATCTAGTGCACCTCTCATGTTAACTGAGTGTAAAGGTGAAGATGAGGAATATGTAGAGGATGAAGAAGAATCAGAGGAAGAAGAATAACCTTTGAAGAAAAAGGGCAAGGTGATTATCACCAAGCCTACAAAGGCATCCACTATAGTCTTCACAAGGAGGTCTCAAAAGAAAGGAAGTGACATTGTACTTAGTAGACCTCCACCCACATTTTAAGAAAAAATGAAGCAAATGGAAGAAGGAGCTAGAATAAAATAATTCAAATATTTGAAATATGAGAAAAGGACAGAGGCACAACAGAAACAAGTTGAAGAACTTATGCTGAGAAAAATGGGTAAATGGAAGTACTCACTAGACCAGATCACCTCCGAAATCTCTAATAAATTGTTAGAGAAAATAAAGCCAAGATGATATTTTTCCATACAAATAGTAAAAGATATATATGAACAAACCTTGAGGTAGTTACTACCAAGCATATCAGATGTTGAGGTTAAAGAGTCTTTAAAGAAAAATGAAGATAAAATGACTCTAGGGTTTAATACTTGTTTAGTTTTGATCAAAGATATAGAACATGTAGTTAAGAATGCTGCAAACTCTTGGAAGAACATTTATCATCTTCACAAACCAAGTGAATATCCAATTGAAGTAAAGGATGTTGACGAAGAACAGGATAAGGGGAAAGATGAGGAGGAAAATGTTGAAGAAGTGACTCATTTTGGTAATGAGGAAGATGAAAAGGATCAAGGTGAAGAAGCTACTGAGGAAGATAAGCAAGATGATGAGGAGACTAACCTAGTCAAGATAGCTGCTGCAATCATTACCTCACTTCCTCACTCCCTGAGAAAACCTTTGACTACATCAAGTATGGAGACAACATCAACAAGTTTGGTTGTGACTACCACAAATACATCAAATGTCCAACCACTCTTTCCCTGAACATAGCTTGGTGTATCTTTGACAGAGGTGACTTCCACTTCATCAACTGAGCTATAGACTCCCTCTTCATTTGTTAAGTTGAGTTCTTCAATCATCACCTCTCCAATTTTCAGTGTATCCATGACAAGCTCTCTAGTTTAGTCTACTTTAGTTTTGGATTGTACAATTTTGACTTCATCAATTTTGGATTCTTCAAGCATCTCTGTAAGTGTTCTATTAGTTAGTTCTATATCAATTTTTACTGCAAGCCTAAGTATGTCCACTATTGTTTCCATTTTGAGCACTAAAGCAATAAGTACAAGGACAATTGAACCTAAGGTTCAACTGAGTACAAAACATTTGGAAGGAAAAGAGATAGAAGAAGATAAATATTTGGATGAGGAAATATAAATTCCAAAATGGGATATCTACAATTTTTCTATAAACCAAATGCACATATTCGGTGAACTCCTCCAGAAAAAGGCCAAGAAAAAAAGATTGAGAGAGGAAAGAGATAGAGATTACAAGATTATAGATGATGCCAAGGTGTAAAAGTACAAAGTTGTGTCACCTTTTAGGATGACTTATCAAAATGACTGATGTTTAGTCTTTCTTTCTAAAAAATTTTTTTCTTCAAACATATGATCTAAATAAATTGATTATAGTTAAGTTATATATGTTCTCATACTTTTCCAATTGGAAATGTCTATTAAATGCATGATTTAAACTAGTTCGTATCCAATTACTAAAGAAATAAAATTATTTCAGAAAACTAACATTTCAATAACTCTTACTATTTTTCATGATATTATTTTACTATCATACAAACACCATATAATAGAGCTCAAAGTCAAGAATATTCTCATATAGAGTTTATAGTGTTTTAATTAGATGTAGTATGCTGTAATTAAAAAATTCTCCAAGCATGTATTTTAACACCAGAAAAGATGACATTATGAGAGAGAGAGAAAAATATTAAATCATACTAAAAAAAATTAAAATTATATGACATTCTAGAGGAGAGAATCCTCTTCTATAATGTATAATTTTTCTTTTGGTTAGATTTTTTTTTTGAAAAATGTGTTGGGAGATGAAAACTATAGATTTTAGGTTTTTTGAAATTTAAATTATAAAAGAAAAAATATTGGTCTAAGCCAATTTTTACTTTTGTTTGTTCTAACTATATATTTTATCTATAACATAGTCAGAGTTCAAATGGAAATTAGTTTATTTCCATATAGTTTTGTGGTGGGAACTAAACTCCTAAATTTCACTATTTTTTAGCAACTAAAAATTTATCTATAAAAAATTCCAAATAATTATTAAAAATTATAATTGTAAACTTCATCCATTTCTACACATTTGATTAGTTTACTTCATTTACAAATTCTAAATAATAATACTAGTTTTATGTCATTGAAGGTGAACAATTATACTTTTTAAAGCCTTTTCCTTTACAAAAGAGTGACACAGTTTATGCTTTTACCCTAAGAATATTTTGACCAAGGCTATTGGAATTAAGGTTGATTCTTCTCAACCTATTTTGTTTCAGCTTGGAGAGGTAGCACAAAAGTTCAAAGAGAACACCAAAGGTCAAGAAGAATTGGTTGAAAAGGGTGAAAAAAATGAAATAATAAAGTGTTGGAGCACATTGCTCAGCAAATAGCTATTCATCAGGTTGAGCTTTCAACAATTTTGGTCAATCTTGAGGCATCCTATTCAAATGTGTCATCACTTTTTGCAAAACTATCTAATGTCACTAAGTATACCAAGAAAGTTAAGGACAAATTGTCCAAAATTGATACTGATCTTAAAGCAAGTTCTCAGCAGCTACAATTTGACCCTAGTTCAAGCTCTACAAATTTTTGATAGACATGCAAGCTGAGTTGTTAAGAGAAGAAGCAAGGATCTATTCAACATTGGTTGATATACAAAATATGATCCTTCCAATCATGGATTCTATGTAGAAGCACATTGTATAATTAAAGACTCTGATTCATGAAAACAACTTCTTTGTTGATGACCACATGATTGAATTATTAGTAGAAGTGAAAATTGGCATTCACACATGCAAGGTACTTTGGCAATTATCATCAATGTACACTCTAAATTCCTATCTCATTTTGGTGTCTCCATGTAAATATGTTAGAATAAATCTTTGGCATTATTGTCGAAAAGGGGAAATGAGATATGGGAGAATAGTTACAAGGGGAGATATGTTATTATATGTACATAGTAGATCACATAGTATGGGAGAGAAATATGCTATGATGAAGAAATAGTCTTTATATATCAAAGATCAATTTTGAAAAATCTCAAAAATAGACCAACTAATATCACATGGTGATGAATACAAGGTATTCAGTTTTGGGCTAATAAGTGTTTTTGTCACTAATGCCAAAGGGGGAGATTGTTGACATATTAGTCAAGTTTGTTATTAGTGACACACACTTATTCAAATTTTGTATATCTACCAAGCTTATTGAACAATTTACAATTTTTTCCATGTAATTTAGTAGCTACTAAGTTCTATAGTTGCCACTAAGTATTTTGGACTAATTCTAGTGGTTATTGAGAAAATTCAGTATTCAATAGTTTAGAATGAGGATTTCAGTGTATACCAAGAATTATTAATGGTTACCAAGTTCATAGTTCATGTGATGTGAAGCCTATGTTTACTGAGCATTGCAGTATCTATCGATTTCACAGTTTAGGTGATGTGAAGCCAATGTTAATCAAGCTACTTCATGGTAACCAAGTGATTCAGTGTTTGCCGAGTTGCACAATATCTACCGAGTCACCAATACAGACCAAGTTCAAGACTACTTGAAAGTGATTAGTATAGACTGAGCTTCTATATCTACCAAGAGCATGATGATGCAAAGTAGTGACAATGGATGTCGTATATTAGAACCTCACAGAGTCAGTCTTTAGAACCCAAGTATCTTCATGTTGGCTGACTTTGTAATATTTGTGTTAACTTGTGTGATGGTTGACTTTATAATTTTGTAAGTTTTCTTGGTATATATATGTTATGTATTGTATCATATCCAATGTATGGAAATGTAAGCAAGAGCAAGAAAGTGCAAGAATGCAAATGTGTAAGCATATGTATTGTGAATGTAGCAGATAAAGAACTATAAAGGCCATATCAGTGCAAGGAGAAGAAGTGAAAAATCTATCATAGAAAGGTGATGAATACACTAAGGAATCTCTATCAAAAAAATTAGTTGAAAACCAGAGATCTACTGCTTCATCCTAATATGTAAACTAGTCAAAATCCTTTAACAATGTAGACCTCACAATATTTTCTAAATCTCTTTACCGAGTGCATACTTCATTGTATATTTGTAAATCCTCTCATAAGGTGGACCTAGCAATCCTATTTACTCCTAATAGGGTAGATCATTAGAATTGATCAATGTAAGCCTTAATACGCCAACTTTATGCTACAATAATAAAGTTTGTGGGTATCATCCCCACCCTAGTTTTACTTTCTATTTGGAAGGTTTTTGGGTCACCAAATCTTTGTGTTCAAGTGTTATGGATGCTTTCATGTTTTTAGTTTCTCATGCATACAATTAGATCAGATGTGATGAATTAAATACTAATTATTTTATTGGATTAAGAATTGAAATTGTTAAATTTTTAGAAATTACTAATTCACCCCTCACCTTTCAGTAACTTAGCATACTCTTGAATATTTCCAACAATTTTAACACCTTTTTTTATTAAATCCATGAAGTATTTATCCTTATTAATCTAAATATATTGATCCATGTACTTGTGAAATTTTGGGTCTTTCTCTAATAAACCATAATCCATACCAAACCATGTGTAGTAAATTGAGGATGTTGCTATGAATTCCTTGGAGGAGACATTTTCCTTTGTTGATATCTAGGAGGAGGAGATGGTTGTCACCTATTTCTATTAGGAGATTATGAAGGAAGCATATGTCTAGTTACTCATGGAGGAGGAGAATGAGGTGGAGAACCACTACCACCACCAAGAAAAATTATATCATTAAGTTTCTAATAGGCTATTTCATGAGATTTCTTTTTTTCCTCAAGCTATGTGAATGCATCCATGTAAGCTTATTTTTCTTGCAGAAGTCGTCTCTCTTCATCACCTCTAGGAGATCTAGTAAGTGGAGAAACATTACCCCTCTAAGAAAGAATATCATTAACCATTTGTTCAACCATCTCTTTAGCCATATTTTTAGCCATTTCTCTATCTTGTGCTTCCATATACATCTTACTCGCTTTACTAAACCAACCATTAGGGGTTCTTTGAGATTTAGTCAAATTTTCATTGATTTGTTGTGCTACTTGCTTCTCTTGTTTCTCCAAGTATGTTATCTTTTCCAATTCATCTTGTTTTATTTTATCATCCATTGGGTGAAAAGATCTATGTGAAAATCTAAGAGGATTATGAAATGGAGAGTAGTGTTGTTTTCCTCCATGTAAATTTATATCAAAATCATTTGTTCAAGTAGTTCCATAGATATCTTCATGAGTTCTACTAGATCCCAAAGGTTTAACTCCATGTTGCCTTAATAATCTATCATTCATCATGTCATCCATGCTTTTATCTTTGATTCCAGTGAATATCATGTCTTGCTCAAAAAGTGAAGAGGACATAGTTATGTTCAATTCACTAAGATGACTAGGAGGACTAAACTCAATTTTTGTTTCTCCCTTAGGTGAATGATCAAAGACAAGTTCTTTTCCTTTACATTTTTGACGAGTTGGAACTGAGGGCAATTGATCAAAGTTAATTTGAGTTTCTTTACTGTGACTCACTTGAAACCTAGTTGTAACTGGCATGAGAGAGAAAAACACTGGTAAATAGGAAGACTCCAAGAATCCTTGGTATCACTCTCAGGTAGTAAAGTAATCCCTTACCAAATTAATAAGGTGTAATAATGTAACTATCTGTCACTCTCATTCACTCAATTAGCCAATAGAGGTCTCATGATTAGTTAACACAATATGCCACTATTGGTCTTAAAAATGTGGAATTATCCAAGAGTTGTAATGTTCTGTAATAAAAATGTAATAATATGAGACAAATTGATATGTTTAGATAAGTGAATACGCGTAGTCCAAGGATGAGATCAAATAATCACAAAGAAAACCTTCTCCACTAGGGAAATCTCTAACTTAGGAAGTTTTGATGCTGGCAACAAGATAAGATAAGGTTTGCTAACTAAAAGATAGCTATGATGGAAGGATCCAAAGTGACAACAAGTTTAGATGCTCAATATTAGGTCCAAAATGGTCAAATCAACTCAAGAATAACAAAAACAAGGTTACCCTAGAGTTGTATTAATTAATTGAAATCTCCAAATGATGAATGTTGACTAGGAAATAGGTTCACAATAAGCAAAATGGTAGCTACATAATACATTGGAAAGTTGGATTTGGCGAACTCAGTTTTGATTGTTCTTTTTAACCAACTAAGATCAATTTCATATTTATAAACAATAATCAAGCACATAGAACAATAATCAGGGATTTCAAGAAAATGTCTATGTTCTTTCTTTCCTTTAGAGTAGAAATTGAAATGTGATCTATGAAAGCAAGAAATCACTCAAGTAAGACACGCGAGAGGTTCATTTTAATGAAAGGAAACCAAATGTTATACAACTTTAAACAAAATACCTAGTAATCCATGCAATGCACTTAGTGGATTTTACCTTATTTTTAGTTTTGTTAAGCTTTTCACCCAAGCAAGCCACAAACTCTCCAACAAGCAAGAGAAGCAAACAAGCAAACACGATATGCAATCCATATTCAAATTATGAAAACCCTAGTTTTATATCTAAAAATAAATTGTTAGGAGCAATAATAACCAAAAAAAATCCATATGACAACTCATATCATGCATTGAACTATGTGAGAAATAAGTGGTAATTTTTGACCTAGTCAACAACATTAGACCTATATGACATGAATTAGGATCCAAAACCTAAAATGCAAAAAAAAAACCCTATTAAAAAATAGAGATTTCCAAAAATGTTAGAATTTTAGAAAATATTTTCATTTGTGCCCTAGGGACACATTTTGTCAAACCAAACCAATTTTTGGTAAATCAGGTGTTTGAGCCCTCATATGATCTCTAAGCTCAAAATATAAAAGATAGCTACCCAAAAATGTATACCTTTCCAAAAATTTCACTAATTTGTATCCAAAAATGATTTTTCATGAAAATAAAGAAAAAAAATTAAAAATACAAATTACCTTAGAAAACTCTAAAATTTTAATTAAAGCTTCTCTGATATGTCATTAACATATAATAAAAAAATTAGATTAACACACCAAGTCGTTGGGGAGATATTATCTAATCTTTGAAATCTAGGGTTTTCTTCTCCAATCAAATCTGTGTAAGGGGTTAGCTCCAAAAAAACCAAAAACCAGCATGTAAAGGTAGGTTACCACATGGCATATGCCAAAAATGTGTGTGAAAAATGTCAACAAATAGGAAACACACTTTTGTGAATCCTTACACGTGAAATCCTTCAAAATAACACCATGAAAATGCAAGATCTCAAGAATTGATTCATAGCTTCCTATCATCAATGTTCAAAGAACTTCAAAGGTTTGAAGTGGTGGATCTCCTATGAACATTGGTCTTGGTCTTTGCAAGTACATCCAATGAATGAAAGATTCAAAAGTATCATAAACATGCAAGATATCTCCAAGTCTCCAAGAAAGCTTCAAAAATGTCTATAATAACCATAGCACAAGAAATCATCATGACCATAACAAAAGAAATCATCCTCATTCATAGCATGAGAAATCATCATCCTATAAAAATGAAGGAGGAGGTATCCTTTATATATCAATCCAAAGAGGCATTCCCAAAGTGGAGGGAAAATGAAAATTAAATGAAAGGGTATGACCCACATAAGAGAATGTGTAATTAGGATTTAATTAAGAGATGTGGAGTGTAACACTTTGTAAAAATTATAAGATGAGGGGTATTTTTATTTAATTTAAATGTAAAATAATCCATTTTCTTATAAAATAAATTGTGCAATAGTTATTTAATTTTTTCTTTTAAAATAATAATTGTTGCACATAAAACTAAGTGAGGAGGGGTTTTATTTAATTAAAAGAGAGCAAACTCCTTTAATTAAATAATGAAAAAAATCAAGATGATCGAACCATTTGTTTAAAATAATTAAATAAATGAATTCCAATTTAATCAAGGAAATAAATGTAAAATAATAATAAATAATTGAATAACTCAAATAATTTAATTTGATGAAAGGAAATGATGTTGCAAATATTAATTCAAGTTTGAGATAAATCATGAAACTAGGACACATAGTCAAGGTGACCATTTTTGTGTGCTTACAAACCTAATAGTCTTGTAAAGGTCTTAACATGATAGACCCCTCACCTGGTAGATCATCACAAGTGATCACATTTGCAGCCCTAAAAAGAAAATTTTGTTAATACAGTAGTGAAGATTTGTGGGTGTTATCCTCACCCCAGTTTTTCCTTCACCTTGTGGGTTTATGGGTAGTCAAAATATTTTGTGTTATGTGTTTACTTTTAAGCTTATGGATCTGATTTAGTAGTTATATCTATTTTTTGACATTTCAATTTTAAGGTTATGTTATTCATGATCTAGATATGAGATGGATTAAGTGGTAAATAAAGTTAATTTGTTATTTTCTTTGAAGGATAAAAGTTTTAGTGATCTTGATTCACCCCCCTTCTCAATATCTCACTTTTCCAATAAACTTCCAACATTGGTATCAGAGCGTTGTTCTCTTATAAGAAGTTTAATGACTTGACAATTGAGATCTCTGACATGTAAATGGCATTTTATGATTGTATAGCTTGTTACGTGCTTTGGCATAGATCAATTATCAGTATTAAGGAATGTTATCCAAATTGATTAAGAGGGAAAAATATAGATCATTGATTATATTCTAGAAGACTTTATAGATGTCTATTTTGGGGAAGATACAACCCTATTCTATAATGATGCAAAGTGCAGTAAATGCATATGCAAAGGAATTATGTTTTGGAGGCTATAAGCAAAGTTAAATAACAGAGTATAGTGACCAAGTGAAGTAGTGAGAAGTAGAGAAAATACATATTAGATAGGAGATTAGATAATTGAGTGGAAAGAGAAGTTTCATAATCAACATTTTGAGTGCAAATTGAAGGATTAGGTACTGAACCATTTTAGCAAGTGAATCAGGGTAAATCTCTTAGCAAAGTGGTCCTAACATGGTTAATTAAATTGCTTGATAGGGTGCTTACTTCATTGTGAGTTTTAAATCCTTTAATCAAGGTAGACCTAATAGTCTTGTAAAGGTCTTAATATGGTATACCCTCACATGGTAGATCATCACAAGTGATCACATTTGTAGCCCTAACAAGAAAACTTTGTTACTATAGTAGTGAAGATTTGTGGGTGTCATCCTCACCCCAGTTTTTCCTTCACCTTGGAGGGTTTATGCGTAACCAAAATATTTTTTGTTATGTGTTTACTTTTAAGCTTATGGATGTAATGAGTAGTTATATCTATTTTTGGCATTTTAATTTTAAGGTTATGTTATTTATGTTCTAGATATGAGATGGATTAAGTGGTGAATAAAGTTAAGTTGTTATTTTTTTTGAAGGATAAAAGTTTTAGTGATCTTGATTCACCTACCCTTCTCAATATCTTAATTTTACAATAAAATTCCAATAATTGGTATCAGAGCTTTGTTCTCTTAAAAGAAGTTTAACGACTTGAGAGTTGAGATCTTGGAGATGGAGGCTTAAAAATTGGATCCTAGATCATGGAAAATTAGATGCTTGGCATCTAGATTACACTACAACAGCTTGAAGAAGCAAGAGAGGAATTGAAGAAGTCCTTAAAGAAAAGGAAAGAGATAAAACTATTTAGAAAAATGACACACTCTATCAAGAATTAGATACTAAAGGAATTTTTGAAGATGGAAATTCTAGTGAAAGTTATCCAACTATAATAGATATACTAGAGAAGAACAATATATACTACATGAAGAAGCCAAAAGATTAAAGACAAAACATGAAATCCAATTAGCAAGGCTATGTGAAGTTATTGAACATAAAAATAATGATAAAAAAGAAAAATTCATGGTAGAAGAAGAAAATAGATAAATGGCTACAAGACTTGATGAAAAATTATCCAATGTGTGAAATCATAGAAACAATTAGCTAGACATGATGAATCAATTGCTACTTATAGATTTGTAGGTGAATAGAAAGCCGTAGAGATTGAAAATTTGAGATAAAAAAGTGACCAACGGAGGAATGAGTTAAGATATAAGAAGGAACTCTTAGAAAGTATGAACAAACCTAATAAAGCTATAAGATACTTTGAAGGACTGATGAGATCACCAAGGTTATCTAGTGAAACCTTTGGTTTAGGATATATCAAGTACTCTTCTAAAGAAGGAGAATCATTCAAGATTGGTGAGAAAAGAAATGCAAAGAAAAAGAATCAACCTACATGCTATCATGTTAGGAAATTTGGACACACAAAAAACATCTACAAAAGCAAGATTCATAAGAAAAATGTTAAGCCCAAGTTTACTGGTAACTATTTTAATTGCAAGAAACAAGGTCACCAAGAAAATGGATGTAAATCAAAGGTTAGGAATACATCTATTAAACCAAGATTTGAGGGATATTTATACAAGTTTCAAAAGTATGGATATATAGCACAAGAATTCATATCAAACAAAAAATCCAATTGGACACCCCAAAGATAAGAAAATGCACCAAAGAAAGGTAACTCCTACAATTGAGATTACAACACAAGGTATAGTTTCATTATTGTGGAGAATATGACCACATAATAGAAAATTGCACAAGAACATATTTCAAAGGAAATTACAAGAAATGGTTGAATGGAAGTTATGTTTGGTTTAGTTGTCACAAGACTAGACATGCGAGTAATAACTCCAGAATCTGAGCACCAACACCAAGAAATTAACACATCAAGGGAAAGGGCAAAGTGGATGTAGAATAAGCAAAGAAGGAGATGAATTAAAGCTTGAAGAAGAAGGTAGAAGTTGGAAGCACTAGAACAAGTGAAGTTGAGATAACCCAATCCAATGGAGAAGGAAATCACATTACATCAAACTAATCAAGAAAGGTATGTCAGAAACTATATATTCAAATGTCATATCATACAACAGTTCCTAATACAAAATGTCCCAAAGTTCATATTTGCATTTTATAAGATGCATTAGAAGAGATTTGTGGAAAGAGGTAAGCAATAAAATCAACTACACTAGTAGTGTTGAACATTAGTAATATTATCTATATTGATCAAGCATTTCAATATGAACTGAATGCCTACAATGACCAAGTTGATGTGTTGGATGAGTTGAGTAGTACTAACCAAGTTGCGTAGTTGATATTGAAGTAATAATAATAATAATGATCAAGAGAACTAGACTCCACCTTAAAAAGTACACAACAATAATGACTACCTTAATTTGAAGGAATGAAGGTATATGGGTAAGTGCACCAAGTTGTGGTGCCAAAAGGAGGGTATAAGTGGACACCCTTTTTCTGAAATCAGAAATTTTTCAACTTCAACAAGAATTTGAAAATAGTTATTCTCAAAATTTTAAGATATGACAAAAACAAAAGTAGTAATCCTTTGAATCTACTTTCTAAACTACTAATTTTTTTCCAAAATTGTTTAACTTTAGGTCCTAAAAAAAAGGGGCCACAAAAAGTGGTACTATTTATTCCAAAAAAAAAAACATAGTACAAAGTGTGGCCCCCCTAAAATTTTAACTTTTTCTTTGCAATTCTTTAATTGCTCTGGTTAAAAGTTACTTAACACTATGTAGTTTATCTTAGATTTTTTGGGTAATTTTATAATGTGTATTTTTTTAAAGAATTTTTTAACTAGACAGATCCCAAAAACGTGAAATATCTATGTGCTACCTCTAGAAATGATTGAAAACTAATCTAAAATCAAAACTTCTTTTTTTCATAGTGTGTAGAATCGAATCTAGTTTCTAAAAAACTAAGTTGTTGTAAAATTTGATGAAAGAGCTAAAATCTACAACCTAATTAGTACATGTTGGTTTTTGACAAAAAATAGACATACATTCAAAATAAATTATAGATGAAAGGCTCCAAATAGTTCAAATAAAAAATAAATTATACAGATATATAGCTAACACAAAGACTTACAATGTCACATTACCTGATCTTATCGATGCTCAACCATGAGGAATCTTGAAGGAGAGCAGACAAGAAAAATAAATCATTTTTTGTTTGTTTGCAACAAAACATGTCTCAGATCAGTTTATAGACTCCAAACCTATGGGTTGGATCCCCAAGGCAAAACAAAGCCTTAGGCTTGGTAGAATGAAAAGGTTTGAATAGTGTGTGTGTGTGTGTGTGTGTGTGTGTGTGTGTTATAGTATGCATGGACTATTTAAAGCTTTTTAAAATTGGGTCTTAATAGTGTGTATGTGCTTTAGTGCACACACACTATTGAGACCTAAATAGTGCATAGCACATACACACTATTGATACCTAAATAGTGCATAGTGAGGGAAGAAGAGAGGCAGAGCAAGAGTGAGAGAGAGGGGGGAGATGAGTGAGTGTGTGTGTGTGTGTGTGTGTGTGTGAGAGAGAGAGAGAGAGAAAGATAGAGAGAAAGTAGGGGATGGGAGAGGGGAGAGAGAGAGTAGGGGTGGTAGAGATAGTATGGGATGGGAGATAGGAAGCATGAGAGAGTAGGGGTGGAAAAGAGAGAGTATAGGATGGGATAGAGAGATTGAGAGTAGGGGATGGGAGATAGAGGAAGTGTGAGAGTGTGAGTAGGGGTGGTAGAGAGAGTATAGGATGGGAGATAGAGATTAAAAATAGGGGATGGCAGAAAGAGTAGGTAGTGGGAGAGGGAGTGAGAGAGAGAGAGAGAGAGAGAGAGAGAGAGAGAGAGAGAGAGAGAGAGAGAGAGATGGAAGTGTGAGAGAGAGAGAGTAGGGCATGGGAAAGAGTGTGAGAGTGTGAGAGAGTAGGGGTGGAAAAGAGAGAAAATAGGGGATGGGCAAAGGGGGAGAGAGAGTAGGGAATGGGGGAGAGAGAGTGAGAGAGAGAGATAGTAGGAAATGGGAGAGGGAGAGAGAGGGAGGGATGGGAGTGTGTGAGAGATCTAGAGAGTAGGGGATGGAAGAGGAGAGAGAGAGGGGGGATGGGAGTGTGTGAAAGAGAGAGAGTAGGGGATATGAGAGGGGAGAGAGAGAGAGTAGGGGATGGGAGAGAGAGAGTATGCAGTGAGAGAGGGAGTGGGAGAGGGAGAGAGAGAGGGGGGAATGGAAATGTGTGTAAGAGAGAGAGAGAGTAGGGGATGGGAGAGAGAGGAAGTGTGAGAGAGTAGTGGTGGAAAATAGAGTATAGGATGGAAGAGAGAGATTGAGAGTAGGGGATGGGGGAGAGAGAGAGTAGGCAGTGGGAGATAGAGTGGAGAGGGACAATGAGAGAGAGAGGAGGATGGGAGTGCATGTGTGTGAAAGAGAGAGTAGGAAATGGGAGAGGGAGAGAGAGAGTGGCCAGAGAGAGTAGGGGATGGGAGAGAAAGAGTAGGTGGTGGGAGAGGGAGTAGGAGAGGGAGAGAGAGAGGGGTGATGGAAATGTTTGTAAGAGAGAGAGTAGGAGATGGGAGAGAGCATGAAAATGTGAGAGAGTAGGGGGTGGTAGAGAGAGAGATAGAGAGAGTGAGAGAGAGTAGGCAGTGGGAGAAGGAGTGGGAGAGGGAGAGGGAGTGAGAGACAAAGTAGGGTATGGGAGAGGAGAGAGAGGGGGGATGGGTGTGTGTGAAAGGGAGTGAGTAGGGGATGGGAGACAAGTGAGAGATAGAGAGAGTAGAGTAGGTGATGGGAGAGGGAGAGAGAGGGGGATGAGAGTGTGTGTAAGAGAGAGAGTAGGGGATGGGAGAGAGTGTGAGAGATAGTAGGGGGGGCTGAGAGAGATTATGGGATCTGAGAGAGAGTGTGAGAGTAGGGGATGGGAGAGAGAGAGTAGAGAGGCAGATAGAGTGAGAGAGATAGTAGGTAGTGGGAGAGGGAGTGAGATGGGGATAAGAGTGTGTGTGAGAGATCTAGAGAGTAGGAGAGAGAGAGGGGGGATGGGAGTGTGTGTGTCTATGTGAAAGAGAGAGAGTAGGAGATGGGAGAGGGGATAGAGAGAGTAGGGGATGTGGGAGAGAGAGTAGGCAGTGGAGAGGGACTAGGAGATGGAGAGGGAGAGTAGGGGATGGGGGAGAGAGAGTAGGAAGTGGAGAGGGAATAGGAGAGGGAGAGAGAGAAGTGGAATGGGAATGTGTGTGTGTGTGTGAGAGAGAGAGAGAGAGAGAGAGTAGGGGGTGGCAGAGAGAGTATAGGATGGTAGAGAGAGTAGGGGATGAGAGAGTGTGAGAGAGAGTAGGGGATGGGAGAGAGAGTGAGAGTATAGGATGGGAGAGAGAGAGTAAGGAGGGAGAGAGAGAGATAGTAGGTAGTTGGAGAGGGAGTTGGAGAGGGGGAGAGAGAGAGGGGTGATGGAAGTGTATGGGATGGGAGAGGAGAGAGGGGGGGTGGGAGTGTGTGTCTATGAAAGGGAGAGAGTGGGGGATGGGACAAGGGAGAGAGAGTAGCCTAAGAGAGAGAGTAGGTGGTGGGAGAGGGAGTGGGAGAGGGAGAGAGGGGGGATGGGAGTGTGTGCAAGAGAGAGTACGGGATGGGAGAGAGTGTGAGAGAGTGAGATTGAGTAGGGGGATGGGAGAGAGAGAGTAACAATAGGGGGTGTGAGAGAGAGCAAAGAGGGAGAGAGAGAGTGAGACAGAAATAGTAGGCAATGGAAGAGGGAGTGGAAGAGGGAGAGAGAGTGGGTATGGGAGTGTATGTGCAAGATCTGGAGAGTAGGGGATGATAGAGGAGAGAGAGGGGGGATAGGAGTGTGTGCCTATGAAAGAGAGAGAGAGAGTAGGGGATAAGAGAGGGGGAAGAGAGTAGCCTGAGAGAGAGAGTAGCAGATGGGAGAGAAAGAGTAAGTGGTGGGAGAGGGAGTGGGAGAGAGAGAGGGGTGATGGGAGTGTGTGTAAGAGAGAGAGTAGGGGATGGGAGAGAGTGTGAGAGTGTGAAAGAGAGTAGGGGTGGAAGAGGGAGAATGGGATGGGAGAGAGAGAGTGAGAGTAGGGGATGGGAGAGAGTTCGAGAGAGAGTAGGGGATGAGAGAGAGAGAGTGAGAGTAGGGGATGGGAGAGAGAGAGTAGAGAAGGAGAGAGAGTGAGAGAGATAGTAGATGGTGGGAGAGGGAGAGAGAGGGGGGGATGGGAGTGTGTGTGAGAGATCTAGAGAGTAGGGGATGGGAGAGGAGAGAGAGTGTGAGAGAGAGTAGGGGATGGGAAGCTTGAGAGAGAGTGAGAGAGTAGGGGATGGGAGAGATAGATTATGGGATGGGAGAGAGTGTAGGTGGTGGGAGAGGGAGAGAGAGAGGGGGGGATGGGTGAGAGAGAGAGAGAGAGTACAGGATGGGAGAGGAGAGAGGGTGAGAGAGAGTAGGGGATGGGAGAGAGAGTAGGAAGTGGGAGAGGGAGAGTGAGAGAGAGTAGCAAGTGGCAAGTTGTTTGATATATATTGTGTATTCATTGAAATACTTCTAATTTTTATATGTATTTGAATGATTTGTAATTTACAAATTGTAAGCAATTCAAATGTTTGAATAATTTGACATGTATAAATCATCATCATGCCAGGGAAGAAACTAAAAACTCTAACAAATGAAGAGAGGGAGAGAGATTTGGCAATTAAAAGAGGTAAAACGAAACTATTATGTGAACAAATAAAATTGCAAAGAAATAATGAAGAATTGAATTTTGAAGAGGATCAAGAACCACCAATACAAAGAAACAAAGACAAAGAATTAGAGAGACAAAGAGAACGAATGAGACTATTATGCTCAAGAATACAATTGAATTGTGAAGCTACACCATCTTCCAATGTTGGATTCATATCATCCTATCATGTTGAAGAGACACTAATTTGTAGATCTGACAATGTACACACCCCATCATGTCATGTTGAAGGCACAATATCAACATATCAAGGAGGTGATATTCCATCTTTCGCATCTTATTCCTAAGGCATATCATCTTTGGTTCAAGGTACACAAAAAAATCAACCTTATGTTGATGTTCAAAATGTTGATGGAATGGAAGAGATTATAACACCTTCTAGAATTCATTTTAGAATACCAAAATATTTAATTCATATTGATACTAACATTTTGAAATCAATGCCTGACAAGATTAGCAAGTGTACTTGTCAAAGAAAAGTTAATTGTATGTGGAGAATTTATTCAAGAATTAAATATTATAGGTCAATGCCAATTATTTGTTGAAATGATGAAAAATTTTAAATTTAGGCCTATCATGAAGATTCTTGGACTGAGAATGATGGATGATTCAAATAAAAAAATCACTGCAAAAGAATCTAATAAGTTCTAATGACAAAGTGGGTTCTAAATCACACATCAAAGATAGTAATATCACAAGACAAGTAGTTACATCAACAATAGTAAGTACCCAAATGAAGAAAGCTTGACTAATGAGAAAGGCAAGAAAAACATTTAAAATTGGTAGAGGTACTCTAAGGAGAGCCATGCTAAGGTGTGAGAGATTGGAAAATCCAACAAAAAATAAGTTGTGGACATTTAGTGGTAGACTACCATGAAAGGATAAAAAAAATAGTGAAGCTTTGAAATAATTGATGGAATATTTTTGGAAAAATAACACGTATTTCCCCTAATCAAAGAGATGTTGTAAGAAGGAGGATTGGTAGCCAAAATCATGACCTACATGCGAAACATTTTTTGGACTCAACTCAAACACAATTTTTTGTAAAATTTATTGGTATGTATCCTCAAATTGAAATAAGTCAAAGATTTTTTGAGATGGGTAAACCTTTTTATGTGAAGATAAATCAAACATGCACAACTTGTTGTTGTAGGATACATATTGAATTTTCTAACCATTTTGATATTTTTAGGCATATATGTGTGTTTTTGTATTTTGAGTTTGTTTTGCAGGATTGTGACATGAATGAGCCACAAATATCTTCAAGAAAATTCATATCCAACATTATATGTGAAATAGGGGATGGCCAACACTTTTAGAAGACATCATGCTTAGATGGTACATGCTTATTTTGTAGTTTTTTGCAACTTTTATCAACTTATGAACATATGGATAGTACACATGCAATTGGAAATGAAATATTAGATTAGAGAAAATTTAAGACAGTGACATATGCTCTCAAAGATGGGAAACATGGTAAAAGATGTGATTTAGTCATTGAAAAGATTCCATTGCATGAGTTCATGAAGATTTTTTGTGAAAAGATTATTTACGAGTATGCAAGGCATACACATAGAGCTCAATGGCTGAATTTGCAATTCAAGTTGTGCAAGGATATGTTTCCACTAGATACCATTGTTTCAATTGTAGACTTTGTAGAGAACTACACACTACAAACACAAAATGAGGTGCAAGAAAAGTATTATACTTCTCAATAGGTTTCCATATTTGTTCACATAACATTCATGCATTCACCTACAAGTATAGAGGATGATAGGAAGATTTTGAGGGAGTACCATTTTTACATCAATAATGATCGATCACATTTTATAGAGTTTGTACATGGTTGTTTTCAACTACTTTATGGAGATTTGGCTAATAGGGGCACAAAATATCATTAGCGCATTATTTGGTTAGACAATTGTGCATCTCAATTCAAGAATGCATAGATATTTTATTGGTTGAGTAGGATGCACAGGTTGTGTAGAATTCAATATATGTGAAATTTCACAAGGGCTGGTCATGGAAAGGGAGAGTACAATGGTACAGGAGCATGCATCAAAAGAGCCTTAGCTCGCAAATAACTAAAGTACAAAGATGGAGAAATATTGATAGATGCAAAATCCTTGTCCAGTGGTGTAACACTACAATGGGTCCAGGTAAGGAAGGTGAGTCTATGGTTTATAGATTTTTTTGGTTGATAGATAATACTAACATTGCACTGTGTATGAGGACTGTTGCACACTAACAATATCCAATGAGTTGCACTCTTTTAGAAGATGTGATGTAGGTTCATGGAGTATCCACACATGAAAAATAGCATGCTATTGTCCATCATGTGCAGAGGAAAATTAGGATGATTGTGAGTCAACTGAATGGGTGGACAAAAGGGATATATGAGTTTTGGACCCAATTGACACCTATCATCCCCCACAAGCATTGGAAATGGTAGAGATGAATTCATCTATTGACTTTGACTTCGTGTTTGATCTAGTATAACCTGGTAATGGGTATGTACAGGATCATGGTGTGCTAAAAATTGGCGATGTGAAAAATATAGAGTTTGAACACGTCTAAAAGCGCTTCAAAATCCGCTCTAACTTTTTTTCACCTATCTAGGTACCAAGCCTAGAGGGAAAGGCCGAGCCATATCAAATATCTCATCTAATATTGGATATTCAATATTATTGGATATATGATTATATATTAGATATCCGTTAATTATATTACATTATTATTATAATATTATAATAATATAAAAACATTATATTATAACAGTATAATACATTATAATATAATATTATTAAATATAATATTATAATAATAATTATTATTATACTATAATATTATAATAATAATAATAATATATTATAATCGTATAATATTATACTATAATAATAATATTATATTATAGTAATATTATATTATAATGTATTATATTATAATAATATAATATAATAATAATAAAGTATATATATTATAAACTATAATAATATAATATAATATAATACATTATAATAATTTAATATAATAATAATATTATATTATAAAAATATAATATATATAAAATATGTTATATATCTTATATATAAAATATAGGATATGGGCGCGATCGGATATCTGATCCAATATCGGATATCCAATCCAATATCAGATATCTGATATAGTATCAGATATCCGATCCCTGTAGCATACATTAAAAAAAAAAGAACAGACCTGCAAGCCCTTATTTCTCATATTTCGGCAGCTAGTATTAGCATGCGACCAGATATCAGATACAAAATCGGATATCAAATATTAAAGTAATCTTTTTTTGTTTTTTAAACTAATTTTTAATCTAAATTCGATAGATTTTAGCATTATTTTGTTTGTTTTAGTTGAATCTAGGGTTTTTTTTTAAAAAAATGTTTTAAAATTAAGGCTTTTTTTTAATATGTATTAAATTTTGCAATTCAATAGGAATGGCTGATCAAAATGATGAGACTGAGGCAGGGAATAATATTCCTCTTAACCCCCCACCAAATGATCCAGTACCCCTACAAAACCATCCACCAAATGATCCTTTACCCCCTCAAAACCCTTCTTGAATCGAGGATTTGATAAATGAAAATCTCACTGAGTTAAGAGGTTTTCATAGAACATATAATAATGTACCCGCATTGGCTCCTATATTATCCATGCTAAACACCATAGTGGATAACATTGAAACCCTTACAAACCAACAAAATGTCGCTCTTCATTGGCGTGATCAAATGCATGAGATGTTTGATGATGGTTTGGATTATGATGAGGTTGCGGCCCTCAACATAAGCAAAGATAATTTGGCTAGCCTTTTTGCAAACCCGAAAATAGGCTTACCAGTTGACCCATAAAAATCCAAACTATCGATTAAATGGTGCACAAATGATGCCATACGTGCAAACTTTTGGGATCATTGGTGGATGGTCTTTGATATCCCTCCACATGGCAATTTAGACATACCATTTTATTTCCTTAAAAAATTATATGCTAAATTTGTGTTGAAACTTAAAGTGAACTATTGGAGCATGAAGCCCAACATGGATTTAGGACTAGGAGCTCCTCAGGATAGACCCTCTTCCTCGCAAAAGAAAGTTGGCACTTTTTTCCTCCCACCTGATATCTCCCCTCCTCCTCGAGTGCAGCATCCAGATATTATGATAGAGGCTAGCTCTCAGACTATCAGAGCCATTCATAGGCTGAGTAGCCTAATGATATCTCAGGATAGGTCAATCCTGCCTCCTTCTGTTGATGATTCTGGTGCCAGTTTAACATCGGCTAGCTCATCACATGTTTGTGTGCCTCACACTTGCATTACATGCAAGAATATTTTCTTGGGTCCCATAGGTGATCTTCTTGAGTATCATTTTGTATTAGATGAGGATACACCAGACACACACGCAGAGGCTACAGACCTTGATGAGAGAGAGGAGGGGAATGTAGAGGCATGGACTCCTTCGGTGTCGGTATGCGTATATATATTTTTGTTATGAGATATGTGATTTAAAGCTAATTTTTATAATAGAGTAATTTTAATGTTTAAGCCATATTGACTTTTATATGTATGTGATCTTCATTCACGTTTAGTTGATGACCGAGGAGGAGCTCAGACAGATTGATGATGTCATGCTCTCAGCCATTTCATTTAGCCTTGAGACATCTACGGTACATTATGTTGTGTTCACATTTTTTTTCTATTTGATATTGTAGCATATATGGTTGCTAATCTTTCTTTTATCTTGCAGGTAGTGCCTGTTCTAGAGGGACAAAGTGTGGAGGATGAGCCAACATGCACTAACAAAGGAAAGGTAATTAGGCACTTTCTATTTGATTAAATATTGATGCATTGTTGTAAAATGTTTGTGGTAATCCCATTTAATCACATTCTTTATTGTATATAGGTCGTCGTTACTGGTGATGAGCCTATACAAATTTCGCATCGTAGACCATCAGGGATTTCCATTCGCATTGAGAACCTCACTATATGTATAAGTATCATTTATTTTTTATTATCCTTATCTTCATAAATAAATTTAATACTTATTTCCATGATATTAACAACTTCTATTTTGTATCTCATAGGAGACTCCTAGTGCACATGAGGTCCGATAGGACAGTTATGTAGATTTGATGATGCAACCACTCACTCTTGAGGTGGAGCCTAAAATAGTAAGTTGTAGTTTGAATTAATGATTAAATATGTTATAAATTTAGCATGCTATGAATTATAATGTTATAGTTTAAATTGTAGATTCATCTGACAAAGGTATTTGAATATATACAACCCACAATCATAGAGGTACTAGCATTGCCAAGGGCATACAAGAGGACTCCTGACTGGCATAGGAGGTCGATGAGAGAGGTATTTATTATGAAATTTTTATAGTATTAATATCCATTTAAAAAAATATCATTATGCATTTGAGTAATTCAATGTTAGATATGTAGAATCATATAAATTTAGTAGTCTAACTTTGGGTGTTCCTTTTTTGTTTATGTAGGAGGCATCTGATCCACCTAGTGCAGCGAAGAGGCTGCATTTTGATAATCCACCAGCACCCTAGGATAGTATAGTTTTCGTAGGATGCATCATGAGACATTTTGAGATGGCATATGCCACATTGTATACAGAAACATTGATATTATACACATTTTGATGGCATGATCAGCCACATTTTGTATATATATCTATGTATTTTGATATATATTTGAGTACTTTGTCTATGGATACATGATCTTTGATATATATTTTTGTAAAATTTTGTCTATGGATACATGTATTTTGATATTTCTTTTTTTCATTTATGTGCACAATGATATACATATTAATTTAGTATCTAGTATTGTTCAATTTGTCGTGGATCATGTGTCATGCCCTAAATTTTACTAGAAAAAACACAAAAAAAAATTATTTTTTTGAATTTTTTTTGTAGCTTATGAAGTCACATAAGAAATTACATATTGTAAAACAAGGTTATCCTTGAATAGGATTTCAAGACTCATGCGGATAGTGTCATCTGGTTGTAACATTTTAGTCTTAGGTGGTTTTCAAATAGATTGGATGATAGTCTAGTTCAAGTTAGCTTCACGAGTCAAAAGAGAAAGTTCAAGATACAACACTCATAAATTAGTGAGGTAATTCATATCCTAATGAGCCTCTGATACTAATATTCTATTAGGGTCTGTTAGTTGTATCATATGGACTAGGTCGTGATTCTAGCATGTAAGGGAAGGGGATCAAAATTACTTATTATCCTCAGTACCAATGTACACACATTCATTAATCATTACAATATATATTAACGTGACAATTACTATATGCTGTGGAAGTGTAGTATATCTTAATCGATTAAACACACGTATCTAGAGAATTTAGATTTAGTACTCATCACATGAACACCCTTAGTCAAATAAGAAAATTTTCACTTATCTACCACATTATATCGGATCTAACCATTGGAAATTAGAAAAGATATGCCCCAAAGGTAGCTTTGAAGTCTACATGATGGAGAATGGGCCACTTTTATTGATAGTATCCATCATTCAACACATACTATACACAACTTATGGAATAAATTTTTTTTTTTATGTGCCAAACATGTATCATGTGCTTGCATCCATATCTTACTGGTTATAGGTCCTCTCAAAGATTGGACCAATACTAAGTCATTTTCTCCCTCTTTACTCTATTTAGTCATCCTTATGCATTCTATCAACATTGCTTCCTCACCAAACTAGCACTCACTATAGTTTCCTAAACACAAAAAATACTATTTCAATACATAAATTAAGCTCACTCTAAAAAAAGACAATTACTAACTATCTAGCTCATCAACTACTAACTAATCTAGCTACATTACCATTCTTTTACATTTACTATTTTAATTGCAATAATTACTATACTATTACATTTACTTTTTATATTATTACATCTAATTATTCACCATAAGCTCACTTTCTCACTATCAATATTATTATTATCAAAGAATGTTAAGGTTCAAAGTAGTTTCATAGTATGAATTAGTAAGCACATAAAATGAGGAACTCTTAGTAAGTCTAAGGGCCAATTCAAATTACTTAACTCAATAATAATTCATGATCAATATTTAAACACATCCTACTACACCATCGTATTGAGTGTGTCAATTTAAATTTGTTAGATGAATTGTTTATGCAAGGATTAGGTGCAAGCATATAAATAAGGTTTGTATATAAGATACCTTGTTGTTTTGACATATATGTATTCATCATTTCATGCAACTAACATAGTAAAATATGGTGTACATGAATCATATTATCATTAATTATACATAGGGTACATGAGCTGATGAGCTACCTCTGATGACATGCCTATTGACCCTTATTACATACTAGCTAACTAATGATTTATTCCTACACTACATTTTCAAATTGGTATATATATTCTATTGACTTTTATATTCTACTAATATCTTCAATCGAATCCACAACGTTCATTATCTAACTAGCATTCCCTCAAGCCAAATATAAAATCACTTGACATTAAATCTAACATCTACACAGGTTTGTCATGCATTCAATTCTATCTAGTAACTCTTATCTATCAATGTGCTTTATTTACTAGATAAAACTAGATTTGAGTTATTATTTTAATCCACCATCCATCCTTATTCTTGATTCTCCAATCTCATCATCCCGACAACTTACTTCATATTAACCCTATTATATCTCCTACTAAACTAAACTCAAATACACTAAGTGTCATTATCCTCTATTCAAGACTTGAAATGATTAAATAATTATCTGATAAAAATAAAAATAAATCTAAAGGGTGAATCTCCTATCTATCTTAAATCCTCATCATTCCCTAACTCTTACTAAGGCCACATTTCTTCCTACACGTGGTCCCCACAAGGTCTCACGTGGGTCATGTGCAGAATTTTGACTAATCCAAGCCTTAGGACATCTTTTTCCCATCCCTCCAATCAACAATCCTAATGTGAACAAGTCATATTTGTGTGCTAAAACGTTTTCACACTTCTATGAATCATTACATGTAAGAAAACTCAAGAATGAGCCCTCACAAATCGATCCATAGCTCTCTACTCATAGAGTGCAAGGGTTTGCAATGGAGGACCTCAGTTTGACCTATTTTTGTGCCCATGCAAGTACACCATGAGATGAGAGATTCAAAGAGGAAAAGCAAGAATGCTAGTCTCCATGATCTTCAAATATGCATGAAAATAAGATCTAATCTATAAATGCAAGATCAAAGCTAAAAGCCCATGATGGGTGCAAGAGAGAAAAAGACAAGAAAATAGAAGTTCTCCACAAAAAAGCTTTTGTATTCAAACTCTTTCAAAAATTGGTCTTCAAACCTGCAGCATAACGATAGCATAATCATGGGTATCCAAAATGAGGAGAGGGCTCTCCCATATAAAGAAGATTGGACAATCTAAATTGAGAGGAAAAAGATTTAATCAAGGGTGGAGAAATAATAATCCATGTGAAATAAGGATGCACCAATGAGAAAAGAGGAGTGGTTGAGAAGAAAGTGGAAAGATAAGTCCCACTTAGAAATATGTGCATTTAAGTGTGGAGAAATTAAATAAAAGAATTCATTTTATTTCTTTTTTCATCAAAAAGAGATATTTAAGTGGAACTTTCATTTAATTAAAAGGGAGCAAGTTCTTTTAATTAAATAGGAGATATTTAATTAAATTAAAAGAGGGGTTTTTCTCTTAATTAATTAAATGTGGATGAATTGTTTAATTAAAAGAGAGGTTTTCTTTTAATTAAATGGGGATTTTATTTTATTTAATTAAAAGAGAAGATTTTCTTTTAATTAAATAAGACTTGGAATAAAATGATCAATCTTAGAAATGAAATAAATCGAATTTGATCAAGGAAATTGATTTGAATTGATTTAATAAAATATTACAAACCATTGATTCAGAAAATTTAATAAATTGATAAATTGAATAATGGGGGCCCATAGTCTAGGCGACCATTTTTGGGTGCATACATTTGCCCCTCTTTGACTAATGTGTGATCGATTCGGGAACACATGTAGTCAAAGAAAGAAATTGAAGTGTGAGGTCAATTTGGGATCACAAAACAACCCAGATGTGTGGTCGACTCGAGAACACATCAAGACAAAGAATACAAATAAATTTTAACTTGAAAAAGTCGAGGATAAAATTGATAAAACTGAATCAAGGATTGAAATTGATAATTACTGCCCCCTCGTGATCGAAACCGAAATGAGATAGAGGAGAAACAACAAATTGATAAATTTGATCAAATCGAACAAAAGATAAGGTTCTTGATGTAAGATGAAAGATATAAGAATCATAGAACCAAGGTAGATCATCAAGCATGAAATTTTATGCTCCAAAGGTGATTTAGAAGAAAAGAAGTGGGAAAAAAAGAAAATGGAAGATAGAAGTTTGAAAGATATGGAAAGAAATAGAAATAAGAAAAGAAAATGCTCCAAAAATCAATCAATTGTTTAAGATAGAAATTTTGATTGAGATCACGAAAGAAAATAAGGAAATGAAGATCAAAATGTGACCACAATTGATTAAATGTCCACAATAAAGATGAAAGGAGAACCCTCTCAAACTCATAATGAAACCTAAAAATGCAAACTAACATGAAGTCAAATAATGAAAGCTACATGAAATGCAATGGTGTACTTTGCAAAAGAGCAACTGTAACATAGGATTTTGTGTTCATTATTCATTAGATAATGTAAAAGAACTTATTTTCATCATTGGGCAACAATTAACGGACATCGAAAAATCACACAATCATCACTAGTTACAAATGCAACTATGAAGATATGAATGCAATTTATATTGGATTGAAATGTGGAAAGATTCTAACATAAGAATCAAAGACATAAAGGTCAAGATGACTTTGACGTTAGTTTACCCAATTTAATATAGAAAAACTATGCTCACATCAAGGCATAGATGCCAAGATGACTATAAGAATGGTTGTGCAAAAACAATCAAAGATGATGTCTCAAATCTCCTAAGTATTTCAAGGGGACAACAAAAGACACTCTAGAGTTCAAGACCACACCCACAAGCAAAAAAAATAAAAAATAAAAACATGTCCCATGCCCCAAGTCCTCTAGCGATGCATCATGGAGAGACTTATCAGACAAAGACACTCAACAAAAATCAATAACAGTTAGTACACAGAGAAAAAAAATCATGACATAAGTCAAGCATTAAGTGTTGTGTTTAAAAATTTAAGTGTGTTAACTGATACTGAGTTCTGAGGACAAGGATCAAATGCTTCCAGGAAGGTAAGATCACATGATGATATTGGGTAAGACCAAACCAATAAGTGTTGAAAAACACTCGATGTCAATGGGTGTTGAAAAACACCATTTGTGAGGTGTCCTAAAGACTCACACATCTAAGAAACCAAAGCTAACATAGTTATGCCCCCTAGACAAAGACCAATTCCAAACCAAGGTAACAAGGACAAGGCATGGTGGAGAAAGGATAAGTGTCGAGGATATGTGCTAAGAAACAGGGGTGCAAAGGCCTCAAGTAGCGCCCGTTTCTAGGTTTTCACCACTTGGATTTTCTTTTTTTTCTTTTCAGGACTTTTTATAATTTTTTTTTTTTTGTATTTTTGCTACCAAGGCGCCTGTTTCCAGGTTTTCACCAAGGCACTTTTTCTATTTTTTTGAATTTTTGAATTTTTTTTTTTTTTTTTGTATTTTTGGAATATATAATTTTTTTTGAAGATACATCAAAGTGCCTTTTGCTAGGTTGTCACTAAGATGATCATTTTTTCAGGACATTTTTCAATTTTTAGAATTTTTACAATATATCATTTTTTTGGATTTTTTAAATATATCAATTTTTTTGAATTTTTTTCAGGATCAATAAATATGTACAAAGATACCCCTAGACAGAATGGGCATTAAACTCTTAAGAAAGATCACATTGTGCAGTCCCAATGTCTAACAAGGTGGAGGACATGATGAAGCAATAAGCTAATGGATATTATGGATAAGCAAGGAGTGTATGAAGCAAGTGAAAGTGATCTTCAAAGGTTGACTCCGCAAGAGTACCCAAGCTAGGGAAAATTTGTCATGTAAAGAACATTTGGACAAGAAATGAAAGGCCAGTATAGGATAATTCAAGAAAGCATAATATAAAAGTGGGAAAGATGCAATCCAAAGAAGTAGACATGTCAAGAGACTTTATAGCATCATAGTTTACTCTATTTTATTAGATCAAGACCAAAGGGGTAAACAAAAGACTAGAATGAATGGAGGAAAATAGATATGAAGGCTAAACATGAAAGGAATGAAAACAAGATCATCATAAGATATCTCACAAGATAGCCAAATGTTTTTCTATAGGTCAACATTGTCAAGATCAAAGAGAGAAGACGAAATGAATGAAAGATGTAGAAGAACTACACATGATGCCTATTTGTTAGGTTTTCATCATGGTACTTATCCAAGGCACCACAAGAGAGTGGTTTTCACCATAGGATGAATTTATTTCTCTTTACTTTTGCTACCAAGGTGCCTGATTACCAGGTTTTCACCAAGGCGCATTTTCAAAATTTTCATTTTTTTTTTTCAATCTTTTTCAATTTTTTTTTTGGAAGAAGTCAAGCTTTTGAGATAATGCTCTTTGAATGTTTAAACCATGATATACAAAGTAATTCAAATGATATGCCCAAAGATGCTAATAGGGAAAGGAAGATGGGAGACAAAAATGGAGGATATGGCTTTATGCGAAGTGAGTGAGATTGAAAAATGGAAATGAAGGCAAGCTCAACATCAACACACACCTTGAAGGGTGGTGAAAGGATGGAGAAAATGTGAATGAAGGAATATGGGAAGGAATATGGTAAGTGGATAGAAAAGGTTGCAGTTTAGGCACATGGAATGGAAGAATGCTTTTGGAAGAAGATGAAGTGGAAGTCTTCGGAAGCTTGAATGTCAACTTCAATTGTTGTTCAACATTAGACTGTCTTAAGAGATACTTTGGAATCCATATAGCCATAGGAATTTTTTCATTTCTTTTTGATGATGTAGAGATAATATCTTCAATGATGGATTTTGGAACCCATACTTGTCTTGTAATTTTTTTCTTAGATATCTCTTTTGACTTAATGCCCCCATGTCGATTAGAAGAGACATGGTGGTCTTCTTTTTTATATGGATTCTTGAATTGCTTCTTTTTCTTGTATTGAACATTCAAGTTACTTCCAAAAGACTTAGGACTTGTGGAAGAAGAAGGATGATATGATTGGTTTAGGTGAGTGGGTGGATGAAAAGAATTCAAGGATATGCATCTATGTTGATCTTGAGGAAAGATACGAGAGGGAGGGACATAAGGACCCAAAATGGATGAAGAACTAGGAGAATTGGGAGGGGAAAGTGAAGGGACATAAGGTCCCAAGATGGAAGGAAAATTTGAAGGATTTAGTATTGGTGGGGGAGGTCCAAGGATGGATGCGGAAGATGCAAAAGGATAATCAATAAGTTCATTAACATCTATATCACAATCAAGGACATCAGCATCTTTAGAGTGAGCATTGGGATTTTCAACTAGATCATGAACATCTTGGATAGGAGCAACTTCTTTTATAGGATTACTTAAAGCTTGACAAGACTTAGGAAGAGTAGAAAGTGGAAGGGAACATGGAGTGGTAGAACAAGAAGATGGAATACTTTGATCTTGACAAGGATCTTTGGATAGCATAAGTGTAAAGTTTCTCTCTTGATTTTCAATAGGCTCAACAATGGAAGTGGCAACATCATTTTTAATAACCTTAATGGAAATATCATCTTTGGAAGGAGAAAGTGTACTAAGGTCATTTTTATTGTCAATAAGCTTAGTGCTGCAAGCAGTATCTTGATCTTGCTTAGGAGAAGACTTAAGACATGGTGGACTGAATGAGAAAGGGCGTAAGGGATCAAAAGAACCATGAAATGTATCAGAGACATTGTGAAAAGGATTGGATGACATGGAAGGTTCTTGATCTTGATCTTTCTTTATATTCTTTTCTTTATCGTTTTTAGAGTCCTCTTCACATGAAGCCACTCCTAAGGAGAAGGAAGCATGTTGGAATTGTATGGAAGACTTTGGAATAGACGATGAAGGACTAGCTAAAGTAGGCATTATAGTGCATGAAGGCTTAGGCTCTTTAGGTTTAGCATTGCCAAAGGTATTTGTAGCCAAGTGAAGGTTAGCTTGAGTTTCTTTAAGAGGTAGCCCTTGAGGATAACTATAGGGAACTGCATGAAAAGCATTAGGATCTTTGTTGGATGAATGATTGGTAGAAGATTTGAGAGTCTCAAAATCTTTAGGGAATGTATGGATAGTGGAGGAAGTAGAAGATGGAAGGGGAGCATCAGAAGACAAAGGTTCAACATTAACATGATCTTGCTCAAGAGTGTAATCTTTATTTTCAGCATGAGGGTTCTTAGAAGAGGAACTCTTATCCCATTGGTGTTGTATTTCAGCACAAAAAAATGCTTTCTCTTCATCAAAAAATGCAGATTTATCATTTAAGTATTGTTCACAAAATTTATCAATGTTGTTTTCAAGATTTGATTCATGTGAATTACCATCAATATCTTTTCTTGACTCATCCCCTTTAAGCACAAGCATAGGACTAGGAGGACTTTTAGGAACTGTTGGAATGTAATAATCATCACCATCATAATCATTGTCACTAGAAGAATTATAGATAGGCATATCACAAGACTTTTCATGTTGTTCATTATCATATGTCTTAATAAGAGGAATAAGACTCTTGGTAGAAGTAGAAGAAGAATGATATCGTGAAAAAGAGGTAGGTGAAGACCTAGATGGATGATATCTAGAAGAGTCATGGTAAGATTTAGAATATGAAGAATGTGAATGATATTAAGAAGAATTATCGTAAGACTTAGAAGATGAAGAGTATGAAGGATATTTAGAAGAATCATGATAAGACTTGGAAGATAAGGAATTTAAATGATATTTATAAGAATCATGATAAGATTTGGAGGATGAAGAATCTGTATGATATTTAGAAGAATCATGATAAGACTTGGAAGATGGAAAATATTTGGAAGAAGGATATTGTGATTTAATCTTGCACATGATCCTAGCAAAAGTGTCTGATTTATCCATTTTTTTAATCATTATTGTTGCAACGTTAGCATTCATGCATCTATTGGAGTGACAACACTTTTCAAATTCAAGAAGGAGGTGGATTTCATCTGAGCTCAAATGAGGATCCCTAAAAAGATATCCAAGATCCATGGTTCTAGAAGAAGAAGAATCAAGTATGGGAGGAGAGAAAAAATGAATAGAAGAAGGTAGACTATATGATAATAGGAGGAAAAGAATCAAGAAGACATGAAGAAGAGGAATAATGGAAATGAGAGACTAGAAAGACATGGAAGATGAAGAAGAAAGAAGACCAAGAGTCATTTTGGAAAATTTGATACCATTTGAGATCATTTGAATGTTGAGCAACATGTAATAGCACTTGTAATCAACATGAAAGAAAAGGCACTAGTTGATAGGATAACCCTAAGAAACATTGCTACCAAACTAGGATAGTAAAAGCTCTCACTTGTCCAAAAGAGATGTGATAAGATAGAATTTTGCAATAGGTGTAAACCAACACTATCATAGAGGTGCTCACAACTTTGGGTGAATACCTTAGCACATATGGACCAGGAGGATGATTGACCCAAATTATAAATAATTAAAATTGAATTTTGATAAAATTGAATGGACAAGAGATTACTAAGACTCTCCAAGTGTAATATCAAAAGATCCAAGTGTATATCTTTCTCAATAGGGACAGTTTCTAACTTACCAACTCCAAACAAGGTCTCTTGTGAAATCAATGATTAATAATTCAAGAGGTCAAAGCACAATAACCCATGGTGCAAATAAGCTTTTAACAATGAGATAAGTAGCCTAATCCAAATAGGACCAACCTAGGGAGACTAGAAATAATGGGATAACAAAGTTATTCGATCATAAAGTCTCAACTCAAGAACTCAGATTTTGTTCATTTTAAATATCCAACTAGATGTATCAATAGATTCTTTATCATAAACCAAGCACGCGAGATAGAAAATAGGGATTTCAAGCAAACAGTCTTCAAACAATGAACAAGGAGCAAAGCAACTTTGCACATGAGCAATCAAGTGACTTAGTTTATGCTAATCCCTAGGAGAGCTAATTGTGTATGTTCTCAAAGAGTTTCACAATCATTGCATACATCCCTAAAAAATAAAAGTTGGCCTCTCTAAGGTTTTTAGTAATTGTTTGACTCTGCAACTCTTATGATTCACAGGGGTGACCTCCAATCCCGGCGCAGCGAGGTTTTGACACAGTCTGAGAACTTAATCTTCAAGAGCTGCTAGGGAGATCTGACAACCCACAATGAACCATATTCCATGGAGATTTCTTCCACGAGGACATTTATATAGCGATTGTTGCAACCACGGCAGAAGTGGCTATTACCGCTTGAGGTTCCATTCATAGTTTTCCCTGTATAGAGATTTTCTACTATGGTTAACCCTCTCTAAAGGTGACCAACTCACAATAGTGGACCACAAGGGTACTTAGCTTTCAGATCCAAGGTTTTGACACCTTTTCACTTTTAGCCCAATCAAAGCAAGCAGATCAATCCAACACGCTAACTAAGATTATCTTAAGATCTATGATATCAACCCCTAGTGATCTATTAACCTCTCTGGAGAAAGGATGCCTCAATCACCAAGTTGAAGATCCATCTATCTAAGAGATTCTCAAAGTATCCTCCCCACCTACAAGGAATCCGTCTTTGAGAGGAGTTTCACTAGGAACTCACTCCCTCAAGATCCATGAATAGTATTCATGGGGCCTAATTACTATGTGTGTACAGATGTTAATTCTCCAAAAGAAAATCTATCCAAGAAGAATCAAAAAGCACAAGGTGGTACACTTAACGCTTTAACTAATGCAAGGTGAGTCCAAAGATGTGGAACACTTAACCCCTCACACAAGCCAAAACGAGTCCACAACTCAAATATTAGTGAGTTCTAGAAAGCACAAGAGATTTGCCAAGTGGAGCACTTAATGCTTATATCCTGTAGACCCCTCCCCTTTAATGTGGCACTGATCTTGCAACCACGGGGTGGAATGAGGTGCCGACGGATTCAGCGAGTCCAATAACTCAATATAGCTATCTAAATCTATCACTAATAATCAAGCTTGCTAAATAAAAATCAATGAAGATTACAACCTAGTATCAATCATGCATGTGTTTGAAAAATAAAAGCATAAGAAAAACACACAAGCTAGACACATGAGAGGTTCATTTTAAGGTTCCAAATCAAAGTGTTATCAGCCAAAGAAGAATACCTGAAGTCCTCGCAACGCGCTTAGTAGATCTTACCTATTTTTAACAACTTTAGCACATTTTTTCAATGAAATCACAACTTGCTGCTATGCTATTCTAAAAAAATTAGAAAACACAGAAAAACCCAAAACAGTGAGCAGTTAGCAGAAAAAACCAGAAAAACACGAAAATCCCTGCAAAAAAAAAGATACGAATAACCTAGTCAACATGATTAGACCTTTTTTTTGCTATGATTTTGAACCCAAAAATAGAAATTAAAAGGAGAGATCCCTACCAAAAACTAAAGAGCTTTCCAAAAATGTAAGAAATTAAAAAAAAATTCTTCATTTGTGCCCTAGGGACTCAATTTTTCAAAATAGGCTAGATTCATCAAATCAAATTTTTGATCTTTAATACGGCCTCAAAATTAAAAACACAAAGAAAGAACCCCCCTTAGAATTCAAAAATCTTTTTGAAAATGTAAATTTTTCCAAAAAATATGCTGATTTACGATCAGAAACAGCTTTTTATGGAAAATAAAAAGAAATTCATAACTCACGTAAATCATGTCAAAATGATCTAAAACTCGAACTGGGGCATTTTGGGTACATACATAAGCCACAAAAAAAATTTCAGAACCAAACTCTAAGTGGTTTAAAAGATATGATTGAATCTTTAAATCAACTAAATATTTTGCCTGCAAACCAATCTATATATGGGTTGGCCTTAAAACCAAAGTGAAAAATCTACAAAAGCACTTGATTAGATCCAATATGCTGCTGTAAAAAATCAGAGATGAAAAATAAAAGCAAATGGAGCTAGAAACTTGATTCAAGCCCCACGGTGGGCGCCAAAAATGTGTGCTAAAATGTTGTCACACTTCTATGAATCATTACATGTAAGAAAACTCAAGAATGAGCCCTCACAAATCGATCCATATCTCTCTACTCATAGAGTGAAAGGGTTTGCAATGGAGGCCCTCAGTTTGACCTATTTTTGTGCCCATGCAAGTACACCATGAGATGAGAGATTCAAAGAGGAAAAGCAAGAATGCTAGTCTCCATGATCTTCAAATATGCATGAAAATAAGATCTAATCTATAAATGCAAGATCAAAGATAAAAGCCCATGATGGGTGCAAGAGAGAAAAAGACAAGAAAATAGAAGTTCTCCACAAAAAAGCTTTTGTATTCAAACTCCTTCAAAAATTGGTCTTCAAACCTGCAGCATAACGATAGCATAATCATGGGTCTCTAACATGAGGAGAGGGCTCTCCCTTATAAAGGAAATTATGGAGGTGAAAGGCTTCTCACAACTAATATGGGATAATAGAGCTTGATCCATGTGAGACAAAATTACACCAATGAGAAAAGAGGAGTGGTTGAAAAGAAAGTGGTGATCCATGTGAGACAAGATTCCACCAATTAGAAAAGAGGAGTGGTTGAAGAGAAAATGGAAAGATAAATCCCACTTAGATCACATCTTTAAGTGTAGAGAAATTAAATAAAAAGAATTTATTTTATTTCCTTTTTTCATCAAAAGAGATATTTAAGTGGGATTTTTATTTAATTAAAAGGGAGCAAGTTCTTTTTAATTAAATAGAAGATATTTAATTAAATTAAAAGAGAGGTTTTTCTCTTAATTAATTAAATGTGGATGAACTGTTTAATTAAAAGAGAGGTTTTATTTTAATTAAATGGGGACTTTATTTTATTTAATTAAAAGAGAATGAGCCCTCACAAATCGATCCATAGCTCTCTACTCATAGAGTGCAAGGGTTTGCAATGGAGGCCCTCAGTTTGACCTATTTTTGTGCCCATGCAAGTACACCATGAGATGAGAGATTCAAAGAGGAAAAGCAAGAATGCTAGTCTCCATGATCTTCAAATATGCATGAAAATAAGATCTAATCTATAAATGCAAGATCAAAGCTAAAAGCCCATGATGGGTGCAAGAGAGAAAAAGACAAGAAAATAGAAGTTTTCCACAAAAAATCTTTTGTATTCAAACTCCTTCAAAAATTGGTCTTCAAACCTGCATCATAACGATAGCATAATCATGGGTATCCAAAATGAGGAGAGGGCTCTCCCTTATAAAGAATATTGGACAATCTAAATTGAGAGGAAAAAGATTTAATCAAGGGTGGAGAAATAATAATCCATGTGAAATAAGGATGCACCAATGAGAAAAGAGGAGTGGTTGAGAAGAAAGTGGAAAGATAAGTCCCACTTAGAAATATGTGCATTTAAGTGTGGAGAAATTAAATAAAAGAATTCATTTTATTTCTTTTTTCATCAAAAAGAGATATTTAAGTGGAATTTTCATTTAATTAAAAGGGAGCAAGTTCTTTTAATTAAATAGGAGATATTTAATTAAATTAAAAGAGGGGTTTTTCTCTTAATTAATTAAATGTGGATGAATTGTTTAATTAAAAGAGAGGTTTTCTTTTAATTAAATGGGAATTTTATTTTATTTAATTAAAAGAGAAGATTTTCTTTTAATTAAATAAGACTTGGAATAAAATGATCAATCTTAGAAATGAAATAAATTGAATTTGATCAAAGAAATTGATTTGAATTGATTTAATAAAATATTACAAACCATTCATTTAGAAAATTTGATAAATTGATAAATTGAATAATGGGGGCCCATAGTCTAGGCGACCATTTTTGGGTGCATACAATATTAAATGTCAACTTGACATTCTCCTAAGTACAAATCCCTTTGGATTGCTATCCCACTCCCCCTTAATTTCAAGTCGACTACCTATGCTTGGGAACATGTGACCACTGCTGCAAGGAGGGGATGACTAGTGCATAAGACAAGGATGTGACATAAACCCTTTCTCCTATGCACCCAAGTATATTAATGGGGATGAAACCCCTTTTCAAGGAGGCAAGCTCAAGGATAAAATTTTTGACATGACATGTCAGAATGAATGTCAAATTTAACAATATGCCTTCGGGTGGAGAAAACTTTTTGCATTATGATGGCTTAGGAAATGTTGGGGGCTACTCTAGAAGGGCAGTCAAGATCAATCTTGGCTTTTATTTTATTTTTGAGTTAAATATTTAAATTTGCCATATTCTCTAACATGCACACTAATATGTCTTTATTTATTTAATTACTAATTTATTATTTGAGTGTTGGACATGACTTAGAGGCCACAAGATTGTAATGTGTACCATTCTGTCACTTAGGAAATATATTAGTCTAGGACACTCATTAGTCTCTATATCCTATTTTTATTTTTATTTTTATTAGATAGCAATCTAGAATCTGGGAATATTCTTTAATATTTTATTGCTCTGTATTAAGGAAGGGATTTATTTTCCTTTACCATACATTTTCCAGAGAGGAAAATGCATGCCTACAATAATGTATCTCATAGATTTTGTTATGTCTTCTCTTACAAAAAACTTCATTTTGTTATATCATGAAATTAATTTGATGATTTCCTTGCTTAGAATTTCATTAAGCTTGGTAATTAAAATCAATGTTATCCATGCATGTGATATGAACATAAAATTTTCCTTCCAAATTATTGAGTGCACAACAAGATTGTAAGAAATCTACTAAGTTTTAAATTAATACAATCAATGGTATCACATAACATCTATGGATCGTTATTATCAACTAGTCATTTACAATACCATAAGGAGAAAACTTTCTTTCACATTTTCAAATGATAACAATGATGTCAAAGCAAATCTGTGACTCATACCAATTCTTTCATAACAATATAAACTCCAAATGAAACATGCATATACAACCTTATCAATTATTTCCTCTACACGTACATTAGGTAACAATGATACAATCTCCTTCCATCACAATGGGGCAACATAAGGGACTTTTCAAAATCATAAGGAACATGAACATTGACAAATATGGACAATGAGTAGCATGAACATTGTCCAACATGATTATTGAGAACATGAGCAAGCTGGTGAATCCTCCTTCATAAATGAGGGCACAATGTCAAGCTTTCTCATCCAACATCAATCTGGAAGATGATCATTCCAAGCCATTTCCATTGCTCCCTTGGACACAAATCTCCATATGCAACACAACAAAATAACAAGGATCATGGGTGCTTTCCTCCCAACCATAGGCCTCAAAGAGACCACCCCCATGCTAGAGAACAAGGCTCAAACTAGGTATTCAAACCTTGTGCTACCAAACCTCAACCAAATCTAGATGATCATGATATCCTCCATGCCACTAAACAGTTTCAAGATCTATATGTTCAATACAAAGAGCTAGAAGAGACAAATAATCTTTCTTACCTTCATCTCTCTAAGCACATGATAGAAATCAATTCTAAACTTGAGAAAAGGTTAGAGGAGAATATTGCATACTTAAATTAATCTCCCTTAAGACCTTTACATACACATGGGTCATCTTCTTCAAGGTCTACATATTCCACTCCAAGACATCAAATATCTTCATCTTCTAGATCTAAAGAACTCTTTAGAGAACAAGCAAGTGATACCTCCTTTGAGCCTATGCCAAACTTTCATTCTGGACCTATCTTTGACCAAGATAGTGATGAAGACATGGATGCATTCTATTCACTTAAGAAACAACAAAATTATCATGGAGAAATTTTTGAGAGAACTTTTACTCCATTGGAAGATTCTTATGATAACATCTTGCAAACACTTCTTGATAATGAATCCATCACATTACTAGACAACTCTAGACCTTGTGAACCCAAAATCAAACCTCCATGTTGGAGAAATTATCATTATTTCCACTTCCATGGAAGAAAATTTCATAAAACTAAAGATTACATAGTGTTGATAATATAAAATCCAAGATCTCACTTATGATGGGATTGTTGATACCTCTAATGACTCATGTGTCACAAGATCATGCTGATGAACCTATGTCAAGTGGTGATTTCCTTGACACCTTCACTTCTTATAACACTAATGAACCTTTGAAAGTGTCAAAGCTTTCCAAAATGCCTCCACCAAAAAAAGAACCTAATTCTTTCCATATAGACCATGTGTACCCTCAAGGGCTACCACTAAAAGAAAATCAAGCTAACCTTCACTTGTCTGCAAACCTTTTCCATGCTACTAAGACTAACGATCCTCAACATTCATGCAATACTATGATTACTATGCCCACTTTAGCTAATCTTGCATTATTGCTTTAAGAATCTATCATGCACACCCCAAGTTTTCCCTTGTCCTTAGAAGGTGCTCCATATCAAGATGACTCTCAAAAAGAAAAATATATAAATAAAGATCAAGATCAAACACCTTTTCATCTCATCCAAAATTTCACCTTTCTATATCCTATGTGTTACCCACCTCCTACATATGATGAGGATACCATTTCCACTACTTCCATTGAGCTTACTAAAACTTATGGGAAAAGTGATCTTTCTATGCTATATAAAGAAACATGTCAACATCAAAGTGTCCCCTTATGTTCTACTTCTCCGTATCCACTTCAAAACTATACTAAAGATTCAAACACTCCTATCAAAGGTCTTTCTCCTATAAAAGGTACTCATGAGTCTATTGATGACTTTGGTTATGCTACTCACTCTAAAGATGTTGAAATCTCTAGTCACTATCCCTTTGTATTTCCTAATTCTATCCTTGGTCCTTGTCCATCTAATCTAAAGTCTTCAAACCTTCTCCTACACTTTCTACTTCTAGCTCTCCTAATGTACCTCAAGATCAACAAGACATTCATCCTAGAAAATAATCATCGACTCAACCATCTAAACCAGTCATAT
Source organism: Cupressus sempervirens (assembly GCA_028749045.1). Taxonomy (NCBI): domain Eukaryota; kingdom Viridiplantae; phylum Streptophyta; class Pinopsida; order Cupressales; family Cupressaceae; genus Cupressus; species Cupressus sempervirens. The sequence continues at coordinate 670,801,561 of CM053786.1, read as the reverse complement.
CAGCTTTATTCATCCATAAGTCCCAAATCTTTTGGAAGCAATTTGGATGTTCAACACAAGAAATACAATAATACATTAAAAAATAGAGATCATTATGTCTCATCTAGTCAACATGTGAATGGACATAATGAAAATATATTGAAGATACCACAAAGATTCACTATTCAAAAATTGAAATCAAAGAAAATATGGGTTCCTAAACCCATTATTGAAGAAATGTGTTATAAAATATCGAAAGGAAAATCTAACTATATGGATTCCAAAGCCTCTCTTAAAAGACTTTAATATTGAACATAAATCTAAGTTGACATTCAATATTCCAAAGGCTTCCACTCCATTTACTTCCAAACATCTTTCTCAAAAGCTTACAAATATTCCACTCAATCTTCTTCTAACATTGTCCTACCAGCTCATACATCTAAACCTTGATCTATTTCCTCTATGATTCCTCCATCATTCGGAAACCCTCCAAGGTGTGTGTAAATGTTGATCTTCCCCACTTTGTCACCTACCCTTATGCAATGTTTTCAAAGCTACAGTTACCTACTATCCATACTCATACAATCCTTCCAAGGAATAAACTCTTATCCTACTATCATCTCACTTCCTGCACCCTATCAACATCATTGAGAATACTTACCTATGGTATTGGCTTATCATAACTTATCTTTCCTATAGGAACACTATCTAACATGAAAAGAGTTGACCTATTTCTAAAATATAATAAAAAAATAGAAAAGAAGACAAAAAATGTGCCTTGGTTAAAACCATTATTTGTGGCACCTTGGTAGAAAAAGTAAAGAGAAATAAATTCATTCTATGGAGAAAACCACTTCTTGTTTCTCTTTGGATAAGTACCATGATGAAAACCTGGTAAACATGCATCATGTGTAATTCTTCCATCATCCATCTATTCCCTCTTCCTCTTTGATCTTGACAATTTTGAGCTATCCTTACGTATTGGCTATCTTATCCATGAGATTCCCTATTTTACTTTCTCATTCACTCATAGCCTTCATATCCAACTTCATATGACGTCATTATGCATATGCTATCTTGCTTATTGGAATTAATTTCTTATCCTACATGCTATCTTCTTTCATGGATTTCATGGCTTATCCCAAATGTGCTTCATACAACTTTTCAATATGAAAGTCTTTCAAAAAATTATACAATATTATGATTCTTTATGCTTTCAAATTCCTTGATTGGTTGCAAAATGGAAGAAATCAAGTATTCTAATTGTTCATATATACTTTCTAGATTTTTCTTATTTCATTAGTTTGATAAAAATAGTTTTAATAATCATAATGTCAGCTTTATGTCAAATAACGAAAAAACCAAAATTGTAAAAAGATATCCGCAAGTAATTATCTTTCATATAGTTATAAATGCTCTTAAAATTGTCCTTATAGACTTGTATCACATGCAAATATGATTTACAAGAACTTGTTCAATATCTTCCTCTTATAATTCCTTACAAAGAACCTACTAGAATACAAAAACCATATACAAAAAAAGTACACATTTTACATCATAATACATCATAAATTTTAGAAATTCTCCCCAATACCACCCCCGTCCAACTCTTCATGATGTACCTACATTCCAATATCATAAAAAAAATTAGTAACTTATTGTATTAAACAAGATAATCATCAATTAATTAAATCATTATGAAGAAAATAACATAAGAAGTATATATACCTAGTCGAGTATTCCAATAGGGTCCTCTCTCTATTTTAGGGTCTCCAACAGGGCTTCATGATCACCATTAGCAATAGTAAAAATTTCTTTTACTTTTGGTCTTCCTTGATGCTTCAATAACTTTACATTTGTTGCTATAATAAGATGTGAATATATGAGAATTACTTTGTGCTTCTGATAGTCTTTGAATGCAGGAATTTTTTTCCTTCTAAGCATGTATGTCCGCATCCATGTTCCAACAAAAACCACTGAACCAGTAGGATATGTGAATCCATCAACATCTGTGATCGGTTGTGCAGGTTTTTTTTTACCTCTTACACAACGTGCTAACCAATAATCAGATTTCTCATCATTCCCCTATGGTGCAACCAATGCAAAGACATGTCCCAACTGAAGTAGATCTGATAGATGGTTATGCTTAAGTGAACTTTTCATGTCATCATTTTTGATAGAGGGTATGATAGACAATGGAGTAAGATAATGTGGAGCCCATGTGTCCACCCACTCACTTGACTCAAAGTGATCCCAATCACACTAAAAAAAAGTAGGACAAAAATAAACTAGTTGTCGTGTCCAAATGGTCCATGTAATAGAATAAAAACTCCAAAATGAATGCATTTTTGATGAGTCTCTCACTATAGCACAATCTAGTCTATCACCTATGGACCCTTCCTCAACCAACCAAAAGAACCTGCATACCACTAAATCAAGAGTCCCCCCTTGTGATAATGCTAAACTACACCAATCAACAATGCTACGAGCATCAAGAAGCTCTATTGTTGAAATCTTCAATTGCTTCTTAACTAGAGCTCTCTTCACACATGCCCCTGCTCCATCATGTTCCCCTTTTCCGTGGCCGGACTCAAAAAAACTTCAAATATGAGGTACCCCTCTCTCTACGTGCATCCTACACAACCAATAAAACATGTGAGCATTCTTGAATTGAGCTATACAGTTATCTGACCAAATGATATGTCTATCCATAGCAATTGCATGCTCATGTAAGAAATCAAAAAAATTCTCGAAACAATGTTGCACAAACTCGTGAGAGTGAGATCTATCATCACTCATAAAAAAATGATACTCTCTAACAATCTTTTGATTATCTTCTGCACTATCAAGGGCATGTCTATATGTTATGTGAAAAAAAATTGAAATCTGAATGGAGTTGTAATACTGAGATTGTGTCTTATTTTGAGGTTGCAATTTGTAGTTCTTACCAAAATCAACATTTGATATAATAGTGCCAATGGGAAAAGTCTCCTTACACATTCTAAATTGTTGATCCAACCACTAAGACTTGTGACTATGTCTTGCATACTTGTAAAAAAGATTTGCATTGAAATTTGAAATAAAATTAGCCACACTGATATCTTTTCCAACCAATTCACATCTAGAGCTCTCACTCCCACTCTTCAATGTGTATTTCACCATTTCATATACCCTTTTCTTCAGTATTGTCTTTCCAAGATCTTGTTCACACCCCTCATGGAAACATGTGTCAAACTTGGATAAGCCACCACATTTTGAACACTTCTCATTTAAGCAAGCATTTCTATAAAAGGAACAACCATCAACTCTATGACATAAGAGTTGATCTAGCAAGTCTCTTGATGATTTTGGAAGCCCACTAGCCCCACAATCCTCCAACATTTCTTTACTATGCAAGTAGAACGGATGGAGCCTAATAGTTCATGGTGCATAGAAAACTCAACATGATATTTGCAACAATATGCATTTCGAATTTTGAGTGGAACAAAATAAAATGGCTTCAAAGATTCAAAAGCCCTTTGTGATATATGAAGACTTGGATGACTTTCTCTAAATTTCTTGAACAACATAGTTTTACTTACCTCCAAATGGTGTTTAGGATGTGGCGTGTGGTCTCTGATGCCAATTCTCAACTTTAAGATGTCTTTAGCATTGGGTGATACTGGTGAGTTATAGTGCCAAAATTTTGTAATTTCTTCCTTCACATCATCAAATAGCTTCTTATCAAAACATGAAAGTCTCCCACCAAATGTCCATGTTTCATTTTGAAGAGGATCATCAATTTTCTCTCGTCGACTAAGTGCTCTTCTCAAAATAGTACAATTTAGATTCAAATAAATACAAGTTTGTCTCATATGTCTACCCTTTCTCAAATGATGACTTACCAAAGAGGTTGTAACAACCCTTCGAGCAACTCTATTATCCTTCTCTCTACTATTTTTTCCAATGCTCTTGAGAGCACTAAAAAGATTCTTCACAATAATGGCATTTCTTTCCAACTTTTTATTGACATGAATCTTCAATTTGGAAAGCATAGGTCTCATCTTTTGCATCTTTAATAAGTGCATGAAAAGATGACATTGCTCTACCACTATCTTGTTGCCAAAAAACATCTGATATAGTCTTGAAGCCCATAACCGAATGGTTCTTTCTAATTTTTTTCCTTCCAAACTAGTAATAATCATTTCATCAATTTTAATTATCCATTTTGGTGTTTTAGAACCTTCATGTCGATTATAATTAGGACATATGTAAGGTACATTTTCATTCCCCAACTGTACATATTCATTATCTGACTCTATGATTTCACCTTCGATTAATTCATCATCAACTTGACTGATATTTAGCATACCTTGTCTTTTTCTTCGGTATTCCATTTTGTCCCTTTCCCTATATGCCGCAATGTCTGCATTGGATATATTCCTTTTGCATTTATCCTTTTGATGACTGCTACTCCCCATTTAGATGACAAATTTGAACACCTAAGGTAATATTTTTAAAAAAAAATCGATTGGTTGGGCCCTAAAATGTGACTTTTTGCAAAACCCATGAAAAAAGAAGTGAAAAAGTGATGTTGTCAGGTCTGTAGGGACAGGGAAATATTGGAAATTGGTGCGAGTAGAATTGGATATCCGATTTTGCAAAGTAAATTTTTGGTAGGAAAACTTGCTATAATTTTCCTCATTTGCCATAATTATATTAATATTATGAAAATCATTGGAGGGAAACCAACTTTGGTTTATTACTAAGCTAATAGTATAATAGTATTAATATAAAGTATCAATAGAATTAATATATAATAGTATTAATATATAGTAGTATTAATATATAGTATTAATATAGCTATAGTATCAATATTATTATTATACCCATAATAGTATTAATATTATTACTATATATATAATATTGTAAATATTTAGTATTTATTTATATTATTATTATTATTATGCTACAATATAGTATTAATATATATATATATTATTATAGCTATAATAGTATTATTATTATTATTATAGATATAATAATATTAATATTTAGTGTTTAATTTTATTATTATTATTATCATAAAATAGTATATATATATATCTTTTCATTTTTTAACCCATATACATATGTACGATTCAAATATGTTCCTAGGGGTCCTAGGATACCTATCACCATATGTCATCGTTTAATGGGTCAAAGGGGGTCATAGGTCACCCTATGACCCCCTTTTACCCATATGAATGATTAGAATATGTCCTTAGGGGTACTAGGACCCCTAGTGACATATGTCATCATTTAATGGGTCATAGAAAGTCATAGGTCACCCTATGACCCCTTTTGACCCATATAAATGACTCGAATATGTCCTTAGGGGTCCTAGGACCCATACAATCATATCTCATCGTTTAATGGGTAAAAGGGGGTCATAGGGTGACCTATGACCCCCTTTGACCCATATTACCCATTCAAATATGTCCCTAGGGGTCCTAGGACCCCTAGAGACATATGTCGTTATTTAATGGTTCAAAGAGACCTATGACCCCCTTTGACCTATATGAATGACTGAAATATGTCCCTAGGGGGTCAAAGAGGGTCATAGGGCCATTTGACTCATATTACCAATTTGAATATGTCCCTAGGCATCCTAGGACCCCTAGGGACATATGCCATCATTTAATGGGTCAAAGAGGGTCATAAGTCACCCTATGACCCCCTTTGACCCATATGAATGACTCGAATATGTCCCTAGGGCTCCTAGCACCCCTAGGAACATATGTCGTTGATTAATGGGTCAAAGGACCTATGATCCCCTTTGACCAATATGGCCCATTCGAATATGTCCCTAGGGGTCCTACGACCACTAGGGACATATGTCATCATTTAATGGGTCAAAGGGGGTCATAGGTCACCCTATGACCCCTTTTAACCCATATGAACAATTTGAATATGTTCTTAGGGGTCCTAGGACCCCTAGGGACATATGTCGTCATTTAATTGGTCAAGGTGACCTATGACCCCCTTTGACCCATATGAATGATTCGAATATATCCCTAGGGGTCCTAGGATCCCTAGGAACATATGTCATCATTTAATGGGTCAAAGGGGGTCATAAGTCAACCTATGACCCCCTTTGAACCATATGAATGATTTAAATATGTCCCTAGTGTTCCTAGGACCCCTAGGCACATATGTCGTCGTTTAATGGGTCAAAGGTGGTCATAGGTAACCCTATGACCCCCTTTGACCCATATGGCTCATTCAAATATGTCCCTAGGGGTCCTAGGACCCCTAGGGACATATGTCATAGTTTAATGGGTCAAAGGGGGTCATAGGTAACCGTATGACCCCCTTTGACCCATATGAACGATTTGAATAAGTCCTTAGGGGTCCTAGGACCCCTAGGGACATATGTCATCATTTAATGCATCAAAAGGGGTCGTAAGTCACTCTATGACTCCTTTTGACCCATATTACCCATTCAAATATGTCCCTAGAGGTCCTAGGACTCCTAGAGACATATGTCATCATTTAATGGGTCAAAGAGGGTCATAGGGTGACTCATATGAATGATTCGAATATGTCCCTAGGGGTCCTAGGACCCCTAGGGACATATGTCATCATTTAATGGGTCAAAGAGGGTCATAGGTCCCTTTGACCCATATTACCTATTCAAATATGTCTTTAGGTGTCCTAGGACCCCTAGGGACACATATTGTCATTTAATGGATCAAAGGGGGCCATAGGTCACTCTATGACCCCCTTTGACCCATATGAACGATTCGAGTATGTCCCTAGGGGTCCTAAGACCCTTAGGGAGATATGCCATTATTTAATAGGTCAAAGGGGGTCATAGGCTGACCTATGACCCCATTTGACCCATCTTATCTGTTCAAATATGTCCCTTGGGGTCCTAGGACCCCTAGAGACATATGTCATCATTTAATGGGTCAAAGTGTATCATAGGTGACCCTATGACCCCCTTTGACCCATATGAACGATTCAAATATGTCCTTAGGGGTCCTTGGACCCCTAGGGACATATGTTATCATTTAATGGGTCAAAGGGGGTCATTGGGTGACCTATGACCACCTTTGACCCATATTACCCATTCAAATATGTCCTTAGGGATTCGATGACCCCTAGACACATATGTCATTATTTAATGGGTCAGAGGGGGTCATAACTCACCCTATAACCCCCCTTGACCATATCAACAATTTGAATATGTCCCTAAGGGTCCTAGGACCCCTACGGACATATGTCATCATTTAATAGGTCAAAGGGGGTCATAAGTCATCTTATGACCTCCTTTGACCCATATGAACGGTTTGAATATGTCGCTAGGGGTCCTAAGACCCTTCAGGACATAAGTCATCCTTTAATGACCCATATGAACTATTCGAATATGTCCCTAGGGACATAGTCGAATCTTTCATATGAGTCAAAGGGGGTCATAGGTCACCCTATGACCTCTTTTGACCGATATTACCCATTTGAATATGTTCCCAAGACGCTTAGGGACATATGTCGTTGTTTAATAGGTCAAAGGGGGTCATAGGTCACCCTATGACCCCCTTTGACCCATATGAACAATTCGAATATGTCCCTTGGGGTCTTAGGAGCCCTAGGGACATATGTCATCATTTAATGGGTCAAAGGGGGTCATAGGTCGTCCTATGACCCCCTTTGACCCATATTATCTATTCAAATATGTCACTAGGAGTTCGAAGACCCCTAGAGACATATGTCCTTGTTTAATGGGTCAAAGAGGGTCATAGGTCACCCTATGAGTCGGTTTGACCCATATGAATGATTTCAATATGTCCTTAGGGGTCCTAGGACCCCTAGGGACATATGTCATCGTTTAATGGGTCAAAAAGGGTTATAGATCACCCTATGACCCCCGTTGACTCATATGAATGATTCAAATATGTCCCTATGGGTTCTAAGACCCCTAGAGACATATTTTATCATTGAATGCGTCAAAGGGGGTCATAGGTCAGCCTATGATCCCCTTCGACCCATATGAATAATTCAAATATGTCCCTAGGGGTTCTAGGACCCCTAGAGACATATGTCATCGTTTAATAGGCAAAGGAGGTCACAGGTCACCTATGAGCCCTTTTGACCCATATGAACGATTCAAATATGTCCCTATGCATCCTAGGACCCCTAGAGACATATGTCATCATTTCATGGTTCAAAGGGGGCAATAGGTCACCCTATGACCCACTTTGACTCATATGACCCATTCGAATATGTCCCTAGTGGTCGTAGGACCCATAGGGATATATGTCATCGTTTAATGGGTCAAAAATGGTCATAGGTCACCCTATGACCTCCTTTGACCCATATTACCCATTTGAATATGTCCCTAGGGGTTCTAGGACCCGTAGAGACATGTGTCGTCGTTTAATGGGTCAAAGAGAGTCATAGGTCACCCTATGACCCCGTTTGACCCATATTACCCATTCGAGACATATGCCATCATTTAATTGGTGAAAGGGTTTAGACTTTATTCAAATATGTCTCTTGGGATCCTAGGACCTGTTGGAACATATGTCATGATTTAATAGGTGAAAAGGGGTCATAGTTCACCCTATGACCCCCTATGACCAATATTAACCATTGTAATATGTCCATAGGCATCCTAGGACCCCTAGGGACATATGTCATCGTTTAATGTGTGAAAGGGGGTCAATGATTGACCTATGAGCCCCTTTGACTCATATATATTAATAATATACATATATATTAATAACATACATATTAATATAATAATATATAATTATATATATATTACGTTATTATATTTAATAAAAATATTACGTTATTATATATATATATATATGTATATATATATTATTATACATATTAATATAATAATATATATATATATATATTATGTTATTTTATTTAGTAAAAATAATAATAATATAAATTATGTTTATAGATTGTAATAAGATTAACATAATATATTATTATATATTACTAGATTATATCTTATATCTTTACATTACGTTATTGTATATCTAATATATTAAAATACGTCTTTAGATAGTAATATAAGTGAAATAATTTATAAATCATCAGCTATAATGTTTAAACCCAATTTTCCCTCGAAAATGGTTTGGGATTTGAAATTTCTCAACCATAGCATATCGGATATCCAATTTGAAATAGAATATTCAATTTGAAATCGGATATCCAATTAGGCTTGGTATTTACCAAGCCTACCCGGTCAACCCAAAAGACATGTTTGAAGAGGGTTTTAGTGATACTCAGACTTCGGGTAGCCTTCTAAAAATATTATTTTGATTGAAATTGAATAAAATGAAAAGGGTTTTTTAATATCGCTCTCTAGATTCCATCAATATAATTTCTATCAAATTTTGAGTTCGATAAGTATTTATTAGTTAATTATCAATAAAGATTATTGTGAAGTGCTGATTGACATACTGATTTTAAAATAGCTATAACTTTCAAACGGTATAACATTTTTTAAATCTAAAAGTTGTGTCACATTCTATACTTCACCTACTATAAGAAAAAAAAAAAATTGGTAAAATTTCCTATTAGTTAGGCTAATCAGACACGAGACTTTTTTTTTCAAAAAATTTTTGGTAGAAAATTCATATTTAATTATTTATTTGGAATAAAAATACCAAAAAATATGCGTCACATCCGGTCATGAGTCTACTTTTCATATCTATAATTATATTTAAAAAAATTATGATTTGATTTTGATTAAGATGTTTAGACATACACCTACTTTTTATTTTCATCCTGAAATTTTCTTAGTGCTGCATTAAAATTCAAACTTTTGACCAATTAATTATTTTTTTCTCCTGATAAGGCCTAGTAGTTCAGACACTACATTCAATTTTCTACAGATTATTTTCTTACAACTTTTTGATATAAAGTCCATAATCACTTTAAAATTATGTGTCAAGTCATACCCTAATAAATATATTTATATATCTTTGTAATTTCAATATGTAACTTTATAACTTTTACCTAAGTATTTTCTAAATTAATGACTACATTTTGTACATTTGTCACTATAGGCCATGTTTTTGCTATTATTGCACCTAAAGACAATGAAGAAGGGATATATTATTATTTGTGTGATTGTCTCCAAGCCAAACAAAAATAAAATCACTTAGTTATAGATGGTGAAGGTTTAGAGTACCATATCAGTGCAGTGATTGTAACCAACACATGGTTTAGACATATTCTATGAAGAGCCCTAACTTGTGGTTATTCAAGGATTGGCAAACAGAGAAGAAGATTCTTCATTATTCAAAACTTGTTGTTGCATCAAATGTTCACTTGATAAAATATGGTGGAAAATCACATAATAAGTTTCTTTGGAAAATTCACGAGTCAGACTTGAGACATTAAAATGTAGAGCAAATCTAGTTGGTTCATTAGATTGAATAGGGAGAGAGGGAGAGAAAGAAAGAGTGATCAATTGGATCCAAATACAATGTTGCAACCTCTCCCCCAAGACTATCCACATGACAAGGTGGGTATTCTTATTATTTGTAAATGATGAGATAAGTTTGAATCATAGATTTTATGTTTTGATTTGTTTAGAATCTAGATATATTATTTGAATAAGTGAAAGTTTAGAATTTGTTGTTTAGATCAAAATGTAATGAAAGAACATGAAAATTGTTAGAATGTGAATTCTTTGTGATGTAAAGTCATGATTGTGTGCATGTAACAAGGTGTTTACAGTCTCAATTTTAGTGTCTTGTAAATCAAAAGTATAGTCCATTTATTAACTCATCATTTTTTGAATATAGGAGGAGAAACTATAGTAGGGTGCCTTGTTACCCAACCAGTGGGCCTCACCATTCTCCCTTATTATTGTTATCTCTCTCCGATTGTCATTCCCAAGATGGTGCATTTGTATGTGTACCTTGGGGTATTCACTCCACTGTAGGCCTTACCTAGTACCCGTAGGCTTTATCTTGTACCTTGAGTGGTGTCATCCAGCCCATTCCATCGCATGCCTTATCTCATCATTGGAATTGTGATCTTAAGATGATTCTATCAACTATTTTTCAATGAGAAGTCTTTGAAAGCACAATCTTTGAAATATCAAATATTTAATCTTATCATTCAATTATAGGAGGAGAAACCATAATGGAGTGCCCTATTACCCAATTAGTGGGCTTCACCATTCTCCCTCATTATTGTTATCTCTCTCTGATCATCATTCCCAAGAAGGTGCCTTTGTATGATGTATCATGGGATATTAGGTCCATCGTAGGCCTTACCTAGTACCCGTAGGCTTTATCTAGTACCTTGAGTGGTGTCACTATACCCATTCCACCACAAGCCTTATCTCATCTTGGAATATGATGACCTCATTAATTTTACTTAACAATATCATTTGTGATAATGATTGAAAACTAATTACACTTAGAATTCAATATTATAATTTTGAAAACTTATTTCTATTCAATCATTCTTTAATTGTTAGCGATTCTTATATGATCTTACTTGATTTTTTAAACTAAAAGAATTGTACATCTTTATTATAAGAAACACTAATTAACTCAATTCTTGTAAACCTTATAGAATTAAAATATTCAATTATATAATATTATTCTATCTTCACAATATTTAACTTAATATTGACTATTATTAAATATCTATTTCAATTATATAATATTATTCTATCTTCACAATATTTAACTTAATATTGACTATTATTAAATATCTATTTATTCTACATTTAGATATGTATTAACACATATATAAAATTTACCTTTCAATTAAATAGGTATCTATTTATCCAAAAATTAGAGATTCATAATATTCAATTTCTATCTACCAAAGCATATTAAAGGTTGGCATAGATATACTTACCTCATTCATGTACTGACCACGCTAAAATTTTGACTTTTTGCTATTGTCCTTCTTATATTCTTCATGTAATTTATTTCATGTGAAATATTGTTAAGTGGTAATGAATAAGTGATTGCTGAGTTTGAAAGGTAAATAGAATAGTTTGGTAGTCCAACTATTCTCAAATGCTAAACGAATAACTTTGATATGTTCTGAATGCTTCACCTTTTACTCTTCCTTTATCAATATGTGTTGCATACCAATGCTCATACTATTTTTAGCATAGCCACTCAATGCTTTTTAAAAAAATGATTTTGATACTTCCTTGTTCTCCTTATTTCCTATAAGCTATTTTAGTCCACTTACTCTCCCTTACAACAGAGCATAAACAATCATCCAAGTGCCACTACATCACCATATTACTTTGATGAGGAACTTGGTCTTGTGTATGATCTGATGCTCCTTGGTACACCTCATACTATCCACGCTGGCTGGTTTTAACGTGATTATTTCTTGTGCATGGTTTGTTGCTGATTTATACCCTTTTTCCCTTTCCATGTTTCTTGTTTTTTGTCATTTGATATCTTTTTCAATACAATGTGATAATATCACAAAGCATGTCATTCTGTTGGATCTCCACAATCCTTTTGCCAATAATCTGGAAAGGGCTTTGCAGTCAACTAGTGGTGTTACAATCTTTTTCGGTTCACTTTCTGTTGTTGAGAGTAACAAAAAGGATGTGCTTTCTTCGCTGTTCAATCTAAAGATGTTGCAAGTCTTGGATTTGAGCTTTAATAATTTTAGTGGTGTTTGTATTCCTCAGCAACTCCCCACGCTGAAATATTTGCGCTACTTGAACTTGTCAAATGCTGCATTTGGAGGAAAGGTTCCCAGGGAGTTGGGCAACATGTCCACCTTGCACTACTTGGATCTTTCCACTAATTCCTTCATTTCTATTTCTTCCATTTCAATTGATGACCATACATCAAATAAATTCCATTGATTTCTCCTCACCATATCAACTCAATCAATCGTTGAAGACATGAGATACACACTAACCATATTGCATTTAGAATACTAAAAAAAATCATTCTTGGTCTTCATTTTGCATCTTTTATGAGTTCACTATTTCATTGAAAACTGTTAAAATTCAGAATTTTTGATCATTCAAAGGTTCAAATCAGAGCATATTTCTATTCTTCATAGATCGTGAAGGATACGATCCGTATATATGGTTTCAAAAGTCTTCAAGTAAGTTCAAAATGCAATGCTATAATGTTCATTGAACGAGCGTTTCAAAATTTAGGGTTTATAATTATTCTCATTTTTTTTAACCACTTCCTCTATACGATTCACAATTAAGATATTATTCTCATAACGTATGTGAAATTCAATGTATATTGTTTCCATTTTTTCATTCACGGGCTGGCAGGACATTGAGCTCTCATACTACTTGTAATGTCCTCTTTCAGGACATTAGATAATTTCTTCTTGAAATGTATAAATTTGATAATAATTTGTATCATAATTACCTCAACTTGTGATATACCATATATATATATCAATATTTTATAGAGGTGTGTCTATTCATTAATACTAATTATATATGATCACATATTAATAATATATATTAATATCAATTATATATGATAATAATATATTATATATTATTATATTAATTATTTATTATTATATATTATATATGAATTACTTTAATTATTTATAATATTATTATTTTAATATAGGCATAATGTCATATACTATAGCATAATTTATATCATGGCGATTAATTACCTAATTATATGCATAGATATATAATAATATTCATATATACATATATGTATAATTAATATTTATAATTATATAATATATAGCAATTTATATTTGTATCTTAGTATAACAATAATAATAATAATTAGATTTAACAATAGGATTATAAACATGATCATGTTGATGATGAGCTCAGTGCAGTACTCTGTCCTACTAAATGGGTCCCCATGGGGTAACATAATGGCAGGAAAAAGCTTAAGACAGGGCGGCCCACTCTCACCTTACCTATTTATCATGGTAGGAGAAGTCTTGGGAAGGTAATTCTGTAAATTAGTTGATTCGGGCTGCATTAAAGGTGTGAAACCAGCCACTAGTGCTGAAGCTGAGGTTATACAACAATTTGTGGATGATACCTTCCTATTTGGAGAATCTTCAATAATGGAGGCTAAAACCTGGAAAATGATTTTACATAATTATGAAGAAAGCTTAGGGCAATGGGTGAACTACAATAAAAGCATGATTTATTTCTTTACTACTGATTCTTCACTTCAAAGAAGGATTAGGAAAATCTTGGATTGCCAGTCCACTTGCCTCCCAGACACTTATTTAGGCCTCCCCCTCACTACTAAGGAGGTTTATAATGAATTTTGGAATATGATAGTGGAGAGAATTCAAAAGAAGCTTGCAGGGTGGAAAGGGAAGATATTAAGCAATGCAAGAAAACTTCAACTGATTGCTGCTACTCTTTAGGGAATCCCTATTTATTTCTTATCCATATTTAAGATTAATCTTAATATGGCTAAGAAAATTGAGAGAATTCGAAGGAATTTCCTATGGTCAGGGACTAAAGAGAAAAATAAATTGAATCTGGTCAACTAGGAGGAGTTGTATCAACCAAAAGCTAAGGGGGGGCTTGGGATTAGAAGAATGAAAGACCTTAATAAAGCTCTCCTCACAAAAAGTGGATGGAGACTAGCAGAAGGAAACATAGGGTGGGGAAACATTATGAAAGCTAAATATTTGTCTAATACGTCCTTTTAGTGGAACTTGTATAATAATGACCTCCCATGTGGTTCAAAGATCTGGCAAAACATTGTAAGAAATAGAGGGCTACTAAGAGAAGGATTGAGGTGGATTATGGGCAATGGCTTCAATATAAGGTTTTGGGAAGACAGGTGGATGGATGGGAAACCGTTGGCCTTAAGTAAATATAGTGGTTTAATGGAACTCCTTGAGGAGGACATAGGGGTTAGAGTGGGAGACTACATTGATCAGGGGAGGAGATGGAAGAAGCTATTTAAGGAGGACCATCCACAGGAGATAGGTATTCTCATTAAGGAACTGGAAGAACTAATAAAGGAACAAAGACTCTCATTATTGCCACAGGAAGATATCATGGCTTGGGATTTAACTCAAAATGGGAACTTCATTATCAAATCTGCTTATACCCTAATGTTTAGTAAGGAACTATGCCCAACTACATGGAGTAAGTTATGGATCAGTAACCTTATACCTAAGGTTAATTTCTTTTGGTGGATAGTTCAACATGGAAAAATCTTAACAATCGATAATTTGAAAAAAAGGGGATTCTACATAACAAACCATTGCTACCTTTGTGAACAAAAGGAAGAAAGCATTTACCACCTTTTCATTGAATGTCAATTTGCGGTTGACATCTGGACTAAGGTTTGGGAAAGATTGGGGCTGGCCTAGGTCATGAAAGATAACTTGGGATAGTTTGTGGATAATCTAGATTGCCCATTCCATCATCCAAGACTAATCCTTTTATGGAAGTTTATCCCACCATATGTATGCTGGCACATATGGAAAGAAAGGAATAATAGGATATTTAGGAGGGAAAATAGGACAGTTGAAGTGGTTTTTGGAGTGATGAACAAACTGTTGAAGGAAAATCTAAAGGTAGCTAAATACAAGATGCCAAAGGAGGAACCCAGAAGACTTGAAGGCATTGTGGCTGAGAATTTGGGTTGTCAAGAGGACTTCTTCCTTTTTGATAACTCCGCTAGGAGGAGGAGACAATAGACAATATGGAAACCACCCACCATCACACAGTATACACTGAATTTTGACGAAGCTGGGAAAGGAGGACAGAGAGTGGTTGGAGGTGTGATGAGAGATAGGAATGGTGATGTACTATTGGTTTATGCAAGGCAGGTGGGGATTGGTAGCAATAATGTGGCAGAAGCTACGACATTATTATGGGGTCTTCAACTCTCTAGGGAAAGAAACATTTTAGAGTTAACTATAGAAGGGGACTCCAAACTAGTGATCAATTGGGTAAAGGGGGAGGCAAAATTGGGATGGAAGATTAGAAATATCATCTTGGATATTAAAAATATATTTGAGGAAATGAGAATGGTCCACCTGTAGCATATCTACCGGGAGGGTAATCAAGTGGCAGATGCTACGGCTTCCATGGGGTTTAACGTTAGGGCAATCACATGCTAGGAAAATTTAGTTCATATCAACGAAAATCTAAGGATGTTGATATCCAAGGAAAAAGGCAGCAAAATTCAAAATGGTGATTGCTAAACTTAAAAGTAAGGCCAAATTTGGCAAGATGGAGAACTTTGTTGCTAAATTTAACTTTAATGTTTTGGAACTAAGAGACAGACGTGGCCGTACAAATGACAACTGGAGTAATTATGAGTTAAGGAAATTGTCTTTTCATAATTATGGAAACTCGAGGCAAGCTTTGAATCACTCTCCAAATGGAAGTACAATAGATATTATGGATTGGGATGTTAGAAATCGATGGGGAGAGAAAATTAGGTTTTTTAATACCCAAGAATCTCATAATAAGATGTTATGGGATTCTAGAGCTCATCATAGACAGGTCTATAATTTTGATCCCTATTCCCCCAAAGTGAAGTATCCCTTCAATGTTCAAGGAGAAATTCTTATTCCAATCAAATGTTACAATGCTTGACCATAATCCAATTATCAAACCATAGACCTGACTGTATAGGAATAACACCTGAGATTGCCGGCTCCGCAAATCATTATGAAAGTTGTTGATTTTATACCAAATCTGCCTAATTGATACCGCAATCCTACAGTTCGTATCCCCTTTTTAAGTCTATCAAATGGTGAAACCCTTATAATTAATCCCTTACCAGACAATCTAATTAATAGATAGTAGTGATTGATTAAAACATGTATTGAATTGTATTGACAAGGTAAATATAATCATGGCACTTCTTAACTTCCGAATCATATATCAAAAACTTGGAAAATCGCTGCCGTATCAGACATGAAAAGAATTTCATGAATCGGCCCCCCCCTTCAAATAGATCTACCCCGAGTGCATTTTCCCCAGTACAAACTGAAATCAAAAGAAAATATAACTGTACTACAGGAAGACAATGAATTAGAAAACAAAACTACCTCTGCCCACCAAAGCTTAATCTCCACACACTTTCATGAAATTTTTAAGAAATACTCCGAACACTGCGAACGCCGCCAACAGAATATGAAACCCGCGTGAAACTCGCAGTCGCAGGCAGTGGGCTTGTATTGCTGAGACGGCGGTTACTTACTGACGAATGCTAGCGTGATGGCTTGAACTCGCACAAGTCTCTAATACTTCCATCCAGGCCCTAAACTCGTCTTTGACCTTCCGCAAAGAATAAACAACTCGCACGATGCCAACTGGACACGTTTCGAGGTTTGCTTGTAATCTCCAACGGGGGTCGCAGTTTTGATCCGCTGATTATGGCAATTGCTCCAAAATCTCTGTGGTAGCCGAGTTTTTGAAAATGCTCCTGCTGTGATGTCAAAACCTCAGTACCGGCCCTCTACTGTAGCCGCTCAACGACCCGCGACTCACAATTTTTGTTAAGGAAACCTCTAGTCTCCCGCTTGCGACGTTATTGACAAAAGCTCGCTGATACTCATGAAACTCTGGTCATTATGAGCGAGTTAAACTTGCGATTGGAGCCCGATGGTTAAGCTTCGATCCACCAAGTTAAGTGATCTTTGCAATTTGCCTTCGGCCCAGTTTTCGGTCCTAACAATATATGAAAGTGCTATTGGAAGGATGGCTCTGTAACTTGTTCCCAGATCTGTTCACACTGCAGCCTTCTATATAGAATGCTGAAGAAGTCACCTTGCTCCTCTTGCCAACAGATCCTGGAAAGAATGATGAACTTCAACCCTTGCAATATCTTGAGTCTTCGAATATCAATTTCGAGAATGATCCTTCACAATTTTTGGCTATAAACCACAGATGACCTTCTCGATGAAATGACTAAAATGATCCTCCAAAATTTTGGCCTTAAGCCACAGATTCTGCCCCCTGATGAAATGACTGAATGTCACCTCCAATCTGCAATAATTCGGATGATATTTCACACCCTCAAAATCGCGTACCAATTGAGAGTTATCGTTCTTAATGGCCAACTGTGACAATTGTAAAAACCCTAGGTTCCACAATGCACCCGTGATTGAATCACAATCTGAAATCAAAAGAGATAAACAACTGCTTGATTCGAATGGAGCCCCGGGGTGCCTATTTATTCTTTTCTCTCCACCTTCTCCAGAGACTTCTAGAACAATTTTGATCTTATCTCATAAGTGACTTTATTAAATATTTTCCAAGTCACTTTATTAAATATAAAGTCATCTTTTAATAACTATTTATTTAATTAAAATAACTAATTCGTCGTCCTCGGACAACCATTAATTAAATTAATTAAATCAAACTGTCACCAAAAATTGGGGACATGACAATCCACCCTTCCTGAAATTGCTTGTCCCCAAGCAATGGCTGAACCATGAACCAATCAGTATGCCTGGGTCCCAAATGTAAATCTGTGTATCATCCCAATCCTCATCATACTCTCATGGAGAAATCATCAATACCAGTGTCTGAGAAACTGTACTCAACATCCAAATAACTGATAGCTCTGATGAAATCATCTGAAAACCAACTGTAGATGTCAGTAGAAGAACCCATTCTGCGGAACTCAAGCCAACTGAAACATCAACTCTATCAAAACTCAAGCCCCCGTCAGAATGACACTTGCACCCAACTGCACTGTAGATATGATAATAGCTATAGGTACCTGAATCATTGCCATCAACTCCAATCTCTAAAAAACTGCTCCGGGTGTGTCGATGCTGCAAGCTGAGTAACTTGCTACTACCAATTTTATTTTTCAAAAGATGGTGCCAATCTATCCCCTAGTGGATGATAAGAAACTGGAGCTAATCTACATCTGCGTGAAATAAAATCTTCTATCTCTGTGTCAAAAGAAAAGTGATGAGCGTACCCTACCATATAATGCCAGTAAGAACCTCCAAACTCTGTTGCTGTCTCATCATCATTGAACTGGGAATCAACAGATGGCTCCATTTTCTGACTCCAAGTGACTGTAGGCTGGCTAGGATCCTGTGCATTCTGCTCAACAAGCCCTTCCTCGAGATCCTTGTGAGGTAGCATAGTAGAAAGGACCCGTATAATCTTCTCAACCAATCTGCAAATAACACTAGTATCTTGGATGAGAACACCTTCTGTCACCTTATGCGAGTCTAACTGAACACATGCACTATCCAACAAATACTTCATGAATGGTTCAGTGCAGTAAAAATTATATGAGGAAACATTAACATACTCTCCTTTACACCACAACTGGTTCTCCTGTAAGGGTGGCATACTCAACTGTACCACACTATCAACTATCTGAGAAGAATCAATCTGGAGACTTGACTCTACTGGTATCCCAAACTCATTAGGACCAGCTACTACCAAATCCTGAATATGTGTGTCAGTCTCAACAATATGCTCCTTAGTAGTAACTGCGGAAGTGTACTTACCATCATCCACCTCAGTAGTCAAATGAACTGGTGTTGGGGCCGGTTTTGACTGCAAATGCTCCAACTCCACGGTCACCTCCTTCAACTGAAACTGTGACTTTTGTAGATCCTGCCGTGTGTCCTCTAAAGCCTCAATAGTCGCTATGAGCTCCTGGGAAAGCTCACTCACCTCCTCTTCACGATCCAAGAGTGCCTCATAGGCTGTACTTCCCCACTCAACCAAGTGATCACGGTCGGCTACCAATCGTAAATAATCCTGCTTCAAAATCCAAACAGCTTCACGTAAGGCATGAATCTCTGCCAAAGAAAAGTAACCACCGCTGGACTCATCTGTCATAGAAGAACCCCAACCAGTAATAGCCAACAACTGACGAGCAGTATCAAAATGCTCACAAGCGATGGCAATGTCTCGCTCACTAACTTTCAATTGGCTAATCACATGATGGCTCTGGCTAGACTGTCTTCTATAAACTCCCTCTGACGCATTGCCTAAAGGAGTATCTTCAAAGATACTGGTCTCTAGATTATTACCATCCATATTTTTCGAATCAACTTCAAAACTCATATCAACATCCAGAGTGTCAAAATCTGTAGTTCTGCTATCAAGCTCTTCTGTACCTAAAGAAACTGTCAAGGAAGCTGAATCTTCAAAATTGTTCACTTCATTCTCCCGGATGTCATCAAGGTCAAAACGATCCTAGGACTCATCTCTACATGCTTCCAAATATGAAAAACCTTCAACACCTTTCAGCAAGAATGGTCGACTGAAAATATGAACCAAACCCAACAACGGTGCATAAAGACTAATACCAACATTGGACAAACTGTTGGTACAAGGAAAGATAACACCGTGTATTCTGCTAATCAAATCCATGATAGCACTCAAACAAACATTGCTACTATTAAGTGCTCTCCAGTCAATTGAATCCCAAACTCTGCTAAAACATTCTTGAGTCCATATTCGTAAACAGGGAACAACTGGTAACTCAAGCAAATTACTTACCTGAGTAATGTGACCAATACCAACTAACTTCACATACCTGTCTGCCATTGTCCTTGTATCCTGGATGTGAATGCAAGATGAACTCGTAACATTATCAGCTACCATATATGATCCTTCTGCTGCAGGAAGCTGAATGTCAGGCATGTAAGATGAAACTAAGCCCAACTCCATGCCATGCTCATGCCTCTCCCAGTCCTGTAATGCCAAAGTTGCTCGAGTGTCCTCAAGCTCACAAGAAAGCTTGACAACTTCCTCCTCCTTCCTCCTCAAGGCATCTGAATAGTCTTTGGCGAGGCTTAGAAGATGGTCACGATCTGATAGAAGATGTAAATAGCTCAACTTCGTCGTTCCTATTCCTTCACCAATTGCATGTAAGTCACAACAAGAGGAATTTTCCTGAACTCCCTTATGTCTCCCTTGTAACTGGATCATCTGGATGTGCTCTTCTAACATCTCCCGCATCCTGTCATGATGAGATAAAGAAGCCACAATACTATCTTTGCTTACCTCCAGCTGGC
The DNA here is from genome assembly GCA_028749045.1 of Cupressus sempervirens. Classification (NCBI taxonomy): domain Eukaryota; kingdom Viridiplantae; phylum Streptophyta; class Pinopsida; order Cupressales; family Cupressaceae; genus Cupressus; species Cupressus sempervirens. The sequence goes on along the minus strand of CM053786.1, from coordinate 670,780,606 downwards.
TGGACAAATCATGTGAAGTACTGCCATTCTCATCCTCATGTGACGGAGCATCTAACTGAGCCTGGTACTCTCTCTCAGCAAAATCATGAATACTCAGTGTTTTCTCATTCCTACCTGGTATCTCATCATCAACATCCTTATCATCATCTAAACTCACTTCACTGTAATCATTGACTGTCGGAACCAAACCACTTTGAGTATCTGAGACATCACCCTTGGGAAACCTGTATACAACGGTCTCAATTGAAGTATCAAGTTGACAGTTACTATCCATCAGCGTAATATCCTTCACCACTTCTTCCTGTGGCCGAACTGAAACCTCTGACCGGTTGTACACTTGTTCCTCGAATTCCTCATTAAGGTTCCTAGTAACATCTCTCATTGTATCAGTCAATGCTTTGTGAGAAGATTTGTCAAAATTAAATCCAGTTGACTTATTCGCCTTAGTTGGGATGGATAGCCTGTCAATCATATGGCGGTGCTTAACCAAAAGTTCAGACATGTTATGTTTGATTTTTCTGAGCTCATCCTGAATACCAGAATAGTCCTCCTTTCCATAATTCCGACTCTGAATACTGCGTCTATTACTTGTCCGAGATTGTGTCCTTGGAGACTTTGTGCTTTACCTGACCATCTTGGTTGAAGTAGAGTGCTGATCACTCATGTAAGTGGGTTCTCACCCCACAGGATGGCAAGAAAACTGCTCTGATACCACTGAAGTATCCCTTCAATGTTCAAGGAGAAATTCTTATTCCAATCAAATGTTACAATGCTTGACCATAATCCAATTATCAAACCATAGACCTGACTGTATAGGAATAACACCTGAGATTGCCGGCTCTGCAAATCATTATGAAAGTTGTTGATTTTATACCAAATCTGCCTAATTGATACCGCAATCCTACAGTTCGTATCCCCTTTTTAAGTCTATCAAATGGTGAAACCCTTATAATTAATCCCTTACCAGACAATCTAATTAATAGATAGTAGTGATTGATTAAAACATGTACTGAATTGTATTGACAAGGTAAATATAATCATGGCACTTCTTAACTTCCGAATCATATATCAAAAACTTGGAAAATCGCTGCCGTATCAGACATGAAAAGAATTTCATGAATCGGCCCCCCCTTCAAATAGATCTACCCCGAGTGCATTTTCCCCAGTACAAACTGAAATCAAAAGAAAATATAACTGTACTACAGGAAGACAATGAATTAGAAAACAAAACTACCTCTGCCCACCAAAGCTTAATCTCCACACACTTTCATGAAATTTTTAAGAAATACTTCAAACACTGCGAAAGCCGCCAATAGAATATGAAACCCGCGTGAAACTCGCAGTCACAGGCAGTGGGCTTGTATTGCTGAGACGGCGGTTACTTACTGACGAATGCTGGCGTGATGGCTTGAACTCGCACAAGTCTCTAATACTTCCGTCCAGGCCCTAAACTCGTCTTTGACCTTCTGCAAAGAATAAACAACTCGCACAATGCCAACTGGACATGTTTCGAGGTTTGCTTGTAATCTCCAACGGGGGTTGCAGTTTTGATCCGCTGATTATGGCAATTGCTCCAAAATCTCTGTGGTAGCCGGGTTTTTGAAAATGCTCCTGCTGTGATGTCAAAACCTCAGTACCGACCCTCTACTGTAGCCGCTCAACGACCCACGACTCACAATTTTTGTTAAGGAAACCTCTAGTCTCCCGCCTGCGACGTTATTGACAAAAGCTCGCTGATACTCATGAAACTCTGGTCATTATGAGCGAGTTAAACTTGCGATTGGAGCCCGATGGTTAAGCTTCGATCCACCGAGTTAAGTGATCTTTGTAATTTGCCTTCAGCCCAGTTTTCGGTCCTAACAATATATGAAAGTGCTATTGGAAGGATGGCTCTGTAACTTGTTCCCAGATCTGTTCACACTGTAGCCTTCTATATAGAATGCTGAAGAAGTCACCTTGCTCCTCTTGCCAACAGATCCTGGAAAGAATGATGAACTTCAACCCTTGCAATATCTTGAGTCTTCGAATATCAATTTCGAGAATGATCCTTCATAATTTTTGGCTATAAATCACAGATGACCGTCTCGATGAAATGACTAAAATGATCCTCCAAAATTTTGGCCTTAAGCCATAGATTCTGCCCCCTGATGAAATGACTGAATGTCACCTCCAATCTGCAATAATTCAGATGATATTTCACACCCTCAAAATCGCGTACCAATTGAGAGTTATCGTTCTCAATGGCCAATTGTGACAATTGTAAAAACCCTAGGTTCCACAATGCACCCGTGATTGAATCACAATCTGAAATCAAAAGAGATAAACAACTGCTTGATTCGAATGGACCCCCGGGGTGCCTATTTATTCTTTTCTCTCCACCTTCTCCAGAGATTTCTAGAACAATTTCGATCTTATCTCATAAGTGACTTTATTAAATATTTTCCAAGTCACTTTATTAAATATAAAGTCATCTTTTAATAACTATTTATTTAATTAAAATAACTAATTAGTCGTCCTCGGACAACCATTAATTAAATTAATTAAATTGAACTATCACCAAAAATTGGGGACATGACACAAAGGATTTAAGAAAGAGAGAAACTGCATAGAATTTGAAAGTGATAAAGTTCTTATGCATATTTCTGAGGAAGAGAGGCATGATAGTGGAGGAATTGAAATGGCGGGTGATCTGAATCAGTTGGAGCCAACGAGATCAGAGAACTTCAAGGATAGGATGGTGACCTAGTATCTTCTAAAAGAAGGGGTTTTTTTTCCCTATATGTTGTCCTTGGTTGGGCATGATGAAAGTTGTGCATTACAATTTGTGAATAATTGGGATGATAGGAAGGTTACAATCAACAACATTACTTTTGAAGTCACGGAGGAGGTAATTGCCATGGCAACAAGACTCACAATGAAGGGGAAAAAATGGAAGAAAGTCACTGAAGTCTCAGATGAGACTAGCATGAAAAACTTCTTTGTGGAGAATGAGGAGCCAATTCGCTACAGAGGAGGGTTTAAAAGGGATAAGTTACCTGAGCCCTAGGATGATGTGTGTCTAGTCCTGATGAAGTATCTCACTCTGGAAGGCAAGTTTGGAGTGTGCTATTACTATCATTTTCCTTTGTTGAATCACTTTAGAAATAGGGATTTCATTTCCATTCCATTTTTCCTTCTGCATTCACTTGAGGATATGATTAAGGATATTAAGGAAAAAAGGAGTAAAGCCTTAAACTTCACCATTACTCATCAGAGGTTAATTTTCCATCTATATCAATTCCACTTAGCTTTGTGTCCCCCCAAAGAGGTTGTTGTGGAAAACCCCTACCATAGTCGGATTGTCCCCCCAAGCTCCAATACAGGGATGAAAATCCATACTCCTAGGCCATCTCCTAGAAAGGATACTAAGAAAAAGAAAAAACTTGACATGGCCCTAGAAAAAAAGGGAAACAAGAAATTTAAAGTTGATAAGGTGGTTGAGGTTGTTGGAGAGGATTCTGGTGAAGATATTGAAGGAAAAGCAAGAAGAAGGTTTGGTAGGTTAGCTCAGTCCCAGGCTAGGGGTAAGCAGAAGTCCATCAGATACCCTATTGAGGAAATTGAAGAAGATAGCTCAAGAAATAACAGTGATAGAAGGAAGGAGGAAAGTATTTCCAACTCTAAAAAGGATGATTGTAATGAGGGGGAAAAAAATTTTCAATTCTAGGAACATTTTGATGGATGACACTCAAACTCAAGTGTCAGACGACAATGAAAGGAATACTGAGACAACCCATGTTTCAGCTAGCTTCTCACTTAAACCTTTTACTTTTTGTGATGAGATGAGAAAAAAGGATAATTCCCAAATTACCATTTCTTCCCCTTTTAAGGAAAATTCAAAGATTTCCTCTAACCCATGGGTGATGTAGGATAAACCAGAGGGATAGAAAATGAAGGAGGTTGCTACTAAGAAGGTCGAGGAGCATAAAGATGAGACTATGATGGTGGAGGAGCATTAAATGAACCTAGAGGAAAGGGTAAAATCTTTGGAGGAGGGGTTTTTCACCTTCTCCAAGTTTGGACTTAAAGTTACTCATGCTGCTGCAACGACCCTCCAATTGCTGGCACAAGAGAAGGAGGGAGCTAGCTTGGACATGGAGGACAACAAATTACTCTTTAAGTTTCTTGCTGATGACTGGGCCCATATTCTTCTTCATGCAAGAGGAAAAGGGAAAAAAGAAATCTAAGTCTTTTTAAATTCTGTTCAGTTATGAGGTCCAAGGATCCAAAGAATTTATATACTATTATGGCAATTATGGTTTTGCTAGTTATCAGCTGTATTTAAGTTTTTATAAGGCCTGGGTGCCTTGTTGGACTTTGGTTAGTTACTAGGGTTCCTTTCTGGTTCTAGCTCTCTGGTTTTTGGTTTTTGTCTTTAACTACTGGTACTCTTGTTTTATTTGTCTCTTTTTGTTACTGGTTGGTAATGTGCTAGTTACTAGTCTTTTGATTGTTAAGGGTCGACCCCCTTGTTTTTGGTCACTTTTAATTTCAAAAATAATAATATTTTATATAAATTATTGATTATTAATATTATACTCTTTATATATATTAGTTAATTTATATGTCAAAATGGGGATATCACATCAAGTGAGTCTCCTACAAGTGTACAAGTGTGCTTAGATTTGGAAACCCATGATGGTTTACCTCTAATAGAGTCATTAGATTTGTTTGACTCAATATTCTTGGAGAAGCATATTTTTTTGTAGTTTGAATGTCATTGGTCAAGTTGATCACATTAGGCTCCTTAGGTTTGGGTGTGTCCACTATACCATCATTTACCACATTCTTTTTCTTGTTCCATGAGTACGATTTACCCTTACATTATTGTTGTTTACATCATTATTGTTGGTTTTGTCCTTTATCAATTGAGTTACCCTTTTTAACTTAAACATTCTAAATTTGTAAGGAATTGGAAAGTAGTTGTTTCCTAAGTTCATGCTGCAATTAAGGTACAAGGTTCTTGATAAATATATCAATCTTTTCAGCTTCAGGGATTTGCCTTGGATATCATGAATAAAACTTCCTCCATCACTGAAGAAAGGAAATAGAATATTTTCCTTGGTGTTGTTTGATGTTGCATAAGTCTAGCATAGTGATTGCATGTTGAATACTATAGGAATAATGTTGGAAATACCTTTTTCCATTTTATCAAATGACATAAGTGGAGGAGATAATTTTGTGAACCATTCTATACCTTACGCACTAAGACTTCTAGAAAAAAAGGCTCATGAGATAAGTGAGTTCATGTAAGAATTTCATACTTAGTGCACCAAAATCCCTAATGTGAGCATGAAGATCTCCACTACCATCATATTTTTCATACTTAAAAAATTCAACCGTTCATGTAAAAGGATACATTTATAATTATTTTTCAAAAGGAAATAGACACACAAACTCAAGTGAAAAAAATGGCTTAAGTTTCTCTTGCTCATTTTTCATGTGTAACATATCCTTCCTCATTTCTTCCATTTTTTTTATAACAACTTCTGAAGATGAAGGTTCCTCCTTCTACATCAAGTTATCAAAATTGAGGTTGTGTGAAAATTTTACTCCTCGAGAGAATAAGTGCATGAAGCATTTATCCTTTTCTTGATCCAAGTTCAATTTCATGAGCTTTTGTTAATATTTATCTTGTTGAAATTGTAAGATCTCTTCCTTAGTGATTTCTAGATTTGGATCATTATCTTGTGAACCATGTCTATGTAATGGGCACCCCTGGATGTCCCAAAAAACTAAACCAAATTGCTGAAAGGAATTATGTCAAACAGTTTGCATTCAACTTCTTATTTCTCCGTTTAATATTTTAAACCCCTTATAATTCCGGAAATCAAACATTTATTGTTTGTTGTGTTTCGTGCATGGAATTGGTATCATACAACATAAACAAGAAAGCAACTACAATGATATGCAAAGTGGAAATGAACTGCTGCTAATAAAATGTTATTTTCAGAATTCATAAAATCAAATACATAGCAGATTTATCAACTCACTAATTACTTCAGCAATATTGTCATAATACTCCAGCCCATGCTTACCAACTTGCTGCTACAATACTTTGTCCTCCAATCAGTCCACTACCTTCATAATACCATTCCCTCCAAGCGGCATAAGCGTCGGACAAGTAGTGAAGAAGATATGAGCAAAATATCAAATCTGCCTGTAGCCGAAAATGCAACTAAACTACCTGATAATGAAGCCAATAAGAAAGAATTCCAAAGGCCAAACCCCAAGGGAATGACGTCTAGAATGTTACAAGAGAGGATAGACGTCCTCAAATGCCAAAAACAAAGCTGCAACTCACACACCAATTTCTTCTCATATTCAACCTGTCTAATGAAGCCACAAATGCTTCCTTTTATTCTATTCCCATGGGTCCCCTCAACTCATATGGGCAATGTGGGATAAAAGATGTGTAATATAAAACATATATTAAAATACCCCTTATGTCTCCCTTGGGTACACATCACCATAAAATATATATTAAAGTAACACTTTAATATTTTACAATTAAATTAGACGTTACTTTAATAAAACTTCAGGCATTAAAATGTATTAGCAATCAGACTCCGAATAATGCAAGTGATAGCTCATCGAAAAGCTCTCACCGAGGAGTATCGAGTCCAATCACCAAAATTGACCTGCACTGTGTCCTGCTGACTTACTAAAAATAGTAAGTATGCCTAAAACTAAGTAAATCAACTTCGTTTTGGCCCAAACTGGAAATGACTAGGCCAAAACACTCCAAGATCCCATTAAACCCTTCGTTAGCCCTCGGGACCATGTAGAACAAGGCTAACGCGCACACACTTGGTCAACTACTAAAATGGGGACATTATAGTCCACCCCCCTTGAAATTGCTTGTCCTCAAGCAACCTCAGTCCAGCTTGCTGAATAACCTGCTCACTCTCCCATGTAGAATCTTCCTCCGGTAGGTCTTTCCATTTGACCAAATACTCCTTCACTATCCTGTTTCTAAGCTTCCTCTCTCTGGTATCCACAATAGCCTCAGGTACTAACACAAGCTTCCCCTCCTCATCCAAAGGGGGTAAATCTATAGAAGCCACTACACTCTGACCAATGGCTTTCTTAAGCCTAGACACATGAAACACATTATGCACTCGATTGCCCTCTGGAAGCTCAAGCTCATAGGCGACTTTGCCCACTTTGCGAATCACCCTGTAGGGACCATAAAATCTAGGTTTCAACTTTTCAGCTCCGCTCTTCTTGAGCAATGACTGTCTATATGGTTGTAGCCTCAAGTAAACCATATCCCCTACCTTGAAGCTACGCTCTATTCGGTGCTGATCAGCATACAATTTTTGTTGATTCTGGGCCTGTTGTATATTCTCTTTGAGCACTTTCAGGATGTCCTGACTATCCTGCAATAAGTTTTTGGCTTTGGGAACTCTACTGTCCCCCAAAACTAAATCCATGAAGCTAGGTGCTTCATAACCATAGAGTGCCATGAAAGGAGTCATCTTGATGGACATATGATAAGTGGTGTTATAACAATACTCTCCCATATGCAACCATTTGATCCAAGCCTTTTGTTGTGTAGTTACATAGTTCCTCAAATATCCTTTTGCCCATTTATTCACAATCTCTGTTTGCCCATCTATTTGCGGATGATAACTAGTGCTAGGTGTAAGATCTGTACCACACAACCTAAACAACTCTTGCCAAAAAACACTCATAAACTTACTATCCCGGTCGCTGACAATGAATCTGGGCAGCCCATGTAACCTAAATATCTCTTTAAAGAAAAGATCTGCCACCTGTGCTGCTGTGTAAGTGGACGGAATAGCAAAGAAGTGAGCAAACTTTGTCAAGCGGTCCACCACCACATAGATGCAATCCCTTCCCTGCACTCGTGGTAAACCAGTGATGAAGTCCATCGAAATACTTTCCCATTTCCTATCAAGAATGGGCAAGGGCTGTAATAAACCTGCAGGAAATGTGTGTTCTCCCTTATTCTATTGACAAACCATACACTCCCTGACATACCTTTGAACATCATCCTTGAGCCCTTTCCATGAAAACTGCTCTCGGATCTGCCTGTAGGTCTTGAAGACCCCCGGATGTCCTGCTGTGGGTGCATCATGAAATGCCTTCAATATTGCCTCTCTCAAATGTGATGACGGAATCAAATAAACCCTGTCCTAAACTTTGATCAATCCATCTATCACCTCATAGCGATCATCCTGTATGGTACCTGAAATCAATCCAGAAGCCCAAGCATCTCCGACATACTCTGCTATAATCTGATCTCTCCAATCTCCTGAAATCTCTGCCAGAGCACATAAGTGAGGTCTCCAAGATAAGGCATCAACCACCACATTTTTCTTACCTTTGACAAACTCTACGTCAAAGTCATAAGCATGCAATTTAGTCACCCATTTTTGTTGCCGGTCATTAAGATCACGCTGGCTCATGAAGTATTTAATACTGTTGTGATCAGTCTTGATCACAAAACGTCCACCTACCAAATATGATTGAAATTTGGCCAATGCATGCATTATGGCCAACATCTCCCAGTCATAGACAGAATAACTTTTCTCAACTCCTCGGAGCTTCCTACTCTCGAATGCAATGGGATGCTTCTCCTGCATCAATACTGCTCCAATCCCATCACCTAATGCATCACAATGAAGCTCAAAAGGCTTTGTGAAATTTGGCAGAGCTAGAACTGGACATGAAGACATTACCTGCTTGAAATGCTCAAAACACTTCTGTGCTGCCCCTGTCCACACGAAGGCTCCTTTCCTGGTAAGATCTGTCAAGGGTGTAGCAATCTGTGAGAATCCCTTAACAAACCTTCTATAAAAACCACATAAACCAAAGAATCCCTTAAGCTGTGTAAGGTTTGTGGGAGTAGGCCACTCTACAATAGCTCTAATCTTTTCGGGATCAACCCGAACGCCATCTGCACTAATGATATGCCCCAGGTAAAGGAGCTCAGTCATGCCAAACTCACATTTAGATTCCTTGGCATACAATGACTCTCTCTCCAGAATAGATAACACCTCCTCTAGATGATGTAAGTGTTCCTCCCAGGTCTTACTGAAGACCAAGATGTCATCAAAGAAGATCAAGACAAATCTCCTCAGCTGCTTCCTGAATACCTGGTTCATACAACTTTGAAATGTAGTAGGTGCATTGGTTAGACCAAATGGCATAACCATGAACTCAAAGTGGCCATAGTGACATCGGAAGGCTGTTTTCTCAATGTCCTTTGCGCTCATCCTGATCTGATGGTATTCGGATCGCAAATCAATTTTGGTGAAGAAGCATGCCCCATGCAACTCATCAATCAGCTCATCAATCCTAGGAATAGGATACCTGTTTTTAATTGTTTTCTTATTCAGTGCCCTGTAATCGATGCACATGCGCATTGTCCCATCCTTCTTCTTTACCAATACTACTGCTGAAGCAAAAGGGCTCTTACTGGGCCTGATATGCCCCATCTCCAACAAATCCTTAATCGCCTTCTCTATCTCATCCTTTTGTTTCTTAGGATGATGATAGGGAGTAATCATAACTAGTTTGGCTCCCTCCTCGAGCTCAATAACATGTTCCATCCCTCTGTCAGGAGGAACCCCATGAGGAATATCGCTAAATACTTTAGCGTGTCTATCAAGTATCTTCTGGACATCTAGTGGATGACTCTTTTCTTGTGGCTCTGGTGAAGTTGGCATAATGTGGCACTCTGTCGCCCACTCTATGTCATCATGACGAAAAAGTCTCTGCATTCTCCTCAAGGACACTATTCTGCAACCTCCATCTGAAAGCCCTCTAAGTACCACAGTTCTCCCCTCATGCTGGAATCTCATCTCCAATTTTGCTAGATTGAGTGTGAACTCAACTAGTGAAGCCATCCATGTCATGCTGAGGATGACATCATAATCTCCCATGTCCACAACATAGAACTCATCTTCCAACTCGTAGCCATCTCCAAACCTGATGCGAAGATTAGATATCTTCCGAGTGCATAATAACTTATCACCGTTAGCCACCATGACTCTAAACCCATCATGCTCCTCTGTCTGTAACCCTCTCCTGGCTACCAACTGTGCATCTATGAAGTTATGTGTAGCCCTAGTGTCAATAAGAGATATCACTTTCTGCCCCTGGATAGTACCCCTGACCTTAAATGTGATTGCCTTTTGGGCCCCTGTCAAGCATGCCAACAATCTATCATCCTTAGGAATGTTGCTCTCCTCTATAGTGTTACCCTCATCTGAATCAGAGTGCTGATCCTCCCCTTCTGACTCTGACTCTTCTGCTGAAAAATACTCCATTTGATTTGCCTTAGCCTTGAGAGAACATTTATGAGATAAGTCCCAAGGCTCTCTACAATGGAAGCACAGCTTCTTCTTTCGAAGTTCATTCAAGGTTTCATTTTCTAGTCCTTTTGATCCTTCTTTGGGTTTGCTATACTCTTTCTGAAATGATTTTTTGTCTTTGTCCTTGCGGTAGGAAGAATCTGTTGAATGGTTTTTTCCTTTGTATACCGAAGGGGCTAAATCTCGTGCCTTTTTAGTTGCTTCAGCTAACGTGAGTGGATCATATCCCTTCACCCAACCTCATAATGGATCAGCAAGACCATCACAAAATAACACCACCAATCTCCTAGGAGAGATATCAGTAACAAGTACAGACAAGCGCTGAAACTCGGTAATGTAAGCATCCATAGAACCTGACTGTTTTAACTGTGCTAGCTCCTTGAAATGTAACTCGGGATCCTTAGTGTCAAATCTCCCAATCAATGTTTCGATGAATTCCTCATAGGATGTAATCTGATTATGCCCCAAAGTCACCATGCCATGATGCCACCATTCATGTGCAACGCCATCCAAGTGCATAGCCGTATACTTGATAGCCTCCTCCTCAGGCATAGGATTAAGCTGCAAGTATGTATCTACCTTCTGCACCCAAGCTCGTGCAGTCATCTTCCCTGAAGCATCATAATAAGGTAAAGAAAGTTTTCCAACTTTCTTCCTCAGCTCAAAGTTTTGATTCCTCCCTCCTGCTTTAGGCATGTGTGTCATCCTCAAGTCCATATAATCTCTAAGAGAAATATCCGCCTGAAACTCTGGTCCACTAGCCTCCCAGTCCCTCCTGAACTGATCCTGTAACTCAGTAATCTGCGGTTCGTTTATTGGATGAACCGGATCTCTGGGTGGAAAAGTGGGTAGAAGAGGTCTCGAGCTCATAGTCCGTGCTGGGCGTGCAACGTGTCTAAAGTTATCAGCCTCATTCCCATTGTTGCCGTGTCCATTATTACCATTAATGTTATTCTCAGGACCATTGTTGTTGCCTTGGCCTTCATGGTTATTGTTTCCCCCGTTGTTATTGTTTCCCTCGTTGTTATTGTTTCTATTGTTGGCATCACCTGGATTAATATTGACACCCATCTGTCTAGCCATGAGCTGCAACATCATGTCCATTCGCCTATTCTGCTCCTGCTGCATACGCTGCCCCTGCTATAATGTATCTAGTAACTGTCAGAACAACACCTCCCCTTGATCTGGACCAGCATTTCTGCCTCCGCCTAATCCTGTATTCCTGTCATCTCGATCACCCATATTATTGTCCTGATCACAGAATATCTCCTCTGTGTCTGTATGGTTGAATTCAATGTCCCCCTGCACGGATGTACTAGACTGTTTGCTTTGCAAGTCTAAAATCCTATTTTGTCTTGCTCTGGTATCGCGGAAATTATAAGACCCCTATCGCATACTCAAACATAAATGCTTAGCTTGTGTTTTTTTTACTTACTTTTTCCCTCTATCCGGCTGTTCCAAATTCCCTATAAGACCTCCACAGGATGGCAGGACTTATAGCTCTGATACCACTGTAATGGGCACCCCTGGATGTCCCAAAAAACTAAACCAAATTGCTGAAAGGAATTATGTCAAACAGTTTGCATTCAACTTCTTATTTCTCCGTTTAATGTTTTAAACCCCTTATAATTTCGGAAATCAAACATTTATTGTTTGTTGTGTTTCGTGCATGGAATTGGTATCATACAACATAAACAAGAAAGCAACTACAATGATATGCAAAGTGGAAATGAACTGCTGCTAATAAAATGTTATTTTCAGAATTCATAAAATCAAATACATAGCAGATTTATCAACTCACTAATTACTTCAGCAATATTGTCATAATACTCCAGCCCACGCTTACCAACTTGCTGCTACAATACTTTGTCCTCCAATCAGTCCACTACCTTCATAATACCATTCCCTCCAAGTGGCATAAGCGTCGGACAAGTAGTGAAGAAGATATGAGCAAAATATCAAATCTGCCTGTAGCCGAAAATGCAACTAAACTGCCTGATAATGAAGCCAATAAGAAAGAATTCCAAAGGCCAAACCCCAAGGGAATGACGTCTAGAATGTTACAAGAGAGGATAGACGTCCTCAAATGCCAAAAACAAAGCTGCAACTCACACACCAATTTCTTCTCATATTCAACCTGTCTAATGAAGCCACAAATGCTTCCTTTTATTCTATTCCCACGGGTCCCCTCAACTCATATGGGCAATGTGGGATAAAAGATGTGTAATATAAAACATATATTAAAATACCCCTTATGTCTCCCTTGGGTACACATCACCATAAAATATATATTAAAGTAACACTTTAATATTTTACAATTAAATTAGACGTTACTTTAATAAAACTTTAGGCATTAAAATGTATTAGCAATCGGACTCCGAATAATGCGAGTGATAGCTCATCGGAAAGCTCTCACCGAGGAGTATCGAGTCCAATCACCAAAATTGACCTGCACTGTGTCCTGCCGACTTACTAAAAATAGTAAGTATGCCTGAAACTAAGTAAATCAACTTCGTTTTGGCCCAAACTAGAAATGACTAGGCCAAAACACTCCAAGATCCCATTAAACCCTTCGTTAGCCCTCGAGACCATGTAGAACAAGGCTAACGCGCACACACTTGGTCAACTGCTAAAATGGGGACATTACAGTCTAGTATGTTTTAACCTTTTGGGTAAAAGTGAACAATGTCTAGAATTTTAATTGGTAAATCCTTGAGAAAATTGTCATGCTTCTTCCATATAGGCTTGTTATCAAACCTAGTAATATAGACTTCAATAGGATAAATAGAATAGACTTGATTTTCAAACTAGGTTAGTAATATTTGCACTTTTCCAAAGTGATAATGTAAAAGGAGAAAAGATAACTTGTCCAAAGGCATTTAAGTCATAGGTAAATGCCCTATGTACAAAACTTGTGAAGCATGCAAAAATAAGATTAAAAGAGCCCTCAAATATTGTCCTCTTGCATTTTTCTCCACATTTTTCATAACATCGAGAAAATAAATTGAGGATTAGGATACCCATTTTTCTTCTCTATAACATATCAAAAGATGGGGTATGGTTGTTTTGGACCAAGTCTCTATTATTACACTATGGACCACTTTTTAGGCATAAAAACCCCTCCATTTACAAAGGAACTATATGGAATAATTATCCCCCAAAAATAAAACTTGGTAATGTATCTTAATATGATCCTAAAGTGAGTATTCTTTAATTTTATTGAACCCATCAACTCTCTATATGTGCTTTTTATGAAACCCTCACCAAACAAGGCCAAAAACTAGGGCATCTTCAAATCTAACCAAGAAATCACTTCTAGGACCAAAAAATTTGACTATTTTACATAAAACCATGGCTTCTTTTAGGCAGGTCTCCTATTGCTATACCTATGGCATCATATTTAATGCATTTTCATGCACCCAAGCACTCCAAAGTTGTGTAGTTAGATGATCATTGGTGTAGGGAACCAAGAAAAATAGATAGTTGTCATCCTAGTTGTTAATTAAGCATAAAATTTCAAAATGATGTAATAAGACCCAAGATGTAAGGTCAATTGAACTCTAGATGCCATTATAAGCCAGAGTGCCAAATTGAACCAAGGGGTCAAAAATGAGCAATATAGGTGATTTTTCAAGGAAAAAATAAATTTTATGTTTCTTAGAAGGCTATAAAGGTCCTTAGGGTCATTGGGTTAAATTTTAGGTGTCTAGGAGTTAAGATGTAAAAAATTGTAAAAAATTGTATAAGTTGTCAAAAGAAAAATTGTAAAAATGCTGACAACTTTGCAATTTTGTTGAAAAACCGAGTGTATTTTACAAAACCATTTGAAAGATGGTTATAAAAATTTTAAGGGAATCATATATGTATGATATGATCGTACAGGCCTTAGTGGGTGATGTTTGTATGGATTTGATGTCTTTTGAAGCAATAAAAACTTGATTTTCTGCCATTTTCATGTGTTTTATTGTTGTAAAGATGTGTACAGATTGAAACATGTCAAAATTTGATATGGTTGGATATTTATTTTAAGTATCTTTCATTTTCATTTGGTTTGAGGTTTTGATATATTCATTTGCGTAAGATATTGCCATTTTACTGAGGGTTTTTTAGGTAAGCCTGTAAATTGACTAGACTGAAGTTATGGCCCTTTAACTTGCAATCCAATAGTGGGATCTTGATTCCATTTGGTGGAAAGCAAGTTAAGGGTGTATTCTTACATATGGTAGATTTTTATGGGTAGAAAATTTGGTTTACTATTTTTGCTTGCAAGCCCTAGGCTAAACATCATCATGTGTTCAACCTAGTTTTGAAGAGAAATTGGTGTAAAACTCTCAAACTTGTTGTAATGAACCAAGTGAAGGGTGGAATGGATTATTGGGATGGTGAGGAAGAGTCCCAAGTGGTTGTGATGATTTTATGACCCCATCTCTTGACACTTTCCTTGGAAAGCCAACCTAATTAGGCCTATTAGAATTGTGAACCTAGTTGGTGTTGGAGTATGCTAGAGTAGGATCAGCCCATGAGTCTTTGGAATCTTCAAGAGTTTAGAAAGTGGTATCCAAAATGGTACTTTTTTTGCCACATTGTTTGGGGTGTTTGGGAGTTAACCTTGGAAAACTAAAAATGGACCTATTGGGATTTCTAGGCCTAGATTTGAGAAATAGGTCTATTGGTGGTGTGGGAACCATAGAAGTGGATGAACTCTAGTGGGATAGGACTAATTATGACAAAAAAATTCTTTGTTTGAACCCCTAAAACCATTTTTCCTAATTTTCCCTATTTGGCATAGTTGAGGGCTAGTGTCCCTAAAGCCTTATTTTGGCCCAAGTTTGCTAAGAACCCTAGGGAAAGGTTAAGACCTTAGAGAAGTGGAGTCCACTTGAAGAGACAAAGGTTAGAATTGGGAGAGGCTAGAAACCTTGTTTGACATCTTGTAGTGGGTTGGGTGCTACTAGGCACTTAAGAGGGTTTTGGTGGATTAAGGCTATAAACTCTGCACCGATCATAGAGACATACAAAGGTATCAAAGGGCCTCTTCAAATGCATCACAAGATTTCCTATAATTTAATGGAATGATAGACAACCATGGTAGATTTTTCATCATACTAATAGGAAAAAGCATCTACCTCCAATTTAGGTGTTATACCAAATTTGAAACCAATAAGCTGATAGGTGCTTGCAACTTGGTTTATATTTTGGTGTTCATGTTTTTTTTTTACCTAATTAGGCTAGAATAAACAACCCTTGGATGAGAAGTCCATGGTTGTTAAAGAAAGACATCATTTTGTATGCTTAAGGAAATTTATTGAATTTATAAGCAAAAGTTTCTTATTAGGCAAATTTGAGATTTAAAAAAAAATTGGTCAAGAAATTGTAGGACTGAGTTGTTTTTAGTTGGTTTTAGGTAAGTTGGAACCTTTTCTAAGTCATAGAAGTGGAATCAAAAGAAAAAATGTAAGAATTGCACTTTTTGTGCAAAGTTGCATTGTTGAAAGTTATAAAAGTTTCTCAAATTTGCAACTTAGTGAGAAAAGAGTTATAACTACTGAAATATTGGTTCTAACCATTAAAATATACATAGGAGATATATATACCTCACTTTTTGAGATCTGGAGGCCATTAATATACGGATTGGAAGAAGTTGCAAAGAAAGAAATTCAATTTTTGAGTCATTTTTAATTTTTTTGCAGGCTAAAAGAAGTGTATAAAATTTTAGACTATATGTGATGAATTTTTGAGGTAGATCTTTGAATCAGCTTTCTTTTGCTTTTGGTCTCATCATTCTACATGTTTTCTAACTCAAGTTATTGCATTTTTAGTGAACTAAGTTTTTAAGACATCATTTTGGTGCACACAAAAAAAATGGGCCTCTAACTGCAATTTCATTGGTTGAAATTTCATGCCCACTTGGGAAATGGTAGTGATTAGGATCCTTTTTAATATTTCATGATTTCAAGACTAGAGGATGTGTTTGTGATTTTTCCAATCAAGCCCTTGGTCAAGTACCATGAAGGATTTGACCTCTTGTACCATGTTGATTTGTGAATGGTAGGAGTTTGGAAATTGGTGAAGGGCTAAGCATTTGGAAATAATTTATTTTAGTGTTTCCAAACCTTTTCCAAGTTTTAGAAGTGGAATTAAGTGAAAAATGTAAAAATTGCAATTTTTGTGCAAAGTTGCATTGTTCAAAGTTGTAAAAGTTGCTCAAATTTGCAACTTAGTCAGAAAAGGGTCATTGGATTGAACTATCTATTTTGTTAGCTCTAATTGGTTAGGTAAACCCTAGCTCCAATATCATCTCATCTCATTGAGAACTTCAACATTCTTGGGCATGCCGAACTGAAATGCCCCTAAGGGTCACTAATTGCCATAGGGCAGTGATCTTTGATGAAGCATATCTCAAAGCTCATGTGAGGTATGGATGTGATTTTAGATCTTATGGGATTGTGTTGTGGAAACCTATAATAACCTCTCTCATTTTTTAGAGATCTTACTCCATATTGATTTTGTGGCACCATCTCAAGTGATGTTGAAACTTGTAGTGTTGGCCAGTACAAAATTGCCAACTACAAAATCTCCCTCATCGTTTGTCATGAGATTGAAATATCTATTTTGTTAGCTCTAGGTGGCTAGGTAAACCCTAGCCCCAAGCTTTTCCTATCCCATTGAGTTCTTTAACATTCTCAGGCATGCCAAACTAAAATGTCCCTAAGGGTCACTAAATGCCATAGGGCAGGGATATTTGAAGGGGCATATCTTGGAGCTTGTATGAGATATGGATGTGATTCTAGGTCCTATAGGAATGTGTTATAGAGACCTACAATAACCTCTCTCACTTTTTGTAGGTCTTACTCTATTTTGATTTTGCGATGCCATCTCTGGTGATTCTGGAACTCATAGTGTTGGCTAGTACAAAGTTGTCAACTACCAAATCTCCCTCACCATTCATTGTGGGATTGAACTATATGTTCCCTTAGCTCTGGGTGGCTGGGTAAACCCTAGCCCAAAGCTCATCCTATCCTGTTGAGCACTAGAATGTTCTCAGGCACACCATGTTGGAAATATAGATGAAGTAACTGATAGGGGAAGGGTGAATCAGTTACCACAAAAATGAGTCCAAAAATCCCTTAGATGTCTAAAATGCTTATTTACTATTGATACTCAGTAAATAGTGTAGAAATACTTTAACTCGGTAAGTTAACTAGTTACTGGTCATCTAGCATTCAAAGGTATTAATATGCATGCAAAAATTAACTAAATGAACACAAGAGACACCAGATTTAACATGAAAATGCAATATGGAAAAAACCACCAAGTAACTAGTCACCAATTTTCACTCTTTTGAATTAAGCCCTATTAGGAGCCAACCCTGTTAAAAGTTACAATACACACTATTAGGTGTGACCTTGTTAGAGGATTTAATCACCCTGTAAGGAGTGGCTTGGTTAGAGGTCTTTAAAACAATTCAAATGAACTGTAACCTTGTTAGAAGATTTACAAAATGGCTGTTAAACCAACTCTGTTAAGAGATTTGAAGTCATTGCTACAATGGTTAGAAAGCAACAATGAATTGACCTGAATGATATGCAACTTATCTTTTGCTAAGTATAGATCTTTGTTTTGCTTTATTGAATCCTTGCTAATTGAATACAACTTTGCAGCTCCTCTAGGATATCTAATCCTTTTCCAAAATTTGCTCAATTCACTTATTCCAACCTTCTCCATATACACACATTCACACACTCTGATTCACAACTAGAGTATCTATATATATACCTTTCAGATTTAACAAGTCAGCTTAAATATAGGTTCTAATAACTAAAAATCATTACATCAGTCGGCCACATGAAGCAATTAAACTTAATATCAACATAGTAAAATCCTTTGCCAGCCGACCAAGCTCGGTAACCACTGCTTCAAAATGGTTTTCTAGTGTTAACCAAGTGAAGCTCGATAAACACTGCAAAATCTTGCAAAAGTCCTTTGGAGACCGAGTGAACCTAGTGAGCAATGACTTTCCTTTGATGCCGTAGTGAGCTCGGTGGAAGTTAATTTCCCGCCGTATTTCCTTCGATGACCGAGTGAGCTCGGTAGAAGCTAACTTTTCTTTGCTGACCGAGTGAGCTCGGTAGAAGCTAACTGTCCTTTGCTGACCGAGTGAGCTCGATAGAAGCTAACTTTCCTTTGCTGACTGAGTGAGCTCGATAGTGTAGACACCTAAAAATCCTTTAGAAAATAAAGTATTTTTATTTTTTGAAAAATTCCTGATGACATCATCATTTATTAATTAATTAATTATTTAATTAATTAATTTATTTTTATGCCATTAAATCCCTTTATCTTAATTAAAAATATTTAATTAAGGAATCCATCCCAAAAATGTTTAAATCTTATTTAAACATTATTTCCTTATTTATTAATTATTTAATTAATAAATTGACCAAAAAACCCAAAATAAATAAAAAATTTATTTTTTGCCCAAAACTTGGCCAATTTTCTTAAGACCACTAACCTCTTCCAAAATCTTCTAATCCTTCTTTAATTTTGATTAAAGGCTAATCCCATCATTTCCTACCCCTAATCCCAACTCAAAATATTTAATTAAGATTAAATATTAATCCTCATGTTTATAAAAAAAGTTTTAATAAATATCTCCTCAACCCAAACCCTTGAAATAAATAAAAATTTATTTATCTCCTAAAAATCTAATTTATCCTCATCCTTAGAAGTTCTACACTCTTCTAGAAAGTCTTCATCCTCATTTTAGGAAATTCTGGACTATTCTAGAAAGTCTTTATCCTCATCCAAAGTCTAGACTCTTCTGGAAGATGTCTTTAAACCTAATCCTAATCCCCTCCTAACCTTGTCACATTCTCTAAACATGGGTTAAGACTTACTAACCCAAGCCAAAGTTAACAAATATCTCCTCCTTCACCCACCCTCATTAAATTCCATCCACTTGCCTATCCCTAAGCTAATCCTAAACCATCCTAATCCATCCTCTAATCATTTGCACAATCCTAAGCAAGCTTAAAACCTTCCTAATCAAGCCCAAGTAGAAATTCCTCTCATCTCCCTCAAAATATCTCAACCATAAAACTTTATGAAGCCCACTAGGCCATAAATGACTCTTTCAAGACCTTTTATTGCTCTTACAAGCCATTATGAGGGTCTTTATGAAGATTTTATCCCTTTAGCCTCCTTTGTTGACTCATCTTTCCCCTTTCCTCCATCCTCTCACCTTGTGACATGTGTCACTCCCTGATTGGCTGTAAGGAAGCACAATCCATGTGCTCTCCTCTCATGCAATCTGAGTCCTCCATGAGCTTTTTTCCATCCTTGCATCTTAGCCCTCAATACCTCAAGCCTCTTGCCTATTTAAGGAATCCTCTCCCAAGCCAAATTAACACAATCCATGAAGTAAAGTCATAATGCAATTTTAAGAAGCCATTTTACATCAAAACGATACACTCACACCCAAATTTCAACTCCATTTGAAGCCCTGTTTGAAGCATAAAGCTTGAGCATACATCCTATCTATTTAGATAAAGCTACTCAACAAGAGAGCTTCTCATTGAGAGAGCCCATTAATGGCTCATATTCTCAATTAAGAGCTTGTTTTAGTCTATCTTGAAATTTATGAAATTTGTTTAGTTTGTAGCAGCTTTATTTATATTTAGTTTCTATTTAGCATACTAACATTGCTCATATACATTTTGGCATGCCCGTTGGGACCCCGCATGGGTCATCTTCATTAGATTTTTTAGTCAGGTTTTGTATGTCATTTGTTGATTTTGGCTAATTTTGCTTTTTTTTGTGATTGGTAGGATTGTATAAATTGGTTTTGTAGGTCCACATGAGCATGAAGAAGACAAAGGAACTCATAGTACATCTCATAGTGTTTGCAGATTTTTCAAGCTTATAGGTGGACAAAGAACTTGGAATTCTTCTTCCTCTTCTTGTCTATATTCTTCTTATTCCATCTACTTCTTCTTCTTCTTCTTGTGGGAGATCTTGGCCATTTTTCTTTTTAAAGAAGAAAAATCATACACACTTCTTTTTAGTGCTTAAAATGAACCCCCAAATCATACTTCAATCCATTAAAAAATAAAAAATTTGTAAAAAAGAAAAAATCTTTTAACAAGTGAAACCAAACCAATCCAATCATTTGCATCCTTGCAACATCAAGGTTTTAGATGCATTCATACAAAGTTAGGAACACTTCATTTTTGGGAATTTAAAAAGAACTTCAAGTTTCCATTTCAAAAGGTTCAAAATCAACACTAAGTGCACACTAAAATCTAAATCAAACTCAAAGCATCAATCAAGGATAAAATGAACCTCATTTGAAAATATTTTAAAGTTCTTTTAAAAATCTCATGAAAACTAAGAGTCCTAAAGGGTTTCCAAAAATTGTCCTAAAAGCTTTGTTATTTGTTCCAAACAAATGTCTTGTTGCAAAATCTTAAATGTTTCTTAGGTTTTTTCATGCATCAAAACAATCTAGGAATATCATTTTTGGGCTTAAAATATGCAAACTAGAACACCAAATCTTGAATGAAAACCAAAGTCCAAAGAGTCATTTTCACTTTTGAGTCCAAAACAATCTTGAATGATCTAAGGTTAAAACAAAGCACTTCAAAGTTCTTAAAACAACACACAAAATCTCAATCTTGAATGTTCAAAGGAAAAAACTTGAATGTTTAATCACTTGTCTTTGAATGCATGTTGCTAAAATCACTCTTGAGAGCCATGGATTAAAATCAAGTTTGTTTTTTTTATGAGTGCATGATTAAAACAACAAATCCAATCTTGAATGCCATAGATCAAATAATCATCTTTTGGGGCATAAAAAGAATCCACATTTTTGAAATCTTCTAAGTTATAAAAACTAATAAATACACTTTGAGTAAGTTTGTAGTTGGACTCACCCTCTTTTATCACCCATCAATTTAACCATTGGTTGCAATCTCAATGCCATCTATGGGGATGGGTCTATCTAAGAGGGTGTTAAGTGCTACACAAAGATCAAACTCCACTCACTTGGGTCTTTAGTGGTTTTTCTAAGTTAGAAAATTCTTTGAATGCGCATTAATCTCATTCACACTTCATTTGGGCATAAAAATTGGACAAATATTGACGTGGAGGGCCTCCAGGCGCGCACTTGGCAATCAAGTTTCACATATCTTTGTTTTGGGCTTAAAAAAAAACTCACACTCAATCTTGAGTACCTAACAATCAATGAACATTGCATGGTTTGGATGCAGTTTCAATGACGCTCGCATTTCTTATGTTGACAATCTCTCGACTTTCATTATGCTGATAATGTTGTCAAATTGGAATGAAAATTGTATGCCATAATCACAAGTGTCTTCAATCATAGCTTACAAAATCTAAATCATCAATTGGAATAAACACATGTCTTTTAAAGCCCAAGATCATGTATGTGGTCTTGTTTTACACTTTTTAGGAGGCCTTCTTGGGGATTTCATCACCCCTTGGGATGACCTCAACTCCAGCATTCCGGCAGAGTATAAAATTTGCGAGGTGAATCCAAAGACACCTCTCTTGGAATAAAAATTTTATCACTCAGGCTAAGCCTCAAGGAACTTTATACCCTTGAGAAGTGAAAGAGGATAAGTTGGTTACCACTCCTCTCGGTTGTGTGACATCTTTTTGGTTTCATCTTTAGATTTGGGCCTCACGTACCTTGCGTATATCGAGGACTCCCTAGCTATAACAAATTTCATCCTTGTAGAAAGCTTCCTAGGATGTTGGTGTGTTTGATGTGCTTGCTCCAAAATTTTGTCTGCTTGTTTGTTCATAGCTTTTGAATGAATGTTTGCCAACTTTGGTGAAAATCCCAAAAAAGCAAGAATCTCCCAGCTCAAGGCATACTTAGCGTAGTCACTGCCTCATTAGAAAATCATCCAAGCTCCCCCACTGCAACCAAATCTATCTAGTTCCTTGCTTTAGAACAATCCCAAATCCAAAGTCTCTCCAAATCATCCCCCCCAGCCAGCTAGCAACCCAATCCAAAATCACACCCAAGCCTTTAGAGAGTTGTTGTCATTCTGCTAGAATTTGCTATCCAATCAATCTGACCAATCCACCAGCCTCACCAAGGTTATCCCTTTGACGGAGCTTTGTCTAGGGTAATCTAGCTTTGTCACTTGCTATCCCTCATCACCTTGAGCTAAAGGTTGGGATCCACAAGTGGTCAATCTCGTGTCATGCCCATAGGATCATTAGTCTATCCTTAAGTTGACACAATCTCCACCAATCCAGTGTATAGGAAAGAAAAACTCTCACTTTATGACAACATGCCCTTGAAGTCTTCCATCCACATGAAAGCAAAAAATCTCCAGCCAATCCTCCTCAGGTCTGTCATACAGCTTTGACTCTCCCTAGGAAATCCTTCATCAACCAATCCAAAATCTGTGCTTAATCCAAATCCAACCATGAGATTCCGTGTTCATCCATATGCAAGACCCCATCCCCATCTGACTCATCATCAAAACATGAAATCCAAAACCTATCATGATGTGTTCGGTCGTATTGTCCTTGCTCCCACCACCTCCTATTCCAATGATGATGAAAATCTTGTTGACTATGATGGGTATATTGAAAGCCTTAGAAAAATTCCCCCAAGCATCCGACAAAATCCATGCATTCTTCCAAACTATCTAGTCATGCCATCTGATATCCCAGCTTCTCCTCCATCACCCAATCAACCAAGCTTCCAGTCTTCCACCCCCATCACACTAGCTATTCCTGTCAATCCACCTCCACCTTCGACACACGAGTCTCCAAGGAATCTCCTAGAGGAAATACAAGAAAAGTCGCCTCTAGCAGTTGATAAGCCATGTCATCTAATCCAACCATGTGAAGTAGTCAGTAATGAAGCTTTCCCATCTATAATATCACCTCCATCTCCCATAGCTATCATCCCTATACCATCCATCAAATTTCTTAAAATCCTTCCACTTCCCGCAAGCATCAAAATCCCACCATCTATCAAAACCCTCCAAATCCTATCCACATCACCTCCAAGCATTTCCCAAATCTCCCATAATGACCCTTATGCATCCATCTTCTACTCACCCATCTCCACTACTGAATCTCCCATCTATCCATCCACTGCCTTTGAAGAGTCCATCCCTTCACCTCCTATCGCACCATCCACTCGAAACCAATGCTATCAAGATCCTGCCCAAAAGCATGTTGACATCCCCCAAAGCATAAACAAAGATATCATCGTACCATGTCTTCCATCCATAGTGCAGTCAATATCCCCTCCATCTCCAAAACCTCAAGCCATACCTCCTCTATTGCAGGATATCTTTTCATCCCATTAGCTAAATCAAGATCCTATCCTACCATCTCCTCCACTCCATGCTTCCATATTACCACCTATCCAAGCTATTTCACCATCTATAATATACCCTCTTGGTTCACTTACATTCATCCATAGTATTTATGTATTGCAGTACATCTGATAAAGCACTTCCACAATTTTCTGCAAGCAAAAAGTATTCTCAGCTAGTTCAAATGCTCAATCGATAGCATTATCAAGGTCAAGGTTTAGGACCACAAGAGCAAGGAATCATAAAGCCTATTATTGCACAAAAGAATCCAGGATTTCATGGTCTTGGATATGTATCCAAAGGCTCACCATCTAAAAGTGTTGGTACATGCCATCCCCAAACCAAGCCTATCTCCAGGCCAACAATGCCATCCTCCCATCATTCCTTCAAGAAATCTTATGTCATCTCCCCTCCACCATCTTTGCAACTGAAAACAACCTACCATATCCCCCCTTCATCTGCTAAATCCATTTTGGGTCTGTATGTCCCAAAATCTACCATCCTCCATCCTCCTATCAGCCATCATTCAAATCCTATTCCCTTCATTCCTATGCAAGATCAGAAAAGGCACATATCAAGGCACATCATCCATCATCATCTCCCTACACGCTCTCCCATATCCTCTCCATCTCACAAAGCTTCTCCTAACCATCTTTCCAAAGCTTACCACAACAATGTAAATGCCAACTTCAAAATGCATAAAGCTAAAAATCCACATCCTAGGCAATCATATGTCTATTCTAAAAGACATACTCCAAAAAGGAAAAATCCAATCAAAGAATGCAAAATAATGCAAATGCCTATGAAAAGAAAAACCAAAACCATGTGGATCCCAAAGAAAAAATTTGAAACCCAATGCATAATGGCATCCACCATTGCTAATCCCCCATCCAGTGACTCATGTCTCCCATCTCCTACCTCCATCTCGGGTGCCTATATCCCCAAGCACGCTTCCACAAATCCTCCATCATGCCCGCATCTACCATCTATCCCCCATATGCTCTTTTCACACCCATCCCAACATGTGCCAATGTTGCTCTTGTAAGGATCCCCATCTCATGCTCCTTTCCAACCTTTTCATCCCTCCATCTCCTACCATCAATCCCATCTAATCCAATCTATTGCATAAATCACACATCTGGTGTACCAACAACTAGCAACAAAATTGAACATTCCAACATCTAGTAAAAAATCCCAAAAAAGCCAAAATAGATAAAGAAAGCCAAAATCATTCCAGCTAAGTCCAAAGTCAAAAAGTCAAAAAAATAAAAAAATAAAATAAAGTGTCCACTGGTGAAAACTTGGCAATTCAAGCACCTTGGACAAGTACCATGATGAAATCTTGGCAAACAAGCATCATGCGTAGTCCCGCCATCCCTAGCTTAGCCTATCACCCTCATGCTTTTGGTCATCTCTTGACATCCAACTCCATCTTCCAATCTATCCACCTATCCTCCGCCCTCCATCTTCCATCTCACACCATCCACTTATCTCCTGTAGCTTCACCCAACCATCCCAACTATCATCCATCTCCCTAGCCCCTTCAGCTTTTTCCATCCTAGCTTCAATCCTATCACATCCATCATAAGACCTTCCACATGTTATCTTCTGATTGGGGGCACTATATTCCTTGGAGATCTTGTCTTGTCCATCCTCCCTTGTCATTGGTATCTAGCTCTAGGTTATCCTCATGCAAACCCAATGTCATCTCTTTATATCCATCATAATCCTAGCTATCTACCATCCTATCCAGCCATCTCATCCTACTCCTCTAGCTATCCTTGG
Organism: Cupressus sempervirens; assembly: GCA_028749045.1. NCBI lineage: Eukaryota > Viridiplantae > Streptophyta > Pinopsida > Cupressales > Cupressaceae > Cupressus > Cupressus sempervirens. The sequence goes on along the minus strand of CM053786.1, from coordinate 670,755,069 downwards.
TCACAAAATCTCTCATCATCATTGGATGCATCCTGCCAAATCCATATCTTTCGCTATCACCCCACCCTTAGCTTTCACATCTTGCACAACATCGAACCATCTCGCTATCCTATCATCTTGAGCTTTTGCCTGCTTGTAACTATCTTGGTTAGCTTCAGCTTGTAAATATATTGGTCTGTCAGCTTGTACATCCTCTTTAGCTTAGTAGCATTGCATCTATCCAGCGTTTGTGTTAGTTCATCCTTGATTAGCATCTTGCACCCATCGCACATCTTGGTTAGCTATTCCAATGCATCCTTTAGCTAGATTTCCTATCACCAAAGTGTTATCTTTCTTAGTTCAGCTTGCCAAATGCATCACTCATCCAAACCCACCAGCTTAGGTGCTCTCCAATAGGTCCTTGCAGGATATAGCTTTTGTCATTTCTGATCTTGGTTCGTTAGTACCTCATCCTACCCATCTCATTGGCAAACGGTTCTCTTTTGGATTTTCGCTTTCTTTTGATTTGGACTCTTCCCTATTGGGTCTTGAAGTATCTTTTCCAAACAATCTTTTTGTTCCCTCCTCAAAGTTGCCATGATCTTCCATATCATGGTATACTGTGAATGGGACAATCTGGACATAAGGTCTTGATCAAGTCTTTTTTTTCTTTTTCTTTTCTACTTGTGGGTTACCTAGTGTCGATTCCACTCTAATTCTTTCGAGATTTATGTGTAATGTTGGGGCAATCCTTCCGTGTTTTTTTTGAGTCAGTCTGTCAATCCTCTGGAAAATAGGTGAAAAGGCCTTGATGTTCTTGGTAACCTTGGCAATTAACCAACAGTCCTATAGCAAATCTAGTGCTCAACTACATGATGGTACTTCTCTTTGAAGTATCCCCCCGCTCAAAAAGCTTCAATGGTTTTCCTTCATCTCCATTATCCTCCATCCATATCCAGCATCTGTCTCTCCTACCCCAGCTTATGAATTATTATCTCTTTAAATCAATCCTCACCTTTAGCTTTAGGGATCCACAATCCTAGTCTTAGGGATCCACCACTCCAAATCAATCCACCAAGCCTCATCTTTCGAGATCCACAATCCTAGTCCTAGGGATCTTCGAAACCCATCTGCTGCCAATCTAACTCTTTGAAATCCTGTTGCATTAGCCTTTTAATCCCCTCATCCATCTCCCCATCCTAGATTCCTTTTTATAGGGCTCCGCTCCTTCATCCTCCACCTTCCCTAAAGTCTTAATCTTGCTTCCTCTTGTGCATCTGATTCTCCTTTATCATTCTCCCATAGTGAGAGTTTGAGCTAACTAAACCTCTTCTCTTTAGCCACTCTTCATCCTCCCACCCACCAAGATTCGTGTACATTTCAAAAAGTTTTTGAGCCTCGTTTTCTCTCCCTGCCACCTTCTTGAGGGGGCATCTCGCAGTCCATTCTCTCCTCTTCTGCTCTAGCCTTGGGCATCTTATTTTCTTATCTTTGATGCCATGCCACTTGCGGCATCACATCAAAGAGGGGCAAAATGTAGACAGCTAAAAATCCTTTAGAAAATAAAGTATTTTTATTTTTTGAAAAATTCTTGATGACATCATCATTTATTAATTAATTAATTATTCAATTAATTTATTTATTTTTATGCCATTAAATCTCTTTATCTTAATTAAAAATATTTAATTAAGGAATCCCTCCCAAAAATGTTTAAATCTTATTTAAACATTATTTCCTTATTTATTAATTATTTAATTAATAAATTGACCAAAAAACCCAAAATAAATAAAAAATTTATTTTTTGCCCAAAACTTGGCCAATTTCCTTAAGACCACTAACCTCTTCCAAAATCTTCTAATCCTTCTTTAATTTTGATTAAAGGCTAATCCCATCATTTCCTACCCCTAATCCCAACTCAAAATATTTAATTAAGATTAAATATTAATCCTCATGTTTATTAAAAAAGTTTTAATAAATATCTCCTCAACACAAACCCTTGAAATAAACAAAACTTTATTTATTTCCTAAAAATCTAATTTATCCTCATCCTAAGAAGTTCTACACTCTTCTAGAAAGTCTTCATCCTCATCCTAGGAAATTCTAGACTATTCTAGAAAGTCTTTATCCTCATCCAAAGTCTAGACTCTTCTAGAAGATGTCTTTAAACCTAATCCTAATCCCCTCCTAACCTTGTCACATTCTCTAAACATGGGTTAAGACTTACTAACCCAAGCTAAAGTTAACAAATGTCTCCTCCTTCACCCACTCTCATTAAATTCCATCCACTTTCCTATCCCTAAGCTAATCCTAAACCATCCTAATCCATCCTCTAATCATTTGCACAATCCTAAGGAAGCTTAAAACCTTCCTAATCAAGCCCAAGTCAAAATTCCTCTCATCTCCCTCAAAAGATCTCAACCATAAAACTTTATGAAGCCCACTAGGCCATAAATGACTCTTTCAAGACCTTTTATTGCTCTTACAAGCCATTATGAGGGTTTTTATGAAGATTTTATCCCTTGAGCCTCCTTTGTTGACTCATCCTTCCCCTTTCCTCCATCCTCTCACCCTGTAAAATGTGTCACTCCCTGATTGGTTGTAAGGAAGCACAATCCATGTGCTCTCCTCTCATGCAATCTGAGCCCTCCATGAGCTCTTTTCCATCCTTGCATCTTAGCCCTCAATCCCTCAAGCCTCTTGCCTATTTAAGGAATCCTCTCCCAAGCCAAATTAACACAATCCATGAAGTAAAGTCATAATGCCATTTTAAGAAGCCATTTTACATCAAAACCATACACTTACACCCAAATTTCAACTCCATTTGAAGCTCTTTTGGAAGCATAAAGCTTGAGCATACATCCTATCTATTTAGACAAAGCTACTCAACAAGAGAGCTTCTCATTGAGAGAGCCCATTAATGGCTCATATTCTCAATTAAGAGCTCATCTTAGTCTATCTTGAAGTTTATGAATTTTGTTTAGTTTGTAGAAGCTAACTGATGACTGATATGACATTTGTGTAACATCAAAGACAACATTCAATTAACAATTGTATCCAACAATATCCCTCTTTGGCATTGATGGCAACACAACATGTCATAGTAGAATGAAATTTGAAAACAAGTCTAACAAGTCTTTTCTTTAGCAAACTCCCTCTTTCAGCAATCTCCCTTTGTGAAGGAATTACTTAGAAAACCCTTCTTTCAAACAAATTCTAGAAAGATATGATAGAAAACTCTCCCTCTTTGATAACACATGCCAAAGACAACATAACTCAAATGAATTCTAATGTAACTTTAGTATTGATTCATATACAATGTTTCCTATCTATGCTGCATCAACTGATAGATCTTCAACTTGGTATGTGTTGATGCATCACTAAAACTTCATTTTAGTGAACTTCGGATAGGGGAGTGACCCCTAACTTACCTCTTAGATACAAGAATGCATCCTTAGGTAATGGCTTTGTGAATATGTCGGCAATTTTGTCCTTTGTATGGACATATTCCAATTTGATTTCCTTATCTTGCACCAATTCTCTAACAAAATGATATTTTATTGCAATGTGCTTGGTTTTGGAATGCATTATTGGATTCTTAGATATGTTTATTACACTTGTATTATCACAGAACATAACAACTGGTTCTTTGATTTCCAGCTTCATACCTTCCAACAACTATTTAAACCAAACAATATTAGAATAGTTTACTACTGTAGCAACATACTCTGCCTCTGCAGTAGATTGGGATGTACAATTCTTCTTTTTGCTTGTCCATGAAACCAACCTTTTTCCTAGAAATAATGCTCCTCCACGTGTACTTTTTCTATCATCATGGTTTCCTGCCCAATCAGCATTAGTAAACACTTTTAAATGCAGATTACCTCCAAATTTGTACCATAAACCATAATCTTCAATTCCTTTCAAATATCTAATTATTCTTTTGATTGCCATCATGTGATTTTCTCTTGGTTTTGCTGAATATCTCGCTACAATCCCAACTGCAAGGGCAATATCTGGCTTGGTATGAACTACATACTGCGACTTTCCAATCATAGATCTATATAGTGTTTGATCTACTTCTTTTGATTCATCTTCCTTGGTAAGTTTTAATCCAGTACACATAGGAGTCCCAACTAGTTTACAATCTTCCATACCAAACTTTTTCAATATCTCCTTGATGTATTTTGATTGAGTGATGTAGATACCATTTTTATTCTGTTGAATTTGAAGACCAACAAAATTTTTTATCTCACCAAACATAGACATTTCAAATTCCTTGTTCATTTGTTCTAAAAATTCTTTGCAAAGATCATCATTTCCTGTGAAAACAGTATCATCTACAAATATTTCTGCCAAGACAATTTATCATTTGGTCCGTCCTTTTTATACAAGCTACTGTTATCATTAGTTCATTGAAAACCAATTTGAATAATATAGTTATGTAATCTTTCATACCATGCTCTAGGGGCTTGTTTCAGACCATATAGTGCCTTGTGTAATTTGCAGACCATGTTTCTTTTATCTAGATCAACAAAACCTTCAGGTTGTTTAATGTAAACCTCTTCATCAAGTAAACCATTGAGGAATGCTGATTTAACATCCATTTGATAAACTTTGAATCCTTTGTGAGTAGCATATGCAACTAAGATTCTGACTCCTTCCAATCTTACAATGGGAGCAAAAGATTCTCCATAGTCCATTCCTTCTTCTTGAGCATATCCTTTGTATACTAATCTAGCTTTGTTTCTTGATACCTTACCATCTTCAGTCAACTTGTTTTTGAATACCCATTTAGTTTTAATCACATTTGCATCTTTAGGCCTAGGTATAAGAGTCCATGTCTTGTTTTTCTCTATTTTCTCTATTTCTTTATTCATAACCTCAATGAAACTATCATTTTCTAAAGCATCTTTGATTTTCTAGGTTCAAAATTAGCAAGTAAACAAGTACCTTTCAACTTGCTTCTTGTCATGGTTCTTTAAGATTTTTTTCCAATGAACTAATCTGCTGAATGATGTCTCCTGACAAATTTTGCTAATACAGGTTTCTTTCCTTTTGAAAGAATTTCATTGTTATCCTCTTGAACTTCAAATTTAGATTCTGGTTGTTCTGGCTCAGTAGATATTGGCTTGGGTCCTTCACACTTGATAGCATCCGAATGTAACTCGGGTTGTTGTAGCTTGGTTTGAACTACCTGTAACTCAGTTATTGATGACTTGGGAGTAGAAGATTCCTAATTGACTGGTATGTATCAGGTTCAGTGAAAAAAAACCTTCTATAATATTTTGGTTCCCTTTTCCTTTCTTCTTCAATCCTTTCTGCAAACTCATCAACTTTCACATGTGCACTTTCTATGACTTTGTAGGTAGACAGGTTTAAACATCTATATGCTTTACTTTTGCAAGAGTATCCAAAAAATATTCCTTCATCACCTTTTACATCAAATTTTCCTTTTCTAAATTTTTTCAAAATGTAATATTTACTTCCAAATACTTTTAGATAACTTACATTAGGTTTGTAGCCATACCATAGCTCATAGGGAGTTTTGAATGAGTCCTTCTTAAGCTTTACCCGATTCAAGGTATGAACTGTAGTGCTGATAGCTTCCTTCCAGTATTTGATAGCAATGTTCTTTTCAATCATTAGAGTTCTTGCACAATCCATGATAGATCTGTTCCTCCTTTCAGCTATTCCATTTTGTTCAGGAGTTCCATGGGTTGACACCTATCTTTTGATTCCTCTTTCAATACAAAAGTTATTGAACTCATGTGAAATGAATTCTCCTTCTCTGTCTGACCTCAAGCATTTCAATCCTTTCCCTATTTCCTTTTCTACTCTAGCCAAATACCATTTGAATTTCTCAAATTCTTTTGACTTGTTCCTTAGATACATGACAATCATCATTCTTGAGTAGTCATCAACAAAAAGAATAAAAAAATTTTCTCCAGTATAGCTCTCAATTCCAATGGGTCCACATAAATTAGTATGCACAATTTCTAATATATCTTTAGACTAATAATTTTTACTTTTGAAACTAGTCTTTCCCATTTTACCAATTTGACAATTCTTGCATAGACTAACCTCAGGTTTCTTTATGTTAGGAATGCCTCTTACTTTTTTGAATTTTCTTATCTTTACCAAGTTATCAAAATTGACATGACACAACCTTTTATGCCATAACCAACTTTCTTCAAATTGAGCAATAAAACATGAGCATTCACCAAGTTCAAGATAAAATAAGTTACCTTTTGTTTGAGTGCCTGATCTAATTAGTTTTTCTTTGCCATCCAGCAGTCTTGCTTTTCCATGCATGAATTCTACTTTGAATCCATTATTGAGTAGCTGTGTCACACTCAATGAGTTATGCTTTAGTCCTTCTACCCAATAGGCATTATCACATATAAGTTCTTTGGTTAGAGAGATTCTTCCTCTTCTTTTTATACAACAAGGTTCATTGTTACCAAATCTTACACTTCCACCATCATAGTTTTCAAAGTATTCAAACTTAGTTTTATCACCAGTCATGTGATGAGAACAACCACTATCTATGATCCATGTATCATTTTTCCTCATTTGAGAAATGAGTACCATTTCCTCATCATTATTAGATTCATCTTTCACAACAATGTAGACAACTTCATCTTCTTCTTCATCATTAGAATCATTAGAATCTTTAGCCATAAAACAATTTTTCTTACCTTTATCTTTCAATAATTTGAAGTCTTTCTTGCCATTGTACTTGTAACCTTTCTTTTCATTTTTGTTCTACTTGTTTGGGCACCTAGCAATAATATGACCAATTTCTTCACATGAAAAACAAATTAGAGGAACTTTACCTTTATATTTTCCTCTGCCTCTAGAATATTTCCTTGCTAGTAGAGCTTCAATTACTTCAAGATCACTATCTGAACTTTGGTCTGATTCATCTTCACTTCCTGACTGAGATTCCTTTTTCTTTTTTCTTTTCTCCTTAAGTGAAAGCTTGGCTTTGAATGCTGATTCAATGTTCTTGGAAGTTGGAACATAGTTGTCAAAGTTGTCTAGTTCAAATGCAGTCAATCTTCCAACTATGGCCTCTAGATTTATCTTGTGATTTGCTTCACATCTTCTTTCTTGAATTGCAGAAACTCTAATTGCATAAATGGGGAGGAGAGTTCTAAGAACTTTACTTATTACTATCTCCTCCTTGATATCTCCTCCAGATGCTTTGATTGCACTGACACATGCTTTGACTCTTTCAAAATAATTTGCAATGTTTTCATCCTCTCTCATCCTCATTTGATCAAATTGTCCTCTTAGAATTTCTTCTTTGGCTCTTCTCACATTATCATCTCCTCCATAGATTTCTTTTAGTTTTTCAAACATTTCAAAGGCAGATTTGCAATCTTTAATGTCATCAAATTCTTCATAACTTAGGGCAGATGCTATATCTATCATCATAATGTTGTGAGTCTTCTTTTTAGCAATATCATTGATAGATAATGTACCAGATGGTTCTACATATTTTTCATCAAGGTATTTTAATCCTATATCTCCAATAGAAGCTAGATGAAGTCTCATCAACCCTTGCCATGCTGAGAAGTTGTCCCTGTTATGTCTTGGAATTTCCCTCTTATAAGACATCCTGATCTTTAGCTTAGATCCTTGAAATCTTTTCTTGAAAGCACCAAAAGCTCTTATACCAATTGTTGGAAATATAGATGGAGTAACTGAGAGGGGAGGGTTGAATCTGTTACCACAAAAACAAGTCCAAAAATCCCTTAGATGTCTAAAATGCTTATTTATTACTGATACTCGGTAAATAGTGCAGAAATACTTTAACTTGGTAAGTTAACTAGTTACTGTTCATCTAGCATTCAGAGGTATTAATATGCATGCAAAGATTAACTAAATGAACACAAGAGACACTAGATTTAATGTGGAAATCCAATATGGGAAAAACCACCAAGTAACTAGTCACCAATTTTTAGTCTTCTAAAGTGAGCCCTATTAGGAGCCAACCCTGTTAAAGGTTGCAATACACACTGTTAGGTGTGACCTTGTTAGAGGATTTAATCACCCTATTAGGAGTGGCCTGGTTAGAGTTCTTTAAAACAATTCAACTGAACTGTCACCTTGTTAGAGGATTTACAAAATGGTTGTTAAATCAACTATGTTAAGAGATTTGAAGTCATTGCTACAATGGTTAGAAAGCAACAATGAATTGACCTGAATGATATGAAACTTATCTTTTGCTGAGTACAGATCTCTGTTCTACTTTACTAAATCCTTGCTAATTGAATGCAACTTTGCAGCTCCTCCAGGATATCTAATCCTTTTTCAAAATTTTCTCAATTCGCTTATTCCAACCTTCTTCATATACACACATTCACACACTCTAATTCACAACTGGAGTATCTATATATATATATACCTTTCAGATTTAACAAGTCAGCTTAAATATAGGTTCCAATAACTAAAAATCATTACATCAGTCGGCCACATGAAGCAATTAAACTTAATATCAAAATAGTAAAATCCTTTTCTGGCCAACCAGGCTCGGTAACCACTACTTCAGAATGGTTTTCTATTGTTAACCAAGTGAAGCTTGATAAACACTACAAAATCTTGCAAAAGTCCTTTGGAGACTGAGTGAACTCAGTGAGCATTGACTTTCCTTTGCTATCGTAGTGAGCTTGGTGGATGTTAATTTCCCCTCGTATTTCCTTCGATGATCGAGTGAGCTCGGTAGAAGCTAACTTTTCTTTGCTAACCGAGTGAGCTCGGTAGAAGCTAACTTTTCTTTGATAACTGAGTGAGCTTGGTAGAAGCTAAGTTTCCTTTTCTGACTGAGTTATCTTGGTAGAAGCTAACTTTCCTTTACTGACCAAGTGAGCTCAGTAGAAGCTAAATTTCCTTTTTCTGACCGAGTGAGCTCGGTAGAAGCTAATGTTCCTTTGCTGACTGAGTGAACTCGGTAGAAGCTAATTGATGCCTAATATGACATTTGTGTAACATCAAAGACAACATTCAATTAACAATTGTATCCAATATGCCAAACCGAAATGTCCCTAAGGGTCACTAAATTCCATAGGGTAGCAATCTTTGACGGGGCATATCTCAAAGCTCATGTGAGGTATGTATGTGATTCTAGGTCCTATAGGACCATGTTGAAAACACCTACAATAAAATCTCTCACTTTTTAGAGATCTTACTCCATTTTGATTTTGCAATGCCATCTTGGGTGATGTTGAAACTCGCAGTTTTGGCCAATACAAAGTTACCAACTACAAAATCTCCCTCACCATTCATCATGGGATTGAACTGTCTATTTTGTTAGCTCCAAGTGGCTAGTAAACCCTAGCCCTAAGGTAATCCCATCTTGTTGAGTGCTCAAACATTCTCAACCATGCTGAATTGAAATGTCCCTAAGGGTCACTAAATGCCATAGGGCAGCAATCTTTGATGGGGCTTATCTAAGATCTTGTGTGAGGTATGGATGCAATTCCAAGTCCTATAGGACCATGTTGTGGAGACCTACAATAAACTCTCTCTCTTTTTGAAGATCTTACCCCATTTTGATTTTGCAATGCCATCTCAGGTGATGCTAAAACTCGTAGTGTTGGCGAGTAAAAAGTTTTCAACTGCCAAATCTCCCCCACCATTTACTATTGGATAGAACTATCTATTATGTTAGCTCTAGGTGGATAGGTAAACCCTAACCCCAAGCTTGTCCCATCCTGTTGAGTGTTTGCACATTCTCAAGTATGTCAAACTGAAATGTCCCTAAGGGTCACTAAATGCCATAGGGAAAAGATCTTTGACGAGGCATATCTCAAATCTCATGCAAGGTATGGAGGTGATTCTAGGTCTTATAAGACCATGTTGTGAATACCTACAATAAATTCTCTCACTTTTTAGAGATCTTACTCCATTTTGATTTTACAATGCCATCCTGGGTGACGCTAAAACTCATAGTGTTGGGCAGTACATAGTTGCCAATTGCCAAATCTCCCTCATCATTTTTTTTGTGGGATCAAACTATCTATTTTATTAGCTCTAGGTGGCTAGCTAAACCCTAGCCCCAAGCTCTTCCCATCCTATTGAGTGCTCAAATGTTCTCAGGGATGTCCCATGTAAAGTTCAAGTTTTCCAAATAGTAGGGTGGGAGTTGACTAGGTTTCCTTCAAAGGTGATGGTCTACTTTTTACTTTTCTCCTAGACCCTATAAGGTTTGGTGAGAAGTTAAGGTCTTGTAATTATTGAAATATAGAATCAAGGATACCTTCCTTTTTTTGAGATCTACTATATTGTCTAGAGAATACAAACTCTAATTTTCCTAACAATGGTTCACACACTAAGATATTTGGGATTCTTGGTTTCTTTGTTGTTGTAGTTTTCTAAGAACATCATCTATATCTTCTTCCTCCCTGAGAATTCTATTAGCTCTATGCTTATCTTCTAGAGTTCTCCTAGACTACTAAGTAAGAATATTTAACTGACTAAGAATGTCTTCTTTCTTGTTGTGAAAACCAATATTGGGCTCCAACATAGGTATAATATTTTCATGTACTTTTTAAAGAAGCTTTGAAAAATTCCTAAAACCTATCTCTAACTAGAGGAGCAACCTATTTATGCTTGGAGGAACCCTAATCAAGGGTTGGAAACTCATTTCTTGTACGAATTTGTACTGTTGGGATGTGTGTAGCAGACCATGACTATTTTAGCACAGATTTTACTAATTTTTAATCTTGTTTGGTGGAAAATCATGTGGCTATTATCATTTTTTTGCATTTTTTAGTTGTCTTATTGCTTTTTTTCATTTTCCATTCATTAGTTATAGTTTGTGACCAAGTTTTGAAAGGTTTCATAAATTTCTTTAAAGATACCTATCTGCTGCCAATTTTGGAGGTGTATATCATGAAAGGGCTATAAGTCTAGAAATTCCATGCTCTTCTAGATTTCAAGGCTATAGACCCTAATGTATTATATTATGCAAGCAAGGGCCCTAAAAATGAGTGCAAATAATTCTTTGACAAAGCCCTAGGCGAGCTAGGCAATGCCCGACTAGAGACTGTCAGCAAAGAAAGAGCTCTCGAGAACAAAGATTGAAGAATGAAGATTTTCCTTTCTGAAGGATTGAAGAGTGGAACGAGGAGGTTCTAACTTATGAAGGAGGAGTATTGATGAAGTGTGGAAGGTTTCTTAAAAGTGGGTACAATAGGCAGCCAAGAAAACCCTACCAAACCTTCAAATTTTTTATTTTTGTTGTATGGCCTATACACACCCTAAGACCCTAAAAGTACTTGAGCATGGATCCTATGTATCAATTTTTTTTAAGGCCAAAGGTGTTGAAACTCTAATGCAAAGGAGCTATTGGCCCTAGAAATATGGGTGGAGGCCTAATTAGGTGCTCTCTTTTTAACCCTTTTGTGAAGAAATCTTGAAATTGAGTACAAACCCATTATTGTTATCCATTCAAGCATAGTACAAGTATTCCAATAACAACTTAGGAAATCATGGAAACCTTGGATGGAATAGGGAGTTCTATGGTACACTACTAGACTTATAAAACCTTTGGAGGGATATTGTTCCTAGAAGAGTAAGGGAATGATGTTTCAAGTTTTGATTAGTTAATCTAGTGAGGAGGTTGTGCAAAGTTAGGGGATTTTCTAAGTAGGAAGAGATCCTATAGATCACATATGTGTAGAGAAAAAACTAAGGTCCACATATAACATACAAGGTTGCATGGGGATGATGGTACTTGGGGTACTTAGGGTACAGGGATGGGTACAACTATTTTTTGTAATATGGGATGGGGGTACTTGGGTATGTCAAACTTTATTTTTAGTTATACTTTTATATTTATAGAAAACCTGAATTTATGAGTCATGACAATGATTTTTGAAATCAAGAATATTGATAAAGTTTGCAAATGTAATGTATTATTTTCAGTTTTAGATTTGTTATATATTTGTAATAATAATTTATGATAAATGTTTTGATGCATAATATAGAAGGCAAGCTTTAAACATGAACAAGAAGATCATAAATCATATGGCAATGGCATATTGCAAATGATAAATTTCTAGCTTTAATACTGATAAAGTTTATCATTGATCAAAATTGTATCAAAGTTTCAAACTAATTAGGTATTGAATTAAGCTTGATAAACAAATAACAGAGAAGGAAAACTTTAAACATGAACAAGATCATAAATCATATGATGATGATATATTGGAAATGATAAACTTATGCTTGAACAGTGATAAATTTTATTATTAATCAATATTCTATCAAAGTTTCAACTGATTGGGTGTTGAATTAAGGTTGATAAAAAATGAGCTGATACACAAACAAAAAACAAAAAAAAAAATCCAAAATCTCAATCAAGGTCCTTAGCTATGATGCTCTCTATCAAGTACCTAGTCTTTTGGATACGTGTACCTAGTACTTGGGTACGTGGGTACGAGTACCAGGGGTGTGGGTACAAGTACCCATGCAACCTCATAATATATTATGATAACTAATAATTTCATACATGAACGAACATATAATATATTATGATAACCAATAATGCCATACATGAACAAACATACGATATATTATGATAACCAATAATGTCATACATGAACAAACATATAATATATTATGTTAACCAATAATGTCATACATGAATGAATATATAATATATTATGATAACCAATAATGTCATACATGAACAAACATATAATATAAAATGATAACTAATAATTTCATAAGTCTAATAATGTCATGCATCAAATCAATGTCATACATTAAATATTAAATTTCATATATACATCAAAGGTATATTGAATATATCTACTGACATAAAATCCAACATATATGTCTCTTGATGCATATACATGTTTTTCTATCAACTATATCTTCTCCTTCCCATAAGGGGAAGGAAACAAATATCTAGAGGTCTTTGGTCATCATGTGGAGGGAGATGATGGGGATGATGGGGTCTTCCTCACATGCTTGCTCATCCTCTTGTTGAGGCTCTTCTCTAACTTGAGCTGATACAAAAAAAGTAGATATGAATCAATAATTATTATACATTGAAATCAAATATTTGCACACACAAAATTAATTATTTTCTTACCACCATCAAATAGTCACTCTGCAAGTCCACCTCAAATGTTCGTGGATGATCAGGTGTAACAAGACCCTAAAAAAATTCAATCAACATAATCACTTATAAATAACATTAAAATTTTTGATACTAACTATTATAAAAAACAACTAAAACCAATAAAATTCTTTCATACCTCAGTCAATGGCTGTGAACTAGCCATAGCTACAACCACACCATGATCGATGGACTGCCGAAGATGAGGAGGAGTCTTAGATGTCAAGATCTGCATGTCATACAATAAATGGTACATGTAACATGAAACATGAAACAAATATAATCAAATGAATTAAATTAACATGAAACAAATGTACCTCTATGAAGCTCGTATCACATCTAGGCTCGAAGTCCCTAGTGAATGTCGATGGTCCTATAGAGAATTGATGCACATGCATAATTTTTTTGTCAATCCTTCATATGATTACTTAATAAATATATGTATTAATTTAAATCATTAAATCAATACGTACCTCTAGACTCATCGATGAGACAAAAAATGGGGCCAAGGGATCGCTACTAAGGCTGCCAACACTCTGACCCTGAATTTTGAACAATGTCAAATCATGTTAATTATTTAGTCATTCACTGTACATATGAAATATGATCAAATTAGTTTATTATAATTGTAATTTACCTGTGTGTTAATGCCAAATGTCTGATTCATGAACTGATCAATGACTAGCCCATCATCCACACCATCTCTAGTATGACTACTAATGTGCAGAAGGATCAACATGATGTGCACATGTGACCACAAGACACAGAAGGCTCCTCCTCAATTAATGAACATGTGCAATCAATGAGGGTTTGTGTCAATGCATTAATAGTTCCTAGAGTGATAACCTCTAAATATTCCTTCATAATTGAAGGAATAGTCACATGCTCACCTTGTGGCTTGACCATAGGTGCCCTAACTATATTAGGGTCACGACGTGCCCCTGGCCTCTCAAATGATGACCCCCCACCTCTACGTTGAGATTTTAATATATCAAAATAATTGGGGATCTCCCCAAGGGAAAACTCATAATACAATTTCCTTAAGAAATACATTGGGACCTCATGATTATTGTAGGAGGGGCATCAAAAACGAATCCACCATCTATCCCAAAAAATATTTCTAATACCATTGTGTATGCATGAATGCATGGGTAACCATTTAGTTGTCTCTCTAAAAATATTTTGTTCACTACACTTTCTAAACAATGCACAAATGCTACCTTTTGGTATATCTTTTTTTTAACATCTCGATATGATAATTTTTTGCATAATATATTTTTTGTTCATCCCTCTTAACTTGCCAAATATCCAACTGACCACTAATAAAAGCTACGTCGGTCATAATGGACTCAAGGGAGGATGCCAATTGAGCTCTCATTGAATTGGATTGTCCACAAGCTTTCAACCTACCAATGAGTGTTTCTAATTCATTTTTTCCTCTATTTGTTTCATTTATTATGTCTTCTTGTGTGCTAGAAGGAGGTCTTCCAATTGGTGCAGGTTGCAGAATTTTTTGTTCTTGTTGTGGAGGGTTTTGGCTTGGATCTTGTTGAGGGTTATATTTGAATCATTCATATGGGTCAAAGGGGTTCATATGGTGACCTATGAACCCCTTTGACCCATTAAGTGACGACATATGTTTCTAGGGATCCTAAGACCCTTAGGAACAAATTTGAATGGGTAATATGGGTCAAAGGTGGTCATAGGTCACCCTATTACCTCCTTTGACCCATTAAACAATGACATATGTCCTTAGGGGTCCTAAGATCCCTAGGGACATATTCGAATCATTCATATGGGTCAAACAGGGTCATATGGTGACTTATGACCCTCTTTCATACATTAAATGATGGCATATGTCCCTAGGGCTCCTAAGGCCCCTACAGACATATTCGAATCATTTAGATGGCTCAAAGGGGGTCATAGGGTAGGACCCCTAGGGACATTTTTTGTTGTTTAATGGGTCAAAGGGGGGTAATAGGTCACCCTATGACCCCCTTTGACCCATATGAATGATTCAAATATGTCCCTACTCTTAGGACCCCTAGGAACATATTTGAATCGTTCATATGAGTCAAAGGAGGTCATAGGGTGACCTATGACCCTACTTCACCCATTAAATGAAGATATATGTCCCTAGGGGTTCTAGGACCCTTAGGGACATATTCGAATGGGTAATATGGGACAAAGGGCCCTATGACCCTCTTTGACCCATTAAACGATGACATATATTCGAATCGTTCATATGGGTCGAAAGAGGTCATAGGGTGACCTATGACCCTCTTGGACCCATTAAACGATGATATATGTCTCTAGGGGTCCTAGGACCCCTAGTGATATATTTGAATGGGTAATATGGGTCAAAGGGGGTGACCAATGACCCCCTTTCATCTATTAATCAACGACATTTGTCCCTAGGGGTCCTAGGACCCCTAAGGACATATTCAAATCATTCATATGGGTCAAAGGGGGTCATAGGGTGACCAATGACTGCCTTTGACCCATTAAATGACGACATATGTCCTTAGGGGTCCTAGGACCCCTAGGGACAAATTAGAAGGGGCCATATGGGTCAAAGGTTGTCATAGGGTGACATATGACCCCCTTTGACCTATTCAATGACGACATATGTCCGTAGGGGTTCTAGGACCCCTAAGGACATATTTGAATCGTTCATATGAGTCAAAGGAGGTCATACGATGACTTATGACCTCCTTTGACCCATTAAATGATGACATATGTCCCCTAGGGACATATTTGAATCATTCATATGGGTCAAAGGGGGTCATAGGGTGACCTATGATCTCCTTTTACCCATTAAATGATGACATATGTCTCTAGGGGTCTTAGGACCCCTAAGGACATATTCAAATTGTTCATATGGGTCAAAGAGGGTCATAGGGTGACCTATGACCCCCTTCGACCCATTAAACAATGACATACATCCCTAGGGACATATTCGAATGGACCATATGGGTCAAAGGGGGTCATAGGGTGACCTATGACCCCCTTTGACCCATTAAACAATGACATATGTCCCTAGGGTTCCTAGGACCCCTAGAGACATATTCGAATCGTTCATATGGGTCAAAAGGGATCATACGGTGACTTATGATCCCCTTTGACCCATTAAATGATAGCATATTTCCCTAGGGGTCCTAGGACCCCTAGGGACATATTCGAATCATTCATATGGGTCAATGGGAGTCATAGGGTGACCTATGACCCCCTTTGATCCATTAAATGATGACATATGTCCCTAGGGGTCGTAGGACCCGCAAGGACATATTCGAATGGGTAATATGGGTGAAAGGGCCCTATGACCCTCATTGAATACTTCAATGATGAAATATGTCACTAGGGACATATTTGAATTGTTCATATGGTTCAAAGGGGGTCATAGGATGACCTATGATCCTCTTTGACCCATTAAACGACGACATATAAACACCAAATATTAATATTATTATATCTATAGTAATAATAATAATACTATTATAGCTATAATAATAATATATATATTAATACTATATTGTAGCATAATAATAATAATAATATAAATAAACACTAAATATTTACACTATTATATCTATAGTAATTATATTAATAGTATTATGGGTATAATAAATACTATAGCTATATTAATACTATTATACTATTAGCTTAGTAATAAACCAAAGTTATTTTCCCTCCAATAATTTTCATAATATTAATATAATTATGGCAAAGGAGGGAAATTATAGAGGGTTTTCCCCCCAAAAATTCACTTTGCAAAATCAGATATCCAATTTTATTGGCACCAATTTCCAATATTTCCCTGTCCCTATAGACCCAACAACATCACTTTTTCACTTCTTTTTTTATGGGTTTTGCAAAAAGTCGCATATTGGGGCCCAACCAATCGATTTTTTTTTTTAAATATAACCTTAGGTATTTGAATTTGTCATTTGAATGGGGAGCAGCAGCCGTCGAAAGGATAAATGCAAAAGGAAGATATCCAATGAAGACATTGCAGCATATAGGGAAAGGGACAAAATGGAACACCGATGAAAAAGACAAGGTATGCTAAATATCAGTCAAGTTGACAATGAATTAATCGAAGGTGAAATCATAGAGTTAGATAATGACTATGTACAATTGGGGAATGAAAATGTACCTATTGAAAATGATAATGTTGAAATTGAAAATTTGGAGAATGAAAATTTTGAAGAAGAAATGCCACCAAGTCATAATCAAAATTGCATAATTGACCTTGTTGAAGATGACAATGCACAGGAAACTAATGCACAATAACATTACATATCTCCTAAATATAATATACATGAAGGTTCTAAAACACCAAAATAGATAATTGAAATTGATGAAATAATTATTACTCGTTTGGAAGGAAAAAAAAAAAAAAGAATCATTTGGTTATGGGCTTCAAGACTATATCAGATGTTTTTTGGCAACAAGACAGTGGTAGAGCAATGTCAGTTTTTCATGCACTTATTAAAGATGCAAAAGATGAGACCTATGCTTTCCAAATTGAAGATTCATGTCAATAAAAAGTTGGAAAGATATGCCATTATTGTGAAGAATCTTTTCAGTGCTCTCAATAGCATTGGAAAAAATAGCAGAGAGAAGGATAATAGAGCTGCTCGAAGGGTTATTACAACCTCTTTGGTAAGTCATCATTTGAGAAAGGGTGGATATATGAGACAAAATTGTATTGATTTGAATCTAAATCATACTACTTTGAGAAGAGCACTTAGTCGACAAGATAAAATTGATGATCCTCTTCAAAATGAAACATGGGCATTTGGTGGAAGACTTCCATGTTTTGATAAGAAGCTATCCGACGATGTGAATGAAGAAATTACACAATTTTGGCACTCTAACTCATGAGTATCACCCAATGCTAAAGATGTCTTAAAGTTGAGAATTGGCATCAGAGACCACACGCCACATCCTAAACACCATTTGGAGGTAAGTCAAACTTTTTTTTTCAAACAATTTAGAGAGAGTCATCCAAGTCTTCATATATCACAAAGGGCTTTTGAATCTTTGAAGCCATTTTATTGTGTGCCACTCAAAATTCAATATACATGTTGTTGCAAATATCATGTTGATTTTTCTATGCACCATGAACTATTATGCTCCATTTGTTCTACTTTGCATAGTAAAGAAATGTTGGAGGATTGTGGGGCTAGTGGGCTTCCAAAATCATCAAAAGACTTGCTAGATCAACTCTTATGTCATAGAGTTGATGGTTGTTCCTTTTATAGAAATGCTTGCTTAAATGAGAAGTGTTTAGAATGTGGTGGCTTATCCAAGTTTGACACATGTTTCCATGAGGGGTGAGAACAAGATCTTGGAAAGACAATACTAAAAAAAATGGTATATGAAACGATGAAATACACATTGAAGAGTGGGAGTGAGAGCTCTAGATGTGAATTGGTTGGAAAAGATATCAGTGTGGCTAATTTTATTTCAAATTTCAAGGCAAATATTGTTTACAAGTATGCAAGACATAGTCATAGGTCTCAGTGGTTGTATCAACAATTTAGAATGTGTAAGGAGACTTTTCCCATTGGCACTATTATATCAGTTGTTGATTTTGCTGAGAACTACACATTGCAACCTCAAAATGAGACACAATCTCAGTATTACAATTCCATTCAGATTGTAATTTTTGTTCACATAACATATAGACATGCCCCTGATAATGCGAAAGATAATCGAAAGATTATCAGAGAGTATCATTTTTTTATGAGTGATGATAGATCTCACTCTCACGAGTTTGTGCAACATTGTTTCAAGATTTTTTTTGATTTCTTACATGAGCATGCAATTGCTATGGATAGACATATCAGTTGGTCAGATAACTGTACAGGTCAATTCAAGAATGCTCATATATTTTATTGGTTGTGTACGATGCATATAGAGAGAGGCGTGCCTCATATTTGGAGTTTTTTTGAGTCTGACCACGGAAAGGGGGAACATGATGGAGTAGGGGCATGTGTGAAGAGAGCTCTAGTTAAGGAGCAACTAAAGATTTCAACAACAAGGCTTCTTGATGCTCGTAGCATTGTTGATTGATGTAGTTTAGCTATATTAGAGTGGGGGGACTCTTGATTTGGTGGTACGCAATTTCTTTTGGTTGGTTGAGGAAGGGTCCATAGGTGATAGATCAAATTTTACTATAGTGAGAGACTCATAAAAAATACATTCATTTCAGAGATCTAATTCTAGTACATGGACCATTTGGACATGACAACTAGCTTATTTTTGTCGTACTTGTTTTCAGTGTGATTGGGATCACTGCAAGTCAAGTGAGTGGGTGGACACATGGGCTCCACATTATATTACTCCATTGTCTATCATACCCTCTATCAAAAATGATGACATGGAAAGTGCACTTGAGCATAACCATCTATCAGATCTACTTCAGCTAGCACATGTCTTTGCATTGATTGCACCACAGGGGAATGATGATAAATCCCATTATTGGTTAGCACGTTCTGTAAGAGGTAAAAAGAAATTTGCACAACTGATCACAGATGACGATGGATTCACATATCCTACTAGTTCAGTGGTTGTTGTTGGAACATGGTTGCAGACATACATGCTTAGAAGGAATGAAATTCTTGCATTCGTAGACTATAAGAAGCACAAAGTAATTCTCATATATTCACATCTTATTATAGAAACAAATGTAAATTTATTAAAGCATCAAGGAAGACCAAAAGTAAAAGAACTTTTTACTATTGCTAATGCTGATCATGAAGCCCTGTTGGAGACCCTAAAATAGAGAGAGGACCATATTGGAATACTCGACTAGGTATATATACTCCTTATGTTATTTTCTTCATAATGATTTAATGAATTGATGATTATCTTTTTTAATACAATAAGTTACTAATTTTTTTATGTTATTGGAATGTAGGTACATCATGAAGAGTTGGAGGGGGGTGGTATTGGGGAGAATTTCTAAAATTTATGATATATTATAATGTAAAATGTGTACTTTTTTTGTATATGGTTTTTGTATTTTGGTAGGTTCTTTGTAAGGAATTATAAGAGGAAGATATTGAACAAGTTCTTACAAATCATATTTGCATGTGATACAAGGCTATAAGGACAATTTTAAGAGCATTTATAACTATATGAAAGATAATTGCTTGCGGATATCTTATTAAAAATTTGGTTTTTTCCTTATTTGACATAAAGCTGACATTATGATTATTAAAACTATTTATCAAACTAATCAAATAAGAAAAATCTAGAAAGTACAGATGAACAATTAGAATACTTGATTTCTTCCATTTTGCAACCAATCATGGCATTTGAAAGCATAAAGAGTCATAATATTGTATAATGTTTCGAATGACTTTCATATTGAAAATTTGTATGAAGCACATTTGGGATAAGCCATGAAATCCATGAAAGAAGATAGCATGTAGGATAAGCAAATAAAGCCAATAAGCAAGATAGCAAATGCATAATGACATGATATGAAGTTGGATATGAAGGCTATGAGTGAATGAGAAAGTAAAATAGAGAATCTCATGGATAAGATAGCTAATACGTAAGGATAGCACAAAATTGTCAAGATCATAGAGGAAGAGGGAATAGATCTATGATGGAAGAATTACACATGATGCATGTTTACCAGGTTTTCATCATGGTACTTATCCAAAGAGAAACAATAACTGGTTTTCACCATAGAATGAATTTATTTCTCTTTACTTTTTCTACCAAGGTGCCACAAATAATGGTTTTCACCAAGGCACATTTTTTATCTTCTTTTCTATTTTTTAAATTATTTTTTAGAAATAGGTCAACTCTTTTCAAGTTAGATAGTGTTCCTATAGGAAAGATAAGTTATGATAAGCCAAGACCATAGATAAGTATGCTTAATGATGTTGATAGGGTGAAGGAAGTGAGATGATAGTAGGATAAGAGTTCATTCCTTGGAAGGATTGTATGAGTATGGATAGTAGGTAAGTGTAGCTTTGAAAACATTGCATAAGGGTAGGTGACAAAGCGGGGAAGATCAACATTTACACACACCTTGGAGGGTTTAAGAATGATGGAGGAATCATGGAGGAAATAGATCAAGGTTTAGATGTATGAGCTGGTAGGACAATGTTAGAAGAAGATTGAGTGGAATATTTGTAAGCTTTTGAGAAAGATATTTGGAAGAAAATGGAGTGGAAGCCTTTGGAATATTGAATGTCAACTTAGATTTATGTTCAATATTAAAGTATTTCAAGAGAGACTTTGGAATCTGTATAGCTTTAGATTTTCCTTTGGATACTTTATAACACATTTCTTCAATAATGGGTTTAGGAACCCATATTTTCTTTGATTTCACTTTTTGAATAGTGAACCTTTGTGGTATCTTCAATATATTTTCGTTATGTCCATTCACATGTTGATTAGATGAGACATAATGATCTCTATTTTTCAATGTATTATTGTATTTCTTGTGTTGAACATCCAAATTGATTCCAAAAGATTTGGGAATTATGGATGAATAAGGCTGATATGACTAGTTTAGATGGTTGAGTGGACGGTTATTTTCTAGGATGAATGTCTTGTTGATCTTGAGGTACATTAGGAGAGCTAGAAGTAGAAAGTGTAGGAGAAGGTTTGAAGACTTTAGATTAGATGGATAAGGACCAAGGATAGAATTAGGAAATGCAAAGGGATAGTGACTAGGGATTTTAACATCTTTAGTGTGAGTAGCATGACCAAAGTCATCAATAGACTCATGAGTACCTTTTATAGGAGAAAGACCTTTGATATGAGTGTTTGAATCTTGAGCATAGTTTTGAAGTGGATATGGAGAAGTAGAACATGAGGGGACACTTTGATCTTGACATGTTTCTTTATATAGCATAGAAAGATCACTTTTCCCATAAGTTTCAGTAAGCTCAATGGAGGTAGTGGAAATGTTATCCTCATCATATGTAGGAGGTGGGTGACACATAGGATATAGAAAGGTGAAATTTTGGATGAGATGAAAAGGTGTTTGATCTTGATCTTTATTTATATATTTTTCTTTTTGAGATTCATCTTTATATGGAGCACCTTCTAAGGACAAGGGAAAATGTGAGGTGTGCATGATAGAATCTTAAAGCAATAATGCAAGATTAGCTAAAGTGGGCATACTAATCATAGTATTGCATGAATGTTGAGGATCTTTAGTCTTAGTAGCATGGAAAGGTTTGCAAACAATAGAAGATTAGCTTGATTTTCTTTTAGTTGTAGCCCTTGAGGGTACACATGGTCTATATGGAAAGAATTAGGTTCTTTGTTTGGTGCAGGCATTTTGGAAAGCTTTGACACTTTCAGAGGTTCATTAGTGTTATAAGAAGTGAAGGTGTCAAGGAAATCATCACTTGACATAGGTTCATCAGCATGATCTTGTGACACATGAGTCATTAGAGGTATCAACAATCCCATCATAAATGAGATCTTGGATTTTATGTTTCAACACTATGGAATCTTTAGTTTTATGAAATTTTCTTCCATGGAAGTGGCAATAATGATAATTTCTCCACCATGGAGGTTTGATTTTGGGTTCATAAGGTCTAGAGTTGTCTAGTAATGTGATGGATTCATTATCAAGAAGTGTTTGCAAGATGTTATCATGAGAATCTTCCAATGGAGTAAAATTTATCTCAAAAATTTCTCCATGATAATTTTTTTGTTTCTTAAGTGAATAGAATGCATCCATGTCTTCATCACTATCTTGGTCAAAGATAGGTCCATAATGAAATTTTGGCATAAGCTCAAAGGAGGTATCACTTGCTTGTTCTCTAAAGAGGTCTTTAGATCTAGAAGATGAAGATATTTGATGTCTTGGAGTAGAATATGTAGACCTTGAAGAAGATGACCCATGTGTATGTAAAGGTCTTAAGGGAGATTAAATTAAGAGTGCAATATTCTCCTCTAACCTTTTCTCAAGTTTAGAATTGATTTCTATCATGTTCTTAGAGAGATGAAGGTAAGAAAGATTATTTGTCTCTTCTAGCTATTTGTATTGAACATATAGATCTTGAAACTCTTTAGTGGCATGGAGGATATCATGATCAGCTAGATTTGGTTGAGGTTTTGTAGCACAAGGTTTGAATACCATAGTGGTAGATAGATAATAAAGCATGAAGGAGACTAGAGGAAGCTAATAAGGTGACACAAGATAACTTGATGTCCAAACTAGAGAGGTAGAGTGTTCACATGTCAAAGAGAGGTAGAAATGAATAAGTGACTTATCAAACAAATTGTCCAAGAAGGTTACAACACTAGTGACTCAAGTCAAGAGCTACAAAAAAATCCCAAATAGCAATGTAGATAAAGAAAGAGAGATGACAAGTGAACAAATTTAAGTGTAGTTGTTGCTATAAATACATACTTTACTATTTACACTTACTTAAGTTTACTTATGTTAATGCATTATTTAATTATATTGCATTATTTTATTATTTTTATTTATGAGACACTTAGGAGTTTGCACACCTTTTGAGTTGTCATGTTGACAACACAGGAGTATGCAACTCTATTTAAGCACATGGTGTCTACAACACTATTTTGCGTGTCCTACCCTTGTAGACTTATCCTCACATCACCGCACTTACTTCTGTGCTTAATGGAGGATAATCCATATCTAGTGGACATGTGCTTGGTTGTATGACACTTCATTATGCTAACTTCTATGCATTCTAGAAGCTCTCCTGAGGCCTTTATATTCAGGCACTCCTAGTGTACTCTTATGATGGAACAAGTTATTGAATACACTGTTATTTTGATCATGCTCCCTCCATTTTTGGTCTACATTTGTGCTTGTGTTTGAGTTCTTAGTTCTTGGGTGAATTTTTCCCTTAGGTAAATTCTTACATGGTATTAGAGCAACTTGGAGACTTTCTCATCATAAGCCATTCAAGACCTCTTGCTTGCTTCATCACCTTAGCCTGAATCCAGAGAGTTACAAAAATTGGGAGTGTCCAGCTTCAAATTTGACCTCGCCATTGCATCTAGAATATTGAACCAGTGAAAATTGACTATAAGCTTGCCTACCTTGGCCCATAGTCGACCATGAGGCAAAATTTTTTTGCAAATCGAAACTCGAAAGCCCGATTTGCAGTATGTGTATGATAATTTTTCACAAATTTATTTGATTAATTTTGAATTTGTAATTTTTAATTTCTCTACACTTTAATTTTCATCAACATTTCACAAAAAAATTTTGCCCTTCGAGCACACATAAGAGAAAATTGTTTTGACAATCCTGGGTAGTGACACCCCGGATCTGCCATTTGGAAATATATTTTATATTTCGCAGAGAATATTCATTGCACAGAGGTTGTACACCTTGACACACCTGGCTTGCAAAATCTAGCAAATGCCCGACCTGCCTGGCTACACACATATTCTGGTCGGTAAATAACACATCCAGCGAAGGCTAATTAAACAACCACCATCGAGCGTCTTGTTTGTTTTGGTTCTACGGTCTCTGCTTTAAACATAGCACAAAGTCCTATCCCATAATAGATGTGGGATATTCCCACATCATCGACATCCTTTCTTGGTAGGGTTTCGCATTCCAGTGGACACTGTATATTCTTTGGCGCAAGTTTTATGATATCTGACAAAACTGTGGGTATTAAGTCTTTCTCGACGATTGCATCCCTCCGCAGAGCGTCCTAGTTTTTGATGAGGTTTTTTTTACATCTCTGACATCGTGTATAGATATCCAGTGACCTTCATCCAGTCCCAATTTTGGAAAATTCAACAGTCAGAAGTAGATTTGGCATTTACAGTTGCCTTTTTGGCAAGCGCTTTGCATACTTCGGCATAGCTTCCCAACCTCCGATGGCATCTAAAACTCTGGCATCATTTTTTGAAGTAATTTTGGTAGTTCTATTTTGAAAAATCCCACCCACACTAACTGTTCAATGTTTTCCACTGACGTCCTCTGCAAACTCTCACCCATGCATAGGACTTTGATCCATCGCACTTGCTCCATGCAGACCAGTTCTTGTCTGCTAAGTGTCACACCTAACACGTAGACACCTACGTCAGCTACCTAGTTAGTAGACTGGTACTACCACCTCACCAAGTGTAAATCTGATACATTTTCCATGTTAGCATCATTCGTATGTTCCATACAGTACAACCATCTCAGTCAATAGACATGTCATCCTGCCACGTCACTAGGAGCCTTTCTTTTTGCTGACATCATCTTTTGCCTGTCTTAAATTTGACGACTGTCTAGATGTCATTCTTAAGCATTTTAGAACTACTTTGATAGTTGTTTGACAGTCAAATTTAGCTTCTCAATTTCTTCTCTAGACCCCTCTCCAGATTGCTTTTCAGTTTGGCAGCATGACTTTGCGAGCTCATAACTTGGACATCCGGACTCTGATTTAGGTGCAATTTTTTTTGAAATCAGGTAAAATTTCCTAAATTTGTTTTTTTCTAGTTTTGGTGCACAAATTTTGTAGAATTTTCATTTTTTGGCAACTGTACCTGCATAATCTTGCCTTTTGCAACTTCAGAGGCTCCATACGGGCACATCTAGTCACCTTTTCAAGTTCCATTTTTTTTGAAAGTGTGTATTCTTTTGTCTACTTTCTAGATCTAAAGTTAGATTCTAAGGTTGTGTGGACCAATTTCTCACTTTCAGAATTAGGTCTTCTTTGGCATTGTAAAGCTTTCATTATTTTTCAGAATTGTTGTAAAACTAAGCTACAGTGCTTAAGTGATAGATTTAAGCCTCATATGGTAGTTGTAAAAGAAAAATTAGAAAGTCCACTTTGTACATTTTGACAAGTGGCCCATTGTAAATGCACTACTTATAAAGTGCCAACAACATCTCTTTTGGGGGGGTCTTTTGATTGAGTGAAAAAGGGGAGGTGTGTACTATATTTGTTGTGTCTCTCTATTGTGCTCTTTCATTTTTACATCATGGGTTTCAAATGTCCTCCTTTAACTTCATGCAACTATTCTACATGGAAAGATATTGCATGGAGTAGATTAATGGAAAAAAGATATAGTTTGTATGTTAATGGTACAATTACCCAACCTACTGATGCTAAAGAACTCATTGATTGGACAAATCTAGACTGACAAGCTTTAGGTGTAATTAGAAGTTGTGTACATAGAAATCTTCTCTTCTACATTAAAAATTTTTCAAACTCTAAAGAAGCTTGGGACAAACTTGAATAGTTGTATGGTAAAGTGGATGAAGAAAAGGGATTTTAGATTAAGGATGATCTACTTCTCTTAGATCCTAAACATTATGACACAATTCAAGATTATATCATTAAAGTCAATGAGTATATGACACTTCTTGAAAATTGTGGAAATCCCATAAAGGATGATAGGTTGATTCATCACATCCTGAAGAAGCTACCTTCTAAGTATGCCAACTTTGTTTCAAGTTTTAATACTCACAAGTTAACCATGGGATCTGCTTACTAGAAGCCTTCCTTTGATGAATTTGTAGATGTGTTGATTGTTGAACAATCTCACATGGTGGATTTTGGACTTCTCAAGTCATCTAAGACCAAAGCCTTAGTGGCTAGTGATAATCAAAAATCTAGTCAAGGGGGAAAAAGAAACAACAAGAAGAAGCAGTGGAAGCAGAAAACACAATCTGAGACATAGCATGACTCCTCTCAACAAGGTAGTTCTTCTTCAAACAAGAAGGGAAGTAATGAAAAGAAGGACAAACTCTTTTGTGCATATTGCGAAAATCCAAATAATGATGAGCATCATTGCAAGACAAAAAGAAATGATGAGTTAAAAAATCTACTCAACAAGAAAAAGATTCAAGTGCCAAGTACTTCCAAGGATTCTACTCCTAACTCTTCAAAGGGTAAAGGTCAAGCACTTATGGCCAACACAAGTTCTTCTTTAGAATGGATACTTGACTCATGTGCCTCTTACCACATGGGTTCTTCAAGGGAAGACTTTTCTTCATTGAAGTAGTCAAAGGTACCACGCATCTTCATGGGAAATGATGCTAAGATGGAAGTTGAAGGAAAAGGGGATGTTGAAATGGAAGATGGGGAATTCAAAGATGTTCCCTATGTTCCAAATCTAAGCTCCAATCTCCTATCAGTTTACCAAATCACTCACCTTGGAGATGGTCATAAGGTTGAGTTCCTTCATGATTTAGTGATGGTGCAAAGTCTCAAAGATGATTCATTGGTAGTAGTTGGGAAAGTCAATGATGACAAGAGGCTTTATTCCTTTTCCCATTTTGTGCCTAAGAGTTCTTCTCAAGCCTTGTTAACTCACTCCGGTTCAAACAACACTTTATGGCATGAGTGGTTTGGTCACCTTGACTTTCACTCTCTTCAGCAACTTTGCTCAAAACACATGGTCAAAGGTCTACCTAACATTTGCTTTTCTAAGGGGGAGTGTTCATCTTGTTTAGTGGATATGAATCTCAAGGAGAAGTATGATAAAGAGAAGTTTTCTCAAGCTCCAGTTGTTCTTTAGCTATTTCACATGGTATTAGTAGGACCCTTTACAATGACTTTAGTTAGCCAAGGCTACTACATACTCGCATTTGTTGATGACTTTTCAAGATTCACTTGGTTCTTCTTCCTTCATCACAAGAATGAAGTGGTTCAAAACCTTGAAGACTTTAAGACTCATGTTAAACACAAGTCAAGGAAAGCCATCAAAGTATTAAGAGTGGACAATGAGAATAGATATGTTGACAGAAGACTTAAGAACTTTTGTAGAATTGAGGGTATTAATCTTCAGAACTCACCAGCATTCAGTCTACACAAGACAGATGTTGCAGCTATGAGGATTAGGACTCTCAAGACCATGGCAAGTTGCATGATAAACGCCAAGTCTCTTGATCCTACACTTGAAGTTGAAGCCATTAGCAATCCTACTCACATACTTAACATGTCTCCTCATCTGGCCTTAGATGGAAAGACTCCTTTTGAGGCATGGTGGGGTAGAAAACTAGTTGTGAGTCACCTTAGAGTCTTTGGTTGTCCAGTATGGGCTAACCTTTCTTCCAAGAGTTGCAAGGCACCGACACCTAGGCCATGTACCTTTATCAGTTATGAAGACAATGCAAAGGCTTACAGACTTATGGATCCAAAGACTCGTGAGATTTTTGTGGAGAAGGATGTTCACTTTTAGGAAAATTCTCCTAGCTTGTCCTCTAATCCTCTCTACACATCTTACACAGTGGAAACTAATAGTGACACTAGTGATAGTGCTTCAACAGCTTCAGACACATGGGGTTCTATCGACAGTTGCAGTGAGAGGTCACATCAGTCCAGTCCACATGCTTACATTGCCATAGTGAAAGGTCCATCACAACATGGTACATCTCATCTTCTAGCTCTAGCTTCATTTGACTTGGGAGATAGACTTGAGGACATACATCTTCTCATTAATGATGATTCTTCTACAATTGTTGCGAGGGCTCACTCTGACCTTCAAGTCCATTCTCTACATGATCAATCTGCATAGGTTAGCGTGATTGTGAATCCTTATGAACAACAATTAGTGGAGGTCTCTTTGTCAGTAGAGGAGATAGATGGTTCAGTGGAATAGGTTCAACAAACATCCTTGACAGATCTGCATTCATTCTTTTCAGCATAGTTGGAAGGGGTGAATTTCAGTATCAGTACAGGGATACTTGAGCAAGTTTCAGAGCCACCATACATCTTTAGGACAGTACCTTGGGTATTGTTTCTTTCTAAGGGGAGGAACACTATTTTTTATTCTTGGACCAGCTTCTTCATCAGAGCAGCTTTCACTTGTTGGCATTCTTCCTTTCAAGGGGGAGCCTATTCTATCTCTCTTCCTTCTCTTATTCTCTTTTGTATATACTGGATGTATGCCGTCATGGGCGGGTCTTGATTACTCCATCCATCGATGCATCCTCTTTCATCTCTCTTTTTGGGGAGGGTTTTTCCCATGAGGTTTTCCCTCTTTCCTCGCTTTATGGAAGATTTGATCTTCATTATGTACTTGGGTACCTAACATGGCCTAGTAGCGGAGACCCATTATGCATCTTCATCCTAGTTCATAAGCTTAAGGGCATTCCCCCAAGTTGCAATTAAGGGGGGGTGTTGGTGTAAATACATACTTTACTATTTACACTTAATTAAGTTTACTTAGGTTAATGCATTATTTAATTATATTGCATTATTTTATTATTTTTATTTATGAGACACTTGGGAGTTTTCACACCTTTTGAGTTGTCATTTTGACAACAAAAGAGTATGCAACTCTATTTAAGCACATGGTGTCTACAACACTGTTTTGCATGTCCCACCCTTGTCGACTTATCCTCACATCACCGCACTTACTTCCATGCTTAATTGAGGATAATCCATATATGGTGGACATGTTCTCCGTTGTATGACACTTCATGATGCTAACTTCTATACATTCTAGAAGCTCTCCTGAGGCCTTTATATTTAGGCACCCCTAATGTACTCTTATGATGGAACAAGTTATTGAATACATTGTTATTCTAACCATACTCTCTCCATTTTTGGTCTAAAATTGTGCTTGTGTTTGAGTTCTTAGTTCTTGGATGAATTTTTCTCTTAGGCAAATTCTTATAGTAATCAATAGATCAAGGAAACCATTTAGTGAAAGAAATTCTTAGTATGCATATCATAGACCATGAAGTTAGAAAATACCAAAAGCTCTAAGACCAAAGAGCCATTTTAAGCATGTTCAAGCACTAGAGACATAGAAAATCAAAGTCAATTTATGAAACTCCCCTTAGAAAAAAATGCAAACAAATATTTACACTTGATGTTTTGACTTTGTTGAAAAAGTTTGACAATAATTGATAATATTTCAAGCTTGATGTTCAAAATAAATTTTTTTTCCAAGAAATATAGTGACACATGGAGTAGTCTCAAACAATCAAGTAAGGCACAAAGCATACTTTCATGATACAAGTCAAAGGGGTCAAACTTTCTTGACAACTTTTCAAAATCTAACTCCTAATAACTACAAGTTAGTACCATTAGCTCAGAGTGGGTGGGTGAACCCTAGTGACACCCTTGCTCCAACCACAGAGACCCTCTATCATCCGTTGCCACCCCATACTAAGGAGTCCCCAAGGTTCTCTAAGTGCGTTTTGAGGTCAATCTTCTAAGGGTCATAACTTGAAGCTCATGAGGGCTATTGATAAACTATCAAATGCTATAGGATGCTGATGTTGAGGCCTAAAACAACCTATCTCATTTTTGAGTGATCAAATTCTATTTGGATTCGACACAATGATCTCGTTCGATGCCAAAACTTGTAGTGTGCCTCAGTTCATAGGTGCACCACAATGTAACTCTGAAACCATTGATCTTAGCATCGAATCGTCAGCACCATTAGCTCTGAATGGGTAGGTGAACCCTAGTCGCACCCTTGTTCTAGCCACGGATACCATCCATCATTTGCGACCACCCCATACCGAGGAGTCTCCAAGGTTCTCTAATTGCATTTTGAGGTCAATCTTTCGAGGGTCATAACTGGAAGCTCGTGAGGCTATCAATGAAATTTCAAATGCTACAAGATGATGATACTAAGGCCTAAAATAACCTATCTCATTTTTGAGAGATCACATTCTGTTTGGATTCAACATAGTGATCTCGCTCGATGCCAAAACTCACAATGTGCCTCGGTTCATAAGTGCACCACAGCGTAACTTTGAAACTACTGATCTTGGCATCGAATCGTTAGTGCCATTAGCTCCGAATGGTCGGGTGAACCATAGTCACACCCTTTTTTTGGCCATGGAGACCATCCATCATTTACGGCCACCCCGTACCGAGGAATCTCCAAGGTGCTCTAAGTACATTTCGAGGTTGATCTTTCGAGGGTCATAACTCAAATCTCATGAGGGCTATCAATGAACTGTCAAATGCTATAGGAAAGTGTATGGTAAAGGGAAATAAATCCCTTCCTTAATACAGAGAAATAAAATATTAAAGAATATTACCAGATTCTAGACTGCTATCCAATAAAAATAAAAATAATAATAGCATATAGAGACTAATGAGTGTCCTAGACTAATATATTTCCTAAGTGACAAAATGGTACATATTACAATCTTGTGACCTCTAAGTCACATCCAACACTAAAATAATAAATTATTAATTAAATAAACAAAGGCATATTAGTGTGCATGTTAGAGAATATGACAACTTTAAATATTTAACTCAAAAATAAAATAAAATCCAAGATTGATCTTGACCACCCTTCTAGAGTAGCCCCCAAAATTTCCTAAGCCATCATAATGCAAAAAAATTTCTCCACTCCCCAAGGCGTATTGTTGAATCTGACATTCATTCTGACATGTCATGTCAAAACTTTTATCCTTGAGCTTGCCTCCTTGAAAAGGGGTTTCATTCCCATTAATATACTTTGGTGCATAGGACAAAGGGTTTATGTCACATCCTTGTCTTAAGCACTAGTCCTCCCCTCCTTGCAGTATTGGTCACATGTTCCCAAGCATAGGTAGTCAACTTGAAATTAAGGGGGAGTGGGATAGAAATCCCAAGGGATTTGTACTTAGGAGAATGTCAAGTTGACATTTAATATGACTTGTTCACATTAGGATTGTTGATTGGAGGGATGGGAAAAAGATGTCCTAAGGCTTGGATTAGTCAAAATTTTGCACATGACCCACGTGGGACCTTATCGGGACAACGTGTAGGAAGAAATGTGGCCTAGGTAAGAGTTAGGGAATGATGAGGATTTAAGATAGATAGGAGATTCACCCTTTAGATTTGCTTTTATTTTTATCAGATAATTATTTAATCATTTCAAGTCTTGAATAGAGGATAATGACACTTAGTGTATTTGAGATTAGTTTAAGGGTAATGTTTTTGATAAGGTAAACAAGTTTAAGGGTAATGTTTATATTCTTACAGTAAATAATTAATTATTAATTATTTATTCTATTACTTAAGCTTACTTAGGTTAAAGCATTTATTTAATATTTTTTATTTAATGCATGTAGTGGTTAGTTGTTGACAACATGGGAGTTTGTTCCCTTCTAGCATGTTCCACCTTTTGTGGATATGTGTTGAGTTGTCATCCTTATCTTCTACCACCTTCGAGCTTGTTCTACAAGCTTCCTTGAGGTCTTTATAAGCAACCTCTCTCTCATTGTATTTTCATAAAGCATTGTGCATATTGTAAATACATTTTCTTCTTGTGTTTGCACATATTGTCTCTCATGTCCATTTAGGGTTTTTCCCTTGCTCCACGCTCTTCCTTCCTTGGCTTCTCTTTGATAGGTTCTCGCATGCAGGTGATCTTGGGCATCTTTGGAGTTGGCTTTCCTCAACTCTAACATGGTATCAGAGCCTTCTTCCTGCAGCTTCATTGAAGATTTTTGAACCCGTGATTTGAAGTCACAAACCCTAGTTTGTTTGTGCATTTTTTCTTCAAATCAGGGGATCAGTAAATTTTTGGAGCACTTTGGGCCCAAACAGACATCACCGTTGGATCCTTAAGGCTGTTTGCATTTAGGATTCATATAAAACATTTTGTTTTTGGAGACAGAGCTCCGAGAGGCAAAAATTTTTTGTTGTAGGCCATTTCTGTATGGATTTCTGAGCGAAATTTTTTTTAAAAATAATAAAAGGGCGCTGTTGCTGCTGCACCACTATGGTCCCGCTAGCAGCAGCTGCACCACCGCTGCAGAGCTGCCACCAGCCGCAGCAGCTACGTGGCACCTCCCTTTGAGCCCGCGGACTCCGCCTCCAGCTCAGCCCTCCTCTACCATCTGCTCCACCTCTGTCGATCTCCTCCACCACGTAGTCTCTACTCGACAGGTGTCAGTAGTGCCTAAGTCAATGCATAGTCCATGTTTCTGCATAGTCAGCACTTGCCACTACCTGACACATGGTAGGGCTGCCACATGGTGCTTTGCCACGTGGCCCCTGCCACCTCAGCTTTTCACCACGTGGTGTCCACGTGGCAGTGCCATGTCTCTATCATGTGGCTTATTTTTTTGCGTGATAGCTGACATGGCTATCAATTTTAATGCAACAAAATGTTGACATCAGCATGATGTCATCAGCCTTGCTTACACATCTCCAAGGTCACTTTTGGACCTACTTGTGGTTTTTTGGCCATAACTTGAGCATATGGACGTATTTTTTCAATCCAAAAGAAGCGCCAAAAAGTTGATTCTAAGACAGAGACATTGTTGTAGGTATTTTTGGGATTTGATTCTTTTTTATTGCTCTTTTATTTAGTTGAAGTTCAAAGTCTTATTTTTTACTCTAGCAAGCATATCTTTTGCGTCCCATGCCTATTTTTTGAAAACTTTATATTTTTGGAAAGCTGATTCTGTCACCTTTTTGGAAATGTGGTCCTTTTCTTGAATTTTTGGCCCCTACTCTTTCTAACATAGTTTTGGCATTTTTACTATGTGGTTGATATTTTGAGTGTTTTAGGCTTTAGGATTGTTTACCTGGCATGGTTTCTCTTGCTTTTAGCTGTACTTTGTTTTTTTGCAGCTCGGTTTCCATTTTAATCATTGTAGCTATCATTTTGAAGCATTTTTATGTATCACACTAAGATAAAGTGCCACTTTTGCATTTCGAGGGTCGTGAACGTTGTTTTGAGTCAGTTGTACATGCACTATTTTCATAAAGCACCATGGGGGGGATAGTTGTTTGCTATTTTAGGCATTCTTCCTTTATTAAGTGAATGTCCCTTCCAAGACATTAGCCCCATGTAGAGTCAGTGTGACCCTATCTTTATGGGTGTTTTGTACCTCTTTTCCTCTCTCATCGTTCTTGGTTCATCTGTAGGAGACTTTGGCCCACCTTCTCAGTTTCCTGTCATCACACCCCATCTACATTAAGGGGGGGTTACGATGTTGTTCTAATGCATCCATGGTTCAATGGTTTGACAGTGTGAACTATGTATTCAATGGTTGATCCTATATACAAGGCGATTGCAGTGGCTGGCTACCTATGCATGTTGGTGAGATGGATCATCTACCATATAGACATGCTTGGTTAGTGCCTTCTTCTTCCATTGAGGTTCTTCAGATCAGTATTTTGGCAGATTTGCAGCCTTTTCATGCTTCATTGATGTTTCTTCATGATCACTCCTTGTTCCTGTTTTAGGGGACATTTCCCTAGTTGGAGGCTTCTTCAGTTCTTCACTACGTTACCTCTTTTTGGGGAAGGGTTTTTCCCATGTGGTTTTCTCTCTTTCCCCATTTTACAGAGGTTGCATTTTCTTGCATTGTACTTGGGTACCTAACATGGCCTCATTGCTGGGACCCATTCTGCATTTCATCTTAGTTTTGTGAGCTTAAGGCATTTTCCTAAGTTTCACTTAGGGGGGGGTGTTAGAGTAAATAATTAATTTATTAATTATTTATTCTATTACTTAAGCTTACTTAGGTTAATGCATTTATTTAATATTTTTTATTTAATGCATGTAGTGGTTAGTTGTTGACAACACGGGAGTTTGTTCCGTTCTAGCATGTTCCACCTTTTGTGGATATGTGTTGAGTTGTCATGCTTATCTTCTACCACCTTCCACCTTGTTCTATAAGCTTCCTTGAGGTCTTTATAAGTGACCTCTCTCTCATTGTATTTTCATAAGGCATTGTGCATATTGTAAATACATTTTCTTCTTGTGTTTTTACATATTGTCTCTCATGTTCGTTTAAGGTTTTTCCCTTGCTCCATGCTCTTCCTTCCTTGGTTTCTCTTTGATAAGTCCTCACATGCAGGTGATCTTGGGCATCTTCGAAGTTGGCTTTCCTTAACTCCAACATATATTAAGGGGGTCATTTAGAAACATGTAAAAATTAAACCATATGGTAATGAAAAAGCTCAATATAAGAAAATAAATTAAATGAAATAAATAAGTTTACAAGAATGCATACATAATTGAACATGATGTTAAGTACGAAGGGTTTAATTAAATTAGTGTTAAGGCTGTAAATTAGGATAGTTGGATGTAGATATAATAGGGTTAATATGAAGTAAGTTGTCAGGATGATGGGATTGGAGATTCAAGGATAAGGATGGATGGTGGATTAAAATAATAACTCAAATCTAGTTTTATCTAGTCAATAAAGCATATTGATAGATAAGAGTTACTAGATAGAATTGAATGCATGACAAACCTGTGTAGATGTTGGATTTAATGTCAAATGAATTTTATATTTGGCTTGAGGGAATGTTAGTTAGATAATGAATGTTGTGAATTCAATTGAAGATATTAGTAGAATATCAAAGTCGATAGAATATATATACCAATTTGAAAATGTAGTGTAGGAATAAAGCATTAGTTAGCTAGTATGTAATAAGGGTCAATAGGCATGTCATTAGAGGTAGCTCATTAGCTCATGTACCCTATGTATAATTAATGATAATATGATTCATGTACACCACATTTTACTATGTTAGTTTCATGAAATGATGAATACATATATGTCAGAATGACAAGGTATGTTATATACAAACCTTATTTATATGCTTGCACCTAACCCTTGCATAAATAATTCATCTAAAAAATTTAAATTGACACACTCAATACAATGGTGTAGTAGGATGTGTTTAAATAATGATCATGAATTATTATTGAGTTAAGTACTTTGAATTGGCCCTTAGACTTACTAAGAGTTCCTCATTTTATGTGCTTACTAATTTGTACTATGAAACTACTTTGAATCTTAACATGCTTTGATAATAATAATATTGATAGTGAGAAAGTGAGCTTATGATGAATAATTAGATGTAATAATGTAAAAAGTAAATGTAATAGTATAGTAATTATAGTAATTAAAATAGTAAATGTAAAAGCATGGCAATGTAGCTAGATTAGTTAGTAGTTGATGAGCTAGATAGTTAGTAATTGTCTTTTGTTAGAATGAGTTTAATTTATGTATTGAAATAGTAATTTTTGTGTTTAGGAAACTATAGTGAGTGCTAGTTTGTTGAGGAAGCAATATTTATAGAATGAATAAGGATGACTAAATAGAGTAAAGAGGGAGAAAATGACTCAGTATTGGTCCAATCTTCGAGAGGACCTATAACTAGTAAGATATGGATGCAAGCACATGATACACATTTGGCACATAAAAAAAATTGTTTATTCCATAAGTTATGTATAGTATGTGTTGAATGATGGATACTATCAATACAAGTGGCCCCTTCTCCACCATATAGACTTCAAAGCTACCTTTGGGGCATATCTTTTCTAATTTCCAATGGTTAGATCCGATATAGTGTGGTAGATAAGTGCACATTTTCTTATTTGACTAAGGGTGCTTATGTGATGAGTACTAAATCTAAATTCTCTATATGGGTGATCACAAGAAGTTGGGTTGCAATTTTGTGGAAGTCAGATTTGCAAAATTGTACTTCTCAGAAACGGGTACCCGATTTTTTAAAAATCGGGTACTCATTTCTAAAATTACGCTTTGGGCACCTAAGCCAAATTTTAAAAATTGGGTACCCGATATTTAAAATGGATCGGGTGCCCGAGCCGCTTAACTATTGAGCACCTGCCTTTTTAAGAATCGAGTACCCGATTTGTAAAACTTTTATATAGCACTTTTTTGGTGTTTTAGAGGTCATTTTCATGACCTCAAAAATGGGAGCCCAATTAGAGACACATACGGGAGCCCGTTTCTTAGCCCTACCAACTACCCCCTTGTTGCTAGTTTTTGATACACAGGTATTTTAATATGTTTTATGTTATTTTACTTTATTTTTTTCAATTTTCAATTTAATATATATGTTAATTTATTATTTTTTCACTTTTCATATGTACGTAAAATTGTAAATTTACATTGTTAATGAACTTAAATGTTTAAATTTTTGTATTTGTTAATTAAAATATAGTTTCGTAAATGTTTATTTAAAAAATTATTATTTTAGATGTTTTGAAATGTATTTAATTTATGTATTTATTACAATGTTGAATGATTAGATTAGATGTAAATTTATTGTTTAAACATGTCATTTTACAAATAAATATAACCTCGACCTTGTTTAACTATAACCTTGACCTAAAACCATATAACCTTGACCTTGTTTTAACTATTTATCCTTGACCTAAAACCATATAACCTCGAACTTGTTTTAACTATAACCTCAACCTAAATTTATTGTTTAAACTATAATCTCGACCTAACCATATAAATAAAACCCTAAACATATTATAAAATACTTAATCACGTAAAAGCCGGCCAAGGGATCCAAACAAAAAACTTATAGTATTTAAAATGATTTTACTTAAATTTTATTGTACTTTGTTTCATGGATTGAAAATGGATGATGTAAATTATTTTATAAATGTATATTATTTTAGCCTTTCATACCTTGTGACATGTATAGTGGATGATTGTGCATTACGAATTAATTTGCCAAGTGGCATTCAGAACAAATGTATATAAATTATTTAAATGGATTGAACTGAAGTAGTTAATATGAACTTTCATGTGGACACGTTATTTATTCTACTTTTAGTAGTTTATAATTATTTAAAAATGAAATGTAAATGTGCTCATTAAGGAATGCAATCTCTTATGGTTTTTATAAATGTAAATTATTGTGTGTATGTTATTACTTGCTTGGTAAAACTTTTGATTAGTTCTTTGGATCCCTTGGCTGGGCGTCATTTAGGATTAGTTCTATAATGTCAATTTGTATTGAATTTAACTCTAATCATAACCCTTACTATCATCTTAACCTAAGTAATCTTAATTTGCTAAAGCCTACACCAGGTAATATATAAATAATTAAATAACTTTCCTATCTTACCTTGAGTACTAATTTTATAAATGTCAAACCCTAAGATTGGAAGGTAACCCTGGCCCTTAACTAATTAATATTATACTTATAAACCAAATTGAATTAAACCATGATCGTAAACCTAATTATATATCCCAACTTAAGAGTAGAAACCTTGAATTTAACCTTAAAAATCCTTTCCCCAACCATTAACCAAATTGAACCATTACCCTAGAAGATTGAAACAAGTTAAATGTTGACCTTAAGACTAAACCAAATCACCCTAAGATAGAACTCAATAATATATTGAACACTTTAAAACAAAATTCAAACCTAAATTTTTTGAATTAATGTTGGTTTTTAATCTAAAAGCTCTAACTATAATTCTATATCTAAAACCAAATTTAGCACTTTAAAACTTAATTCAATTTATTAACTCTTGTCCTAATTGAAACCTAAGCATGTAAACCTAATCAAACAGTACAAACCAAATTGAACCCTAATCCTAAAACTAATTAAACATTGATATCAAGGTCTAAAAATGATACATCATAAAAAAATTAGAAGAGACTTGAACAAATCAGGCATCTAATTAAGTAACCCTCCCTGACCATCAAGAGGTGGAGGTGTCCACATTAGTGCGATTACGAGCCCAGACTTGACCCTTAGATGGGTAGCCTAAATGTTTGTTACCTTTGCAGAATGGAAGGCCACATAAAAAAATATTGCCTTATTCTATAAAAAGAAATACCCACCCCCTAGTGATATATTAGTAAGATCTTTTTCCTAATTTTACTATCAATTTTTTTGGTTAGAAGACTATGATAGTTCAAAATGATTTAGAAGATAGGGATAAAATGAGAACCATCATTCCTAGAATGAAGATGCATTATTCCAAGTGATAAACCCATTTCTATCATAAATCAACTCCATCCAAAAAATTAGTAATCAGAAATCCCTATGTCAAGTAATCAATGGAGGGCTCACAAAATTGATCAAGTGATCAACAGAGGGCTCATAAAATCCCTAGGTCAGGTAATCAATTGATCCCCAAGGGGGGATAAGAATCTCATTAAAAATTAGAGACAGGACACTCCTAAATGCGTATCATACAAAATAATTATTGCCAAGGTCTTAGCCTCTAGACTAGAAGATATCCTACCCAAGATAATTAACCCTACACAAAAGTGTTTTGTTAAGGATATTTATGCATATTGGAGAACTTGATAACCTATTGGAAGACTTTGGATTGAGAAACATTTCTAGGATAGAATGTAGGCATGCTCAAGTAATTGATTATGAAAAT
Source organism: Cupressus sempervirens (assembly GCA_028749045.1). Lineage (NCBI taxonomy): Eukaryota > Viridiplantae > Streptophyta > Pinopsida > Cupressales > Cupressaceae > Cupressus > Cupressus sempervirens. The sequence goes on along the minus strand of CM053786.1, from coordinate 670,715,885 downwards.
TTCTACAAAAGGGTGGAATGGAGTTTCACTATGATGATGTTGCAAGCCCTCTATCCAATATTAAATGTCAAATGGTGTCCTCTCTTATGATTGGTTTCAAGGCTTTAGTAAAGAAATTAATGGGGTTAGATCATAATTTTTAGGACTCTCTAGATCAATTATGAAAGGGTGTCCTCTTGCATCCTCTTTATTTTTTATTGTTGAACATTGACTCATTACATTATCTCCTTAGAGATAACCAGTTGTCTCTAAAAGTTAGAGGATCTACTCTCCAAATAATTAATAAGTATCTAATGTACATAGTTTGTTGATAATATATTTTTATTCTTTTTAAGCTAGAAGAGTGCAACATGAGTCATTTAATGATCAAATTGGACCTCTTTTCTTTGTATCTGGTAGTAAGATTTATGTCTCTACATCTATCTTATTGGGGCTAAATATTGAGTCCCCTACCTTGTGTAGTAAATATGGTATTAGATGGAGATTTCATAATTAAGTGGTTAGGTACCTAGGGATTCCATCTGTAGTAAACCCTAACATATAACTGAAATGTGTCTTTATATCAACAAGAAAATCTTTGGAAAACTCAACAACTGGAACTCTAATTATCTCACTTTGGTTGGTAGAATTCAAGTATGTTAAAAGATTCTCTCCTTGAATATTGGGTGTAAGTTTGTCTTCTTCATGCTCATTTTATTTAAATCAATTTGGTCTTGCATATAAATCTATTAGGACCATTTTGTGGATAGCCAAGGGATCACTTCGGCAATAAAATGGATAGCAAAAGCTTCATAAGGTAATGAATTATGGATTATGATTACAATTAGGATTATTATACATGGTTAGGGATAGGGTTCACATGTAAATTAGTTCATTACTTAACATGATCTACACTTATAGCTTGCAAGAAGGTTTTCAACTTGGTGCCATACTCTATATTTGAGATCTTCTGCAATTGCTTTTGTAAGAGATGTTTATCTCAATACCTATATATGTACATAATATGATGGTGCTTCCCCATACATATATACTCAATATACTTTACACATTATATGCAACTTCTTATATTTTCACCTTTACATCTTTTCCCCCTTTCTAATGTAAATGCCAAACGTGAATTTTACATGGTTATTCCAAAATGTGACAAGAAGTCAGAACATACCTTTAGAATTAGTGCCATTGTTTTGTCCCAGTTTTCTTGTAACATCTTGTTTGTGTACAATGTAATCTAAACTTCTGCTAATAATTCTATCATCTGATCAACAATGGAGAAATTGTTAGCATGTGCTCTATGACATGAGTGTTTTCAACACCTTTCTAGAGAATATTTTTTATTAGCCAACTACTTTTTGTAGAACTTCATATGACTAGGTTTACAACAATAATGCATGAGTTAAGTTTTATATTTTGATTCTTTGAAGAATCATGAAGTTTTTCATATCCTTTCTATATAGTAGAATTGTCCCCTCATTCCCAAAAGCCCCAAAATTCCCCTCATCCCTAGGTGACTTAGTTAATGGGGATGCCTATTTTAAGTGTCGAGATTTTTACTTGAGCATTTTTGACACCTTTCCAAGAACAATTTTTGATCAGCCAACTACTTTTTGTAGAATTTCATATGACCTACTTTACAACAATAATGTCATGTGACAGATTTTAGATTCTTTGAATAATTGTGAAGTTTGTTCTATCCTTTCTATATATAGCATAATTGTCTTTGCCTTTGTCCTTGGTATTTAATGTTTTTTCATGTTGGATGTGTCATTGTTGATAGAAAACTACTTATGTTAAAAAGTGGATAATAGTTAGGATTCAAACTACAATCATAAATATTTTTAAATCAATTCATAATTCTATCTCTAAGCTTTCATTAGATAATTTTAACCTTAACTCTTGTCTTAGGACCATAATAAATATCCGATATAGGTAAATATAATTGTAACTAAAACCATAATCCTAGGTAAGTTCCCTAACATTAAAGGATTGCAATCATTATAATAATCTTAAGCTTAGCCATCATGAAAACTATTAACATAACAAAATTTTAAACCATAACCTTGTCATAATCTTAACTGTGTTTCATCCCGAGACATGAACATGTATAATCCATAATGAGTTCATACTTAAAAATTTAGTATTTAATGTTTAATTTGACTTAAGTGTTTAACTTTATTTATAATTTAATTGATATAATTTTAATAAAGATATGCACATTTATATAGATCTAGTTGATAAATTTTAGATTTAAATTTTATTAAATAGTAATTTTTTCATACATGTATTATGTTTTATGTTGTTTAAATATATATGCAGATTATATTTGATGGACCCACCGCCACCCTCTCCCCCTCCCATACCCCCACCTCCACCACCTCCATCTCCACCTCCATCTCCACCTTCACCTCCACCTCCACCCCCACCCACAACTCCACCACCCACCGCGGATGAGCTCCGCGAGACCATGAGGCGTAACCTCAATGACCTCATGAGTGATATAGAGGCTATCCGACATGAGAGGCACCCCCCAACACCCCCCCCCCCCCGCCCCCCACCTACTACATCTTGTAGATAGCATGCAAAGCATGGTTGACTCCATTCATCATTTTGATTTAGACATCGATTCATTTAGATCATGGAGGGAAAGCATGTGTGCCTTCTACTGTGATGGCTTATCATATAGAGAGGTTTATAACCTACATATAGGTAAAGGAAATTTTCAACATTATTTTGTAAACCCTAAGATGGGTGAACCAATTAGTGAGAAGAAGCCTCGCATTTCCATTAGGTGGTGTACACATCCGCGCATAGCAGCACATTTTTGGGAGTGGTGGTGGGTGGTATTTGACCATCCACCACAAGCTAATCATTAGGTGCCCATGTACTTCTGTAGGAATTTATAGGCTAAGTTTGAGTTGGGTTTGAAACCCAACTATTTTGATATGAAACCATTTCAGGGGGTTGGTAGAGGGATGCCTCAGGATAGGCCTGGGGCAAAGCTGAGTGACAGAATGAGAAATCATAGGCGAGCTAAGCCCCTTGTACCTCTTCCTACGCCTATTGTGCTTGCTCCTCACCATCATCATGAGATTTCATCTGCTTTTACCCATTTGAGTTCCCTTTCAAGAAATTTAGTACAGTAGTGGATGAAGGCAATACATGCTCCTCCACTTGGACATGTTTGTACTAGCTGTGGAGGCATATGCATAGGCCCCCAGAGCGATCCTGGTGCTGCACATGATGGCCATTATGCTGAGGGTGTAGATTTTGATGATGATGTATATGCTGGCCATGGTGATGGTAGTGACGAGATAGACGTGTCATCATTTGTTGACCTCATGCAGTAGGGAGAGCCTGGAGAGAGTCAAGAGTAGCAGGTAAAATTTTAATTTCAATATAAATATAAAGTGCAAATAATTATTTACTTTCTATAGATATGTGTAATTGTATTAACTATATTGATTTGTACTTTTAAAATAACAAAGGATGGATGACACTGTTCCTCGTAGGAGGTAGTATAGTCTTTTTTCGAGACCTACAAATGTTGGCATCCCTTATACGATATGCACTTTGAATTACACTGTAAAAATGTACATTCAAATTTGATTTTAATAACATGTTCTCATATGTTCTTTTTATTTGATTTTGTAGGGATTGTCTGCATCTATGCATACTGATGTTAGTAGAAGTCATACTCCAGTTACCATTGAGGCACAGCCCCAGATACATGTTGTATGAACTTTTGACTAAAGACAAATAATTTGTATTATTTTTATGTATGTACATCATTATTAACTTATAATCTAAACAATTTTGACTCACATGTATATATTTTTTATGTGTTTTGATTTTACGAACAGGAGCATGGATATCATACTCATCCATACAGGCCTCGGTATAGTCTATTTTCAACTCCATCTTATGATTATCATGCTAGCATACCTGTAGACACATCTATGACATTGGCTACCACTTAGGTATGATATATACATTATATATACATGTTTAATTTATAGTGTATAAAAAATGTAGTGTACAAATTATGTACTTTGTAATTATATTCATGTATATTTAATTTTGACTAAACGTTTATGTATCCATAATTTTAGGAGTACGTCACCATGAGTGTTGCTGAGAGCACAAGACTTAGCTAGATGGAGGTACCTACATCATCATTTGAGGTTAGTATTGTGATTTATGTACATAATTTATAGTTCATTATGCTCTAAAATCAAATTAAAAAAATGTATATATTGTAAATTACAGGACCTCACCACTGCTGCATTTGGTAGTTTTGACAGTGCACCTCCTCCCATTACTGAGGGACACCCATCTCATGTGGTATAATTTATTTGCAAGCTAGATTTTGAGACCCATTTCAATTAATCAAGTACATGATGAGACATGCCTCCTGTTACACAGGGTGACACATCTACCTCACAGGGTGTCCGACATGACGAGACAACACATATTACACATGATGATCCATCTGAGTCCTCTTCGCATGGAGAAAATAGGACATTTGATCAAATAGATTAGGTCTTGTTGGCACCTATAGATTGTGTTTTTATGATGTATATATATATTATTTATGATGTATGTACACTTTGTGTTAGGATAGTTAAAACTGTATGTTAGACCATGTACTATTTTTTTAAGATTTCTTATCATGCTTGTGTATGTAGTACATATATTAATATGTTTCACCATGTTTTAAGCATATTCAAACCATTTTTTTTATTCTGACATATTTTATTCATGAACATATGACACATTTTGTAAGTATATATCCAAGATGAACAATAATTTTAACCATCTATAGAGCATTATTGGATAAATATCACATCAAATTTATGCATTGAGATAATTCGTACAAATAAAATTGACCTACTCAATTAAAAAATGTATTGATAACGTACCTAACAATGTATCATAAGTGATCTTAATGTGTTGTTTGGTAATGTAAGACTCATTATCACCTAATAAGACCTATTATGTGGTAGTAAACATATGAATACCTATCATAACGTATAAGAGACATATTGACTTATTAGGACTCCCATGTCCCCTTAAGACACACATGTATGGATAACGTACCTAACAATGTACATCATGTAAGTGATCTTAATGTGTTGTTTGGTAATGAAAGATATAATCAATACAATGAATACAATGAGTAATGATCTTTAAATTATCATGTGCAAGTCACTTTTTTTTAATATTACAATCAATAGTAATTTGAAACTTCAAACAAACATTAATTTAAACATGCTTGAATGTAAAAGTAATAGAACAAAATAGGTCATTACTTAAATTGACAATTAATTTATAATAATTTATCAAGTGCACATACCTTTAACTTTCAAATAGAAGTAAACTCTCATTTTTGAATTAGTTTGTACACCATATTTCACAATATATGTAAGACAATGTCAATGATATATTTATAGTTCACTGAACTTATTTGAAACATAAAATTGGTTGAATGCATCTCTTCAAATGAGGTCCTATAAAATAAAAATGTAAAACAAAAACACACATGTTAATAAATACATAAATTAATATTCAAGGTATCTGAACTATGTAAATATATATGTGTAATTTGTATGTACTTACTATGTGAAATTGCACAAGATGTTGATGTTCGATCCACTTTAACACTTAAATTTGCATAAATTGTAATTGATACCTGAATAAGAGGTATATAAGTTCTCTAAATTGGTACTGACAACACAAACATACATGTACTTAAATTATATAAGTACATATATATAAAAATAATACAATAATGAAAAAACTTACATGTGTTTGATTTAAATGTAGTCATCCCAATGTACCATCTGCATCCTCTCTATTTTGCAATGCATCTATGATTGTCTCGTGCTTGTCCACTGAAATTGTCCATAATACCTTATTGGTGGGTCTCCCTTTGTACCTTTTTAATTTTATATTTGTTGCCACAACCAAATAAGAATAGTGTAAAATCTTCTTTTCGGTTTGGTAGTCTTCAAATGTTGGCAAACCATTTCTTCTTGTTAGGTATCTATGTAGCCAGGTGCCAGCTACAAAAACAGACCTGATTGGATACTCAAAACCATCATCATCTACTTGATGACATGTCATTTTTTTCTTAGGTTCCACACATCTAGCTAGCCAATACTCAGTCTGTTCATTATTATCACTAGGTGCAATAACAGCATAAACATGTCCTACAAGATAAGATAAAGTATAGAAACACTTTAATCACTCGTGTACATATGAAAATTATATAAATTGAAGCATGAGATCGCAAAAAAATCTAATTAAATTGTGCATACCAGGTTCAATGAGGTCTGAAATATGATCATAATCTTCTGATGCAAAAGTAAATTCTGGCCTTCATTTACTATATCATCTTAAAAATGCGTGTCAGTAGGTGCTAATGATCTTTGTTGCCAATCTTCAACCCATTCTATATTCTCACATTCTTCCCATTCACCTACAAGACAAAATTGACAAAAACAAGCAAGCGCCCTAATCCATATAGTCCAAGTGTTAGAATCTGAACTCCTAAATGAATGCCATTTAGCTTAACCACTAATTGTATCACAATCATATCTTGAAGGGATATTATTTTCTTCAACTAGGTAGAAGAAACGTTTGATTATAGAGTTTTGACTTGATCCCATGTATAAATATTTGTTACACCATTCGACAATCTCATGTGCATTTTTGAATTTAGCTCTTTTCTCAAATTTTAATTGCTCTTTACTAAGGGCTCCCTTCACACATGCACCAACACCATCATGTTCTCCTTTACCATGTCTAGCCTCAAAAAAACTCCACACATGTTGGATGCTAGTTTTCTTGTGTGTCCTACTCAACCAATAGAACATTCTAGCATTCTTGAATTGTCCTATACAATTATCTGACCATATCTAATGTTGTGTCATTTGAATTTGTCTCTCTTTTAAATTATCATAAAAGACCTTGAAACAATATTGGACAAACTCAGATGAATGGAGTTTATCATCACTTAAATAAAAATGGTACTCTCTCAATATTTTTCGATCCTCCTCTATACTATTAGGTGCATGCCTATAAACTATATGAACATAAATTGTTACTTGCACTGAATTGTAATATTGTGGTTGTACCTCTTCTTGTGGTGCACGTGTGTAGTTCTCTGCAAAGTCAACAATTGAAAGTATAGTACCAATTGGAAATGTATTCTTGCATATGTGAAATTGTCCATCAAGCCATCTAGAATATTGAGAGTGTTTAACATATTTTGGTATGATCACACTCTTAAACTCATCCATAAATGCATGACAACTAACTTTATCTGTAACTAGATCACACCTTCTTCCAAAATTCCCATCCTTCAATGGATATTCAATAGTTTTGAATCTTTTTACCTCAACTAATTGTTGTCAAAAAGTAGTCAAAGCATTTTCATGCAAAAATTCATCTAACAAAGAAAGATTGCCGCACATATCACATGTACTAGAAAGACATGCATTTAAAAGAAAGTATTGATCATTAGGTGGCTTACAAAACAAACCTAATATAAAATCTTTTATAGTTTGAGGTCATATTTTTATACCACATTCTTGCAACATTTCTTTACTATGCATGATACCATGTATAGATTGAAAAACATCATAATGGTAACGAAATTGAATACGAGTTTTACAAAAGCATGTGATTCTTTCCTTGTTAATCCTTACATACCATGGTTTACACTTTTCAAAATATCTTTGACTAATGGTAATATTTAATACCTTACCATCTACAAATTTTTTAAACAATTCAGTTTGAGTCATGTCCAAAAGGTGTTTAGGATGTGGATCACATATTTTTGACCCAATTCTCAATTTAAGAACATCTCTTGAATTAGGTGATACTCTTGTATTATCATGCCAAAAAATTTCAATCAAACTTTTGATTTCACTAGTAAGTTTCATATCACATCTCAGGAGTCTACCACTAGAAGTCCATAAAATATTTGCTAGATCACATTCAAAATTAACCCTTCTCTTTACATCTCTTTCTAAAGTCTTATGATTCACATTAAGATATCCACTTATGTTGGTAATCAATCTTTTTTCACATGTTGATTTGTTAACTAAAGTTGTTGTTATTGCTCATCGTGTTGCATTCTTATCTTTAGACCGACTTCTCTTTTCAATAACATCAAAGGCACTAGCAACAGTGGATACAACTTGTTTTAAAGACTCATTTTTATTCTTGGGTTTTGCATACATTCCCAACCCTCTCATTACATTTTGTATTTTAGACATTTTAATTAGTTGCAACATTAGCTGACATTGAAACTCAAATTTGTTATTATAAAAAAAATGCCTACACAATCTATTAGCATGTGTCCTAATTTGTCTCCATGAAACCAATCCCTCAAGATTATCTAACACATCATTAATAATATGAAAATTATGTTTAGACACTTTACTATCATCCTGACATGTTTGTTCAGTAGTTGGTGTTTCTATGTCTACATTCATGCAATTTTTATTTTCAGACACTTTACTATTTTCACTGTTATTTGGGATTTGAATGACATTTTCAAATTTTCTTGGCATTTCTTTTGGGGCAGGCATTTCAATTGGAGTGTTTTGTGCATGATCGTTTGATAATTGCTTCTCATGAAGAAAATCTAAATTGTTTAAATCATAAGATGCTTATAAAAAATCACCAATTTCATCACGAGAGAAAATTCGAGGGTTTGGAGACACACCTGTATTGAACGCATAATTAGAATGTGCACCTAAATTTTCTTGTATTGGGTTCTCTTCTTTGACTTCTTCATCCACCGTGGTATCTTCAATGTATTTCTCCTTTGAAACATTGTTCAAGTCTCTAATTCTCTATCTTCTCTCTCATTGACGTTGTGCTTCATTCTCTTTATTTGTTGCAATCTCCTCATCTGTCCGAACACTTTCTTTCTTCTTTCTTCGTTGTTTTGATCCCATGTTTCACTAGTTTTGAATTTGAATCAGTAGCCTGCAAATTGTATAAGAGGACAAGAAAATAGAATAAGCATGACAAAATTTGATGTTGCAGGTCGAAACTATTGTTCAATCATTTCAATCATTGAAATTGGGTCGGTGGGGCAGCTTTTGGGACCCAACGGGTACATCAAAAATAGGTACCTGATTTCTTAAAAATTGAGCACCCAATTTTTTAAAACTTGGGTACCCGTTTACAAATCGAGTACCCGATTTTAAAAAAGTCGGTATAACAGTTTAAAGAAATCGGGCACCCAATTTATGAATTACAAATTGGGTGCCCGATTCATGAGACATGAGCGGGAATTTGGCATGGCTCCTAACTTTTGCATGGGGTTTTACCTTGGGGAAAGGCATGGCATAGGCTTGGTCCCACCAAGCCATGCCTTTGTACTCCTTTTTTTTTTTAAGGCATTTAATCGACAATTTTTGATATTGTCATAATTTTTTTATAGTCATTCCTATTGAATTTTTTGATGAGACAAAAACCAATTATAGGTATTACTGTTCTGATTTCAAAAATGTAAATTTTATAGTGTTATTAGTTTATTTTCTATTTTTCCATTATTTATTAATCAAAACTATCTCCTAAACGTTAAAAAGTGACATTCACTAAAACTTTAATAACTTTTTTATTTTATAATTTTTCTTAAATTAATTTATATGTCATCAATCTACATACAATTCTTTTGATGTTAAAAAAAAAAAAATTGAAAAAAGTGAGATTTTGATCAAATTATGTGGTCCGTAAATGAGAGGTTTTAAAATTTACCTTTATAGCCAATTAATAATTAATAATAAAAAAATTATTCAATAAAAAATTAAGAAAAAATATTGTCATCAATCTTAGGTGTATTAGGTAACTCCCTTTAAAAGGATTTGTAAACATTCATTTATTTGTGTCAAATTATGGTGTCCGTACATGAGCATGGTATGGTCCTGAAATAGGCATTTTGAAAAAGTGGTTTTTAAAGATCTATACCAAAAAAATAATCTATCATATGGGTACACAAATAAATTACATATTCAAAAACTAGATTTCGAACACTAAAAATTTTATTTCTGGAGTTTTTTAATATTCAATCTCTAAATACCTCAAATTTTGACATCAATTGACAAAAAAATTCAAAAATAGGAAAAACACTTCCATTTTTGGCCAAAAGTGAGACCCAACTTCTTCCACTGACCCATATACATGTGTTTAATCAATTAAGATATACTACACTTCCACACCATGTAGTAATTGTCAAATTAATATATATTGTAATGATTAATGAATGTGTGCACATTGGTAATGAGGATAATAAGTAATTATGATCCCCTTCCCTTACATGCTAGAATCACGACCTAGTCCATATGATACAACCGACAGACCCTAATAGAATATTAGTATTAGAGGCTTGTTAGGATATGAATTACCTCACTAATTTATGAGTGTTGTATCTTGAACTTTCTCTTTTGACTCATGACGCTAACTTGAACTAGACTGTCATCCAATCTATTTGAAAACCACCCGTGACTAAAATGTTACAACTGGATGACACTATCCGCATGAGTCTTGAACTCCTATTGAATGATAACCTTGTTTTACAATATGTAATTTCTTATGTGACTTCATAAGCTACAAAAAAAAAAAAAAAATTGTTGTGTTTTTACTAGTAAAATTTAGGGCATGACACATGATCCACGATAAATTGAACAATATTAGATACTAAATTAATATTTATATCATTGTGCACATAAATGAAAAAAATATATATCAAAATACATGTATCCATAGACAAAGTACTCAAATATATATCAAAATACATAGATTCATATACAAAATGTGGCTGATCATGCCATCAGAATGTGTATAATATCAATGTTTCTGTATAAAATGTGGCATATGCCATCTCAAAATGTATCATGATGCATCCTACAAGAACTATACTATCCTGGGGTGCTGGTGGATGATCAAAATGTAGCCTCTTTGCTGCACTAGGTGGATCGAATGCCTCCTACATAAACAAAAAAGGAAAACCCAAAGTTAGACTACTAAATTTATATGATTCTACGTATCTAACATTTAATTACTCAAATGCATAATGATATTTTTTGTAATGGAGATTAATACTATCAAAATTTCATAATAAATACCTCTCTCATTGACCTCTTGCAGCGGTCAGGAGTCTTCTCGTATGCCCTTGACAATGTTGGTACCTCTCTGATTGTGGGCTGTACATGTTCAAATACCTTTGTCAGATGAATCTGCAATTTAAACTATAAAATTATAATTCATATCATGCTAAATGTATAACATATTTAATCATGAATTCAAACTACGACTTACTATTCTAGGCTCCTCCTCTGGAGTGAGTGGCCACGTCATCAAATCTACATAACTGTCCCGTCGGACCTCATGTGCACTAGGAGTCTTCTATGAGATACAAAATAGTAGTTGTTAATATCATGGAAATAAATTTTGAATTGATTTATGAAGATAAGGATAATAAAAAATAAATGATACTTATACATACAATGGGGCTCTCTGTGCGAATGGAAATCCCTGATGGTCTACGACGCAGAATCTGTATAGGCTCATCACTAGTAGCAACACCCTATATACAATAAAGAATGTAATTAAATGGGATTACCACAAACATTTTACAAGAATGCATCAATATTTAATCAAATAGAAAGTGCCTAATTACCTTTCCTTTGTCAGTGTGTGCTGGCTCACCCTCCGCACTTTGTCCCTCTAGGATAGGTGCTACCTACAAGATAAAAGAAAGGTTAGAAACCATATATGCTACAATATAAAATAGAAAAAAAAATATAAACACAACATAATGTACCATAGATGTCTCAAGGCCAAATGAAATGGCCAAGAGCGTGGCATCATGAATCTGTCTAAGCTCCTCCTCAGTCATCAACTAAACATGAATGAAGATCACATACATATAAAAGTCAATATGGCTTAAAAATCAAAATTACTCTATTATAAAAATTAACTTTAAATCACTTATGTCATAGAAATATATATATATACACATACTGACACCAAAGGAGTCCATGCCTTTGCATTCCCCTCCTCTCTCACATTAGGGTTTGTAGCCTCTGCGTGTGTGTCTAGTGTATCCTCGTCTAATACAAAATGATACTTAGGAAGATCACCTATGGAACCCATGCAAATATTCTTGCATGTAATGCAAGTGTGAGGCACACAAACATGTGATGAGCTAGCTGATGATGAACTGGCACCAACATCATCAACACGAGGAGGTAGGATTGACCTAGCCTAAGATATCATTAGGCTACTCAGCCTATAAATGGCTCTTATAGTCTGAGAGCTAGCCTCTATCATTATATCTAGATGCTACACTCGAGGAGGAGGGGAGATATTAGGTGGGGGGACAGAAGTGTCAGCTTTCTTCCACTGGGAAGAGGGTCTATCCTGAGGAGCTCCTAGTCCTAATCCCATGTTGGGCTTCATGCTCTAATAGTTCACTTTAAGTTTCAACACAAATTTAGCATATAATTTTCGAAGGAAATAAAATGGTATGTCTAAATTTCCATGTGAAAGGATATCAAAGACCATCCATCAAAGATCCCAAAAGTTTGCACGCATGGCATCATTTATGCACCATTTAATTGATAGTTTGGATTTTTTTGGGTCAACTAGTAAACCCATTTTCAAGTTCACAAAAAGGCTGGCCAAATTGTCTTTTCTTATGTTGAGGGCTGCAACCTCATCATAATCCAAACCATCAACAAACATCTTGTGCATTTGATCATGCCAATGAAGAGCGACATTTTGTTGGTTTGTAAGGGTTTCAATGTTATCCACTGTGGTGTTTAACGTGGATAACATAGGAGCCAATGTGGGTACATTATTATATGTTCTATGCAAACCTCTCAACTCGGTGAGATTTTCATTTATCAAATCCTTGATTCGAGGAGGGTTTTGAGGGGGTAGAGGATCATTTGGTGGATGGTTTTGTGGGCATACTAGATCATTTGGTGGGGGATTAAGAGGAATATTATTCCCTTCCTCAATGTCATCATTCTGATTAGCCATTCCTATTGAATTGCAAAACGTAATATAGATTTTTAAAAAAACTTAATTTTAACCTTTTTTTTTTCAAAAAAACCCTAGATTCAACTAAAATGAACAAAATCATGCTAAAATCTATCAAATTTAGATTAAAAAATAGTTTAAAAAATCAAATAAAATTACCTTAATATCCGATATCGAATTTTGTATCTGATATTCGGTCACATGCTAATACTGGCCCTCGAAATGTGAGAAATAAGGGCCCATGGGTCTATTCTTTTTTTTAATGTATGCTGCAGGTATCGAATATCCGATACTATATCAGATATTCGATATTGAATCAGATATCTGATCACGCCCATATCTTATATTTTATATATAAGATATATAACATATTTTATATTTTATATATAGCTTTGAAATATTAATTTTTATATATATTATAATATAAAATATTATATTATATCATTATAATATATTATATTATATTATATTATATTATTATAGTATAAGATTATATGATTATAATATAATAATAATATTATTATAATATTATAGTATAATTATTATTATTATAATAATATTATATTTAATAATATTATATTATAATGTATTATACTATTATAATATAATGTTTTTATATTATTATAATATTATAATAATAATGTAATATAATTATCAGATATTCGATATGGCTTGGCCTTTCCTTCCAGACTTGGTACTGGACAGGTAAAAAGTCAGAGCGGATTTTGAAGCGCTTTTAGATGTGTACAAACTCTATTTTTTTCACATCGCCACTTTTTGGCACACCATGATCCTGCACATACCCTATATATATATATATATCTATATATATATATATATATATATATATATATATATATATATATATATATATATACATATGTATGTATGTATGTATGTATGTATGTATGTATGTATGTATTTAAATATATTAATGTATAAAATATGTATATGTATATAATATATATGAATGCAAAAGTATATATGTATATATGTATGTATGCACTAGTACATTTGACCCCATTTTTAGACCAAAATTTTTGACCATCTAACAAAATGGGGTCAAATTGGTTGTTTTATGCAAGGCAACATATATAATTTTTTTAAATAGAAGCCCATGTTGGTCAAAATTTTGACCAACATGAGCTTACACTATGTCAAAAACAAAAGGAAGCGCTTTGCCGCCCTAATTTCAATCTTACACTAGTGGAAGAAAGGTTGTGCGATTAATGTTTTTACTAAACTGCATTATGTGGTGCCAAGATACATGTAGAGGAAGTGTTTTAGGATTACGTGCTAATAGCATTTTATTGCTTCAGTGCACATAGGGGTTTAATAGCTTCAGTGTAACCTCTGGAATAGTAAGGGTATATCTCTGTGATAACTTTGTCTTTTTCTTTCTCCTTCTTTTCCTTGTTTAGCACAACATCTTCAATCTATTCAGCCTCATGGGTTGTCTTTTTCATAATATCTTAAATTTTTAAATTACTAACGTCATTGGCCATGAAGTTGTCTCAATTTTGCTCTTTATGCTCAGGAGTAGTGTCAAGTGTGATTGGAATTCCTATCACAAAGAAGTTTTGTTTTCTAACAATGTTATAGAGCTAATTAACAACATTATTTACATCTTGGGGTTTGATTGCCTATTGTCTTATAGAGATAGCAACTAAATTAAGCCTCATACTTGTTTCATCTAGAACCTCTTCTAAATATTTCTTTGTCTCCTCTTCTATCTCATCATATAATCCTATCATTATCTACAACATTCTCATCTTTGTCCGCATCTTTGGCCTAGCTTTGTCCAATATTCTCTTTATTTCATCAACTATGGTTAAGGTATAGAGCTCATATAACTTTGTTTCTCTATATGTGTTATCCTATTCTAGTGAAATTTGCATCCTTACATCCATTTTGTCATAAATAGGGTTTGGAATGCTACCCTTTATCTCTAAAATATTTCTATTGAAATTTTGCAAATACTTAACAACTAAGTATTCAATTATGGTTTGATCATTTTCAACATACTTGATGTAATATTTCTCAAATTGATCTAGTTTTCCTTTATTCTTAATCCTTGCAATGGTCTTTTTCAAATCTAGTTTCCATTTCTTTTTTTTCTCTTCAATGTTAGTTTGTGTGAGTTTTGATGTTTTTTCTTCTTCTTCATCCTTTTCATATTTTAACTTAAAAATTTCCTACCTTTATCTATCTTCTTCTATTCTATGACCTTAGCTTTCTTGGGTCTTGGGCCTTATGCCTTTTCCTTCTTCCTTGTAACTCTTATAGGTCTCTATTTAGCTAGTTTTCTAACTTAGTAGTAGGACGAGTCCTTGCAAATCTCCTTGTAACCTTTTGAGGTTGAGGAATAACCTCAACTTTTATTGCAAAAATATCAGGTGTGTCTACCACCTCTACACTCTTTGTAATGTTGTTCTTGATTGGTTTTATGCTTGTGCTTCCCAATTGAACCTTTATTGAATCTTTTCTTGCCTTCTTCATCACTTCCCACTATTCTTTGATAATGCCCTCCTTTTTTCCAATATTTTCCACAAATTTCTCTTCCTTCATTTTTCTTGATCATTTGTATAATTATTCCCTTGTCTAAATTTCTCATTATAAGTCCCCCATATTTATGCTTCCTTATCTCTAGGTGAGACCAACATAACCTCAGCATGTTTTTCAAGAAATTCTTGGCTGATCTCATAACCAAGAAGGGTGAATAAATATCTCTCTAGGATCAATAACCTTCATGCATGCCAAATTAGTTTCAACCATAAAGCAATTTATATCTATATACTTCTCCACAACTAACCTAGGTATTGCATGCATATATTTCATCTGTATTTGAAATCCCTTGAACAAACCAAATAGATCACAAATAATGTTACCTTTGTATTACATGTGGTAGTGCTCAGTTACCAAATCATTTGATGGTACATAATTAGTCCAAGCATGTGGGTGCATGTTTCTTTTCTTCATTACAAACACAAACATTTTAGTTTAATCCAATGGCTTTGCTCAATCATTTATAGCTTAATCGTTTAATGTTTAATGCTGATCATATGAGCCTCGTAATATCTAATGCCATAGAATTTTAGGGCCGCCATCTGGCATACCCACATTCCAAATGAGATCATTTGAACATAGGGAGATCTCCAGAAAATAAATGATTTTAGAGATAACTAAAATAAATGTGAGTACTTTAAACTTATCATAAGAAGAAAATCACTTATTATTTTCTTTTTTACTTTATGGATGATTTCAACTTTCAACTTCACCAAAAGACCAAGGATCCGTTGAAACATTTCACTATTTTGAATTCAATTATAGTCAGTATATTCTAGGTTTAAATGTGTCAAATTATAGCAATAAGATTTTTGTAGATGCATTGCTGGATATTTTTTGTGTGGATATTTTCTATTCAACAGTTTGATTTTGTTAATAAGTTATCCTTTTGTAATTTATTTGGGCAGAATTATGTGTTTTTCGTTCAATTTGCGTTTTCATTGTAGGTATATTAGAATTATAGAGCACATTCTAAATATCTAATCTACTATTTTGTAAACTTCAAACCCCTATATTTTATAGTTGTACGTCCCTAAACTTTTGAAGCACATTGTATTCCATCTAAAAACTTCAATATTGCTACATCTTTATGAAATATTGAAGTCCAATCTTGAAAATAAAACTTCAATTGAAGTCAAAAATATAAAGGTAATGCCAAATTTGGCTATACAACTAGTTATCAGAATCATCATTATTTAGCATAGATTTCAGATCTAGATATTTGGATTCTAGCATGTCTCTGTGTATCAGATAATATTAGTGGCAGATGAGTCATATCAAATCAATTGCTTAGTAATTAACATACATCTTTACATGAAAGTCAAGAAGGATTTATGCTTAGGTCAAACAAATTCTAGTAAGCTGAATTTCATCCATTATATAGATTCCTTATCAAATATTTGGAAATCACAAAGCATATCTTCTTAAAATGGCATTTGATAAATCCAAACAAAAAATTCCCTTTAGAATCTATGCTCTCTATTTTATTTTGAGATGAGGAATGTTGATCATTGCGTTAACAAGAGGAGCCTGACTATGAATAATTTTACATACCAACAACTAATTTTCTCTATGGCTCCTTTTATCTCTATGGTAAGTTTACAACTTTGATCCTTGCTTCACTAGATTGAAATTGAAAGCAACACATTCTTGGGTCACTATATGGAAGCTAATATAATGCAATAAAATCAATTTCCAAGACTGCTAGCCATTAATGTGGGAGCCTAACTTCTCCTCACTTCTAAGATCAAAATAACAACAAATTTAGTATTGAGCACAACACTTTACATGTTATAGATTCTTTTTTATCCATTGATACTTGTAACTAGTCTCCTTAGGGGAAGTGGCTATATACATATCATTTAAAACATATAAACCATTGGCATGATAACCATCTACAATTAGTTTCTATTTAAAATCTATTTATTTTTAATAAACCAAGGCAATACATTAGCAATGAGTAAGAATTTTGATAGTTATCTTCATTTTACACCATAGGTTTAGTGTTGAAGCATGTAGCAATTCATTGTTTTTATACTATTTTAATTTTTTTAAACTGATGTTAATAAAAGTAAAATTGAGTTGTTTATTCATAAATCTGTATTCTACAGCTCTTTAAAATAGTTTATTTTTATTTAGAGGGTTCCCAAGCTACTATGCAATCTCATATTTGTAAGCTACAATAAAGATTTATTTGTCATTCTGTAGAACCAAAGTATACTTTGTCATTCTGCAATAAAGATTTATTTGTCAATATGTTTTGAAGTATTTGTCAATAACAAGCAATTGGTTAACTCAATATCATTCTTGAGTTGAAAGCCACCTTCATAGTATAAACAATAATTTGGATGCATGTTTACCTTTTTCCTCTCTTCTAGATCATGAATAATTTGGGTTTTTACTCTTTTTCATTCCTTGGATGGGAATTTATTCTTTTTTTTTCCTACCACAAATAATGAAGAGGATGAGTATTTTACTCTTTTTTCTTCCTTGCAAATAATGACTATGAATACTAGTTTACTCAACCCCAGAAACCTCTCTAAAACAAAACTGCAAGAAGACAAATCAAGAGCAAAGCCTGATTTAGTTGATAAGCATTGAATGAGGATTTTGGAGTATGGGACTATAAAATATTGCTTTCTTAAAGGTGTGGTTTTAGAACTTGTGGTTTGAAATGTGTTTCTTTGTATTCCCTTAAAATGTCTAATAATTTATCATTATAGAAACAAGAATCTTAGACAAAGAGTTCCAAAGTACTTGAATTATTTTCTCCTATTAGGGATCTTGATACTTTAGGTTTGAGGTCACTAACATGAGCTTACCCTTAAAGACTTGCATGTTTAGTAAAACTTTGATGGGGATTCCTAGTTCAAACCTTGAAATACCAAGAACCTTGAACTTTAAAATTTTAAAGTTTTCCTTTTTCCCATGTTGAAAGTTGGTTGTTGTAGGGGACTTTATGACATCTCTAAGATAGCACAAGGATTTTGGGGATGGGCTTGCATCCCCTTGGGATTTCACAATGAGGAGGATTCCTAGGAGACATCCCCCAAGGGTGGGAAGGAGGATGTCTTGTCCTTAGCCCTAGAACATCCCCTTTCACTAGACACAATATAAAACATTGGAAGGATCAACCTTAAGAAAAATTCCAAAATAGTTCATGGGATACTCAAAGCAAAGTGTATCAGAAGATTCCTAACAATATGGTAACAACACAAACTGGTTAAAGATTGCTTTCAATATTCAAGTCCAATCCGTCTCTTCACCAATGATTTAGATTAAATCATTCTACAACTTTGCACCAAAGTCCAAACAACTTGCCTATAGTTATGAGTATATGAATACACATATCTCCATTGCTCGAGTCAAGGATTAGTGTCTTGATTTAGCTACCATATTGAATGTGGCAGAATTATGAACATGATAGTCAACCAATCAGAACTATTAGCCCAGGGCTATTAGAAAAGGTCAAAATTAAAACACTCTAACTATTGCCTCAACACATAATTAGGAATCACTAATGAATGATACCAAACATCTTCCATGAAGTTTCAATAAAGCTACATCATACTTATCACCTAGTTGATTTGATAGTAGTGTCTGCTAAATAGTTCAATAGTGTTTCAAACTTCCTATTTGTACGTGCAACTAGAAGCATGATAGTCTTACATCTCTAGAGAATATATAAATAATAGTCTCAACTAATGACAATATTAACAAGACACTAGATAGTATATAAATGTACCAAATTCCTTCTTGTGAATTGTCCATCAAGATAAACTTCCAAATTTATGATATTCTTACTATCCAACATACACATTTTTCTTAGAATCAGAACAAATACTATTACAAAAATTCTTGAACTTGGGTCTAAAAAGAAAAAAAAATTAACTTAATTAGAGGATATATATACTTACTAACTATAAATAGCAGGTATGTTCTGGACAACCTAGCTTTTCAATTGGGGACCTAGGTCCCTACCTAAATAGCTAGTATGATCAGGTTCCCATATAAATAACTAGTGTATTGATCACAAGATACTTGCTGTATCGACTAGGCCGCAGATTCTTGTTTAGTAGCAATATTGACCAAGTTACTTTGCAAGCACTCTAGCATTGTATAGGTTTTTGGAGTTCAGATTCCATTCTTCTGTTATCTTGGCTTTCTTTATGTATGTTTTACAGTTGTAGTCACACCATACATGCACACACATATCACAAACATGGTTGTTACCACAAAGATAAACACTCGTGTTGATGCCAATATGTCATGGGGATCACTTGGATTCATACTGCATGACACATTTAGGCATAACACTATCATCAATGAACTACATTCATGGGTTCCTTTAGAGGGGTATTGTCCATGGGGGCTAACTTGTAGGCTCCATACCTATAAATAGAATGTGAAAACATGTGGCCCCAACCAGTTGGGCTGAATTTCCTTCTTTAACTAGGTGACACATTTACATTCATTTGGATTTCCAAAGAGTGAGATTACCTACCTTAAAGTTATGAGAAATAAAATTTTGATTATATTGCGTAGAGAGTGCTTTCTAATAAGCTCAAAGGCATAGATTATGTTCATACAACATTTTTAACTCATGCAAATGATTCATACTATTAGTGTCATCACTAATCACTCCTTTAAGGGAGACACATAATGATGGTATCTCTAGTATAGGGGCATGATAGCATTGGCTCTGTATACTAGGCTATAAGGAGTAGATCATGTATCTATAGAGACACTAGTGCAATAAGCCCAAAAAGCATAGGTTAAATGGGTATGCCAATCTCTCCCGTTCTTAGTTACAAATGTTTGCAATATTTTCTCAATGGTCTTGTGAGAGGCTTCTTCCTAAATATTGGATTGAAAATAATAAGGTATAGAGAAGTGATCTAGGAAACAAAATATTTCTATAACTATTTTACCTCATTTTAAAAATATGTCCCATTATTTGAGACAATAGTGGAAGATAAACCAAAACGAAATTAGATATTGTCTAGTAGGAATTGATAGATAATTTCAGTGATGGTAGACCTTAATGGGCCCCATTCCACCCACTTACTAAAATACTATGAGGTCATGATGATAAAAATATGGCCTTTAAATAGTGGCAGAGATATTTTTCCAATTATATCTAAACCCCATGTCTTGAAGGGCCATAGAGAGTTTTGAGCTTAGTGAGCCTGTCCAAGAGCTTAAATCAAATTTCTATGTTGTTGGCATTGTGAGTACTCTTGATAAATGAAAAGGAGTCTTTCTCCATCATTTTCTAATAGTATTGCACATGAATTACCTTTTGAACTATGGCCCTACAAACTACATGTCCTCTAGTGGGGCCTGAATGAGCCTCTCAAAAAATGAGTGGTATCTCACCCTTAGTTAAGTATCATTGGAGGAGACCATTATAGGATCTCTCATACAAGACAATTGACAAGAAAAGATAGCAACCAAAGAGTTTTCTTATCCTAATATAAGCATTTTCATCAACTCTGTCAGGGAAGTTTTTTCTCTTCAGATACCCACAGATGCCAAAAAACCATTCTTTTGAGTCTACATGTACACAAATGGGATCACCAAGGCTTGGAAATTTTGATACTACATGAGACCTCAACACATGTAGCACAAATTGATATGCATTGGTGATGATTTTGGGTTAGACCAAATAGGCTACACTAGCCTTTGCATTCACATACCAATTTTCAATGGAAAAACTATCTATGGTGTAGTAATAGAATTGATTAAGATCAATGCCAATTCTATATATTGAGACAACCTAGACTGGTTCCCCTTAAGTTTTTATTGGATTCACTATCAACATACAGTTTCTATGTATATGAAGGCTTCTAATCTCTATAGGAATCACAACATGTACCCACATGATTAGGGCTTTGTACTCAATGATATAATTTGTCTAGTGGAATTCTAGGTAAAATGAACAAGGAATTAATTTTCCTTCAAGGGATATCAAAATCTCAAAATAACTGGAGCTTGCACCCCTTTGACACTTATATATGTCATGTACTTTCATCCCAAAGATATCATTGTAATGATGGCATTGTGGTAATTGCTTTCCTGCATTTTGGTGTCATATGTTTTAAACACTTGATGTAATTAATAAAGAAGCATTTGTGAGTTCTCTGACATTACTGTCTATTACATTTCCTATATATTCTCATATACATTAAACTACACCCTATGGAGCAAACATGGGTTGTCCAAAAACCTAATTCCATCTTGGGATGGATTGAATTCAAGATTCACGATGTGCTTCATTCCTTGGTTTGTGGAATTTTTGAACATGTGAGGTCTCAATCCGAAACAAATTTGTAGAGAGTTCCTGGTAATATTTTGGCATTCTACGTGTAATATATTAATTGTTAAAACAACCCAATAAGGGTCAAACGAGAACCCAAAATTTGAAGGAAGATACATATAAGCCTCTTAGATCAGTTAAAAACTAAAAGTATTACTAAAATATCTTATGTAGATTGCCTTCTGTTATGACCTGACTATTGATAAATTTCATATATAATAATGACTATTGCATGCCTTAAGTATTCAATCAATGCAATTGGACTAGATGTATCTTCATAAAATCACATCAGTTTATTTTCTAAGTATCATGATACATGGAAACTGGATAATTGAACCCTGATGAGTAAAATTCCTGACCTATGATCCTTTCTAATGATGAAACTTGAGAAAAGAAATTTCTTTGCCATTTGGTTAAAAAAAAAAAAAAGTTTATTCATTAAACAATCATATGATTTTTCTATTAGATCATATTTTTGTTTTGGATTGGGCTATTCTCTCTATAAGAATCTCAAACTTATTTGAAATTGACAAGCAGTTTTTACTACATTTTGAATTATCGAATATCAATAGTGTAAAACTTCTAAGTTTTAGATTTTAGTTCATCTGCCAAACGCAAGAGATGGTTGATGTCAATCAATGGATAATTTTGGAGCAACTTCAGATTTGATGTAAATTCACCAGCCAACAAGTGGCTTCTTATGCACATTAGCATAGCACAACATATGTGGAGTAAAATGTCTTGCAATAACAGAGTAGGCAATGCCCAGTCAATAGATAGCCTAAAATTTTATGTAAAAGTGTGATACACCTCAGAAGAATCGACTCAAGCTCTCTAATATGCTAGTATCTTTTATTTCATTATCAAGAAAATTAATAGAGCACATATTATATTTATTTAGTTTTTTTGGTATTTGACAATTTATAGCTTTTGTAAAACTCTAATTGAAACTTTGTGTAAATGATTAATAGAAGATTCTCTCTTTAAGATGGAAGATAGAAACATACCATAGGTCCATAAGGATTACTTAGAAGTGAGTCCAAAATCCTTAGAACATTAGGGAATCTAAACTCTTGTGTGAAAAGCAGAGTAATCCACCTGAATGCATAAAATTGAGGGTTAAACTACACAATACAAGCAAGAAGAAGCATGCTCCATTGTATCCTTCCCATAAAGTAGTATTTGATAAAAATATAATGATTTCCCATCTAAAGGATATCTTAACATAGATGAAAGGTTAGGTTTCTGCCGTGGGATAAAAGATCATTCTCGTAAAGACACATTAACTTGCATCCAAAGAAAAATTATTGTACATCATTAAAAATTCTATGATTGTCCAGAAAGCTCTCATTCACTTGTGAGTTAAGAGAGGTTTCTTACTACCAACCAAGATAACACGCCACCTTTAGCCTCTCTCATCTGACTGGTCAAAAATGAAGGATGCAAATCTGTACAAGTCCTAGTCTATGGTGATATGGGACAATTATGGACAGTGTCTAGAAATAGAATTTAAAGAATAAATACAATGAAAAAAACACAAAAATGTAATGTGAATCAAAATAAGGCTCATTTTGCTATGAAAAAACATTATTGTGTTGTAATGGTAAAAATCAAGTAGAAGATCTTCTCCTTCATGTTCAAAGTTTATGCTCATCTATATTTTAGTCTTGAGGGACCCTTAACTAGTGAATCTTGGATAATCATTATTTGATTGTAGGAACATGTATTCATTTTCTTATATGCTTCAGCTTAAATTACTTAATGTTCTTAGAATTATTTTGTGTTAAATCTTATTGATACACAATCATTTGGATTAGAATGCTTAGGACTCTGGCTACAATTCTAAAGAGGAATTATTGGAGCTTGCTTTCCTGACTTGAAATCATTCCACCTTTAGCTCTCAACATCTTTAAACTGCAAGAAAATACCACTTGTCAAACATTTGGGTTTCATATATCTTCTAAAATCAAAATGCTAAGAAGCTAAATCCAATGAAGACATCCTACATAGATGATTTCTATGAGTATAATATCTATTCTTCAAATACAATTTGTATTCTATGGTTTCTAGACAAAATGAAAATTTGAATTAGAACACTTAATGACAAAATTCATCCAGTCTTTTTTCTCCTTAAAGAAGATATCTAACAGCTCCTTTCTCATTTATTTATCAACACTTACCTTATTGGTTGTAACAAAATGTTGCATTTCTAAACTCAAATCTACAAGCATTTGAACCCTCCAAAATAATATTCCTTTATAAACTCTAAGTTTAACACTAAATCCATTTGAGTTTAGATATCTTGATCTCTAATTTCTTTTCCAAAATCATCCTCCAAGGTGAAACTCGCCAATCTACTCTTCTTATATGCTTATGGAAATGCTTTGGATGTTGAAAATAATTTCAACATCCAACCTTTATAGACTTTTGAGTCCTAAATTCATATCCCTTGATGTTAGCTCCAAATGGTCTGTGGATTAAGTTTTTTTAAATTGTACAACCACCATGAGGCCAAACTTGCATAAGCTAATTGATTTGTAATTAAGTGAAATCTGAATTCTTCTTTTGACCCTTAGGCCAACCCACTCAGGCCTATTTTTAAACAAATTTCAATTGCAATTATTTCATGACTAAAATTGTAATGATTTTAGGCTCAAAAGTTTTTAAAATTTACCCATCTTTTGAGCTTTCATGTTCTTGATTGAAGATTGCATTAATATGTTTTGATCATTTAGTCATCTTTATTAGTTGATGCATTAATCACATTACTCATTGCTATCAGGATTAGTCAAGGCATGTTGCTGTTAGCACCTAAGTAACTTTCACCTTGTGAGATCTCTTTGAGCCATTTTGCAAACATCTAGACCTTCTAGAAATTTTAGGATCATTTTAGTTACATTTGAAAACATTCAACAAAAACCATATGTGTAGATATAAACATTAATCACAACATGTCCAATTTATTTGCAAATATATTTTCTCATGAAGAAAGACCATGCCTGACAATATGAACGCTGAACAAAATAATGAGACAATGGTTGCATTGTGGGCTTAGTTCTAAAGAGAACCTGATAAATCTTATTTTCCTTACAAAAAGTGTAAAGGCTTAAAGACTCAAAGAATTCTAATCACAATAGCCCAGAGTCATCGTAGGCAACATGGTCATATTGAAGGGGGCCACAATTTTCATCCATTGATGAATGTGGATTTCCTACTGGAGGAACATGGAGGTGTGAATATCCAATCTGAGGATAACACTCCCATGGAAAAGATGATAATGCACCAAAGGACATGACTGAAGAAGATGGTATTGGAGCAGGTGATGAAGAGGCTCACAATGATGGTACTAGTGAATTTGATAATGATGATGAAGATGGTCTTGATATACCTTTACTTGACAAGGCACACAAGCCCTTATACGAAGGCTCCCAAAAAACTCTACTCTCATCTATAGTGTTGTTGGTGAAGTTAAAGGTTATGAATGATATATCCAATGTAGCAATGTCACGTATGCTAAGGTATGTTGTTTCTGTCATCTTCAGTGTTAGCATACAATTACTATTCATTATATTAACAATGCATATTTGTTGTTGTAGGTTGATTAGTAAGCTTTTCTTACCACTATCAAACATTTTGCCTCATTTGTACTGAGAATTATCTAACATTATGAATAAGATTGGAATGAAGTATCAGACAATACATGCATATCCCAATGATCGCATTCTATATTATAAACAACATGAATTTGCAATAGAATGCCCTGATTGTCATATTAGTAGATATCAGTCAGATCAAATAACAAAAAATGTGCCTCACAAGGTTCTTTGGTACATTCCCATTATTCCACGTCTTCAATAGTTATTCAGGTGTGCTAGCTTGGCAGAATTTATGGATTAACATGCATGCAATAGAAGTCAGGATGACATTATGCAAATGCCTTCTGATGGTTTTGCATTTAAAGAGATAGAAGAAACATGGTCACACTTTAAAGAAGAACCTCATAATCTAAAGCTTTTATTGGCAGCAGACGATGTCAATCCATATGGAGATATGAGATCTGTTTACTTAGTGTAGCCTATTTTTGTTATTAACAATAACATTCCTCCTTGGATGTCCATAAAGAGGGAGCACATAATGTTGTCAATGATTGTGCTAGGTATTTTTTCATTTTATAGTTATCTAAATTAATTTATAAATAGTGCATGAAAATGGTCATAATAATTATGTAATGTTTATGTTCATTCAATTGCTAGGTAAATACCAAGTTAAAGATATGAACATGTATATTGAGCCCCTAATTGATGAGTTGTTGAAGTTATGGAATGGAATCACTATGTATGACATCTCTAAACTGATAGGACATCGACAATTTCAATTCCATGCAATGCTTGTATGGACAATACATGATGCCCCTAGGCTAACTCATTTTTGCAGTATGTTATATTGTGAATATCACATATTTTTGGTTTATTATAGTGCTTACACATTACTAACAAATGTTTAAGTTGTGCATGATAACTTTATATGATCCACTTATACATGATCTTTTAGGTCTTCAGACAAAGGAAAAATTTGCATGTCTAGTTTGTGGTCCGAAGATGAAATCTCATCATTCAAGAACTTTAGGAAAGCAGGTGTTTGATGTGTTTAGACACTTTTTCCACAATAATCATAGGCATCAAATTTCCAAAAAATATTTTTTCAATGGCAAAGAAGAGACATCATCAAGGCCGCGAAGAATGACACCTCATTAATGGAAGTTGAAATACGATTGACTAAATCATCAAGGTAATGTCCAATTTGTCATCCAAAGTTTAAAATTTGTATTTTGATATTGTCTTATATTTACTAATGTTGTAATTGATGCTTGTGAAATTTGTCAAGGCATCAATGACCAACATCCTATAGGAATGAAAAGTTATCCTACTCAATTTTGTAGGTTACCGTACTACAAGGATCTCCCAATTGTGCATTTGTTTGATGCTATGCATATTGGAAAGAATGTAACAGAGACACTATGGAAAATGTTGGATGGAAGGCATGATAGAGAAAAAATTGCCAAAATTTTTACTAACATTCATGAATCCAATCATGCACTAAAAGCTTTCATTGAATCAAATAGAAATGGAGACCACATAAATACAGGTGCCCTTCCTTGGTTATTAACAGAGCAACAAAGTGATACATTAAAAGAAGTCATAAAAGAAACAAAATTTCCAATAGAATTTGCTGCAAATATAATCACTCTTCTATCAAAGAAATGTATTTTGGGCAAGGGTTGAAAATACATGATTGACATACCTTAGTCAAGATAAGTCATGTTCTTTATTTATAGTATATTTGTAAGATTGAATGTACTACCTATTGCATTATTTAATAATATACTGAAATGATCATTTTTAATGATTGTAGTTCATCCTACCTCTATCCCTTCCACAATAGTTTGACAACAGTATTAAACAAGTTATATATGATCTTGGAAAATACATGAGGTTAGAAGTGTTTTTTCTTAGATTTGTAGCTTTTTATTTGAAATTGATTATATAATTTTATTTGAAATGTCATTTATGTGTGTTTGCATATTGAATCTCTTTTAAGTGGTTATCATCTAAAGAAATTGATAAAAAAGATATAAAATATTGGAAGAGAAAAATTCCATAGCTTATGTGTGAAATGCAAAAGTGTTTACCTCCAACCTTTTTCAATGCTCAAGAACACTACCTCATACATCAAGTTAAGGAGATTGAATTGTGTGGACTTGTACAAGCTAGATCAATGTGGATGGTTGAAAGGCACTTGAAATTTATGAAGGGCTTGGTTCAACAAAGAGAACATCCTGAGGGTTATATGATATACCAGACTATGGTGTACATTACTGAATATCTTCCAAATTTTGCAACAGATATCCATGTAGATCACATTTGGGATCACAACTCTAATGACAAATTCAAAGGGGAGTACTTGAAAGGGAAAGGTAGATTGAGGAGGGTGAGAGGTAATTATAAGTTTCTTTTTTGTAGTTTAATAATTCTTATCCATCATCAATATATATAAGTTGTTTCTAACTAGTGTAATTGTCTTTTTTATAGTTGGTTGTGAGTGGGATGCACTACACTTGTATATTACAAACAATCTTGATTGGATGACGGTATGGATTGAACAGTCTCAAGAAAATGGTCGCTCATTAACATGGGATGGTGTTGCATCATTGGTTTAAAAAGCTCATCGTAATGGAGATCTCAATGTTACACAAATGGTACTTGATCTAATATATGGCTTAAGAGATACAAAGGTATGCATAAGATTACTAATCATGAGACATAAGTTTAATATCAACTCATAGATCAATGCAAATAATCTTGAAATTTTTGAATAATTTTAGGTCAAACACCACAAAGCTATGTACTACCATGGCTATAAATTCCACACAAAAAAGTTACATGAAACGAAGAAAACACGTGATTTCGAGATAAGTGCTATCTTCGCGGTCAGCAATATTTTGTTTAGAACTAACATACATCCTCAACGATTTGAAAATTGATACTATGTAATTTGGATGATATACTTGAGTGTGACTTTAATTCATTCAAAATAGTTCTATTTGTTGTCAAATGGTTCAGGTTATGACTAAATTGAAATGATCCTGATAGGACTATTATTGAACATGATAGTCGATTTACTATGATTAATACAAGGTCATTTGAGCTAGTCGAAGATGAGCCCTACGTTCTTCCAAGATAATGTGAGAAAGTGTTTTAATTTGGTGTTCCACAAAAACTAGGTTGGTCATTCATTGCTAGACATGACCCAAGAGGAAGGCAGGTAAAGTATAATGTGATCAAAGAAGAAGAAATTAAAGAAGTAGAAGATGAAGCAAATGATTATCAGGAATAACAGTTACCCAGTGATGAAGATGAAGAAGATGGTGATGATTTTGGTCATGTTAATGATAATGGTGATAATGATGATGATGATGCTAATGATGATCATGATCATGGTGATGATCATGATAATGATGCTGATAAAGATGATGATGATGGCGATGAAGATGGTGGTTGTGACGACGATGATCAAAGTGACAAGTACGATGATGTTGATGATGATGATGATGATGATGACGACGACGACATGGATGAAGATCATGATGATCAATGAAATGTCTAGGTAGGTTCAATGTTATCTATGATGGGGTCTTGCATGACCAAATTTTTCTTTCCAAACCATATGTGCACATATAAACATTAAGTAGAACATGTCAAATATTTTTTTACATATACACATTAGTTACACTAAATTTTTAACTTAAGACAAATGATTTACGCATACAATCTACTTTATTATTAATTTTTTTTTTTTTTAAGTCTATTACTTTAATTTCGCTACTGATTTCTAAGACTTACTAATTTTTTCCACAGGGTGATATGGATGAAGCATCTCAAACACCTTCAATAGAGGTAAACATTAATTATTGTAAATTTTAATGTTACTATAGAAACAAATGTTGTATTATTATGTTCTTTTCTTTATAGATTTGGAGTTATTTTGATAAAATTTTACTGATATTTGGTCTCACAAATGGTAGGAAAAAGCTAGAATGATTGCTGATCAAATGCGATCTGAAATACGGGTGTCATATCTACATAACATCACCCTTATTACTAACCCTGTATTCATCATCCAGAAAATTAAGCAAAGATACACTGATTAACTTATTAACATTATCATCAAGGGTGACAGAAGTGAGGAGAAAGAGGCACTGAGAACAAAATTGGATCGTAGAATCCAATATTTGCAAGTAAGTAGTAATTCGACTAAAGAAATAGTAGAAGTTCAATAGATATGAATATTTTATACTATCTTATGGATCATGATCTCTAATTTTATGTATGTTGAACATGGTGAGGGTTGTTGCACACAACCTTCATGTAAGTAGCACTTTGTTTGTTTTCATCAACATTATAACACTTACTTTTTTTGGATGGACATTTCTAGCTAGTATCCAATTTGATCTTTATCCATTGCAAATGTCTTTCCTAACAATATTCTATTCTTCAGCTCATGATGAAGTGTGGACTCCTCCTTTGGTTGGCAATCCACTATTTCCTTGTGCATTGTCAACAACAAGGGCCATGCAAACATCCTCATCTATGCCCACTAGAATTGGTAAAACCTTGTTTTGCTATATTTTGTAATGTATTTGTACAAGTTGATGAACAATGAAGTAGCATATTAGTGCTTAAATAATATCTACAGAAGCCTACATACACGCAAACACATGCATACACACACCATGCATACATGCATACGTATATATACACCCATACATAGAGAGACATGGAGATAGGTAGGGAGGTAGCCTTTCAGTTTTGTCCTATATACCTTTTCCTCATGACTTCTCATTTGCACTTTCGACATTTTTGGGCTCATGACCCTTGACTATTTCTCCCTGTAATATGTTGGTACCATCTATTCCTATCTCTAACTGTTGGTTTCACATGCAACATTTAATCTCTACGTGAATTCTCATTTTATAATTTTGTTGGTAACTTTGTGTTGAAATTACTAGTTGAATAAAGCCTTGTGGTGTGCCATCCACACCACATTTAGTGTAGTTATAGACATTTATGAAAAAAAAAATTTATCACCTTTTTATAGCGGCTTGAAGAGTGTTGAATAAGTAAAATTAATAGCTTGAGGTCTATAAAAGTACCAAACTATTGGTTGCAAGTTGTGTTTGGTCTCCACTTATTTAAACTTGGAGTTGTTGCACAACATTTGTTAACAATGGTAATGGCATATAGAATTGATAAAATAATGATAGTTGTTGATGGAATTCTATATAAGTTAATGTAGGTCATATGCCTTGAATTCTTTGGCTTGTCAAATACTCTTGCTTCAAATATACTCTAAACTTATGGGTCATCTGGATGATTTTGTGATGCATTTACTTTTTAGAATTGCCTTGAATAGTACAATCACTCATCTACATTTTATTGAAATAAAGAAGCTCAAGAACCTAAGGCATTCTGCTTCATACAACATCCTTATGCATAGGAGCTTTAAGATTTGAAGTATGTTTTCCATTGTGTTATAGATGATTATGTGGTTAAAGCTTACAAGTAAAATACACTCTCAATTCTATAAGATTATAGTTGCCAATTTGAACTACTTTACTAATGTTCTAGATTTTTTAGCCCATTGGTTATGCTTCTCTTTCATGCTAGGCTAGAAGTTATCTCCATTCATGATAAAGAATATTCATCTTATATACTTTTAGTTCCTTTTTATTGTGAAGCTCTTAAAACCCTGGAGACATTTTTCCTCATTTTAGTTGTTATTACTGTAAATTCAATTTGAGTTATAATGAGGTTACTAAAGCTCTTGAACTTTGAATTCCATCAATGGCGAGTAAGCTTCCTCATTAATCTCTTTCTGTAGTTTCTACATGCTATACAATGTGGTAGTCTTGACATTGATTTTTTTGCCAGCTATTGTATCTTTTAGCGATTCTGGTTTGGTATGCCTATTTTTAAGTGTTGATCAAAGAGATGTCATTTGGATTATAGAAATTCCTCTTGTTTTGTAGATGATACTTGCATTATATAGATGTCTAAATTTAGTTGATTTTTTTGAGTTGCAACTGAATTTGCCTATTTCTATTAAGGAAGTGTAGTGAAGATTAAAATCTTTATTCTTTTCCATTCTTACTAATCAAGGTTTTGGGGGTGGCATTCTTGTTGTGTAATTCAAGAGAGAATATTGTTTATAGTTTACACCCTTTGTTGATCTATTTTTGTGTCGTTCACAAAAATTATTGTACTATCTTTCTCTCTTCAATTCCTACATGGAGTTCCCTCAAAGACACTGCCATGCCAATCTAGGATATGAAACAAGTATTGTTGAGCAACTTTATAATCATAGGTAACAAAGATAAGTGGTAGACAATAGTTAGACATAGAAACCTATTAAGTAAATTCAAAATATAAGGTCTAGAAATATTATAGTATTTTGAGGGCTCTTTTAGAGACTTGAGCACTTTTGTAGTGTACACAATTGAATATAAGTTTTAAATTTCCACAAGAACAAAGATAGCCTATGGGACAAAAGAACTATTATTTAAGCTTTCTAAAGTGATGATTTGTCTCAAAGGTACAATTTTTACACTATGCAGTTGTCCAGCCTTTAGGCTTATTTGGATATACTGAAAGTCTAGAACAATAAGAACATTCTTAAGAGTGGATATATGACTTGCAATCTTAGGAATACTATTGGTATTGAGTAAAGAATGACCTAGATCAAGTAAAATAAAAAATTCATACTTTTGTTAACTCAAGTTTTAGGGATAAAGTTAAGAAATTCAACTAGATTAGTGATAAAGAAATTCATTGGCCAGATAGGAATCAAACCTAGGACCATCTACTTTTTTTTGGGTTGCTCTATCACTATACTACCAACTCTATTGTTTATTAGTCCATCTATGGTTCAGGTGTTTCCTACATTCCCTTTCATCCAAACTGCAAGTGCTTGGGGCTCCTATCCTAGCCCTGGTCTACTTTACCTTGGCTTTGATACCAAGGTAAAATTTTCTATGTACCAGCTAGGAGTTGAACTAAGCACCACCAGTTTGATGTTGGGATGATCTACCACTGAGCTACAAGCCCTTTTGGTGACCAATCCATCTATGGTCACTAGAGACTAAAGCTTCTAAATCTTCCACATTTTATTCAGATTTCATTTTTAGGATGTACATGTGAATGTAATTATCTCAACTGCCATAGATCAAGAATCTAGTATTTAAAGAAGAGAATCCCTTAGGAATAAAAAATTACCAAAATTTTGATCGCTTCATTGCACTTCCATCCAAAGGGATTATACAAAACAATTGCCTGATTACATAACAATGAAGAAACTTACAATTTAGTAAGTCAATGTAATATGATTAGAATGAAAAGCCATTGCAAATGAATTAAAACTATGTTAAATCAAAATATAAATGAAAACTACACTAGAATCCTCTTCAAATTTGGGGCAGTAGCTGGTATTCATAAGAGGGCACTGTGAAAGTAAGACATAAAAGTTATAGATTCCTAGTTTTAGAAGCATCATGTTACTGCCAGAGAAGTAGAAAAACTATTCAAATAAGAATGTTATTTTTGTATGCTTATGATAATTCAAACTCAATAGATGAACTTCTATGTTCACTTCTTACTTTGAATTAGCAACCACTTCATGGAAATAGATCCTACACTATCTAGTCCAATATCAGACATCATGTTTTGGACAATGTACTTGTTCAAGTTCTATTTTATCCCTTGAAATACTTTCTAAATCTATTTCCTCAAATAAATTTTCCTTTTTTGGTTTTGTCTGAGCTCTTGATTTGCCATTCATAAGGTAGACTAACGCTGAGCTGAGTACAATC
Organism: Cupressus sempervirens; assembly: GCA_028749045.1. Taxonomy (NCBI): domain Eukaryota; kingdom Viridiplantae; phylum Streptophyta; class Pinopsida; order Cupressales; family Cupressaceae; genus Cupressus; species Cupressus sempervirens. The sequence continues at coordinate 670,682,517 of CM053786.1, read as the reverse complement.
TTAGTTTGCAAAGGAATATTAACCAAAATTATACTTCAATGTAATGCTAACAAGGGATCATTAATTGAAAACTTGTCACTTGAAAAACCTACATGAGTATTGTAACCAGAAAAAATTAAACTTTGATAAAATTACATAAGTAGTGATAAGGACTTGAGATATTGTCTAGTTTAAACCTCTAGGGAACCACGTGAAAGACGTGCAGCATAATCATTGGCCACATGTTTTTTTGAAGTACCAACTATTGCATCATAGTTTTGTGTAACTGCCATTGCTTCTTCCAAAGAATAGGTGTTACGCTGTCTCTTATTCCTACCCACTAGAAACTCTAACTACTTTGCTTCTTGCAGAGATTACTTTACAAATATATTCACAAAATGAAGGTACATTGTCTAGAATGAATGATTTTCCAAAAATATGATGTTATTAATAAGATAAATGGAAATAAAATCCTTAATTATAATTTTAAAAAAGTGTTTGTAGGCAGAAAATTAATTGGTCATATTAACAAAAGCGTGACTAGTGGTGTCTCTCTGTTTTTCAATTCATTTGGTGTCTACTTTAATTGTTATGATGTTTCAGTTGATAGACCAACAAAGAGAAATACTGCTGAAGCTAATCCATTTCCTAGAGCAATTCGTGTGACTAGTACTAGTTCAAATGAAGGGACATTATTGTTGAATAAGAAAACTATGTTTTCGTTAAAAGAATGAAAGCTTCCAGGTGCTTTAAAATTGTTTTTATTTGAAGTGTAAATTTAATTTATTTTTACATTACTCATTTTGGACTGATAAATCCTTTATGTTTTTGTAGGTAATAATGTTTTCTTTGAACATCTTTTTCATATGACATTGAGACTATTTGGACCCACCATACGTAACAAGTACTTAGTTTCATATCATTGCTACATAATTTTTCTTTTCTTCTATTTATTGTAATATAATAAAGTTATTGATATAATAGTCTATTTGTTCTTAAAAAGGTGGAATTTAAAGGCTGTGGAATTAAAAAATCAACTGATTGCATCTTTTGACGAGAAATTTGGAAAAAACATTTTTGACAATGGCTTACTTCTCAAAAGAGCAGCAAAGCATATAAAGACTGTGAGGGATCAATATAGAAGGGCTCTTAAGGATAACCAAAAGTATGAATTCCCTCCTATGAGTCCACCAATGGAGTGGAATGAAATAATAGAAGATGCAAAGGAGAAAAGGCTATGTGAAGATAGAGATAATGAAGTAGCACAAGGCAAAAAGAGGTATGTCATGATAGTATTAAGTACATTGTAATCATGCACTAAATATATATATTTGTAAATATATAATCTAATATGTTTGAAATTTTTCATAGATTGCAGGACACATCCATGGCTACAAAAGTGAGGCTACAAAATTTTGGTCAACACAAACTTGGCTCTGGTGGCTGTATGAATCTCCAATCTCAAATTGTAAGTAGGAGCAATGAAATTTCATTATTTTTTAAATATATTTTTGCAAAAAAATTTGTTTAGTGAAACCATACATAAAAAATTGATGATATTAATAAAAAACTATAGGGCACAGAATTCAATGTGGAGGTCACAGATGAAGATAGAAAACTTGCCTTGAAGGAAGGCTATAAAGTCGTAGCTGCACACCTACGCAAAGAATCTATAAGCCTTGCCCAAGAATCTAGTGCACTAAATTATATCTCACAAGTAAATTGGTTAGATGAAAAGTAAATAAAATTGAATAGTTGAGAAGATTCTTTTTTGGTATTAGTTTTGAATGTAAATTGACTACATAACAATCTACATAACATTTTATTGTAGCCTTCATATCCTACCACAGAACCTACTCGTGACGAAGGCCATGATGTGCATTATAGTGGTGGAGGTATTAATTTTCTATTGGAAATTAATTATGCAATTATGAATACAATTTAACATCTTCAATTGCAATTTGATGTGTATCCTTTTTTTGAATATTTCAGAGCATGTTGAACATCATGCTGAAGGAGTGGAGCATGTTCCAAGTGTTCAACATGTTGACATGGTGGTGGATCAAAATATTAATGTACATGATGTGGCATTGTCAGGTAAAAAAAATGCATGCTATGTTGTACTAGTACTTAATTATAGACTTGTAACAGTTTAAAAAAGAAAAAGAGTATGCCAATTTATCCCATTCACTTGTTCTTGCAATAGAGCCTCCTTTAGTGCAGCAACCTCCTACTCCTCTAAAGAGAAGGATCCATTGTAATTTAACATTACATGTGCCAGAAGAGGAGGAGAATGATGCAAATATGGATGCTCCTATGAGCATTTTTCTTAAGAGAGCTCAAAACAACAAAAAGAAGAAATCATGTTTTAAAAATATTCTTTGATAAACCTTTTTGGATAATGAAAGAACTTTGTTTTAAGTAATTATGTATGAATGATGCATATTATAACTGATTTTTATTTTATGTTAATGGATATTTTTATGTCTTAATGAAGTCTTGATTAGTATTGTGTATTAATGAATTTTATATCATATTAATGAATGTTATGTCATTGTATTGATTGAATGTTATAGTTCATAAATGGATGAATGAATGAATGAAGTATGTAATTAGATGATAATGGGTACTTCAGATTGATGTTTGGGGGAGGGGGTTGAGGCCAAACGAGCTTCCACCTTCATGTGGTTGGCCTTGTTAAGTAGAGAATATTATAGTATTCTTGAAACCAAGTAAAGCTCAAACTAGCATAAAATGGACACTTTGCACATGGAAGGTCTAAAATGATCCACAACTACTACTGCCCATAACATGAATTTGTGAAATACATTCTAATGTCACCAATTTAAACACTCTATTTGAAGCATAGGAGTTCCCTATAGTCTCACCATGAATTTTGAGTAATGCCTCAGTCCCAATCCTTATTCAAAATCTTGTCTTCTAGCATATCTTTGACAAAACCTAGTGCAACTTTTGACTCACAATAAAAGTTGACCTTTAGTCTCATGTTGGAGACATGACCATGCACTTTTACCTCATTTCCCTTTCTTGAACTATACACTTGGTCACCATCCCTCAAAAATGGGTTTAGCATCAATGCTCTTGCCAATCCTCCTTAATTGATGTTTCAGACATGCCTCATGCGAAGTGTAAAATTTTTAGACATGCCTCATGGCAAAAATTTTAGGTTCTTAAAAAATAGAATGACTTAACACACACCTCTAAATATGATCATATCTAACAAACTCATGGTGCTTGAAAACATAGGTGTCTTTAAAGATCAATGTGAGAGCTTTGAACTGACTAGTGCCCTTAAAGATCAATACAAGAACTTTTAACTGACTATAGATGGTGTGCCTTTAAAGATCCATGCAAGCAGCAAGACCTTTGAACTAACTATAGAGGGCCATTATAGGTTCTTGAATGATTCCTTCAATAGCAAGATAATGTGCTACATGATCACAAGTCACTTGCAATGAGGAGGCTGAAAGAAGAAAAAGAGGTAAGTCTAAAATCACTTCTTGGGATAGAATGGTTTCAAAAATGAAAAGCAATTTCAAGTACATAAGAAGATGCAGCGCTTAAGAAAAAAGGACCTAGATGTGAAGGCATACATGGATGAGTTCTACAAGCTTAGCATGAGATCAAGTTTGGAAGAAGAGGAAGTTGTTAAAGTTGTAAGGTACTTAGGAGGTTTGAAATTTAGCATTCAAGATGAGTTTGCTGCTACTAATCCTAGAACTGTGAAAGAGTGTTACCAGATGGCTTTGAGGATAGAGGAAAAGTTAAAGAGGAAAAGTGAAAGTCACAACAACACAAGGGGAGGATCTTCCATGAGACGAAGAGGAGGAAGGACAACTCAAGTATGGGAAGAGAAGGACAAAAGCATAAGTTTAGATTCAAGGGGAGGACACAATCATAGAGGTAGTAAGAGTGGACAAGGAAGAGGAAGTGGTGTCTTTATAGGTACATGCTTCACATGTGGAGGAGTGGGGCATCAATCCTACCAGTGCCCTAAGAAAGGAAAAGAGAAAAGGGTACACCTGATTCAAGAAGAAAATAAAGAAGAAAAGGGAGAAAAGAAGATCTTTAATGCATACCCTAAGAAAGGAGAATTTTTGATATTAAGCAGAGGCAAGGAATGAAGACCATAGGTAAGTATTTTTAGAACAAACTATTAGATACAAGGTGAAGTATTGGAAGGATAAAGGAACCAGATACAAGTTAGCAACAAATGGGACAATAAGTGGTGCAGAAAGGACAGGGAACTCTAAGATTTGTGACAGAGTTAGACATTGAATTCAAAGGTGGTGAAGGTGTAATGGCAGGGGAATGGTACTGTCCTATCAGAGGACACAATAAGGGCTACAAAAAGATGATGAAGTAGCAGATGAAAGGACAACAGGGGTACTTTCCTAAGTAGGAAGAGATAAAGATTGTATGGGTAGTAAGGAACACCACCAAGCAGTAAAGTATGAAAACAAGGTGTAAAGTTGAGGGTACAGACCTACAGCAGGGGATCTACTTAAACGAAGGCATGCTTTGAGTTTTGAAATAAGTTTAGTATGTTAAAACATTGATGTTTTCACTTCCAATTGTTCCTAGAAGTTTTGGCACATAGGAGATCTAGCAAGCCCTAGATATAGGGGTTTCAAGAGGGAAAAATTATATATTTGTAGTGCTTCTAACAACAACAGACAATGGTTGATGATAACAATAGAAGGCAAATTTGGATGATAATGGAAATTTAAGTGCATCCATAAAGGACGTGCTCATTTAACATGCTTGTTTAACCATCTTAGTAAAAATTTAAGTGCATCCATGGGTATTAATTTTTTTGTTAGAATTGTTTAAGAAAAATATCATTTAAGAATACTATGGGGGTTGACACATCCTATGGTTTTATATGACAAGTTGTAGATCATCATAGTTTTGACACCAAAACTTTATATCAAAGTATTTGCAACTGGTAGATGAAAAGGCTCTAGATGTAAAGACACTTAACCAGTGAGGATTGACCATACCTTCTTAATTATATGTTTTAGTGTGCTACATTTTTTTGATATGATTTCTTTATTATTAGATCTTGACAATGTTTCATGGGTTCACAAGGGAGCATTTATAAATATCAATGGGTGGTACAAAATCATATGATACTCATAAGCATCATATAGCTATCATGGATAGGTGAGCATGTTACAAGGTATAAATAAAATAATTCTCTCCCATATTTTTGAGATATGTCAAAGACTAATAACTATGAGCAGTAGAATCAGGGTAAGGTTCACAATTTAACCCATAATGATGTATCTACTCACTTAAGATCCTTATGCTCTTTGTCCTTAGTTCACTATCACATGTCACATTGTCTAGTCATCATATGCTCCCAAATCTCCGCCCTCTATCTCAATCTAAACTTTCATTTCTTCTTGTAGACTATCTTTTCACTTAGTATGATAAATAGTCCTCTTTCTTATATTATAATTATGGATTTTAAGGAAAGGACAACATTAGTTCAAATAGGGGTTTGACAACTTCACTAATGCAACCTCCAGAATAGTAAGGGTTCTTACCCTTCTTTTCTTCATTAGAAACACAAACATTTTAGTTTAATGTAATGGCTTTGCTCAATCATTTAATGATGATCATATGAGCCCTATAATATCTAACGCCATAGAATTTTAGAGCCACTAGCCGACATCCCCACATTCCGTATGAGATCATTTGAAAATAGGGAGAAAACGTAAGGTGGTGGGGCATTCTATATTAATAAATTATACATTCTTTATTGAGAATATTTGGAAATCTTAGGACCTTAATGTCTTTGATTCTAACATTGAATGATATGCATTTGTAGGAAGTATATGAGGAGGTGGATTTGATAACAATAGGTGGGAACTATGGTTGGCCAAGAAGAACTTGCCAACTCTCTAGTATTAGGGCAAACCACAGAGTATTCTTTTTTAAGTGAAATGCCAGAAAAAAGTGACATTCCACCTATCTCATATAATGGTATGACTACTCAACTCCCATCTCACATAAGTCTTCTGTCTCATCATCAAATTTGCCTTTGAATCTTCAGCAAATATGACTTACTTTAAACTTATATTTTAATCCTTGTAAACCAAACTCAATCCTTTCATAACATCACTATCAAATCACTATATTTTATAATGTTGATTAGTCATGCAACATATCTTCAGAGAAATCAAAAGATTTAAAAAACTTTATAATCCATAAACTTGATTGCAAAATTATCAAATTGTTTCATAAAACATAACAGAGAAAGAATTACTGTGACTGATACCACTGATGTCACTTGACCTGTATATTGTTGTTAACTATGCTAAAGACTGTGAAAACCTATGATCATTCCCTCCTTCAATTCAATCATTCTAGTGACATAATAACATTGCTATGTTTTTCCTTTGAAACTTCCTTTGTTTTTCAATCTTCATCATATTTCACAAAAACTCTTTAGAATTTTGATCTTCTATATTTTACACTCAACACTATGTAACAAGTTCACTTGGAAATCTACATTCATGTGCCTGCAATTTTTAATCTTTTTGAACACTGAACTGATATTTCTCAAAGTTTCATCTCACATACTCAACATCATAAAAATGGAAATTTATATCATATGAGACACACACATCACCTTCAAATTTGATTTGAAATTTATAATATTAGTTGCCTGTTTTGAACCGCATGGAATTATAACTGCTCTGTCTTCTCCAAACAATAAGTTCATAAGGATTAAATGTGAAAGGTAAAGCTTTTTCTTTTGTGTATATAAATTCTTGTGTACTTGGACTTCTATTATTCTATTAATTACTATGTAGTTTATCTTACATGTAATTGCCTCACTGAATATTTCACATTTCTGATCATTGGATTTATAACCTATAATCTCACATGGAAAATATTTGAAAGGTAAAGTTTGTATTTTTTTCTCTATATATATTCTTGTATGTTTCATAATCCTAATAAATACTATGGTGTTTCATATTTTTAGGTCACTGAAATGCAGCAACTGATAAAAAAATTGAGGGTAGTAGCTCTGAGGAGGGTGAGAGCTTAGAAGAAAGCGACGACGAGCCAAAGGCCAAGAAAAGCATTAAGGTAAAAGAACATGCCTTCCTTTACCTATGATCATTTACATCTATGTTAATTTCTGAAGAGATTCTTCATGTTATGAACAAGGTTAGAATTTAAAACCTATGTTTATTTTCTTGTAAATTTTATTGAATTATGTTATAAATTTCATCAAAATTAGAGCAAGTTGTTTGAGTGCTCCAATATGTTTTATCTTATGCATTTTTGGAAGAAAACATTTCCTTAGTTATTTCTTTTTTATTTGGCGTAGATATAATTTTGATCTTGTTTCTTATCAGTGGTTGCAATGGTTGTATGTGAGATATGTATTTTCATGTTTGAGATATATTCTTGGATATAGTTGTATTTTTTTCCATTCTTGAAACTTGCCAAAATAAAATGGTTTTCCCATTTTTAATGGTTTTTTTTTTTTACCATTGCATGCCTAGTTAGTAATGATCTTTCCTTAATTATATTTTCCCAGTAAGTGTTGGGAACAATTATGAAGTTGAAAATATGATTAAATACATTCCTGTGATTTAATTGCATATCTCTATGTGCAAGTTTAAGTTTTATTGTAGTGTCAAGGGAAGAGTTGCATATCTTTGGCTTGAAGTGTCAAATGGATAGAAGAGCATACAATAGCTTCATCCATATTAGTCTATTTGAGAAACAGTCCATTACTTGTTAGGCATATCTTGATTAAGAGCAATGCTACCAAATAGTGATTTGATAATAACTTAGAAACAGGATGAAGTAATAACGTTTTTCATGGATTTAACTTTTGAAGTCATAGATAGATGGCAATTACCGCACATTATTTGCAAGTAACAATTGAAAGATGAATCTAGAATACAAATATTATTTTCAGCAAAGCAAATTATCATGTATGTGTACATGGCCTAGACAAAAGAACATTATTCTAATTTTTTTGCTGGCTTATAATTTTGTGTTATTTTTCATACTATTAAAAATGCAAGTTCAAAGATAATCACTAGATACCATTATATTTTCCCAAGATCCAAACATAGGGGCGTGTTTCTTTTCTTTGGTTTCTTTAAGCATTTTCATGGACTTTGACTAAATATTAATATAGTTACCAACCCCATTACCGAGGAAAATTGTACAATTCATTCTTTGAGAACTTTAATGGCATTGGCATCCATCATAGAAAATGTACTTTTAGCAGTCATGAGATGCCATAAGAGAAATTAATCACTTAATCTAGATCCACTAGCCTAGTCCAAGCATTTAAGTAGGGAATAAATAAGCTTGATGCACATTGTAGTTTCATTAATCACCTTCAATGATTTTTATTGATGCTTTTTGTAGCATAGATGAAGACAGTACTTCCTGCAACTCTGACCTCTAGATCAATGTATCTTATGAGTTGTTATGCAATCACAATAATTCAACAATTTGTGATAGTAGTCACGTGTTCCAAAAATAACTTGATCTCAATGAAGCTTTGAATGAGTTTTGGTAGCTTCCTTTTTACCCTTTTTCTTTTGTATTTTGTATTCTTGCTATTCCATCCCGCTCATAGAAGAAGCATTCATTCATTTGGTGGCAGGAAATAAATGCCAAGATAGGTGTGAACGTAGTTTGCACCCGTCAAGATGCCTACTGGTTGAGGGGGGAAAGATGTAGCATGAACATGCAGAACAGTTTTCAGAAGGCTCACAAATTGTTGCCCATTGTTAATCAATATAATTCGCTTGCCTCCAACATGTTTCTTGATGTACATCTTACACCATTCTTTTTGCTTTGAGACATGTTTCATTGATTCTACTTATGCCTAAGTCTGTGCAAATAAGTTTTGAACATTTATTTGAACCTTTTGTATCCTATGCCATTTCCTACAAAGGTTTCCAATTAATTCTTTTATCATTATTTTTTTGTTTTACATTATATTGAATTGAATCTAGAAACATGCACCACCTATTTCAAGCAAATGTAAATTGGGGCGAGAAGCATGCAAAATGCTTATTAGAGATTTAAAGAGAAACAAAGTTAACATGTAGCCTAGCTAGGAACAATCATATGACAAGGGTAGTTTAAAATGATATTCCTTCAATAAAATTTTATCATCATTGAGAGAGACAATTGGGTCTACTAAATGTTGGTAGGTTTCAAGGATCTGCTGAAGGAGTTCTAAAGTTTGAAGGAAGGAAAATTAATTAAGAGTAGTTTAAAACACTTCCCCACCCTGCCCCCCAACTTGCTGTGTTGATTGGAGGTATTATTGAGTATTATTTAGTAGTATGATTATCAACTAAACCCTGACTTTTTGTCTCAATCATTTATCATGGCAGTTTTCTATCCAATGTTAATTATGTTGGTTAGTTTTTCATAGGCCATAATGAAGTAGCCTTTTTAATATTTTGAACATGAGTTTAAATTGAGTGCAAAAAGTAAGTTCTTAGCTTAGGATTGTCATTTCAGAGTTCATTCTCTGAATATGTTATTCAGTAATATAGACAACTATAATCTGAACCATGTATTGTAATGCATGCACTGTCATTAGAGATGAAGTGAGGCTGGCCCTTGACACTATTGGGAATGAGGTTTTGGGAACTAGTGCCAAGATATTGCTAACAAAAGATTCAACAACAATAGTTAGTGATGGAATGACTCAGAAGGCTATTGAGAGAAGAGTTAATCAAATTAGGAGCATGATTGAGGTATGCCTTCTTGTCTCTCTATGTGTTCTTTGGGAATTAACATAGACTATTAGTCTTATGCTTTGTAATTAGAGGACTTTAGTTTTATTCTTTATGCTATTTCCCCTTTTTCTGCACCTAGTATCTCATCATGGTTAACACTGTCTTTTTTTTATCATATCAATATATAGGTGAAGAATAACTCATTAGAGAATTGTGCTATTGTCAACCTAGCTCGTAGAATGTATTTGACAATTGAATATTTTCTTTATTTCCAGGTCTCTAAACAAGAGTACGAGAAATAAAAATTGAATGAAAGGATTGCTAAACTATCTAGGGGAGTTGTAGTTATATAGGTCAAGTTATTGAAATGTGTCTAGTCTTCTGTAGTGTTTCACTATTAAATACTTCTCTGAGTAATAGATAAATTTTGTCAATGATAAAGTCTTGACTAGTAATTATTATAAATTGTAACATCTCTCTCCTATTTCCAAAATTATTTATGCTCTATTCTCCAAACAATTTATTTGTGATATAAATACTTAATTTTCTGATTTACTTATGGTTTACTGGTGTACTTTGATTGTTGTGGGTTTTCTCAATATAGGCAATGCCACACAATATATTTATAGCTAAGCCACTTATAAATGGATGTAGTGCACTTCCAAATTTATCTAAATACCAAAGTGTGTAATAGAAACTCTTATTATTTTTCTTCGGCAAGGTAAATATTAGAAAGCTTGCCTACCATAACACCACCTAGGTCAGATTATAATTTGTGAGAACCAAAATATGACTAAACAATTCTCAATTCCACTTCACAAATGCATCATTTGATTTATAATCACTTGTAGCAATTAAAATACTATTTTTGATATAGATTTTTAGTATATTTCTCAAACCCCATCTTTAGTTATGTGCATCTCTTGTTTGCCTATAAAGTTAGACTTTGCCCTTCGTTTGTTATGATTTTTGAGTCTATGAT